>CM035143.1:49696430-50896430 GCA_020205605.1 Panax ginseng | reverse complement strand
AGAAACTTATTGCACAAGTATTTATTCCTTGATCTAATCAAAGAATTTTAATACTTTGCCAATTTATTTCACTTCTGAATTCTTTGAACCTTTCAAATAATTCACAGTTGTATTTCAGCAAATATACACATTTAACTCTTTGAATAATCATCTCCTTTTCTTATACTAGTTTGCGCAATTTGCAAAATTATTTTCACATAAGTCAAGTATACAAAATCCATTAAGTAATATTCCAGTTCTATACAAAACATTATTATTATAAATAGAACAACAATTGTTCTTAAATATAATACCAAAGATTTCGTTGTCCAACAACAAAATAGAAATAATGTTTCTAACGAGAACTGGAATACAATAACAACTTATTCACTGAATAGATTTACCCGTAGGCAATGCTAAACTATAAGTTTCTATGGCTAATGCAGCAACATTTGCTTCATTTTCAACACATAGGATTACTTATCTTTGTTTATCTCTCTACTTCTGCTTAGTCCCTTCATAAATCTATATTTATAATAACCAAAGTCGGTATCCAATACCCAAGTAAAACTTTGACTTAAAGAAAAATTTATTTTAAATCATGAACAAAATTGTATTTGTAACCCAATTTTCACTAAGCTTCTTCTAGTTATCCTATGTAAGATGCTTCTTGTAGTTTCTTTTTGGTTTCAAGGCTTATTACAGTGGAAGCAAACTCATTTGCTATCCGTATCAGCTTTGTTCTTATTATCCTTTTTTTTTGCCTTTCTATTTACCTTCTTTGAATCGTTCTACTTTTCAGAAGATCCTTTGGCCCCTACTAGTAAGACATGGCCTTTCTTGGTTGGAAAGTGACTCTCAACATTTTTTAACATGTTAAGCAAATCAGCGAGGCTGATATCTAGCTTGTTCATATAAAAAATTCACAACAATTGTGAAAGGAGTCCGGGAGTGAGTGTAAGATCAAATCTTGGCTCAACTCTCCATCCATGACAAAACATGTTGTCCTAATTAATCAATCAAATTGATAATGTTAAGAACTTTTATATGTATTGTAGTGTCATCGATCATTCTAGATCGGAAGAGCTCCTTAGATATCTTATATCTATCAGTCCTACTTTCCTCACCATCAACTACTTGATGTGCAGGAATATAGTAGGAGCATATATCCATAGTTTCATGTTGACGCTGAAACACGTTACTCATGGATGCGAGAATAACGCATTGAGTCAACTGTGCATCATCTTGTCACTTTCTAAAAGTAGCAATCTCTTCCTTAGAGGCATTGTCTGCAACCATTACAGGGATAGACGTATTAAGGACACACGATAGCTTTTCAGCCATGAGAACTATTCTCAAATTCCTTAACCAATCCATTTAATTCGGTCCGATTAAATAGCATCTAATATGCTTCACAGTGATAGTAATTTAGACATTGTAAAATTCTGTAAATTAATTTGTAATTAATAACATTTTAGTATGCATTCTTTTATTAATTACCAAAATAAATTAGGTCTTGTTTTAAATTGGTATCTCCCACTATTTTTATCAAACTATATTACCCTCACTTATATAGTTCGGCAAAATTTAATTAAAGATTTACTAGTGAGAATAAGGATCTCATTTCAAATGTATATAGCCTTGTGGTGACACAACAAATTATATATAAATAAATAGGTAGACAACTCTTGTCAATTACATCAACTATGCAACTCCTTGTATTTTGCCTCTTAGATTATTTTGATCAAGTGATGGCACATCCGAATCAAAATATCCAAGTTAAGTCCAACCTATCACTCCATATATTCAAAAAAAGAAAAATATTGTCCTTGTGGTGACACACCAAAACAACATTGTTCAATTTTCTTTATAAGCATCAAATGTGATAAAATTAACATCTCAAAGAATTAAGATAAGCCTTGTGGTGACACAACAAACTTATAATAATTAATTGACACTCTATTATTTTTATCATGCTAGAAGGCGACGTTCAATATTTCAAATATCTTTGAACGCTTATGACTTAATATAAAAAATTTGAGGGGTTTGTTATTAATTTGTCTCATCTTGTTTAGCACGCATGCACATATATATATAAAATACGCGTTATATTAATTAACATGCGAAGCATGTTTGCATAATATTATATATATATATATATATATATATATATATATATTGTATAAGCATGCACATATAGAATACTATATTCTACCCGAATTGATTATGGACTTTATTCTATTACATTTAAACACGGGTTCCATTACAAACAGGTCTTCAACCGCTCCTTGCTCTTTTATCTCCAATTCTTCAAAATTAATTCTAACTATTCCTATTACAAAACTATTTTAAATATATAGAAAATTTGATCAGTAGTCAATGGGAAGTACATAGGAAGAAGATATAATTTACATTAAGAAAAAATTAGAGAAGACGAGGTACGCAGACCCCATTTAATAAAACTTATACATTCAGGCATCCAACTAAAATAAAATTCAATCACATTGGTCAATAGTCCATAATCAATCCCCTGTATTATCATACACATCACCATATGTGTAAAACCTCAACTTTTTGAATAAAGATGAATATAATAGTTGTGGGGAATATTTATAAATTTTGCAAAGTACGCAAGTTGTTATATAATATTCGATTGGTCGAGGAATATTCGTTTTAACAGGGAATATTAGTACAACGGCACAATCATTGGTGGACCTCTACAATGTAATTATTGTCGATTGAAAAATGACAAAAATACTTTATGAAAATAACGGCGAAGTTTTACCATTAACTGTTGAAACACCCGTTGTTAAAGTATGCGATATCTGTGTGGTTGCATAAGAGCAATACGGTGGTTGATTATTGATGCTTACGTGATAAGTCACTCGGTTTTGTTGGTATTATTAATGAAATAATACGGAAAATCTTTTATATAAAAAATGAATACTTTTATAAAGTTATTCTATAAATAGAATATATTATATTCTATTATGCGATAGCGTTACGTAGTGTATCGCATAATGTTTTGTATAGTAAAATCTTTTTATATAAAACAAAATACTTTAATAATGTTATCTATTTTATTAGACAATAATTAGAATACATTATATTTTATTATGCATAGTGTTTGCATAGTGCCTGCATAGTATTTGCATAGTAAAATCTTTTATAAAGTTATTCATTTTATTAGATTATAAATAGAATATATTATACTTTATTTAAAAGATTTTGCTTTAAATATGGACCGTCAGATTAAAGTAAATCAATCTCGACCGTTCATGAGTTAGTTACTATGCATTCCATTTTTCTATAAATAGAAGCTCATTCATTCATTATTTTCTTACGAATTCACTGAAACTCTAGAGAGATAAACTATAGAGAGAAAGAAGAAAGTATTCTGCTACTTCACTACTTATATATCCAATACTCTTCTTCTTAAGGTAGGAAATATTATTTATTGTACTCGTAAGGCGTGTTATTCTTTCTTATTCATGAAGAGAACTGTTGTTATTCCAATTCTTATTATTCTGTTGGAATAACCTGTATACGCGGTCTACCCTATACTTGGTGACATTCTTCTATTATTCTGTTGGAACATCCTGTCTGTGTGTTTTACACCGGACCTGGTTCCGTCTTTATTATTATTCCGTTGGAACATCACATGCGTGTGTTTTACACGGACACTGTTTCGCTCTTATTATTATTCTGCTTGGAACATCTTGTCTGTGTGTTTTTACAATCGGACTTGGTTCCGCTCTTTATTATTCTGTTGGAACATCCATTGTTGCAAATTTTGCCCGACTTGGTTCCGATTATTATTATTACTGTTGGAATAACTTTTGCCATCTATCGAAGTACCGCATGCATGGTGATTTCTTTTGTTATTCCATTCTTTATTATACTCGATTGGTTAAAGTTTTGACTTCTATACTCCATGAAATTAGTAGAATATCCTTGATATTTGCGCTTCATCCAAAGATCTTTCATGGAAATATTCTTCCGATCATTCTTGAATTTTACTCTACAAAATAGTATCATGTTGACAATTTGGACGTTAATAATTCTGGATAAAATAATTCTTGAACTTGTTTTATTGAATTCTTATATCATTGTCATCATCCTCATGTTTATATTTTGTTGAAAGTCATCTGTGACTTTGTAGTGCATAGATGGACTTGGTATGATTATGACCGAGGATTATTCCTAAGTAATAATCATGACCGTAATGTTACAAATGATATGGTAAAAGTTCTCATTGGCCCGTAGTGCATTGATGGGCCGATTGTTGGCATGATCATGACCATTAATGAATACACAAATATTCTTGGCCCGTGAGTGCATGGATAATTGTGGTCGTTGATACTAAAGAATATCCTTGGTAGTAGTGCGGGGTGATTCGATGATGTGGATTATTTATTAAAGTTTGAGTCCCAATACTTGATGATGAAAAACCTTTTAATCATAAAAGATAGTAGATTTTATTTTCTACTTGACTCTTTTAATGGATTGCTTGTTCATTGCAGCTTAAACTTGATGTCTATTATATTTTATCGGTTTAACATTGTTGGAGACTAATGATAATGTATTACGCATTATCTTAGTCATAATGTTTCTTCTTTGGGCTAGTTGAGCTCACCTTTTCTTTCACCGTTCTCTTGAGAAATGAGAACATAGCGAGGACTAGTCGGGGAACAGTGGCGCGGTCAGAGGATAGCATTAGTAGTCCTCACTTTTCTCGTGAAATAGTGTGTTAATAATTGTAATGAGGACTCTTTTTAGGTTTGTATAATCTCTAGTAGACAATAATTGTATTCAAACTCATGAGTTATGTTTTGTCGTATTGTACCATGGCAGTTATGTGTTAGTAAGTTGTATTTGAATTTTGTACCATGTATCGGACGACCCAAGATGGGTGATGTATACCTAATTTTGGGGGCGTCACAATATGCATCAATAAATAACATTCATCTCAGAATAATAAACATTCAATTTATATATTGATATCATTTAATAGGCAAATTTAGTTAGCATAAAATCTAATTTTGAATCAAAATAAACTCCTTTATTTTAATCCAAATTTAAATTAAAATAAACTTCTTTTATTTTAATTTATCCAATTTTGAATAAAATAAACTATTTTATTTTAATCAAATTCTTTCATCAAAATAAACCCATTTATTTTAATTAATAATGGAATTCAATTCCAAGTAAAAAAAACTCCTTTATTAAAGGAAACACGTATTCTTTTTTCTAATCACAAATAAACTCATTTATTTTGAATAATATGAAATCTTATTCCATATCTAAATAAACTCCTTTATTTGAGAAAATACAGATTCTCTTTCCTATTCACAAATAAACTCTTTTATTTTGAATAATATGAAATCTTATTTCATATTTAAATAAACTCCTTTATTTAAGAAAAAACATGGAATCCAATTTCAACTCCAATTAGTTATTATGAAATCTAATTTTAAGATTAAAATAAACTTTTTATTTTAATTATAAAACAATTAAGATTAATATATATATATATATATATATATATATATATATATATATATCTTAAGGAATCATGACACATGATTCACGTTAGGAGATTAACTTTAGATTATATATATACTTAACCGAAGTAATAAAAACACGAACTCATCGAATTCACGATTTTATTTTTTATTTTTTTTATTTTATAAACCAAAATTTATACAACAAAATTATGCCCAATTAAATTTTTCTAAACACATATCAACATATATATCAAATCAAATAATTAATAATTCGCATAAAGGTTTGGCTCTGATGCTACTGTTAGGTTTGTAATATTCATGAACGCAATCAAATTGCACAAAATAAGCGGAAACGTGGAAAATCAGAGTTTTAAAATTTTATAAACCATATACCTGGATCATCCTTTATGCACAATTATTAATTAACTGAAAATATGAAGAACAATAATTATACCCTTGAAGATTCGAACTTCCTCGGGTACAAGTTCACCTCCAATCCTTTTCGCGTTCAGCTTGAATCAACTGGGTTTGATCCTTCATTTGATCAATGTTAGCCACCAGTATTTGGCCTCTAGAGGTGGTCCACCAAGGAAGAAGAAAGATTCAAGAAGATAGGTGTTTGACAAAATCCTAATTTTTCTATTTCTCATAGAAAAGAGTGTACTCTCCCAACTATTGAAATTATGTATTCACGTATTTTGTGAAAGTGTCAACCAACTAACCAATAATAAGACTCCTCTTATTTATAGATGTGGGCAACCCTCCTTAATAATTAAGGAATTGAGTTTTATTTTAATTAATTAAAATCTTTTAATTAAGTAGGCTCCCAATCTTATTATGAATAATTAATTAAACTCTTTTAATTAATTAGCCTCCTAATTTTATTAGGATATATGAGAGTACTTTTATTAATTAATTCCCAAACTCCTTTAGGAATTAAATAATAGTAATAGTAATAATAATAATAAGACTCCTCTTATTAATTTATATTTAATATTTTTAAAATATTAAATAATAATATTAAGCTATTTAATTTATTCTATCACCATAGATTAAATTAAATACACTTAACTTACTATTACGATTATGTCATTTACTTCTTAAATAAATATTTTTCCATTTATGGTCTGACCCTTTACGTTCTCCATATTAAACCGATTGTGAATAAATGAATTAGAATAATTCTAATCTTATGTAAATAAATAAATTAAACTATTAATTCATTTAAATAAATAAAATTTATTCTATAATAATGATAAGTCTCCTTAGCGATCAAGGACTTTTCAGATAATATAGATTTCAACATTAATCATAAAAGAACCTTTGAGTAAATAGTTACCGTACAATTCAATCTTTCCACCATACCATGTCCCAATTAAATATAAGACATGAAATTACTGTCAAGTTTTATTTTATTTAATTATACGTATTTCGATTCCCAAATGTACAACTCCAAATAATGCAAATTAGAAACTTATTTCTAATTTCATTCTGCCTTGGGAAAGGACTACTAGGTTATCATTTATCGAATCACATATGACATTTCTCTTCTTTTACTAGAAGTGGTAGATTCTTTATTGATCATACATTATCTCCATGTACAACTTATTATACCCAAGCATACCCTTTGATATACCCTAAGGGTCTTAAGGAATAAGTCAAAGTATAACTCATCATACACAAGATACTATGATGATCTCAAGTCCAAGGATCACTTGTACTACTATCACTACAGAAATTCCTATTGATAGACAAGTAAAACTCCATTAGATATTCCTTAGCGAGCCATGTTCAATGTACTTATTCTCCACAAGCACCTACATATTTGCTTTAGTGTCTCCACACAAATGATCATGAGATCAATCACCATCATCCAATGAGCAAACAACGTATGTACCAATCTATCCGGATTCACTAATCCCCAATTTAGTAATCCAACGATTGGGAACTATTTTAGTTTTAAACTTTTTAAGAATTTAGATCTCATTAGAATGATCACCATCATTATTCTAAAAGCATTACTTAAAACTATTAGTTTATCACATATTATAAAGCAGCATTGTGTAGATAATTAAAAGCATTTAATAAATTAATACTTTTTATTAATAAATTAATAAGATTGTTACAAAGTATATACTTTATCATCAAACATGATTGGCTTGCGTGCATACTACTTTCATTCTCATCCTCTAATCAAGTTTAAGAAGAATAAAATGTATACTCTAGTTTTAACGCTCTAATTTATAGTTTCTCAAGTTCTTCATTTCTAAAAGCTATTTTGGTTGTGTGATTTGAAGAGATGTTGTATATATATGTATATGGGTATGTGTAATCTGATATATAGCCTCTATAAATGGTTTTAGAGTAATCAAAATCATGAAAACATGTTAAAAAGGAGGAATTAGAGTTTTATTGTAAGATATATGTTTTGGTCTATTTTGATACTAAAATTGATGATGAATTAGTTATGGAAACTTTAAATTGATGGTAGATGTTGTTAATACGTTGAAAAATGAAAACAACAAAGGTTAAAAAGATTGATTTGGTTAGGAATCGAATCTGTGGTGAATGATTATGTTAAACATGTTAAAACATGTAAAGCTAATATGAACATGAGTTTTTGGTCAAGATTTAGGTTTGTTAATGGTTCTTTAAATTGTTGATTCTTTGGTATATTATAGTTATATGAATTAAAAATCCATAGAATTAAAAATGGACTAATTTGGATGTGTATAGCTTGAGTTATGAATATTAGAAGGAGAAAAATGTTAAAAATCGCAAGAACAATAAACTACAAATTCTGGTTCTATTATTTGCAGTGTATTGCTACATTTGTGCCTTAAGTGTATTAGGCGCCAAATGCGCTATTTCCAAGGCTTAATTAAGCAATTTGCTACTCATGGTGTGTCAGGTGTGACTGTTTTGACATCTTATAGAAAAATGGCTATAACGTTTTCATACAAACTTTGATTGAGGCGATTCAGGATGATTCAGAAAGATAATGAGTAGACCTACAATTTTGTTTTTTAAGTTTTTTGATTTGAGGTCGGGAACAGGGGTCAAAATGTCCATCTTTGGGACTGATGTGTATTCAGAGGCAATCGGAGGGCGTTAGGCATGCACGTATGCAAGTGTAGTGCTTCTGACGATGAACGATGTTGTTCTAAGTTTTAAAACATGTATATTAGTAAATATAATGATGCTTAACATTAATAACTGATGTATTAGATAACTTGTATATGCATACTAAGCATACACAAGAGAGACAAATTGGGCGTGTGACAAATGAACGTCGAAACGCTGTGACAAGTGTTAATGACTGTAAAAAGTGTTTCAATTCAATTGAAATGAATATTATAAGATATGGAATGTGTTTAATATAAAACGAATAAAGAGTCCTAGCAAGACAAACACTTGAATGAACTTCGAATATGACATAAGAAGAAATATAGTGAGATATAAGTCTAAAGTTAACACGATCAAATTGAACATTATGTATTAATAATAGAAAGGGTTATAAGATATATTATGACGCCCCCAAATCCGGATATCTTCCAACCCGACAGATGGTGCTACACGGTGCTATAGTTCACACAATCATTCAATTGAAATACCTCAAAAGAACGAATATGTCTTATATATATTCAAAATAATATTAACATCCTCCCAGGTTCTTTATAACCGTTATATCTGTTCTTGTCATAATATAAAATATTATCATTACAAAACCTATACTATTACATAGGTAATCTACGGGTTCGCCTTAACCTTCCCTTTATCCTTACCGGATCCATCAATCCGTTCGGTCTTAGCTGCATTCATATGGTTTAAGCAAGAGTGAGCCTAACTAGCTCAACAAGTATAACAATTCGAATAAAACTAACATGCTGAAAACATAGGAATCGTATATCTTCAATAACTGAACAATAGTTACGAAGTACTATCGATAATTCAAAATAGCACTTCTTCTCATTCAAAACATTTTACAACAACAATATTCAGTAAAACATCAATTCCTGGTTCAAGACCATGAGCATTCCATAAGTACTTTGAAAAGGACATCCCGACACGAAGTTCGTAAGTTCGACATAGCTTACGAGCACGTCTAGGTGATCAGCCTATAGTACTCTATGTTGATCAACACTACATTCATTAAACGTGTATACGTTTAAGTTGTGGCAACCTCACGTGCATGTCGTTTGACGACAAAACAATTTGGCATACTCAGTCTCCTTTTGAAAACCACAACAATATTAGTTTGGTAAATCATTGTCCATACTTGAAAGAATAAAAGAAATTCAACATAACATAAGTCTAGCCGAAGGAAAAGGCGTTGACTCCATCAGACATTAACTCATGCGAAGAATACATGAATCACAAATCTAGTCCAAATCGAACTGGAACAAGGGTTAGAGTACTTGCCTTTAGCATCTGCTACAGTTTATAACACATGCACTTTAAGTCTTTAAGGTCTCTACAGTAAATGATACATCACATAACACATTAGGTCATGAATAATCATACATGGTTCCTAAAGAATCTTACCCTTCTTCTCAATCTAATTAAGTATTATATTTGTTATTTATTGGTTCCGGCTTTCTATTAAGTCATTCTTACGTTCTCATGCAACTGACTTTCTTTAACTCTATGTGATCATACTTAAGGTTTAATTATGTCTTGACAATGTTACATTACAAACCTTAGTTAATTGCTTAAACAATTTCCAATCATGCTCTACTTGTATCCATTCTTTACTATCTAGGTGTTAAACCTGGCGCTGCGGCGCCAGTGTTTCTATGTTATGACGTGCTGCGGCGTCACTCATTAGGGCTTGAAGACCGGACTCGGTGCTGCGGCGCGATTCTCTTTTGTTACGGCCGCGCTGCGGCGCCACTCTCCAGTAAGTTATGGCTTTGCTCGGCCAAGCTCGGTGTTGTAGCGCGGGCTTTTTGGCCTTGGGTCGGCACCGCGATGCCAGCTCTGTGCACCAGAATTCTTTGACAGATTTTTTCAACTTGTGAGATTCCCGGACTCGTAACTTCTTCGTTAATTGTCCGAATTGGCTCGTTCAAGAGCCTACGGTTTACAAATCACATATTCTACGTGTTCATGTAAGAATTTTATCTATTAGACTTCGTTTGCTAAAAATTCACATATTAGTTCGTTTTTAACAAAAACGATAAACGTTCGTGAACGTTCAACGCTCGTTTCTTCATTCTAAGTCTGAATCTGGTCATTTTCGAGTCCGCAACTCTATAATGCCAAATACAACTTGTCCCCATCAAAAACCAACGTTTCTGAGTTCAAATACAAAATCTGACTTCCATTCTGAGAATTTCACGAATTTGACAATTATCGTCCAATCGTGTGAATTCTGGCAAAACTTCATTGCTAACAATTAGTTCATCATTCTAAATGGATTCATTTCAATAACTATACATCTCAACCTATAAATTACAATGACTTATATTCAAATTAGGTTATGACTTATTTTCTTATAAGTTCAAAACTTAACAATTTCTTCAATATAAGATTTTCATGTCCTTATGACTTATTCTTGAATTAAGTCATATAAGTTATATTCTTGCATCCTATCAATCATACAAACTTCTAAAGTTTATCATATGACAAGTCCATATATTTACTCCATAAGTTCATTACTTATTTAGGTTTAAGTTACTTATTCCTTACTCATTCGGCTTAAGTCCATTGATTAACCATCTTGATAAGTTATTAATATACATGATCATTAATTTACACTTCTCTTATTACCTTTCTAAGATAGAGATTGAGGATATAAGATCATTACCTTTGAAGACTAACTTCTTCTTCTTTGGAAAATCTAACAATGGAAGGTTGGGCTTATAAGTGCTTAATCTCTCTACGAAATAAGTTACTTATCTTGGATGAAATAACAACCAAATAATGAGCCATCTCCTCCTCTATTTATAGGATTTCTAAAGTGAGGGTAAAAGGGTCATTAAGTTATTCCACCTCCTTACTATTCACTACTTGCTCATTAAGTAATCTTGCCCATCACACAAAGTTCTTGCCCATAAATTCACCCATGGGTTGCCCCATGGATCCAATTTAGCTAATGGATCATAACTTGGGCTTGTTTATAATTAATTTAGCTTAGTCTTTGGGTTTGTATGAATTTAGCTTGGGCTTCATATTATTAATCACTTGGGCTTAATATTAATCCCACATAGGTTTACACCTTTATTCATATTGGACTTGCTCTTCATACAATAGTCCACATGTTTAATTCATTCGGATTCTAAATCCTTAACGTTCTTGAATTAAGTCCGCATGCAAAATATTGCATTTTCCATACCTGGATTATTATTACATAATCCATCTCACCTCGATATTATAACGTTATGTATTCCTCGGAAGTTAAAAAATAATTCCCGAGCGATAAATGATGAATAGTGTTTTTTGGAAAATTTCTCGGAAAGCTTTTATTTTCGTCTTAAAAATTCAAACACTTTAATTCCCTCACATAGTTAAAATACTACGATGTTCCGACTTTTCTAGGCTAAAGAACGACATACGTCTTATTGACACATAATAATAACAAATAATACTATTTTATTCATTATTTAATTTTTTTTTCATGTATTTTACAAAGGATCCGAATTTCTCGGTCGTTACATATATAGTAAAGTTTACATTACAACTACTATGCATTGCTATGTGACTAATAGTTGAAGATTATGATTATATAATTGTGTAGGGCATATGAAGTGCAGCTAGCTATAAGCTATTAAACTGTTATTGGTAAACAACAATCAAGGCAAGTCTTTCAGTTCCTATTTGCTATGCGAACTTCATGATGAATTATTTTAAATCTTTATTACAAAGAGCTTGATGTGTTATATATGTTGAAATTATGAATCATTAAAGTCAATTTATGACTACGTTGATTGAGTAAAGAATGTTGATTGAGTAAGGAACTCAATCTTTATACTTTTTATGTGAACTGCAGCATGTATGTTATGTGAGTCCAATGATTATGAGATGTATGTTGAGCATGTTATTATGTGTTACATGATGCATGAAAATTGTTAGATTTGTTGGGCTGTCAAGCTCAACCTTGCAAATAATCACTTTTGCAGGTTAAGGATTCAAGGTAACACTATGTGCTACTTGAAAGACATGAATCAGATGTACTGCATGAAGATTTATATACTTTGGCTGAGTTGTTATTATTTTGAATAATGTTTAAGGTTTCGGATGATGTACTTGTGTATGATGTTTACTGTATGTTGAGTTATAAAGTTTAAATTTTTTCTGATGTATAAAGGGTATTGAACCTGAATGTAAGTTTTATTTATTAACTCTAATAAAGTGAGTAATAAACTAAGTATGGTTCAAAGGTAGGTCAAGATAAAGGTTTTGTGAAATTTACTTGATAATTTATAATGTGAAATTTCATATTTAGTTGTAAAGTTTGAGCTACCCAATGTATAAGGTATATCTGAGATGTAAGATTTTATAAAATTACTCTGATGAATCGAATCATAAAATAAATTTGATTTAAAGATGTGTAGATGATAAAGGTTTTGATTCAGGAAAT
Source organism: Panax ginseng (assembly GCA_020205605.1). Taxonomy (NCBI): domain Eukaryota; kingdom Viridiplantae; phylum Streptophyta; class Magnoliopsida; order Apiales; family Araliaceae; genus Panax; species Panax ginseng. The sequence continues at coordinate 50,883,362 of CM035143.1, read as the reverse complement.
TAAAGTAAAAAGACATAAAAGTTTAAATTATTTCGTATTTTATTAAGTTTAACATCTAATAATGATGTAAAATCAGAAGGTAGACGTATTGTTAATGACCGAAGTTGATAGATGAATTGTATGAATTTTGGGGTCGTTACACACATTATGTTAGTGATAATAGGTGTTCATGTGGAGATTGATATGAGGTTGTTAATGTGTCTTAGTGAGATTTATTGTTCATGTCTATTTTAATTTCTCTGAGTTAATCTGGTTAAACTTTATATTATCTAACAGTTGGATTCGCAGGCATATAGGTAGTTTGCATGGACATTGTGTTGTGTTTGAGGACAACCACTATTTAAGTTTGGGGCTATTTGATGAGTGGGTTTCATACCTACAAATTGGTAATTTTCGGACCTAAACACTTGTTATTCCATGTTATTTTAGTATTGTTTTATGTGTTGTGTTCGTGTGCAGGGTCAGGTTAAGATGGCTAAAGCAGGGACTGGAAGGAACAAAAAGGGCTAAAGTTGAAATTTTCAAGACAAACACCGGGGCTGAAACCTTCAAGAAGCAAAATCTCACTTGTATGGGATACACGTTATTAAGGATTTTAAACACCCATCGGCGGGTGGCTTCATCGCCTCAAAATGCACGCTTGATGGGTCTGTGGTTGAAAGTTAAAGTGTTCTGATGTGATGCTAACTCTGGAAATCTATCGTTGGTGGATTCAGGACGCGATTAGGAGAGGATAAAAGGCATATTCAGGAGCAGAGAAGGAAAAATCATCAAAATAATCATCATCATCATCATCATTAGCAAAAACCCTAATTTTGGATCGTGATTTAGAGGATTGAAGCGAGGATTTGGTGCATGCAGATTACGAAGGGGATTGAAGAAGAGAAGCGGTTTTATTTACTATTTTTGTTCTTCATATTCATCTTTGTATTCAGGATACTAGTATCTTTGTGGATTTTGAGTTTTATTTCATTCGTCATGAACTAATTTTCTTTTTAAGCCTACAATGGATCTTTTTGTGTAGTGAAGGTTGACATGCTTTGATTTTAACTCATTCATGCTATTTTCATATTTTTTTTATTATGGTTTATGCTTCATTAATGAATTGCTTGATCACTAATTCCTAATGAACCCATATGAACTCGAGAGATGAAGTATGGGTTTAGACCTAATCATAGTAGCGTGTGATTGTGATTTCAACATTGTTGGGATTCATAATTTATATCTAGGATAAAGATATACCTATACATCGCGCGTAATCTTGTAAGAACTTGTGATTAAACCTTCTTTAATTGTAATTCACATAGAGATATAGTGAATTAGTTATTTATGGTGTTTTCTTAATTCTATCATCTGTAGATTTAAGTTGATATGGGTATAAAGCATTGAGAGATGATTATATCTACTATTGTGTTCTTGATTAATGAACTAGAATAGTTAATGTGAAATAAAAGGAAGTGTGTCAGTCTAAGTGAATCATAAAGTGAAATTGTAGGTTTAATTCTCCAATATCTGATTAAAGTTTATGGTAGTTAGTTTATTTTTCTTTACTTAGTAGTTTTTCATAAATATTATCACATAATCATTAGTTTAATAAAATTGAGATAATATAAAATTTGTAATTTCTAGGATAAAATTCAGTTATTTTTTTTGTGGGAACGATACTCGACTCATCACTTTATTACTTGTTTACCATGTATACTTGTGACTTGTGCGTAATTAGATTTTAACAACTAACACACACTCCAGAGATAACCTTGGAGGACCAAAACATTAAATTTAACCATGGAGACATCCTCGTGGAACATCAAATCAAACTTGGAGATCAACCCTAAGGGAAAAAAAGTTGGCAGCAATCAAATCCTGGAGACAACCCTGAAGGATAGCCAAAAGCCCCGTCAACCTTGGAGACAACTCCTGAAATGGAAAAATGGTCATTTTGACAAGTCAACTTCAACAAACATAACACAACTGCAAATAGGGTCACAAAGAGCCATTTCAATACTTCTGAGCGCAAACAACGTAAAATAGCTAAACGGACTGTCTGCGAAGACCCAAAGATGCTATTTTAGTCATGGACCCGTCCTCCCAAATCCAGAAAAGGGAAAGTTCTATGTCATTGCATAGCTCTCAAAAAGAGCTTTTCAGAATGGTATGAGACGCCTCCATCGGACTCCCGAATTGAAAGTTATGAAAGTTCGAGCGGACAACGCGTTGATCTGAGTGAACATACTTCGACACAACGAGACCCACAATGACTCGAGCCCACGCTGCCACCGAGTGAACGCTGACTCTGGCATGCGTGTAGACACCTGACTATTTTGGTCTATAAATAAGACCCCTTATTAGCCATAAAAAGTAGAAAAAAGATATTAAAAAAAAGAAGAGAAAACTCTGTCCATTTCAACCCTTAACCTCTTTTAGAGTGTTCCAAATTTTGATATTGTTTTTTCTAAACATTTGCAGTCACATATTCTACAACATATCAAAATTTTACCGGTGGAAACCGAGTTTTCAAGCTCCAAAAGCTGTCTGAAGTCTTCTTGGCAACCCCCTGTAAGGTTTTTTCAGATTTGAAGCTTTCTACTACTTTGATATATATATATATATATATATATATATATATAATTTAGATGAAGATTTGGGTTGTTTCTCTCTTAGAACACTCAGATTTCTCTCTCCTAGGCCTTCTCTCTCTCTCTATTTTGAATCTCTTGAAATGATCCGGGGTGCATATATAGAGCCACTGACGATGCATATCTGAACCCACTGGCCATGCATGCCCAAAGGGTCCCATCGCCTCTAAGTGTGTTCCCTTGATCGACGTGCAGTCAGATTGAAACCTGCATGACTTGCAATCCAGGAATTCGATGGGGATGTGCCATACCATTCTAGAAAGCTCTTTCTAAGAGCTACGCAATGACATTGGAGTTGACTTTTTTTGAATCTGGTAAGATGGGTCCATTACCAAAATAGCATCTTCAAGTCTTTGTAGGCAGTCCGTTGAGCTGTCTTGCGCAATTTGTGAAAGTAGAATGCACACAAGCCAATCATGTTGATGATAAAGAATATACTTTGTAACAATCTTATTCGTTTATTAATAAAATTATTCATATACTAAAGGCTATAATTTATCTACATGGGGTTGTTTAATAATATGTGATAAACACATAATTTTAAGCAATGCTTTTAGAATCATGATGAGATCATGCTAATGAGATCTAAATTCTTAGATAGCTTAAAAACTAAAATATTCCCAATCGATGGATTACGAAAAAGGGGATTAGTGAATCCGGATAGATTGGTACATACGTTGCTTTCTCATTGGATGAGGATGATTGATCTCATGATCATTTTTGTGGAGACACTAAAGCAAGTATGTAGGTGCTTATTGGAGAATAAGTTCACTGAACGTGGCTCGCTAAGGAATACCTAATGGAGTTTTACTTGCCTGTCGATAGAAATTCCTGTAGTGATAGTAGTACAAGTGATCATTGGACTTGAGATCATCATAGTATCTTGTGTATGATGAGTTATACTTTGACTTATTCTTTAAGACCCTTATGGTATATCAAAGTGTATGCTTTAGTATAATAAGTTATTCATGGAGATAATATCTGATCAATAAAAAATCTACCGCTTCTAGTAAAAGAAGAGAAATGTCTTATGAGATTCAATAAATGACAACCCAGGAGTCCTTGGTCAAGACAGAATGAAATTAGAAAGAAGTTTATAATTTGCATTATTTGGAGTTGTACATTTGGGAATCGAAATACGTATAATTAAATAAAATAAAACTTGACAGTAATTTCATGTCTTATATTTAATTGGTACATGGTATAGTGGAAAGATTGAATTGTATGGTAACTATTTACTCAAAGGTTCTTTTATGATTAATGTTAAAATCTATATTATCTGAAAAGTCATTGATCGCTAAGGAGACTTATCATTATTATAGAATAAATTTTATTTATTTAAATGAATTAATAGTTTAATTTATTTATTTAAATAAGATTAGAATTGTTCTAATTGATTTATTCACAATCGGTTTAATATGGAGAACGTAAAGGGTCGGACCATAAATGGAAAAATATTTATTTAAGAAGTAAATGACATAATCGTAATATTAAGTTAAGTGTATTTAATTTAATCTATGGTGATAAAATAAATTAAATAACTTAATATTTATTATTTAATATTTTGGAAATATTAAATATAAAGTAATAAGAGAAGTCTTATTATTATTTAATTCCTAAAAGAGATTGAGAATTAATTAATAAAAATCTCTCATATATTTTGTAAGACCCCAACTTTTATGAATAAAGATTAATTTTTCTCAAAATATATTTTTGAATATTATGGTGTGGATTTGATATAATGTTATAGTTGTGGTTAATATTTACAAATTTTGCAAAGTAAGCAAGTGGTTATATAATATTCGATTGGTCGGGGAATATTCGTTTTAACAGGGAATGTAAAGCTCGAGAATTTTGAATTTTCAATGAATTAAATTTTTATTTGATTATGTGGATTAAATGAATTTAATTGAGTAATTATGTGAGTAAGATGTTCGAAGGTCGTTTTATGACCTAGAATGTGCCGATGTGGTTAGTATTCTGGTTTTATGCTAGAATTTATTTTTGTGAATTATCAAGACGAGAACGAAGGTTTTCCGAGAATGTTTGCGTAAAAACACTATTCATCCAATTTCGTTTGGAGCTAGGATTTGAGATTCTGAGAAACGCGTAATGTTAGAATATTACGATAGTATGGAATATCCAATAATAATTCCGTTATGGCAAACGAAGTTTTCGCTCATGGACTTAAAAAAACCTAAGGGTTGAGTATATTGATTCCCGAGAAGGAAATCAAACGCGTTGAAGAAATTACGTTAGGATTAAGGCATGTGTTATACAATTAAGATATTATTTAGTATCTATGTATAATATGATGAGTCAACACGGAGTACAATATGATAATCATACTAGTATTATATGGAAAGAATACGTAAAGTATACGTAGGGAATACGAGTTGTATTCTAGAATTAAGTTAAGACTTAATGTTAATTCATTTGGTTGGATTATGTTTAGCCCAATCAATTGAATGAACAAGCCCAAGGGATTAAGTGGTAAGCCCAAGTCAAGGCCCAATATTAGATTGGTTAAGCCCAATGCAAGAAAATCGAACCGGTGGATCACCGAATGGGTAAAACCCATGGGGCAACCCATGGGGATGACCCATGGGAAAGGTGGGCCGGCCACTTGGTGTGCAAGGCAAGCACATCACTTGGTCACAAAGTATTTTACTTGGTGACAAAGTGGTAAATAAGTAAGGAGGTGGGGAGATGGACAATTTTGCCCCTCATTTGGTTTTCTATAAATAGAAAGCTAGGTTGGTCATTTGAAGTTTTTACAAAGCTTCTCCAAACATATTTGAGAGAGAGAAAAGAGCTAGAAACTTATAATCCTTCTACTTTCAAGCAAACCATTAGACGTTTATCAAGAACGTTAACTACTTCAAAGGTAAATTCTCATAAACCGTAATCTTCATCTTTTTCGATTTCTTTCTCATAGAAGAATCGTAGATGGGTGGAGCATGTTTATTGAGGAGAGATAAGGATGCCTAGTAATGACCAAATCATTGATAGATCATGACCAAATAGAAATCGTAAGTGGTTACGTGAGTTAAAACCATAAAAAGTCTTGAACGTGAACTTAGTTTTGAATGAACGTTTAAGAATCGATATAGCTAAGGAATGTGCCTATTGTTTGGTTAGGATGTAGATATGAAGTCCATGGGGTATTCCATGTGATTTGTCTTAGAGAACATTAGTAACGAAGTTATGGCGGATTTTGCGGAAATAGACGTTAAACGTCGAAAATGTATAAAGTCTGGATTAAAGGTCAAAAGTTGCAGTGTGACTTGAAAACATTGGTTTCCAATGTCAACACGTGAGATAAAGTAATTAAGAGTCGTTGGCGAAAGAATCGTTTCATTTCGACTTATAACGAAGAAAACGAGTATTGAACGGACGAAAACGTTAAACGAACGCTTAAAAATGAACTTAAAGGTGAATTCTGAGTTAACAGATTTGAAAAGGTAAAATTCTTATACGAACACGTAAAGGATGTAATTTGTGACTTGTAGGAATTCGAATGGGTCAATTCGGATGAAAAATGAAGAAATTAGGAAGTCTGGAGTTTCGTTAGGAAACCAAACTATTTTGGCCAATCGGTGCAGTTCTGGGTATGCCATACCAAACCCGAGTTTTCCTTTTACATACGCAGCCTTGATTATGGCGGGAGAAAATAAAAAGGTCTGGAGACTCGCGTCGCAGCGCGAGAGTTTGTACATGGACTCGTACTGCAGCCGCAGAAGTCTGAGCAAAAACTCTCTGAGAGTGATGCCATGACACCACAAGAATGTAGAGATGCCTCACCGCAGCGCCGGCAGTAGGAAAATGTTGACCAAGTTAGTTTTTGTTCCATGTTGAATGAAGTCTTAAAGTAAGATATTGAAGGTACTTAATGTACATTATAAGACTTACCTTAACTCACTTATAAGATGTTAATGTAAGAAGATCTAGTAAGGTTTAATAGTAATTAAACGAAGAACACTAAGACGTAATAAGTGAACCGTGAATGACGATCAACGTTGTTAGTTAACCAATAATGATCGAATGTCGTCTAAGGATGTAAGAACGTTAATGAAACGTAATGAAGTATAGAAAGTTGAATCGACTTTATTAATGGAGTTAATTCTAATAAAATGTATAAGAGAAAGAAGTTGGTTAGAACCAAAAAATTACTTTATTTTGATAACTAATTATAGTGTGCTATGTGAATGTATCATGTAGATCCTGTAAAGACTGAGAATAATTGAATTGTAAATTTGAAGACGCTTGAAGGCAAGTCTTTCTTAACACTTGTCAGACCTTCGTGTTAGCCAAGTTTTTACGTGATGCATGTTATACAATGCATAAATGGTAATAAGGAAAGAGTCGATGCCTGTTTTATTCTGGCTAGACAAGTATTGGAGAGTTGATTGATTTGTTTACAAGTCTGTTGATATAGAACTGTTAAGGCTATCCTATGCCAAGTATTTGGTATGGATGAGAAGGTAAGTTTGTCTATGTACAAACAAAAGTATTTTAATCGATTATTCGATGGGCACGCGAGGTTACCAAATGTTGAACGTAAATACGTTTAACATAAGAGTGTTGATCAACATAGAGTACAATAGGCTGATCACCTAGAAGTGCTCATAAGTAAAGACGGGTGGATGGCCTTAGTGCCGGATATCTTTTTCAAGTATGAAAACGAAAAGAGTATGTTCATGGTCTATTGACCGGTTCATCATTCCTAAGCTATTATTTATACTCTGAAATTGCTGTAGGAGAAGTATTAGTCAAATGTTTCATAATGCTTCATAGATAATTGTTCAGATATGGAAATAAGCATGTATTTGTTGATGTAATATTCATATGATTCAGTGTTAAGACTTACTGAGCTAGTTATGCTCATTCTTGCTTGAACCATATGTTTGCAGCTAAAGCCGAACGAATTGAGAGTTCTAAGAGAGATAAAGGCAAGGCTAAGATGGACAATTAATCGTCCTATAATAGACTAGTGTATTTGTATGTAATATACTCATAAAGAACAACGAATGTATTCGGTTATGAACCTGGGAAAGAATTTATTACAAATGTAATACAAAGATAGTAATTACACTCATTTTGTTGTTATCTCAATGGAATGATTGTATGGATTGTAGTATCGTGGAGCACCATCTGTCGGGTTGAAAGATACCCGGATTTGGGGGCGTCACAGGTTGGTATCAAAGCATTAGGTTATAAAACTTAAGGGGGGAAAAACATTAGGCTAATAACCTCGTAGGAAAGAAAGAGTCTGAGGAAAGTTAACTCGAGTCAATTTAGTTAATAAGGTATTGAGGAAACTCACTACCTAAAGATTTAAAAGATGGAAAGTAACCCTAAATGGATTAAATGTGATTTGTGCTTATATTATTGTGTATTATGTACTAATCAATTTGTAATGTGTTATTATAGATGTCGGTTGATAGCTTGATGTATAGGGATATACATGTGATCAGCGAGGAGTCCGTGAACCGAGTTGAGACAGTACCTGTGCCTATAACAGACATACCTGTAGTGATTCTAGAGGAGTCAGAGCCCGAGAAATATTACTCGGAGGAGGACTATTCTGAGGAGACCATGGGGATAACATCATATTTAAATATGATGATTGATGTGGAGGATGACATGGAGGTGACATCGATTAATACGGTGATGCATGCCCTAGAGTCGACACCTACAGAGACTATGAGGGCAATGACCGTAACGTCCAACTGCACAATATGGTGCAGCACTAGAAGGAAGAGATCAGTGATCTCTATGGGGCAAAAGAGTCTGCAGAGTTAGACTATGAGATAGAGCATGATGAAAAAGTGCTCATGACTGACAAGGCCCAGGACTATAAGAACGAGGTCATAGAACTTCGTAAGAAACTGTAACGCCCGAGAAAATCGGATTTTTATGACAATTAAATTTTTATTTTATTATGTGAATTAAATGAATTTAATTGATTTCTTTATGAGTAAGCTATGTGAAGGTCGTTTTATGACCTAGAATGTGCTAACGTGGTTAATATTCTGGCTACGTGTTAGTAATAGTTGTATGGAATTTCCAAGACGATAATAATTGTTTTTCGAGAAATTTTTGTAAAAACACTATTCATCCCTTTCTGTTCGGGGAATTATTTTGAAATTTCGGGAAACGCGTAATGATAGAATATCGTGATGAGATGGAATATCTGATAATATTTCATTTATGGCAAACACAGTTTTTGCCTGCGGACTTAAAACCTAAGGGTTGAGTATATTGATTTTCGAGAAGGAAATAACATGCGTAGGAGGAAAGGCGTTAGGGTTAAGGCGAGTGTTATGCATGTGGTGATACTATTTATTATCTATGTATAATACGTTGAGTAAATACGAAGTACAATACAATTATTGTATGAGTAGTATATGGAAATAATACGTGAATTGTACGTATGTGATACGATTCGTATTATAGAATCAAGTTAAGACTTAATGACTAATTCATTTGAGTTGGATTATTAATTAATCCAATCATTTGACTGACCAAGGCCCAATGATAATTTAGTTAAGACCAATTCATTAAAACTGAACTGTGGGTCGAACCAGTGGGTCACCGAATGGGTAAAACCCATGGGGCAACCCATGGGATGTCACATATGGTGGTGGGCCGGCCACCTTGGTGTGGAAACCAAGCACAAGGCTTGGTCACCAAGTGTTTTACTTGGTGACCACACATGAATAGTAAGGAGGTGATGGTTCTTTGACAATTATGCCCTCCATTCTAGTTTCTATAAATAAGAAGCTAGGTTGATTCATTTGGGAGTTTTTCAACTTGCCAACCTAGATTATTTGAGAGAGAAAGAGAGCTATACTTGCAAGCATACACTTTGGAAGCTTTAACTTTTATTCTTCCAAGAGATTTCTTAAGAGTTCTTGAGGTAATACTTCTTGCTTCTCATCTCCATCTCTTTTAGATTTTCTTTTATTATAGAGAACCATGAAGGGGTGGTATATGTCTTGAATGAGGATTTAAAGACGACTTACCATAGATTCAATCTCTATAAGTCATGAGATTATAAAAATAATAAGGTTTAATATAGTTTTGAACCATGAAAATATTGATAGTTGAGATCAATTGTTGATAAACAATTGAGCTCCATCAATGCGTTAGTATTTGCTTCTTGTTTGGTCAGAAGGTAGATATGAAATCCATGGAGTATTCCATGTGATTTGGCTTAGAGAACCTTGTAACGAAGTTATGGCGAATTTTACGGAAATAGACGTTAAACGTCAAAAATGTAAAAATTCGGAAATGGTAGTCGAAAGTTGCCGTGAGACTTGAAAACGTTAGTTTTCAATGTCAACACGTGAGATAGGGTGATTGATTAAAAGTTGTGGGTTCGAGAATCGTCGGATTCCGACTTAGAATGAAGAAAACGAGCATTGAATGCTCATTAACGTTTACGAACGTATATAAAATGAACTCAATAGTGAATTATGAGTTAACGGATTCGAAAGTGTTGAATACTTATATAAACACGTAAAGGATGTAACTCCTAACTTGTAGGAATTCGAATGGGTCAATCCAGATGTAAAACGAATAAATTAGGAAGCCGGGAGTTGCGTTAGAAAACCAAAATTGGTTTGGCCAAACAGTGCAGACTTCAGCGCAAATAAGCGCCAAAACCAGTACAAAGTGGTGGCGTCATGCGATGCGGAGACTTCACCGAGTACCACCTGCTAACTTCAACAAATGGCGCACTATAATATTACAAAGGATGTCATGTACAATGACATGATGATGAAAAAAATTAACCAAGTTAGGTTTTGAACTACAGTTGTTTAGAGACCTACCTGAGTTGAGTTTATATACTCAATAAAAGTACTAAGACTAATCCTATATTACCTATACTAAGGTATATGGTATGAAACCTAGGAATGTAATACATGTTAATAAGATATGTATGATGGACAAAGTTGGTACCTTATCAACGATGTAGAGTCCGGTTAATAAACGTCAGTTGAGTGATAAACCATGACGAAGGGTAATAAGTCATGTTGACTTTAATAAAGATATTAAGTTAACAAAGACATAGAAGTGAAAGAAGTTTGTAGGAACAATGTGAATAGTTGTTTGATAGCTAATTACGATGTCTTTATGTGAATATATCATGTAGATTACTGTAAAAAAATGTGGTCAATTATGAGAGTAAGTTATTTGAAGACGCCTGAAACGCATGAAGTTTTCTTAACTCTTGTCTAACTTCCATGTTAGCCAAGTTTTATGTGATTCGTTGAACCGAATTGCAAGACTTGTTTTAAAGAAAGGGTTCGATGCGATTTTAACTCAATTTAGACTATTAAGTAATATATAGATTGATTATTATCCATATCATTCTATATAGAAATGTTAATGTTATCCTATGCCAAGTAATTGAGTGCGGACGTGAAGGTAAGGTTTGTCTATGAACAAACAAAAGTATTTTTCATCGATTATTCGATGGGCACGAGATTTGCCAAAATATTAAACGTAAATCGTTTAATGAATGAGTGTTGATCAACATAGAGTACTATAGAAGATCACCTTGAAGTGCTCGTAAGTTATCACGGATGAACGACCTTAATCTTGTGGACTCCTTTTCAAGTATGAAAACCGAAAATTCTTTGTTCATGGTCTATCATCGTGGGTTCGAATTCTAATCTATTCTATACTTTGGGAATTGAGGTTATGAGCTGCGTAAAAGTATTATTGAATCATAATACTTCATAACTATTGTTCGATTATGTAGGAATTGTTATATAATTCATGAATGTGGTATTCTGTTATCCTTGATTAAACTTCTTTGAAAATACATGCTTACTTCTTCTTGCGTGAATTATATAACTGCAGTTAAAGATGAACGTACTGTGAATACCAAGAAAGATAAGGGCAAAGCTAAGGTGGATGTTTAGGCAATGTGTAATAGTTTAGTAAGTTTGTATGTATTATACATTATGAATAATGAACGATGTAACCGGTTTATGAACCTGGGAAGGTTTATACTTTGATTGTAATAAGAAGATAGTAATTATCTTCATTTTGTTGTATTTTAATGGAATGATTGTATGGATGTTAGTACAGAGGAGCACCATCTGTCGGGTTGGAAGATACCCAGATTTAGGGGCGTCATAGGTTGGTATCAAAGCCTTAGGTTATAAAACTTAAGGGGGGAAAACCTTAGGCTAATAACTTAATAAGGAATGTAAAGTCCGAGGAATGAAATTCAAGTCCATTGAATTAAGAAGATATTGAGATAACTCAGTATCGAAGGAATTAAAAGATGAAAATTAATCTTAAAGATATTAAATGTGATTTGTGCTTATACTATTGTGTATTATGTACTAATCAACGTGTTATGTGTTTGTAGATGTCAATCGATAGCTTGATGTTTAGAAACGTGGAAATGATAAGTGAGGACTTAGTTAACCAAGTTGAGATTGTACCAATGCCAGTGGCAGAGGTATCGATAGTTGTACTAGAAGACTCAGACATTGAGGAGTACATCTTTGAGGAGGAATACTCTGAGGAGACTATGGGATTAGCATCATACCTTAACGAGATGCTAGATGTGGAGGAGGAAATTGGGGTGACATCGATTAACACGGTGTTACCTACTCAGGAGCCAGCATCTCTGGATGCAACTAGAGCATTGTATCTGGCAGTGTTGGATATGAATGTGCATTTGCGTACTCAGGTAGAGGCACAGATTGAGGAAATAACTGCCTTATATGAGGCGAAAGAATCTGCAGAGGCAGACTTTGAGTCAGAACACGATGAAAAAGTGCTTATGACTGATAAGGCTCGTAACTATAAGGATGAGGTCCTTGAACTATAAAAGAAACTGGTTGAGAAAGACCAGAAAATAACTAGGATGTCATACATCCATGAATGCGCTCACGAGGATTTCAAGCTGAAAATTGCTTGTTATTTTATTGAGTCCGGGCAGACTCGACATACCATAAGCCGAGATATAGTGTCGATTCTGGCAAATCAAAAATATGAAAATGTCATTCGACAGTGTTAGTAGATCATTAGATCTTTTGATATATAAGTAGTGACGTAAAACCCTCTTTGGTATAACTAAGGGTAGTCTTTTTGTAAATCCCAATTTTTGTAGGAGGCAATCGCGAGATAGTATGTAATAGCTTTTGGCTAAGGGAACATGATGTAAATAGTTTTGACTATGAAAGCATATTTATATAATGAAGTTTTTATTTAATGTGCTTGTTGTGGTATGAAGGTTGTTGTTGATTTAAAAATGATAACCGAGTAGTTAAATAGATAATAACGAAGCTTTATTTATTTAACTAGAATTATCTTTACGAGAGGAAGAGACAATGAGAACCAAGAGGTAGTCTCTCATAATGAAAATCGGGGTCCTAACAACCCTATGCAAGAGTTCATTAATTTATTAACGACTGCGTTTAACCAAGTGGGGGGGTGGGATTCTGTAGCTCACAGGGGTAGCAAGAACAACTACCTTTAAGGACTTTAAAAGTGTGGGTCCTCCCGAGTTCCGAGGAACGCAGCGGATCCACTAGAAGCCCGAACATGGGTTAGAGAGATCGAAAAGGCGTTTGTGATAACAAACGGGTGAAAGCGTAAAAAGACTTCTTTTTGCGACTTATATGATGAAGGGGAAGCCAACTTACGGTGGGAAGCTCACCATGGTGGGGCTAGGGCAAGATGGGCGCGGGTGGGAGCAGTTCTGAAGGGTTTTCTTTGAGAACTATTTCCCTACTAGCATGCGAGGAAGGATGGAAATTAAATTCCTAGAACTTAAGCGGGGGATATGACGGTTCAAAGATGTCACCGCATAGAGTTTAACGAATTGGCGAGATTTGCTCCACATCAGGTGGATACGGAGGAAAGAAAGGCGCACAGATTTGAGCAGGGCTTAAAACCCTGGCTCTATAGTAGGATATCGGTTTTCTAGAGTGCTTCCTACGGGACCATTACGGAGAAGCGCGATAATAGTGAAAGGTGGTTGTGAGGCTTTGTCTCGATGACTACAAAGAGCGAAGATTAAGAGTAAGTTAGAAGGAGGTAATAAAATTTGAAGTTGCCAATGTGAGCGGCAACTTGCCAAAGAGGAAGAGTTTTAACCCTGGAAATACTGGGGTAAAGCAGGGAGATCCCAAACAGAGAACGAAAGCATGTAAGACATGCGGAAAATCTTACATGGGAGTCTGTTTAAAGGGGAAAGCAGTATGCTACAACTATGGGAAGGAGGGACATTTGTCACCCAACTATCCTAACCCTAAGAAAACCGGTGTGTTTTGTTCAGGGTCGATGGACCACATGGCAAGAAATTGCCCAAGAAGGGTTTAGAGGGAATAAGAGTTACGGTAGTGGTAAATCACCCATTCTTGGACCAACACCATCGATGGGGTAGACCCTCACTTCGTACATTTAATATGATGATTGTTCAAGATGCGGTTGCATCAATGAGATGTATGTAGCGGTATCATTCCGGTCAATGAGATAAATGCTTATGTCTTATTTGACTCGGGTGCTACTTGTTCTTTTATAGCATGTGAATTTTCTAAGCGATTAGGTTTAATCCACGAGAAGTTACCTATACCTTTAGGCGTTAAGGTAGCAAACAAAGAGATAATCCCATTGAACATATTCATAAGAATTGTTGCGTGGAAATTAGAGGGAATAAGTTATCGGTAGATTTGGTACCGATAAGGCTACAAGAGTTCGACGTAATTCTTGGTATGGATTGGTTGGTGAACCATGAGGCGATTATAGATTGCCATAGGAAAAGTGTAAACCTTCGGCTTTCTAAGAAAACCAAGGTAGTGTTCTTCTAGAGTAATTCACCAAGACGCTTTTTGTTGTCATCATCCATGACATAAGCTAAGAAGATGTTGAGAAAAGGGTGTGTAGGTTATCTATGCCATGTGGTGGATACCCAAAGAGTGGGAACATCCTTGGATCAGATACCTGTTGTGCAATAGTTTGCGGAAGTATTTCAGGAGGAGTTACCGGGTATTCCACCGGACAGGGAGGTGGAGTTTGTAATTGATCTGTTACCGGGAACGACACCACTTTCAAGGGCACCATATCGAATGGCGCCAGTCAAAATGAAGGAGTTAATGGTTCAATTACAAGAACTATTAGACAGGAAGTACATTCAACCAAGTGTGTCTCCTTGGGGAGCACCAGTGTTGTTTGTAAAGAAGAAGGATGGGTCGTTAAGACTTTGTATTGACTATCGAGAGTTAAACAAGTTGACAATTAAGAATAGATACCCTTTTCCCAGGATCGATGATCTATTTGATCAGTTGAAAGGGGCAAAGTATTTTTCCAAAATAGACTTGCGCACGTGGTATCATCAGTTAAAGGTGAGGAAAGAAGATGTACCTAAGACGGCGTTCAGAACTCGTTATGGTCATTACGAGTTTTTGGTAATGTCATTTGGGTTGACTAATGCGCTAGCCGCATTTATGGATATGATGAACAGAGTGTTCAAACAATATTTGGACAAGTTTGTCTTAGTGTTCATTGATGATATTCTAGTCTATTCAAAGACGCCAGAAGATCATGCGGAACATTTAAAAATAGTGTTGGAGACACTACAGAAGGAGAAGTTGTAAGACCCCAACTTTTATAAATAAAGATGAATTTTCTATAAATATCATTTTTGAATATTATGGAGTAAATTTGATATAATGTTATAATTGTGGATAATATTTAGAAATTTTGCAAAATACATGAAGTTGTTATATAATATTTGATTGGTCGGGGAATATTCGTTTTAATAGGAATATTCGTCAATAACCAAGACAATCATTGGTGGACCCCACAACGGAATTATTGTCGGATTGAGAAAATGACAAAAAATACTTTATGGAAATAACGACGGAAGTTTTACTGTTAACTATTTAAACACCCTAGGTGTTAAAAGTAAAAGAATATGTCTGGCGTAGTTACAAGATGCTTACGATATTGATTATTGATGCTTACGTGAGAAGTCACTCGGTTTTGTTCAATTATTATTCTGATAATTGTTGTAAATTTTATTTATTATTTGGACCCCACTTACCCATTTTTAAAAAACAATTGGAGAAAGTTATCTCGATTTACGTTTTATTTCTTATATATGTGTGTATTATATATATATATATATATATATATATATATATATATATATATATATAAGAAAAGTGATGATGGGAATGGTGGGTGGGGGAGTGTGTGCGTGTGTGGGAGGAGTATTATTGTTAGTATATTATATATATAATAAGTGAGTGGATGTGGGTTTGATAGTGATGTTAGTGGAGGAATTTTGGTGGTAGAAGCTGGTAAGCCTTTGCTTAGAAAGGCAAAGGTTATATATATATTTATATTTTATAAGTTTTGTTTTATTAGATTTTAAATAGAATATATTATATTTTATTGTAAACCAATCTGGACCGTCCGTTTAAAAGTAAATCAATCTGGACCATTCATGAATTAGTTACTATGCAATCCATTCTTCTATAAATAGAAGCTCATTCCTTCATTATTTCCTCTAATTCTTTGAAACTCTAGAGAGAAAATTATAGAAAGCTATAGAAAAGTATCATGCTCCTTCCTACTCTTATATTCAGGTTTATTTTACGATAAGGAGTGTTATTTCTTTTGTATTCATGAAGAAAACTTACATTATTTCATTCTTTGTTATTCTCTTTGGAATAACCAGGTATCTGTGGACTACCCTATACTTGGTGACATTCTTCTATTATCCGTCTTTTATTATTATTACATTTGGAATATCATATACGTCTGCGTTTTCGTGGGACGGTTAAAATCTTTATTATTATTACATTGGAATATCATATGCATGCGTTTTACGCCGGACACAGTTTCTATCTTTATTATTATTACATTTGGAATATCACGTCTGCATGCGTTTTACACCGAACCTAGTTCGTCTTTATTATTATTACATTGGAACATCACATCCGGTGCAATTTACTTTGACACAGTTCCGTGATATTATTATTCATTTTGAATAACTTTATACATCGTAAGAATCGCATTCATGGTGATTTCTTTTGTTATTCTATTCGTTATTATATTCGGTTGGTTAAAGTTTTGACTTCTATACTCCATGAAATTAGTGGAATATCCTTGATATTTGCGTTTCATCCAAATCTTTTCATGGAAATATTCTTACGAGCATTCTTGAATTTTACTCTACAAAGCGATATCATGTTGATAATTTGGGCGTTAATAGTTCTGGATAAATTAATTCTTGAACTTGTTTTATTGAATTCTTATATCATTGTCATCATCCTCATGTTTATATTATGTTGAAAGTCATCTGTGGCACATGGTGCATAGATGGACTTGGTATGATTATGACCGAGGATTATTCGGTGTAATCATGGTAGTAATGTTCTGAATGATGTGGAAAAAAAGTCCTCCATGGGCCTGTAGTGCATTGATGGACAATTGTTGGCATGATCATGACCATTAATGAATACACAAATATTCTTGGCCCGTAGTGCATGGATAATTGTGGTCGTGATACTAAAGAATATCATTAACCGTAGTGCAGGGGTGATTGATGATGTGGATTATTTATTAAGCAGAGTCCTAGCGATAAAAGTGATGAAAAACCTTTTAAATCATAAAAGATAGTATATTTTATTCTCTACTTGACTCTTTTAATGGATTGCTTGTTCCGCTGCAGTTAAACTTGATATTTATTATATTTTATCAGTTTAACACTGTTGAAGACTAACGATAAATTATTCTGCTTGATCTTAGTCATAATATTTCTTACTGGGCTAGTTGAGCTCACCTTTTCTTTCACTGTTCTCTTCAGGAAATGAGAATATAGCTGGGACGAGTCGGGGAACGGAGTGATGGACCAGATGATAGTATTAGTAGTCCTCACTATTCTGTGAAATAGTGTGATAATGATTGTAATGAGGACTCCATTGAGTTTGTATACTCTCTAGATGACAAAGATTTGTATTCAAACTCACGAAGATATGTTTTGTCGTATTTTACACGACTGTTGTATAATTAAGTTGTATTTGAATTTTGTACCATGTATCTGACGACCCAAGATGGGTGATGTATACCTAATTTTTGGGGGCGTCACAGAAGTTGTATACAAAATTCACAAAGTGTGAATTTTGGCTTGAGAGGGTGCAGTTTCTAGGACATGTTATTGATAAGGATGGCATTTCCGTAGATCCGACAAAAGTAGAAGCAGTTAACGAATGGGAGCAACCGAAAACGCATGGCCGAGGTTCGAGTTTTACGGGGTTAGCGGGATACTATAGAAGGTTCATTCCGAATTTTCTAAATTAGCTACTCCGTTAACAAATCGTGACAAGAAAGTCGGTGAAGTATGTGTGGTGAAAAACATGTGAGAACAGGTTTTCAAGAGTTAAAGAAGAGGTTAAGTGAGGCACTTGCAGGTATTGTCCTTACCAGATTTATCTGAAATTTTTATAGTGTATAGCGATGCTTCACATAAAGGACTAGGTTGCGTGCTCATGCGATGCATAGCAAGGTCATTGCATATCGTCCGCGTCAATTGAAGGATTATGAGAAGGTCTATCCTACTCATGACACAGAATTAGCAAATGTAGTTTTTGCCCTAAAGATATGGAGGCACTATCTTTATGGTGAGAAATGTGAGATATACACGGACCACAAAAGTCTAAAATATATCTTCACACGAAAGAGTTGAACATGAGAGCGAGAGAAGGTGGTTAGAGTTAATAAGAGATTATGATCGTGATATTTTATATCATCCGGGAAAGCAAATGTAGTAGCCGATCGCTAAAGTAGGAAGGGTAGGAGAAATTATCAATGTTAACGACTCGAAATGAGTTGGTCGTGATGGCAAAAATGGAGCTAGAAGTGAAGTTCTGGGAGGAAGCGGTAGAGATGTTATTTTCTATGGAAACTCAACCTACCATAGTGGAGCAGGTTAGGGGAGTACAATTGAGTAATGAGGAGTGCAAGCAAATGCACGAAAGAGGATAGAAGATGAAGAAAAGATGAGTATAACCTCGATAAGGAGGGATTACTTCATTTTGAGGAAAGAATTTGGGTTCCTAATGATCCCGAATTAAAAGAAGAAATTATGATGGAGGCCAATAGTTCGAGGTACTCGATATATCCCAGTAGTACGAAGATGTATCAAGACCTCCATCAGAACTTTTGGTGGCCTAATATGAAGAGGGAAATAGCAGAATATGTTAGTAGGTGCTTAACTTGTCAAAAGTTAAAATTTGAACATCAATAATGAAAGCGGGTTGTTACAACCGTTAGAAATTCCAGAGTGGAAGTGGGAGCACATCACGATGGACTTTGTGGTGGGACTTCCAGCAACAAGAAAAGGATACGATGCTATTTGGGTGATAGTGGATCGATTGACGAAATTGGCTCATTTTCCTACCAATAGGAGTTAGGTATAACCTAGTTCGTTTAGCTAAGTTTGTATGTCAAGGAAATTATTTCCAGACATGGAGTGCCTGTTTCGATTGTGTCAAATCGTGACCCACGATTCACATCAAACTTTTGGAGAAGTTTGCAAGAGCAAATGGGAATGCATTTATGATTGAGTACGGCGTATCATCCTCAGACGGATGGTCAGAGTGAGCGGACAATTCAAACGCTTGAAGATATGTTAAGGTCTTGCGTTATGGATTTCAAAGGGAGTTGGGACGAATATCTCTAGTTGGTGGAATTTTAAATGACAACAACGATTTCACGCTAGTATAGGCATCTTTATACGAAGCGTTGTATGGAAGGAAATCTTGAACTCCATTGTGTTGGGATGAGGTTGGTAAACTTGGATGTTGGGACTGAGATGACAAATGCAAGCAGAGGGGCGGACATGGTGAAGTTAATACGTACTTTCGACTAGTTAAGGCTCAAGGCCAACAAAAGAAGTATCTGAGATCCTCACAGAGAGAATAGAGAATTCGATGTAGGATCTTTTGTTTTTCCTCGAAAGTATCGCCTTGGAAAGGGAAGATACATTTTGGAAAGAAAGGAAGTTAAGTCCAAGGTTTGTAGGACCTTTTGAGATTTTAAGAAGGATAGGGAGGTAGCTTATGTAGTAGCCTTACCTCCGGAGATGGAAACGCATTCATAATGTGTTTCATACGTGTCGATGTTAAATCTTATATAAATGGACTATAAACACGTAATAGAATATGAATCTATTCGAGATAGAGAAGGACTTATCCTATGAGGAACTTCCAATTCAAATTATAGATAGGAAGGAACAAGTTTTAAGAAATAAGGTAATACCTTCAGTAAAGGTGTTATGGAGAAACCACAATGCTGAAGAAGCAACGTGGGAGCTCGAAAGTAAAATGAAGGAAGATTTTTCATTTGTTTTTGTAATTATAAGCTAAGATTCGGGGACGAGAATCATTATAAGGGAGAGAATGTAACTTGAGAAAATCGGATTTTATGACAATTAAATTTTTATTTTATTATGTGAATTAAATGAATTTAATTGATTTCTTTATGAGTAAGCTATGTGAAGGTCGTTTTGGATCTTCATCCGTTTCTATTCGGGGAATTATTTTGAAATTCCGGGAAATGCGTAATGATAGAATATCGTGATGAGATGGAATATCTGATAATATTTCATTTATGGAAAACATTGATTTTAAGCTGCGACTTAAAACCTAAGGGTTGAGTATATTGATTTCTGAGAAGGAAATAATATGCGTAGGAGGAAAGGTGTTAGGGTTAAGGCGAGTGTTATGCATTTGGTGATACTATTTATTATCTATGTATAATACGTTGGGTAAATACGAAGTACAATACGATTATTGTACGAGTAGTATACGGAAATAATACGTGAATTAACGTATGTGATACGATTCGTATTATAGAATCAAGTTAAGACTTAATGACTAATTCATTTCAGTTGGATTATCAATTAATCCAATCATTTGAAAGACCAAGGCCCAATGATAATTTAGTTAAGACCAATTCATTAAAATCAAACCGTTTGTCGAACCGGTGGGTCACCGAATGGGTAAAACCCATGGGGCAACCCATGGGATGTCACATATGGTGGTGGGTCGGCCACCTTGGTGTGGAAGCCAAGCACAAGGCTTGGTCACCAAGTGTTTTATTTGGTGACCACACATGAATAGTAAGGAGGTGATGGTTCTTTGACAATTATGCCCTCCATTCTAGTTTCTATAAATAAGAAGTTAGGTTGATTCATTTGGGAGTTTTTCAACTTGCCAACCTAGATTATTTGAGAGAGAAAGAGAGCTATACTTGAAAGCATACACTTTGGAAGCTTTAACTTCTATTCTTCCAAGAGATTTCTTAAGAGTTCTTGAGGTAATACTTCTTGCTTCTCATCTCCATCTCTTTTAGATTTTCTTTTATTATAGAGAACCATGAAGGGGTGGTATATGTCTTGAATGAGGATTTAAAGACGACTTACCATAGATTCAATCTCTATAAGTCATGAGATTATAAAAATAATAAGGTTTAATATAGTTTTGAACCATGAAAATATTGATAGTTGAGATCGATTGTTGATAAACAATTGAGCTCCATCAATACGTTAGTATTTGCTTCTTGTTTGGTTAGAAGGTAGATATGAAATCCATGGAGTATTCCATGTGATTTGGCTTAGAGAACCTTGTAACGAAGTTATGGCAAATTTTACGGAAATAGACGTTAAACGTCGAAAACGTAGAAATTCTGGAATGGTAGTCGAAAGTTGCTGTAAGACTTGAGAGTTTTATACCCATGAATTGGCTATATTAGACTTCTTGCTTAATTTATTGTTGTTCTTAAGTCTTTTAGGATGTTTTTATGTGTTTGTGTCTATTCAAGCATGTTTTATATTGTTTTGTAGGATTTGGGACAAAAGTTACATGGATCGATGTTTGGTAGGTGGCTAGATTCATTCGGGCTTAATTTATTGTTGTTCTTGTCATTTACACATTTGGGACAAAAGTCACTTCAGAGCCAATTTGACTATAGCTCCATGACATTATTTCGAAAGTTCTCAAAGAATGAAAGTTGTAGATCTACTTCTCCTCTTCCGGAACATCTTGAATCATCGAAATCGGAGTTCGGACGAAGAATTTATGGCCATTTTCCCAAAGGACGCCTGAGCAGAAAATGTCGGATTTTGGGCCAGCCGTCGGGCGCCCATTTTAGTTTATACATGCTTCAGCCACCGGGCGCCAGGGAGCAGAGTTTGAGTGCCTGCAGCCACCAAGGCAAGGCCGGGAAGGGCTTGGTGATGGCCTGGACGCGTTTTGGGCGAATTTTGACACCTTTTTGACTCCAAATAGGATTGGGTTTGTTCCTAAGCTCAAAATTAGACTTGTAACCTATAAATACATGATGTAAGGCATAAAATAAAGGGAGATTACATAGCTTAGCCTAGATTAAACACTCCTTTAGATTAGAAAATAACCCTAGTTCTTATTAGTTTTGGAGATTGAAGCAACTTGGAGACCATTGAAGATCAAGAGCAAGAGCAAGAGGGGAGCATCGATTTGTCGACAATGTATTCTATTCTCTCTCTCATCTTACTTTTATCTTTTGATGTCTATTCAACCAGGATTCTTGGTTTTAATTCATTAATTATGAACTAACTATTTTTTAAGATTTCAATTGAACTTTTATGGCTATGAATTAGTTATTCATTATATTCTAATTATTTATGTTAAAGTGAGTTGTTTATCTTGTCTTGTACTTATTGCTTAATTATTTGATCAAGAATTACTTTGTTACTCTAGAAGGAATTGGAAGAGGAATTCTAGGGTTAGAATCGGGCATGATATCATGTGACTTAGTTATTTGCACAAAGGAATAATTAGGTTTGTGAATAGAATGGAAATATCTTTTCGCCGCATGTAACACATAAGGAATTGGGATTGTAACGAGTTTAATTCAATTGTTTTGCATAGGAATATAGCAAAATTAATCTGGATTAAATAGAAGGCAATTGATCACTTGAAAAGGGCTTTTGGCATTTGAGAATTCCTCATTAACAATTCAAGAGAGACATAATAATTGGGATAATTGGATAATTGATTTATAATTCATAATTGGGGATATTGAAGTCTTAATCTTTATTTATTTGAATTCATTCGTTAAAATCTTAGTTTTTATTTGCTTTTTAATTAGTTAATTTAGTTTTCTTAATTAGAAAAATAACGATTTGAGATTGTTTAAATAAAATTGATTTGGTTAAGAATTAGTATTTGGTGATTTTTATTAAATAATTCCTCGGGGAACGATACTTACTTTCACTTTATTACTTGTCGATCGTGTATACTTGCACGTATTCATTGATTGCGTAAATCGATCAACAAGTTTTTTGGCCATTGTTTCTTGGGATTAATTTAATAATTATTTACCAATATTAATTTCAATCAAATTAGTCTTAATTTAAACATTTTTATTTTATTTTTAATTCTCTTTCTATATTTCTCTTTTTCAGTACCATGGATGGCTTTGTGTATCAATGGCCATACACCTAACATGACTCAACCAAGGGGAGTGGAGATTGAAAGACTCGAGAAACTTTCTCAGATTGTCAAAGACAGATTGAGACACTTTCGAGGATGTTTGAAGCTTTTGAAGCTCAAATACGTCAAAGTATGGTGGTTACTTGTGATTATTGTGCCGAAATCATATGAGTCATCAATGCACCATCGCCTTGAGTTTAAGATAAGAGATAGTGGTGATTACCCCAATAATTATGTCTATCCCAACAACTATCATCGTGGATTGGGGTATCACCCGATTTTTCATGGAGTAACAATCAAGATCAATTTTATGCTCCAAGTCCAACATACCCACAGGATTTCTTGTGTCCACCTCCACTACAACAGAAGAACATTCAAATTGGGAGGAAGCCTTGGAAAATTTATTAAAGCTTCAAAAAAGGAATGAGGAACAAGACAAGAAAATGAATCAAGTAGAGTCAATTTGCAAAGCCAAGGGCGTTGATCAAGAATTTGGAAAATCAAGGGAACAGAGAAAGACATGCGTTGAACAACCGCCCTCAATACACCGCCCCCTATGACATGGATTCCGAGCCCGATGGTGAGCCCGAGCCAAATCTACAACCGGATGAGCCACGAGATGAAAAAGAGGAGACAAGTGGGGATAATGACAACAAGGTTTGTGAAGAACTAATTGTGAGAACCAATGATGATGAGCCAATGTTATTTATGCCTCAAGTGCCTTCTCCTCCACAGCTCAAGAGTCCCAAGTAGATTTGCAAAACCTTGTCCGATTAGGTAGTCATGTCGCTTGCAATACTCTCGTGATGTAAAAGCAAGTACACCTTCAAACCATGGTGCGATGAGCTAGAGAAGATAGAAGAAGAAATTGTTGTGTCCGACAAGCCTCTATGCCGTAATATATTCGCAGAGACATTAATGGAGAAACCACCTAGATGTCGGACGCTCTTGAATGTGATCTTATCTCAAGAAAGCATTCTAGGTGACTTTAATACAATGGCTATTGTAAATGGGAACCTACCAAAAGCTATATTATTTCCGATGGATGGAGGGTTCCTCAACTTTCGTAGGGGAATTGATAGAGAATTGAAGAAGTCAGCCGAGACTATAAAACAAGCGCTTTATCGGGAGGCAACCCAAGTTTAATTTTTATTTTTAGTTTTATTAAGTTTTATATTAGTAGTTTTGAATTTGCATTTATTTAGGATTTAATAAAATTGCTTCTATCATGGTTTTACAAAAGTTATTCAAGTCAAATTCAAGTGTGGTGCCCAATTTGTTCCATGTGCTTAGCCTATTCTCCAAACTTAGCGGCAAGGAGGAAGATTGCTAAATTTTCGTGGAAGTCCTCTCGCTTTAATTTTTTCTATTTCACTATTGAGGACAATGTCTAGTTTAAGTTTGGGGGCATTTTAGTGTCGTATTGCATATAGTTAGTTATTTACATTGTAGTTCGTTATGTTTTGGGGTTATTTACATTTAGTTGTTGCATTCGTTTTTTTTTTTTTTTTTTTTTTTTAAAAAAAATTTAAAAATCGCAAAAATAGTAGTTAGTTTACTATGTTTGTTGCGCTTAGTTTATATTTGCATGATTCCAACTCATTAGATAGTAAAAGTCTATTTTGGCCAATGATGAGACCGAGTTAAGTAGATAAGTATAGTATTGAATATTCAAAGCTTTGATGTGATTTCTTGTTATGAATTGAATCTTTTCCCTGCTTGAAACCGGTATAATCAAGGTTAGCACGTTAATAACAGCTATGTTAACTGATTAAGTTTAAATTGATACATAATGGATTTTTTAAGGATAATACTAGTTTGAAGGAATGAAAGACATGAATAGGCGGAGATGGCTAAATTTTGATAAAAACTTAAGTTTGGGGGGAAATTTTGGGGTATATAAGCTTTAAAAAAAAAAAAAACATGTTGAGTCTTGTGGTGGGTTGAGGAGAAACACTCCCCATAAACACAAGCGTGAGATGGAGCGTAAAACGCACTCACCAACCATCTATAAAAAAAAGAAAAAAAAAAAAAAAATTACCGTGGCTAGTTTTGTTTCGGGGCCTTTGTTACTTGAGTAAGTA
Source organism: Panax ginseng (assembly GCA_020205605.1). Classification (NCBI taxonomy): domain Eukaryota; kingdom Viridiplantae; phylum Streptophyta; class Magnoliopsida; order Apiales; family Araliaceae; genus Panax; species Panax ginseng. The sequence continues at coordinate 50,858,126 of CM035143.1, read as the reverse complement.
CGCCCGAAGGGGTATCTTAAAACCTAGCGCCCTAAGGTCTTATATGGTCTGGGAGTCGTTGGTCGAAAGCTCGCTAAGGGTGACATCATAGCCTAATGGAATGAGACATTGCACGCTTATGGTTAAAAAAAAATAATAAAACGAAAAGAGCAAAAAGCCCCGTGAATGAAAAGTAAAGCATAAGTATCCCGATTGGACTCTTGAACTCGGTGGATGTTCGACTTTTAGTCGATATAGCTTGTTCGTGAATTTTGTGAATTTGCAATCGTATGATGCCTTCAAAGATATCTATTATGTCTTAAATTTGATTTTATATCGCTTAACATTGTTGTGAGCACACACGCACTATATCGTTGATAATACTAAGATTTGATGATCGATCGGGAAATTACCGATTTGTTTTAATATGATGTATTATCATGTTTACTTGATTTCTCTAAGGCCTATTGAATAGACTTGTTTCGCTATTACCGCTGGATTCAGAGGCATATAGATTAGTTTCATTACATTGCATTGCATAACATTTTTGTGTTTTTGCTTGAGGACAAGCAAAAGATTTAAGTTTGGGGGTATTTGATGAGTGAGTTTTATACCCATGAATTGGATACATTCTGCTTAATTTATTGTTGTTCTTAAGTCTTTTAGGATGTTTTTATGTGTTTGTGTCTATTCAAGCATGTTTTATATTGTTTTGTAGGATTTGGGACAAAAGTTACATGGATCGATGTTTGGGGTGGCTAGATTCGCTGCTTTTCGCTTGCCATTTACACAAAGAGTCACTTCAGAGCCAATTTGACTATAGCTCCTGACATTATTTCGAAAAACTCAAAGAATGAAAGTTGTAGATCTACTTCTCCTTTCCGGAACATCTTGAATCATCGAAATCGGAGTTCGGACGAAGAAGTTATGGCCATTTTCCCAAAGGACGCCGAGAGCAGAAAATGTCGGATTTTGGGCCAAAGGCCGGGCGCCCATTTTAGGTTTGCAGCTCAGCCACCGGGGCGCCGGGAGCAGAGTTTGAGCGCCGTGCCCAGCTACCGGGCTCTAGGGAAGGCTTGGTGATGGCCTCGACGCTGCTTTTGGGCTAATTTTGACACCTTTTTGACTCCAAATAGGATCGGGTTTGTTCCTAAGCTCAAAATTAGACTTGTAACCTATAAATACATGATGTAAGGCATAAAATAAAGGGAGATTACATAGCTTAGCCTAGATTAAACACTCCTTTAGATTAGAAAATAACCCTAGTTCTTATTAGTTTTGAGATTGAAGCAACTTGGAGACCATCAAGATCAAGAGCAAGAGCAAGAGGAGGGAGCATCGATTTGGTCGACAACAGATTTCTATTCTCTTCTCTCTCATCTCTTACTTTTATCTTTTGATGTCTATTCAACAGGATTCTTGGTTTTAATTCATTAATTATGAACTAACTATTTTTGAGATTTCAATTGAACTTTTATATGGCTATGAATTAGTTATTCATTATATTCTAATTATTTATGTTAAAGTGAGTTGTTTATCTTGTCTTGTGCTTATTGCTTAATTATTTGATCAAGAATTACTTTGTTACTCTGTAAGGAATTGGAAGAGGAATTCTAGGTTAGAATCGGGCATGATATCATGTGACTTAGTTATTTGCACAAAGGAATAATTAGGTTTGTGAATAGAATGGAAATATCTTTTCACCGCATGTAACACATAAGGAATTGGGATTGTAACGAGTTTAATTCAATTGTTTTGCATAGAATATAGCAAAATTAATCTGATTAAATAGAAGGCAATTGATCACTTGAAAAGGGCTTTTGGCATTTGAGAATTCTCTCATAACAATTCAAGAGAGACATAATAATTGGGATAATTGATAATTGATTTATAATTCATAATTGGGGATATTGAAGTCTTAATCTTTATTTATTTGAATTCATTCGTTAAAATCTTAGTTTTAATTAGTTAATTTAGTTTTCTTAATTAGAAAAAACACGATTTGAGATTGTTTAAATAAAATTGATTTGGTTAAGAATTAGTATTTGGTGATTTTTATTAAATAATTCCTCGTGGGAACGATACTCTACTTTCACTTTATTACTTGTCGACCGTGTATACTTGCAACGTATTCATTGATCATGTAAATCGATCAACAAGTTTTTAAGCGCTGCTGTCGGGAATTAATTTAATAATTATTTTCCAATATTAATTTCAATCAAATTAGTCTTAATTTAAACATTTTTATTTTTATTTTAATTCTCTTTCTATATTTCTCTTTTCGTGTACCATGGATGACTTTGTGTATCAATGGCCATACACCTAACATGACTCAACCAAGGGAGAGTGAGATTGAAAGACTCGAGAAACTTTCTCGATTGTCAAAGACAGATTGAGACACTTTCGAGGATGTTTGAAGCTTTTGAAGCTCAAATATGTCCAAAGTATGGTGGTTACTTGTGATTATTGTGCCGAAATCATATGAGTCATCAATGCACCATCGCTTTTGAGTTTAAGATAAAGATAGTGGTGATTACCCCAATAATTATGTCTATCCCAACAACTATCATCGATTGGGGTATCACCCGATTTTTCATGGAGTAACAATCAAGATCAATTTTATGCTCCAAGTCCAACATACCCACAGGATTTCTTGTGTCCACCTCCACTACAACAGAAGAACATTCAAATTGGGAGGAAGCCTTGGAAAAATTTATTAAAGCTTCAAAAAAGGAATGAGGAACAAGACAAGAAAATGAATCAAGTAGAGTCAATTTGCAAAGCCAAGGGCGCTGATCAAGAATTTGGAAAATCAAGTGGAACAGAGAAGACATGCGCTGAACAACCGTCCCTCAATACACTCCGCCCTATGACATGGATTCCGAGCCCGATGGTGAGCCCGAGCCAAATCTACAACCGGATGAGCCACTAGATGAAAAAGAGGAGACAAGTGGGGATAATGACAACAAGGTTTGGTGAAGAACTAATTGTGAGAACCAATGATGATGAGCCAATGTTATTTATGCCTCAAGTGCCTTCTCCTCCACAAAGCTCAAGAGTCCTATTAGATTTGCAAAACCTTGTCCGATTAGTAGTCATGTCGCTTAATAATACTCTCTCGTGATGTAAAAGCAAGTACACCTTCAAACCATGGTGCGATGAGCTAGAGAAGATAGAAGAAGAAATTGTTGTGTCCGATGCCTCTATGCCGTAATATATTCGCAGACATTAATGGAGAAACCACCTAGATGCCGGACGCTCTTGAATGTGATCTTATCTCAAGAAAGCATTCTAGGTGACTTTAATACAATGGCTATTGTAAATGGGAACCTACCAAAAGCTATATTATTTCCGATGGATGGAGGGTTCCTCAACTTTCGAGGGGAATTGATAGAGAATTGAAGAAGTCAAATGAGACTATAAAACAAGCGCTTATCGGGAGGCAACCCAAGTTTAATTTTTATTTTTAGTTTTATTAAGTTTTATATTAGTAGTTTTGAATTTGCATTTATTTAGGATTTAATAAAATTGCTTCTATCATGGTTTTACAGTGTTATTCAAGTCAAATTCAAGTGTGGTGCCCAATTTGTTCCATGTGCTTAGCCTATTCTCCAAACTTAGCGGCAAGGAGGAAGATTGCTAAATTTTCGTGGAAGTCCTCCGCTTTAATTTTTTCTATTTCACTATCGAGACAATGTCTAGTTTAAGTTTGGGGGCATTTTAGTGTCGTATTGCATATATAGTTAGTTATTTACATCAGTAGTTCGTTATGTTTTCAAGTTATTTACATTTAGTTGTTGCATTCGTTTTTTTTTTTTTTTTTTAAAAAAAAAAAAAATTTAAAAATCGCAAAAATAGTAGTTAGTTTTTACTATGTTTGTTGCGCTTAGTTTATATTTGCATGATTCCAACTCATAGATAGTAAAAGTCTATTTTGGCCAATGATGAGACCGGAGTTAAGTAGATAAGTATAGTATTGAATATTCAAAGCTTTGATGTGATTTCTTGTTATGAATTGAATCTTTTCCTGCTTTGAAACCGGTATAATCAAGGTTAAAGACGTTAATAATAAAATATGTTAATCGATTAAGTTTAAATTGATACATAATGGATTTTTAAGGATAATACTAGTTTGAAGGAATGAAAGACATGAATAAAGCGAGATGGCTAAATTTTGATAAAAACTTAAGTTTGGGGGGAAATTTTGGGGTATATAAGCTTTAAAAAAAAAAAAAAAACATGTTGAGTCTTGTGGTGGGTCGAGGAGAAACACTCCCCATAAACACAAGCGTGAGATGGAGCGAAAACGACTCACCAACCATCTATAAAAAAAAAGAGAAAAAAAAAAAAATTTACCGTATAGTTTTGTTTCGGGGCCTTTGTTACTTGAGTAAGGCACGCCTCAAGGGGTATCTTAAAACCTAGCTACTCTAAGGTCTTATATGGTCCGGGGAGTCGCTGGTCGAAAGCTCGCTAAGGGGTGACATCATAGCCTAATGGAATGAGACATTGCACGCTTATGGTTAAAAAAAAAAAAACAATAAAACGGAAAAGAGAGCAAAAAGCCCCGTAATGAAAAGTAAAGCATAAGTATCCCGATTGACTCTTGAACTCGTGGATGTTCGACTTTAGTCGATATAGCTTGTTCGTGAATTTTGTGAATTTGCAATCGTATGATGCCTTCAAAGATATCTATTATGTCTTAAATTTGATTTTATATCGCTTAACATTGTTGTGGAGCACACACGCACTATATCGCTGATAATACCTAAGATTTGATGATCGATCGGGAAATTACCGATTTGTTTTAATATGATGTATTATCATGTTTACTTGATTTCTAAGGCCCTGTTGAATAGACTTGTTTCGCTCATTACCGCTGGATTCAGAGGGCATATAGATTAGTTTCATTACATTGCATTGCATAACATTTTTGTGTTTTTTGCTTGAGGACAAGCAAAGATTTAAGTTTGGGGGTATTTGATGAGTGAGTTTTATACCCATGAATTGGATACATTCTGCTTAATTTATTGTTGTTCTTAAGTCTTTTAGGATGTTTTTATGTGTTTGTGTCTATTCAAGCATGTTTTATATTGTTTTGTAGGATTTGGGACAAAAGTTACATGGATCGATGTTTGGGGTGGCTAGATTCGCTTTTCTACTTGCCATTTACACAAAGAGTCACTTCAGAGCCAATTTGACTATAGTTCCTGACATTATTTCGAAAAACTCAAAGAATGAAAGTTGTAGATCTACTTCTCCTCTTTCCGGAACATCTTGAATCATCGAAATCGGAGTTCGGACGAAGAAGTTATGGCCATTTTCCCAAAGGACGCCTGAGCAGAAAATGTCGATTTTGGGCCAAAGGCTCGGGCGCCCATTTTAGGTTTTCCATGCCAGCAAATCACGGGCGCTGGGGAGCAGAGTTTGAGCGTTGTGCCCAGCCACAAGGCGCTGGGAAGGGCTTGGTGATGGCCCGGACGCTGCTTTTGGGCGAATTTTGACACCTTTTTGACTCCAAATAGGATCGGGTTTGTTCCTAAGCTCAAAATTGACTTGTAACCTATAAATACATGATGTAAGGCATAAAATAAAGGGAGATTACATAGCTTAGCCTAGATTAAACACTCCTTTAGATTAGAAAATAACCCTAGTTCTTATTAGTTTTGGAGATTGAAGCAACTTGGAGACCATTGAAGATCAAGAGCAAGAGCAAGAGGGGGAGCATCGATTTGGTTTGACAATGTATTCTATTCTCTCTCTCATCTTACTTTTATCTTTTGATGTCTATTCAACAGTGGATTCTTGGTTTTAATTCATTAATTATGAACTAACTATTTTTGAGATTTCAATTGAACTTTTTATGGCTATGAATTAGTTATTCATTATATTCTAATTATTTATGTTAAAGTGAGTTGTTTATCTTGTCTTGTGCTTATTGCTTAATTATTTGATCAAGAATTACTTTGTTACTCTAGAAAGAATTGGAAGAGGAATTCTAGGGTTAGAATCGGGCATGATATCATGTGACTTAGTTATTTGCACAAAGAATAATTAGGTTTGTGAATAGAATGGAAATATCTTTTCACCGCATGTAACACATAAGGAATTGGGATTGTAAAGAGTTTAATTCAATTGTTTTGCATAGAATATAGCAAAATTAATCTGATTAAATAGAAGGCAATTGATCACTTGAAAAAGGGCTTTTGGCATTTGAGAATTCCTCATAACAATTCAAGAATAATAATTGATAATTGATAATTGATTTATAATAATAATTGGGATAATTGATAATTTATTTATAATTCATAATCTTAGGATATTAGTTAAGTCTTAATCTTTATTTATTTGAATTCATTCAAGAAAAATCTTAGTTTTAATTAGTTTAATTGTTGAATTTAGTTTTTTTAATTAGAAAAAACACGATTTGAGATTGTTTAAATAAAATTAGTTTGGTTAAGAATTAGTACTTGTAATTTTAAGTTATTAAATAATTTGTAGGAACAATGTGAATAGTTGTTTGATAACGATACTCTACTTTCACTTTATTACTTGTTTGAAGACCGTCAAGTATACTGCAACTTCCATTCATTGATTGATTCGCTGAAAATCAAGACTTGTTTTAAAGAAAGGTCATTCTATATAGAAATGTTAAGCGTTATCATGTGCCAAGTAATTGGTACAGACGTGAAAGTAAGGTTTGTCATGAACAAACAAAAGTATTTTTCATCGATTATTCGATGGGCACACGAAGTTTGCCAAAATATTAAACGTAAATACGCTTAATGAATGAGTGTTGATCAACATAGAAGTACTACAGGTGATCACCTTGAAGTGCTCGTAAGTTATACTGGATGAACGTAACCTTAGTCTTTGTGGACTCCTTTTCAAGTATGAAAACCGAAATTTATCGTTCATGGTCTATCGAATTTGCCTCGAAATTCCTAATCTATTCTATACTTTGGGAATTGAGGTTATGAACTGTTAAAGTATTATTGATTCATAATACTTCATAACTATTGTTCAGTTATGTTGGAATTGTTATATAATTCATGAATGTAGTATTCCTGTTATCCTTAATTAAACTTGTTGAGCTGTCATGCTCACTTCTTGCGTGAATTTTATAACTGCAGTTAAAGATGAACGTACTGTGAATGCCAAGAAAGATAAGGGCAAAGCTAAGGTGGATGCTTAGGCATTGTGTAATAGTTTACTAAGTTTGTATGTATTATACATTATGAACAATGAACGATGTAACCGGTTTATGAACCTGGGAAGGTTTATACTTTGATTGTAGTAAGAAGATAGTAATTACCTTCATTTTGTTGTATTTCAATGGAATGATTGTATGAATGTTAGTATAGTGGAGCACCATCTGTCGAGTTAGAAGATACCCGGATTTGGGGGTGTCACAGAAACTGGTTAAAAAAGACCAAAAGATAGTACGAATGTCATATATAAATGACAATGCGCACGAGGATTTCAAGCTTAAAATAGCTTGTTATTCTATTGAGTCGGGACAGACTCGACATACTATAAGTTGAGATATTGTGTCGATTCTAGCGAACCAGAAGCATGAGAATGTTGTTAGGCAGTACTAGGAGTAGTATGGTAAATACTTTTGTGTAGTGACGTAAAACCCTCTTTTGTATAATTAAAGGGTAGTCTTTTGTAAATCCCAATTTTTGTAGAAGTCAATCGCGGGATGTATATGTACTAGCTTTTTGGCTATTGAAAGCAACTTGTAAATAGTTTTGATCTATAAAGAAGCATTTTAATATAAAGAAGTGTTTATTTTAAATTGTTGTGCTGTGTATGAGTTATTGTTCGGTTATTTGACGACTAATATAGAAGTAAGTAAATAAGTAATAACGGAACTTTATTTATTTAATCAGAAATGCTGCCAAGAAGAAGGCAATGTAGCCAAGAGGCGGAATCGCATAATGAGAACGAGGGGGGTCCTAATAACCCAATGTAAGAGTTCGTTAATTTATTAACGGCTACATTTAACCAAGCTGGCGGTAGAGCACCCGCACGACCTAGGGTTGCCCGAACGACTACTTTTACGAAATTTAAGAGTGTAGGTCCACCCGAATTCAAGGGAACAACAGACCCAATGAAGGCCCAGACATGGGTTAAGGAAATAGAAAAGGCGTTTGTTATTATAAACGTATCTGAGGCTCAAAAGACTTCTTTTACGACCTATATGATGAAGGGGGAAGCCATCTACTAATGGGAGGCTCACCAGGGTGGGGCTGGAGCGGAAGCTATTACATGGGAACAGTTTAAGATGGTATTCTTCGAGAACTATTTCCCTACTAGCATGCAAGGGAGAATGGAGATTAAGTTCTTAGAACTTAAGCAGGGGGACATGATTGTTCCCCAATATGCGGCCAAATTCAATGAATTGGCAAGGTTTGCTCCACATCAAGTGGACATGGAGGAGAGGAAGGCTCGTAGATTTGAGCAGGGACTAAAACCCTGGCTCTATAGTAGGATATCGGTTTTTCAGAGTGCTTCCTACGGAACCATATGGAAAAAGCGATAATAGTAGAGGGTGGTAGTGAGGTGTTGACCCAATACCACAAAGATAGAAAGAATAAGAGTAAGGGAGAAGGAGGAAATAAGGCAGAGGTTGCCAGTGGTAGTGGCAATATGCCTAAACGGAAGAATTTTAACCCTGGGAATACTTGGGCAAAACAAGGGGATCCTAAACGTAGGATGGTGGCATATAAGACATACGGTAAGACTCATCTGGGAGTCTGTCTGAAGGGGAAGACCGGTTGTTATAATTATGGGCAGAAGGGCCATATATCTCCCAACTGTCCTAATCCTAAGAAAAGCCGGGGATGTTTTGTTTGTGGGTCGGTGGACCACATGGCAAGAAATTGCCCAAAGAAAGGGGCGGAGGGGAATAAGGGTTCTGGTAGTGGTAATTTAGTCATTACTGGACCAACACCATCATTGGGTAGACCCTCAGCCCGAATGTTTAATATGACGGTCCAAGATGCAGTTGTATCAACGGATGTAGTAGCAGGTATCATTCCAGTCAACAAAATAAATGCTTACGTGCTATTTGACTCGGGTGCTACTTGTTCTTTTATAGTATGTGGATTTTCTCAGCAATTGGGATTAAATCCTAAAAAATTAGAAATACCTTTAGACGTTAACGTAGCAAACAAGGAGATAATTCCCATTGAATATCTTCATAGGAATTGTTTCGTAGATATCAGGGGTAATAGATTATCAGTTGATCTTTTATCGATAAGGTTAAGGGAATTCGATGTGATTCTCAGTATGGATTGGTTAATTAACCATAGAGCGATAATAGATTGTTATAGAAAGAGTGTGAACCTAAGGCTTTCTAAGAAACCTGAGGTGGTGTTTTATGGAAATAAATCATCGGGAAATTATTGTTGTCTAACCATGACACAAGCTAGGAAGATGTTGAAGAAGGGGTGTAAGAGTTATTTATGTCATGTGGTGGATACCCAAAGAGTGGGAACATCAATGGAACAGATAGCAGTAGTTCAAGAATTCGCGGATGTGTTTCCAGAAGAGTTACCCGGTATTCAGCCAGATAGGGAGGTAGAATTTGTGATTGATTTGCTGCCGGGTACGGCACCAGTTTCAAATGCACCATATAGAATGGCGCCAGTTGAGATGAAGGAGTTAATGGTTCAGTTACAGGAACTGTTAGATAGGAAGTACATTCAACTGAGTGTGTCTCCGTGGGGAGCACCGGTATTGTTTGTAAGGAAAAAGGACGGATCGTTACAACTTTGTATCGACTATCGAGAGTTGAACAAGTTAATGATTAAGAATAAATACCCATTGCCCAGGATCGATGATCTATTTGATCAGTTAAAAGGGGAGAAGTATTTTTCTAAAATAGATTTGTGCACGGGGTATCATCAATTGAAAGTGAGGAAGGAAGATATACCTAAGTTGGCGTTCAGAACTCGTTATGGGCATTACGAGTTTTTGGTTATGTCGTTTGGGTTGACGAATGTGCCAGCCGCATTCATGGATATGATGAACAAAGTGTTCAAACAGTATTTGGACAAGTTCTTCATAGTGTTCATTGATGATATTCTACTCTATTCTAAGACGCCAGAAGATCATGATGAACATCTAAGAATAGTGTTGGAAATACTACGGAGGGAGAAGTTGTATGCAAAATTCACTATGTGTGAATTTTGGCTCGAATGAGTGCAGTTTCTAGGACATGTTATAGACAAAGATGGCATATTCGTAGATCCAGTGAAAGTGGAAGCGATGAATGAGTGGGAGCAACCAAAAATGCCAATCAAGGTTAGCAGTTTTTTGGGGTTAGCGGGATACTATAGAAGGTTCATTCAGGACTTTTCTAAATTAGCTACTCCGTTGACAAATCTGACAAGGAATTCGGTGAAGTACGAGTGGACAAAAAAGTGTGAGCGTAGTTTTCAAGAACTAAAAAGGAGGTTGAGTGAGGCACCTGTATTATCTTAACCAGATGATACGGGGAATTTTGTAGTTTATAGCGATGCTTCGCGATGAGGACTAGGTTTGCGTGCTTATGCGGCATGCAAGGTCATTACAGATCGTCATGTCGATTAAAGGATTATGAGAAGGTATATCCTACTCATGACCTAGAACTGGAAGTCAGAGTGTTCGTTAAAAATATGGAGACATTATTTATACGGGGAGAAGTGTGAGATATACACGGACCACAAAAGTCTGAAATATATCTTGACACAGAAGGAGTTGAACATGAGGCAGAGAAGGTGGTTAGAATTGATAAAAGATTATGATTGTGATATCTTATATCATCCGGGGAAGGTGAATGTAGTAGCCGATGTGTTAAGTCGGAAGGGTAGAGAAAAGCTGTCAATGTTAACGACTCAAGATGAGTTGATAACGGAGATGGCCAGGATGAAATTAGAAGTTAAGTTTCCAAGTGAAACAGCAGAGATGTTATTCTCAATAGAGACTCGACCAACGATAGTGGAACGGGTTAAGGAGGTACAGATAAGTACTGAAGAATACGATCGTGTGAAAAAGATAGTGAAGGATGACGTGAAGACTAAGTATAACCTTGATAAAGAAGGTTTACTTTGTTTTGAGGGAAGAATTTGGGTTCCAAATAATTTCGAGTTGAAAGAAGAGATTATGTGCGAAGCCCATAGTTCGAGATACTCGATATATCCTGGTAGTACTAAGATGTATCAAGACCTTCGTCAGAACTTTTGGTGGCCGAACATGAAGAGGGAGATTACAAAATATGTTAGTAAGTGTTTAACTTGTCAGAAAGTTAAGGTTGAACACCAAAAATCAAGTGGATTGATACAACCACTAGAGATTCCAGAGTGGAAATGAGAGCATATCACCATGGACTTTGTGGTGGGACTTCCAACGACGAGAAAAGGATACGATGCTATTTGGGTAATAGTGGATCGGTTAACTAAATCGGCTCATTTTCTACCAATAGGAGTTAGGTATAACCTAGAGCAGTTAGCTAAGCTTTATGTTAAGGAAATCATTTCCAGACATGGAGTACCTATTTCGATTGTGTCTGATCGGGATCCACGATTCGCGTCGAACTTTTGGAGGAGTTTTCAAGAGCAAATGGGAACGCATTTGAGATTGAGTACGGTGTATCATCCACAGACGGATGGACAAAGCGAACGGACAATTCAAACGCTAGAAGATATGTTAAGATCTTGCGTTATGGATTTCAAGGGGAGTTGGGACGAGCATCTACCTTTGGTAGAATTCACTTACAACAATAGTTTTCACGCTAGTATAGGAATGTCGCCTTATGAAGTGTTGTATGGAAGGAAGTGCAGAACACCACTTTGTTGGGATGAAGTAGGTGAACGTCGAATGTTGGGACCTGAGATGGTACAACAAATGGAAGATATGGTAAAGTTGATAAGAGCTCGATTAATAGTGGCTCAAGAGAGAAGAGGGAGTTTGAAGTAGGTTCATATGTTTTTCTAAAAGTATCACCTTGGAAAGGGAAGATACGTTTTGGAAAGAAAGGGAAGTTAAGTCCAAGGTTTGTAGGACCATTTTAAGAAGGATAGGGGAAGTAGATTATGAAGTAGCCTTACCTCTAGAAATGGAAAGAATACACAATGTGTTTCATGTGTCTGTGTTGCGTCTTTATAAACCGGACTACAAGCACGTAATAAAATATGAATCTATTCATGTAGAAAAAGATTTAACTTATGAAGAGATTCCGATTCAGATTATTGATTGGAAGGAACAAGTCTTGAGAAATAAAGTAATACCTTCAGTAAAGGTAATTTGGAGTAACCACGATGCTGAAGAAGCAACGTGGGAGCTTGAAAGTAAAATGAAGGAAAAGTTTCCTCATTTGTTTATGTAAGAATAGCGAGATTCTGGGGACAGAATCCTTATAAGGAGGGAAGAATGTAACGCCCGAGAATGTAAGACCCTTATGGTTTATCAAAGTGTATGCTTTAGTATAATAAGTTGTTCATGGAGATAATATATGATCAATAAAAAATCTACCGCTTCTAGTAAAAGAAGAGAAATGTTTTATGAGATTCGATAAATGACAACCCAGGAGTCCTTGGTCAAGACAGAATGAAATTAGAAAGTAGTTTATAATTTTCATTATTTGGAGTTGTACATTTGGGAATCAAAATACGTATAATTAAATAAAATAAAACTTGACAGTAATTCCATGTCTTATATTTAATTGGGACATGGTATGGTGGAAAGATTTAATTGTACGGTAACTATTTACTCAAAGGTTCTTTTATGATTAATGTTGAAATCTATATTATCTGAAAAGTCATTGATCGCTAAGGAGACTTATCATTATTATAGAATAAATTTTATTTATTTAAATGAATTAATAGTTTAATTTATTTATTTACATAAGATTAGAATTATTCTAATTGATTTATTCACAATCGGTTTAATATGGAGAACGTAAAGGGTCAGACCATAAATGGAAAAATATTTATTTAAGAAGTAAATGACATAATCGTAATAGTAAGTTAAGTGTATTTAATTTAATCTATGGTGATAGAATAAATTAAATAGCTTAATATTTATTATTTAATATTTTGGAAATATTAAATATAAAGTAATAAGAGAAGTCTTATTATTATTTAATTCCTAAAAGAGTTTGAGAATTAATTAGTAAAAATCTCTCATATATTCTGTAAGACCCCAACTTTTATGAATAAAGATTAATTTTTCAAGAAATATATTTTTGAATATTATGGTGTGAATTTGATATAATGTTATAGTTGTGGGTAATATTTACAAATTTTACAAAGTAAGCAAGTGGTTATATAATATTCGATTGGTCGGGGAATATTCGTTTTAACAGGGAATGTAACGCCCGAGAATTTTGAATTTTCAATGAATTAAATTTTTATTTGATTATGTGGATTAAATGAATTTAATTGAGTATTATGTGAGTAAGACGTTCGAAGGTCATTTTATGACCTAGAATGTGTCAATGTGGTTAGTATTTTGGCTTTGTGCTAGAATTTATTTTTGTGAATTATCAAGACGAGAACGAAGGTTTTTCGAGAATGTTTGTGTAAAAATACTATTTATTTGATTTCGTTCGGAGCTAGGATTTGAGATTCTGAGAAACGCGTAATGTTAGAATATTACGATAGTAAGGAATATCCAATAATAATTCCGTTATGGCAAACGAAGTTTTCGCCTGTGGACTTAAAACCTAAGGGTTGAGTATATTGATTCCCGAGAAGGAAATGAAACGCGTGGAAGAAATTGCGTTAGGATTAAGGCATGTGTTATACAATTAAGATATTATTTAGTATCTATGTATAATATGATGAGTCAATACGGAGTACAATATGATAATCATACTAGTATTATATGGAAAGAATACGTAAAGTATACGTAGGGAATACGAGTTGTATTCTAGAATTAAGTTAAGACTTAATGTTAATTCATTTGGTTGGATTATGTTTAGCCCAATCAATTGAATGAGCAAGCCCAAGGGATTAAGTGGTAAGCCCAAGTCAAGGCCCAATATTAGATTGGTTAAGCCCAATACAAGAAAATCGAACCGGTGGGTCACTGAATGGGTAAAACCCATGGGGATGACCCATGGGCAAGGTGGGCCGGCCACTTTGTGTGCAAGGCAAGCACATCACTTGGTCACCAAGTATTTTACTTGGTGACAAAGTGGTAAATAAGTAAGGAGGTGGGGAGATGGAAAATTTTTGCCCCTCATTTGGTTTTCTATAAATAGAAAGCTAGGTTGGTCATTTGAAGTTTTTACAAAGCTTGTCCAACATATTTGAGAGAGAGAAAAGAGCTAGAAACTTATAATCCTTCTACTTTCAAGCAAACCATTAGACGTTTATCAAGAACGTTAACTACTTCAAAGGTAAATTCTCATAAACCGTAATCTTCATCTTTTTCGATTTCTTTCTCATAGAAGAATCGTAGATGGGTGGAGCATGTTTATTGAGGAGAGATAAGGATGCCTAGTAATGACCAAATCATTGATAGATCATGACCAAATAGAAATTGTAAGTGGTTACGTGAGTTAAAACCATAAAAAGTCTTGAACGTGAACTTAGTTTTGAATTAACGTTTAAGAATCGATATAGCTAAGGAATGTGCCTATTGCTTGGTTAGGATGTAGATATGAAGTTCATGGGGTATTCCATGTGACTTGGCTTAGAGAACATTAGTAACGAAGTTATGGCGGATTTTGCGAAAATAGACGTTAAACATTGAAAACGTATAAAGTCCGGATTAAAGGTCAAAAGTTGTCGTGTGACTTAAAAACGTTGGTTTCCAATGTCAACATGTGAGATAAGGTAATTAAAAGTCATTGGCGAAAGAATCGTTGTGACGCCCCCAAAATTAGGAATACAACACCCATTTTTGGTCATCAGATACATGTTACAAAATTCAAATACAACTTACTAATACAACTGTCGTGTACAATACGACAAAACATAACTGTGAGTTTGAATACAATTATTGTCTACTAGAGATTATACAAACTCAAAAGGAGTCCTCATTACAATTATTAACACATTATTTCACAGAATAGTGAGGACTACTAATGCTATCCTCTGGACCGTCACTCCGTTCCCCGACTAGTCCCTGCTATGTTCTCATTTCCTGAAAAGAACAGTGAAAGAAAGGGTGAGCTTGTGACGCCCCCAAATCCAGGTTCTCTAACCTCAGATTCAGTGCTCACGATCCTATCATCATCATAAGCATTCTATAACTATTTTGAAATAATAAACATACATTGTTCATTATACAAAAGTCTCAAAACATGGTCCCAAAGTCTCTCTAACCTTAACTTTAAATACACCATTTATAATACAAACAGTTTACTCAAGAAACTCCATTAGATAATAACTAATTTAACATTCATTCTAAAATTACTCCTGGATCTTGCCCTTGCCCTTGTCCTTCGCATTAGATCCTTGAAGCTTAATCGAAAATAGAGGTCATGATATAGCAAGAGTAAGCAAACTAATTTGCTTCACAAGTTTAAAAAGACAAAGGAGATATATCATGACTTAGAAAGAAATATTGCCTTCAATGTTCAACAATAATATAAGATTGTGAAGGAACATGAATTAATAATCAACAATTGAATATTCGATAATTGAATAACATGAATCGAGTGTTTTGAATAACCATGAACATTTGCCAAGGTGCTCGATGATTTAAATCGGACCTTTTAATAAGTTTTGGTATTCAAGGGGATCAGCCTTTCATACCCCGTGATTTATGCATAAACACTTAATAATCCGACATTGATATCATGCCTTAATCAAATTTGTTCATTTCTCAATCAAGAGTTCTTACCATATCAATTAATAAGAACAGTTATTTAAAATCCATTTGATTTAACAAATTTAGACATGCTTGATCTAGCTGATACAATTAGCATAGATCTATCCCATAAACAGTTCATAAATGAAGAACTTTAATTTAATTCACAGATTCAATGGTAGTAGAATCTGAAATTCAATTGCACAAAGTGCGAATTTCAATAATCAATAAAGACGTGAATAATCATCAATAATTATTCACTAATATGCTTTGAAAATAATAACTCAAGTTGAGTTAGGAAACTTGCCTCGATCGTGAGTTACAAACTACTGAAATTAATTTCTATCCACTATGTAGTTAAATTATCTTCCTTTGAGAGACCTATAATTAGTCTTTCAATTAGTCAATGCATAACATCGATTTTGTAATCACATAGATATCATACATTACAATAAGTTCTTATAAACATTATCATGCCTAGATAGTGTTATTATTAATTAACGACTACCTTTAATTCACATAATATTATTAACTTAGATAATATTAATTCACCTTCTAGTATTATTGGTTCACTAATAATACTTTAAATCATTTACTAACATTTTATTCACTTACTAATATTATTAATCATTTAATAATATTTTATCCCTTTACTAATATTATTAATCATTTAATAATATTTTATTCACTTACTAATATTATTAATCATTTAATAATATTTTATTCACTTACTAATATTATTAATCATTTAATAATATTTTATTTAATCTCGAATATTATTATTTAATAATAATACTCTAATCTAATATTTTTATTTACATAACAACATCATATTATAATATTATTAGTATTTTAATAATATTCCAATGATTTATTAAATTAATAAACAATTTATTCTAATTGTTCATCCTTTAATAACCTCTTATTTAATATCCATAAAAGGTCATAAGTAATATTTATTATTATAAATTACCAAAATGCCCTAAGATAGTCATGATATAATATATTATGAGCATTCAAGCATAAAAATCATATTTTTCTCATTAAAGGCATCATTTAACTATTTATTTCCTTTTATTCATAACCTAATCATTTTTAGGAAAAATAGCAAACTGATTTCAAAAATTTTCAGCTTCTGGATTTTAACAGAATATGAACCAACAATGATCCTCTAATTTTTCTAGAATTTTAGAAAATGATTTACTATTTTTAAAGTGCTCAAAACACTCAGATTTTGCTCTATTTTTAAAAAATTGAGTTTTGCTCAGAAATATCTGATATTTTCAGGGTATGCTCTCGTAACGTATATGAAGCTACTGTAAAAATTTTGGAATTTTCCAAAGGTATACACAGTGAGATATTCGTAGGATAATATTTATGGAGTCCTTTACGGAAATAGTCATTACGCACAATATATAACTTGAAACGTGTCCGTTCTTTTTTCCTACATGCGTAGATAACTTCATAAGGTACCTCTGTAATATTTTTCCAGATTTTTACAAGACAAGGAACTAGCCGAAACAGCCTCATGAAAAACAAGTCAGTAGCTGATTTTGGATTTCAAGGCTTTAGCATATAAAGTGGACTGTTTTTGTAAAAAAATCTCAAAGGTTTCAAAACATGCTATATTTGTGATCTACCACTTGGGTTTACTAGATAACTCATGTATCTAGCACCCCCCTTCGACGGATCATAAATTCAAGTTGTAGAACTTGAGTTACACAAGATTTAGTGGAAGAAAAACAAGAGTTTTCACCCTTGGAGAACATATGCTCATTTTCTTCCTCTAAGTCTTTGATCTAACACTCAAGATACTTAGTTCCATGCATGATGGTATGTATAACTAGTGTATCTTGAGTAGTTGTACATAACCCCATCAAAACTCAAGCTATCAAAACAAGGTAAGAGAAGAAGATGAAGGTACATTATACCTTGACTTAGTGGCTACCTTCCTTGATTTTTCAAAGTAACTAATAAACTTAGGGGCATAAACCACTAGAACTCCTATAATTCTTCTTCCTATGGCTGAAATTCTCTTTTCTTTTCTCTCTTTGAAGTTGGCTATCTTGGGAGCAAGAGGTAGAAGAAGAAGATGAAGATGAAGATGAAGAGAAATGAGATGTTGGAAGAATGAATTGTGTTTACAAAATGAAATGGCCAATTCATTAATAATTCTCCCACAATTATTTTGTTGCCCATTAGGTAAAAACTTTTGTATTATTACTTACCTTAGGTTAAACATGATTAAATGTGCATAATGGAGTGGCAACCAATGGGAGCCTTACCACATTGTCCTTATGTTTATTCATGTCTACTAATGGACAAGCTAGATTAATTATTCCACTTAGGATCCTCATAATATCCACCATTTAGCTTTTATTTTAAATGCCCAATTTTGATTAATCAAATGTCTAGAATACCCCCAATCAAGTGGGCTAAGTATTGGATTACAATTTATTTTCCTTGGGCTTCTCTTTTAATTGATTTGGGCTAGATAAAACATAGTCCAACAATTTTAATAATGTTACCCAATTTGATAATTTAGGGCTTTCATCTCCAATCATATGAAGTTTAATTACTTATACATATAATTTTATCTCATAACCTAATTAGATTTACAAGAATTAGGTTTAAAATTATTAGTCACTTGAAATACTAAGTTTACCCACTTAAGTTAGTATACGTATAAAATACTAACTTTTTCGTATTTACCATAACCCTTAGGTTATTTAATATCCTTACCTAATGTATAATTAGGTCACAAGGCTTTCATTTTAATGAAATCCATAAATGTATGTATCCATATATAATACAAAGTTTAAAAAAATGTACATACATACATGGTGACTTAAGATTCACTATTATTACATCCTCCCCTTATAAGAATTCCGTCCCCTAATTACATATAAGGTTACTCAAAAAGTGTGGGTAATTTTCTCTTATCCTTTCTTCAAGTTCCCACGTAGCTTCTTCAAAGATTGTGGTTCCTCCAAAGAACTTTTACGAATGTATAACCTTATTTCGCAATTTACGCTCCTTTCATCTAAAACTTCGAATCGAATTTCCTAAATACGATAAATCTTTTTCGACTGAATTGGCTCGTCATGCGATATCACATGCTTGTAATCGAGCTTATATGGTCGTGTAATCGACACATGAAACACATTATGAATATGTTCCAGTTCAGAGGTAGAGCTACCTCGTGCCACTTCGCTTTATCTTCTTCAAGATCTCAAAAGGTCCAATAAATCTCTTGACTCAACTTACCTTTCTTTCCAAACCTTATCTTTCCTTTCCAAGGAGATACTTTCAAAATGCATGGCTTCCCACCTCAAAATCTCGCTTCGCGATGTAAGTCTGCATACTTCTTCTCAGCGATCTTGAGTCGCTACCACGGGCTCTAATCACCTTAATGGTCTCTACTATTATTCACACGCACTTCTGGTCCCAACAATGACGTTCACCCACTTCATCCCAAAGATACTGGCGTTTCTACATTTCTCTCTCATACAAGGCTTTCAGACGGGCGGCATTCCGATCTCAAGCGTGGTAGCTATTGTTGTATCGCGAACTCTACCAATGGAAGATGATCCTCCCAACTACCCTTGAAGTCCATCACACAAGCTCGAGCATGTCTTCAAGTGTTTGAATCGTTCTCTCGCTTTGCCCATCGATGGCTCATGGATGATACGCGGTGCTCATCCGTAGTCAAGCGTCCCCATTCTTTCCTCAAGACTCTTCCGTAAGTTTGACGTGAATCGCGGATCCCTATCCGGCACAATAGATACTTGATACGCCATGTCTCGATATAATTTCTTTGATGTATAGTTTGGCTACCGGTCCAGACTATACCGATCTTGATCGGCAAAAAGTGAGCCGATTTCAGTAAGACGATCTACGATCACCCATATGGCATCGTGTCCCTTTTGCGTTCTTTGAAAGTCCCACCACAAAATCCATCGTGATGTGCTCCCATTTCCACTCTGGAATCTCTAAAGGTCAGAATAGTCCACTCGGCCGTTGATGTTCGCGCCTTGACTCTCTCGACAAGTTAGACATTTACGGCACATTCGCAACATCTCTCTTCATGTTTGGCCACCAAAAGTGTTGACGTAAGTCTTGATACATTTTGTGCTTCCTCGGTGTATCGAGTACCTCAGATTATGTGCTTCTTGCGTAATCTCTTCTCTTAGTTCGTATTAATCTGCATCTAAATTCGCCCTTCAAATCTTAGCGCGTCGGTGCCATCAATCTTGTATTTCAATTCATCCCTTCAAATTAACCGCTTGATCTTCATCGCCGCAATCTTCGTCCTTCTCTTGAGCCTCTTTAACCTTATCTAATAAAGTAGGGCTCACGCCACAAGAAATAATTTCTCATCGACCTCACGGGCACTTAACCTCTAAGTCAAGTCGTTCAAATCCTTCACCAATTCCTCTTGAATGGTTAACTTCAATAACTTCTCTCGCTTTTTCTCGTGGGGCATCACCACTACATTTGCTTTGCACGGATGGTACGTAATCTCACAATCATAATCCTTGATCAATTCTAGCCATCTAAGTCGCCTCATATTTAGCTCCTTCGGGTGAAGATATACTTTAGACTCTTATGATACGTATATATCTCACACTTCTCTCCATACAAATAGTGCCTCCAAATTTTCAAGGCAAAACTATCTTCGCTTAACTCCGTGTCATGAGTCGATAACCTTCTCATAGTCCTTTAGGCGACGTGAAGCGTGACGCAATGACCTTGCCATGTCGCATCAAGATACGCCCAAGACCCTTGTGTGACGATCACTATACACTACAAATCCTCCCGTGTTGTCCGGTAAAAAGCCAACACAAAAGCTTGATCGAGCCTCTTCTTCAATTCCATGAAACTCGTTCACATTTTTCCGTCCAAACGAACTTCACCGTCTTTCTAGTAAGGTTGGTCAATGGCGATGCTACCTTTGAAAAATCTTGGATGAATCTTCGATAGTATCCTCGCTAATCCCAAGAAACTCCTAATTTCGCTTGTTGTCTTGGTGTTCCCTGCTTGATAACCGCTTCTACTTTTGGCCGGATCTCACCAAACACCATCTTTGTCGATAACGTGACCCAAAAATTGCACTCTCCGCAACTAAAATTCACACTTGGAGAACTTTGCATACAACTTCTCCTCCTTAACGCCTCCAACACTTTTCTTAGATGTTCAACCGTGATCTTCCTCTGCCTCTCGAATATACCGTAATGTCGTCGATGAACACGATAACAAACTTATCCAAATATCGCTTAAACACTCTGCTCATCAAATCCATGAATGCCGCTTGTGCATTAGTTAACCCAAAAGACATTACCGTAAACTCAAAGTGTCCATACCGAAGTTCAATGCCGCTTTGGAATATCCTCATGTCTCACCTTCAATTGGTGATAACCAAATCCTCAAGTCAATTTTTGAAAAGTATTTTGCCCTTCAACCGATCAAACAAATCGTCGATCCCGGGCAACGGTATTTATTCTTAATGGTGACCTTGTTTAACTCTCTGTGAGTCGATACAAAGTCTTAATGACCCATCCTTCTTCTTTACGAATAAGACCGGTGCTCCCCATGGTGATACGCTTGGTCGAATGTATCCCTTATCTAACAACTCTTGTAGTTGAACCATCGGCCCTTCATTTCTACCGAGCCATGCGATACGGCCGCTTTGGATACCGGTGATGTCCCCGGTGCCAAATCGATAACAAACTCTATCTCTATCCGTGTGGCAATCCCGAATTTCATCCGGGAAAACGCCAGCAATTCCCTTTGATAATAGGTATTTGACCCAGTTCACCCTCGATTCATGCGGTATCCACAACGTGAGCCAAATAACCTATATACAACCCTTCCTAAGCAACTTCCTTGCAGATCATCGCCGACAACAAGATTGTCTTGGCGATTTATTGCCATAAAATACCACCTTTGACTTATTCTAGAGTCTTTAGGTGTACGCACTTTTTCTTACAAATAATGACCGCTCCACGACTTGATAACCAATCCATCCCAAGGATTACATCAAACTCTCCAAGACGAATCGGTATCAAATCCACGTTAAGCTTAAAACCTCTTACATTAGCACAACAGCCCTATAGATATAGTCTACGTGGATAATTTCTTTGTTTGCTACTTCTACATTCATTGGGTGTTCTAATAGTTCATGAGGTAAACTTAATCTTTGAGCAAATTCATCGATACAAAAGAACATGAAGCTCCCGAATCGAATAACACATAGGCATTTATATCATTGATCTAATTATACCGACACCACCTCCCTGGATGCCACAACATCTTGCACTGTCGTATTGAATGTCCGTGCTGTTGGCTTGTTTGGCTGGGCTGGTCCTCCACTGGTTGTCTTTGTGTTATTGCCCCTGCTGCCATTTCCTCCATCCATACTTTTCTTCTTCGGCAATCCTTGATCCGATGTCCCACTTCACCACAATTAAAGCAACCTCCTTTCTTCACCTTAGTACAATTGGGTGAGGTATGCCCTTCTTGCCCACATGTATAACATATCATTTTTCCTTTCCAAAGACTCCCAAAGTGACCCTTTCCACAGCTTCCCACACACCGACTTCTTTTGTTGCACGCTTCTTGTCAGATCTCCATTCATTACCCCCCACCGCCTCCATTTCCGCTTCTTATTGTTGCTACCGCCATCTCTTGACATTTTGATTCCCACCTTCCGATTTCTTCTTATTCTTCTCCCGATTGTATCTTGAGACCGCTTGCTTCTCCTTCCGCTATATAAGAGCTTTTTCCAACAGAGTTGAGAATGATGTGATTTGTAAAACCGCTACTTTACTATAAATCCACGGCTTTAGTCCATTTTCAAACCTTCTCGCTTTCTCGCCTCCACCACCTCGATGGGAGCGAATCCGCCAATTCATTGAATTTCGCAAATACTCGACATCGACATATTCTCCTGCTTCAGCCCAAGAACTTGATCTCCATTCTTGCTTGAACACTCTCGTGGAAGTAGTTCTCGAAGAACAACTTCTTGAATGCTTCCCAAGTCACGATTCCAGCTTCCGCTTTGTTCGGTTGGCATCCCACCATATAGCTAGCCTCCCCTTCATTAAGTAGGTAGCAAAATTGTCTTATGTTCTTCGCTACTCTAGCAATAACGAAGGCCTTCTCAATCTCCTTTACCCACATTTGGGCTTCTATCGGTCTCATTGTTCCTCCGAACTCAAGCTGTCCCTAACGCCTTGAAGTCCTTAAAGTTTACTATTTGGGTGCTCTGATTTCCTGCAGTTGAGCTTGATTCCTCATGGCTTCAACCATCATGTTAATAAAATCTTGCATTAGGTTTTGTTGAGATCCCACCGCATTATTAACTCGACTCTTCAATATCTTGGTTCTCGAAACTCCTCGTCTCACAAGCCATTATTATGTAGTGAAACAAAAATTCTAACACGTTACTACTCGGATTTATTATCATATGATTACTTAGTATGTAATACGCTATTTATTTAAACAATCGATGATCATTATGTGAGAGTTTTAAGTTACCGAGATTTGGAAGTCTTTCTCCCCGCTTAGTGGGTTAAGTTTGTTTTTAAAGAACATTTTCCAAATCACCCATCGATTCACATAACATTAAATAGAAAATTTACTATTTAAAATTTTCCAACACATATCATAATAATATCGCATTTATATTCATACACCAATTTTCAAAGTGACTTACACGATTAATACGGTATATTTTATAAATGCTACTATCCCATTTTAACACAAAACATGGATTAACTCATAATGATACCTCCCTACAAACACAATTAGGGAAAGTACATAACCATTTACTACCTCACACCTCACCGAGGTTTACATCAACATAAAACCTTATTACACAACAAGAAAAGTACTAATGCATCTATCTACAACCTGGGCCATCACATCATCACCACGGTGGCCTCGCCAAGTCACCTGCCACAAAGCTACTAGGGAAGCAACTCATCGCAGACACTCACGCCGAATCGGATCGACTAGACTCTCCTATCTCAGAGTGGACCCTCCTAGCCCTCTGCGCTACCGCCCTCATCTGTTGCATCAAGGGCCACCCTAAAGTTTCTACTCGACCTTTACTACTGCGATTCGATCTTTAATTGGCCCACCACCATCCGACTCATGGAGTGCCTCTTCCACCAAGATCTTATCGGCAATTTCTACGTCAAACTCACCGCATCTCCAGATGCTTCATGCTCAACTCTCCAAACTTTGCCTTTTCATTCTCTAATGTACCATTCATCAAGATCCCAACTTGCAATCGGGACTCATCAAATTTTTCCTTCGCCTTTAGACTTTCTCCATCCGGGCTTGATGAGCCTCATCCTTGTATTGTTCTTCAAA
The DNA here is from genome assembly GCA_020205605.1 of Panax ginseng. Classification (NCBI taxonomy): domain Eukaryota; kingdom Viridiplantae; phylum Streptophyta; class Magnoliopsida; order Apiales; family Araliaceae; genus Panax; species Panax ginseng. The sequence goes on along the minus strand of CM035143.1, from coordinate 50,833,958 downwards.
GAAATTGGAGGGTGTGGTTTTCTATTTCTAATTCTTCCACTCGCCTTCTAATTGATCGATTCTCCTCAACAAGTCCCCTACCGGGAGGACCATGAGGGACATCTTGGGTGGCCTCATGCTCAATGGGTTCCTCGCTCAACTGAGTAACTACCTCAAGCGCCTCGTCAGACATCCTACAAACACCATAAAAGTCAACGTCAAGACCATAATAAAATATATTCATTGATGAAATGAAATAATATTTTATTAAGTACAACACAAACTTGATGAATTTCCATAATCCATCTCCTAACATACTCCATAAGAGTTTTCTACTAAGGTTATAACCTAGGTTTCAGATTCCTAATGTTTATAACCTACTGCCTTTGATACCAACTCGTGGACGCCCCCAAATCCGTGTTCTCTAACCTCGCATTCAAAGGCTCACGATCCTATCATCATCATAAGCATTCTATAACTATTTCAAATAATAAACATACATTGTTCATTATACAAAAGTCTCAAAACATGGTCCCAAGGTCTCTAACCTTAACTTTAAATACACCATTTATAATACAAACAGTTTACTCAAGAAACTCCATTAGATAATAACTAATTTAACATTCATTCTAAAATTACTCCTGGATCTTGCCCTTGCCCTTGTCCTTCGTATTAGATCCTTCTATTTAATCGAAAAAATAGAGGTCATGATATAGCAAGAGTAAGCAACTAATTTGCTTCACAAGTTTAAAAAGACAAAGGAGATATATCATGACTTAGAAAGAAATATTGCCTTCAATGTTCAACAATAATATAAGATTGTGAAGGAACATGAATTAATAATCAACAATTGAATATTCGATAATTGAATAACATGAACCGAGTGGTTTTGAATAACCATGAACATTTGCCAAGGTGCTCAATGATTTAAATCGACCTTTTAATAAATTTTGGTATTCAAGGATCACCTTTCATACCCCGTGATTTATGCATAAACACTTAATAATCCGACATCGATATCATGCCTTAATCAAATTTGTCCATTTCTCACCAAGAGTTCTTACCATATCAATTAATAAGAACAGCTTATTTAAAATCCATTTGATTTAACAAATTTAGACATGCTTGATCTAGTTGATACAATTAGCATAGATCTATCCCATAAACAGCTTCATAAATGAAGAACTTTAATTAAATTCACAATTCAATGGCAAGTAGAATCTGAATTCGATTGCACAAAGTGCGTAATTTCAATAATCAATAAAGACGTGAATAATCATCAATAATTATTCACTAATATGCTTTGAAAATAATAACTCAAGTTGAGTTAGGAAACTTGCCTCGATCGTAGGTTACAGCTACGAAATAAATTTCTATCCACTATGTAGTTAAATTATCTTCCTTTGAGAGACCTATAATTAGTCTTTCAATTAGTCAATGCATAACATCGATTATGTAATCACATAGATATCATACATTACAATAAGTTCTTATAAACATTATCATGCCTAGATAGTGTTATTATTAATTAACGACTACCTTTAATTCACATAATATTATTAACTTAGATAATATTAATTCACCTTCTAGTATTATTGGTTCACTAATAATACTTTAAATCATTTACTAACATTTTATTCACTTACTAATATTATTAATCATTTAATAATATTTTATCCCTTTACTAATATTATTAATCATTTAATAATATTTTATTCACTTACTAATATTATTAATCATTTAATAATATTTTATTTAATCTCGAATATTATTATTTAATAATAATACTCTAATCTAATATTTTATTTACATAAAAACATCATATTATAATATTATTAGTATTTTAATAATATTCCAATGATTTATTAAATTAATAAACAATTTATTCTAATTGTTCATCCTTTAATAACCTCTTATTTAATATCCATAAAAGGTCATAAGTAATATTTATTATTATAAATTACCAAAATGCCCTAAGATAGTCATGATATAATATATTATGAGCATTCAAGCATAAAATCATATTTTTCTCATTAAAGGCATCATTTAACTATTTATTTCCTTTTATTCATAACCTAATCATTTTTAGGAAAAATAGCAAACTGATTCCAAAAATTTTCAGCTTCTGGATTTTAACAGATTATGAACCAACAATGATCCTCTAATTTTCTAGAATTTTAGAAAATGATTTACTATTTTTAAAGTGCTCAAAACACTCGGATCTTGCTCTATTTTTTAAACAATTGAGTTTTGTTCAGAAAAATCTGATATTTTCAGGGTATGCTCTCGTAACGTATATATGAAGCTACTGTAAAAATTTTGGAATTTTCCAGTGTATACACAAAGAGATATTTGTAGGATAATATTTATGGAGTCCTTTACTAAATAGTCATTACGCATAATATATAACTCAAACGTGTCCGCTTCTTTTTCCTACGCCAGTGATAACTTCATAAGGTACCTCTGTAATATTTTTCCAGATTTTTACAAGACAAGGAACTTGCCGAAACAGCCTCATGAAAAACAAGTCAAGAGCTGATTTTGGATTTCAAGGCTTTAGCATATAAAGTGGACTGCTTTTGTGTAAAAAAATCTCAAAGGTTTCAAAACATGCTATATTTGTGATCTACCACTTGGGTTTACTAGATAACTCATGTATCTAGCACCCCCTTCGACGGATCATAAATTCAAGTTGTAGAACTTGAGTTACACAAGATTTAGTGGAAGAAAAACAAGAGTTTTCACCCTTGGAGAACATATACTCATTTTCTTCCTCTAAGTCTTTGATCTAACACTCAAGATACTTAGTTCCATGCATGATGGTATGTATAACTAGTGTATCTTGAGTAGTTGTACATAACCCCATCAAAACTCAAGCTATCAAAACAAGGTAAGAGAAGAAGATGAAGGTACATTATACCTTGACTTAGTGGCTACCTTCCTTGATTTTCCAAAGTAACTAATAAACTTAGGGGCATAAACCACTAGAACTCCTATAATTCTTCTTCCTATGGCTGAAATTCTCTTTTCTTTTCTCTCTTTGTTGTTGGCTAGCTTGGGAGAGCAAGAGGTAGAAGAAGAAGAAGATGAAGAAGATGGAGAGAAAATGAGATGTTGGAAGAATGAATTGTGTTTACAAAATGAAATGGCCAATTCATTAATAATTCTCCCACAATTATTTTGTTGCCCATTAGGTAAAAACTTTGTATTATTATTTACCTTAGGTTAAACATGATTAAATGTGCATAATGGAGTGGCAACCAATGGGAGCCTTACCACATTGTCCTTATGTTTATTCATGTCTACTAATGGACAAGCTAGATTAATTATTCCACTTAGGATCCTCATAATATCCACCATTTAGCTTTTATTTTAAATGCCCAATTTTGATTAATCAAATGTCTAGAATACCCCCAATCAAGTGGGCTAAGTATTGGATTATAATTTATTTTCCTTGGGCTTCTCTTTTAATTGATTTGGGCTAGATAAAAATATAGTCCAACAATTTTAATAATGTTACCCAATTTGATAATTTAGGGCTTTCATCTCCAATCATATGAAGTTTAATTACTTATACATATGATTTTATCTCATAACCTAATTAGATTTACAAGAATTAGGTTTAAAATTATTAGTCACTTGAAATACTAAGTTTACCCACTTAAGTTAGTATACGTATAAAATACTAACTTTTTCGTGTTACCATAACCCTTAGGTTATTTAATATCCTTACCTAATGTATAATTAGGTCACAAGGCTTTCATTTTTAATGAAATCCATAAATGTATGTATCCATATATAATACAAAGTTTAAAAAAAATGTACATACATACATGGTGACTTAAGATTCACGGTTATTACAGAGCTCAACTAGCCTAGTAAGAAATATTATGACTAAGATAATGCAGAATAAATTATCATTAGTCTCCAACAATGTTAAACTGATAAAATATAATAGACATCAAGTTTAACTGCAGTGGAACAAGCAATCCATTAAAAGAGTCAAGTAGAAAATAAAATCTACTATCTTTTATGATTAAAAAGGTTTTTATCACTCAAGTTATCGCCGGGACTCACTTTTTATAAATAATCCACATCATCGAATCACCCCTGCACTACGGCCAAGGATATTCTTTAGAATCACGACCACAATTATCCATGCACTACGGGCCAAGAATATTTGTGTATTCATTAATGGTCATGATCATGCAAACAACTGCCCATCAATGCACTACTACGGGCCAATAAGAACTTTTACCACATCATTTGTAACATTACTACCATGATTACAATCAATAATCCCTCGTCATAATCATACCAAGTCCATCTATGCACTACAGCCACAGATGACTTTCAACAAAATATAAACATGAGGATGATGACAATGGAATAAGAATTCAACAAAACAAGTTCAAGAATTATTTTATCCAGAATTATTAACGCCCAAATTGTCAACATGATACCGCTTTGTAGAGTAAAATTCAAGAATGATCGTAAGAATATTTCCATGAAAAGATATCGATGAAGCGCAAATATCAAGGATATTCTACTAATTTCACTGGAGTATAAAGTCAAAACTTTAACCAACCGAGTATAATAAAGAATGGAATAACAAAATAAATCACCATGCATGCGGTATTTTGATGTACATGTTATTCCAACAGAATAATAATAATGTAACCAGTCGGAAAATTTTGCATCGACAAGATGTTCCAACAGTAATAATAAAGATTTTAACCAGTCCGCTGTAAAACACACAAACAGGATGTTCCAATGTATAATAATAAGGCGGATTTTAACTAGGTCCCAGTAAAACACACGCATAAGATGTTCCAACGGAATAATAATAAAGACGAAACCAGTCCCGTAAAACAAACAGATAAGATGTTCCAATAGAATAATAGAAGAATGTCACCAAGTATAGGGTAGATCATGATCAAAGTTATTCCAACAGTAATAATAAGAATTGAATAACAACAGCTTCTCTTCATGAATAAGAAAGAATAACACTCCTTACGAGTACAACAAATAATATTCCCTACCTTAAGAAGAATAATATCGATATATAAGTAGTGAAGTAGCGTATACTTTCTTCTTTCTCTCTATAGTTTATCTCTCTAGAGTTTCAAAGAATTCGTAAGAAAAAATAATGAATGAATGAGCTTCTATTTATAGAAAAATGGAATGCATAAGAACTAACTCATGAATTAGTTGAGATTGATTTACTTTAATCTGACGGTCCATATTTAAAGCAAAATCTTTTAAATTAAATATAATATATTCTATTTATAATCTAATAAAACGAATAACTTTATAAAAGATTTTACTATACAAACACTAAGCAGGCACTATGCAAACACTATGCATAATAAAATATAATATATTCTAATTATTGTCTAATAAAATAGATAACTTTATAAAAGTATTCTGTTTTATATAAAAAAAATTTACTATGTAAAACACTATGCAAACACTATGCAACACTATGCATAATAGAATATAATATATTCTATTTATAGAATAACTTTATAAAAGTATTCTGCTTTTATATATAAAAGATTTTCAGATATTATTACATTAATAATACCAACAAAACCGAGTGACTTATCACGTAAGCATCAATAATCAATACCGTAAAGCTACTATGCAACCACGCCAGATTATTGTATTTTTTAACACCGGTGTTTCAACGATTAACGGTAAAACTTCTGCCGTTATTTTCATAAAGTATTTTTGTCGTTTTCTCTATCCGATAATAATTCTGTTGTGGAGTCCACCAATGATTGTGACATTGTACTAATATTCTCTGTTAAAACGAATATTCCCCGACCAATCGAATATTATATAACAACTTGCGTACTTTGCAAAATTTATAAATATTCCCCACAACTATTATATCAATTTCACTCCATAATATTTGAAATTAATATTTATAGAAAATTCATCTTTATTCAAAAAGTTGGGGTTTTACAATCTCCCCTTCTTATGAAATTTCACCCTCGAAATTAGGGTACGTACCTGATATGTCGAAGAGGTAAGGATACCTTTATTTCATTTCAGATTATAACTCCTAAGTCATTTCCTCAACATCGTGGTTTCTCCACAAAACTTTGACTTGAGGTGTAACCTTGGTGCGTAGAATATGTTCCTTCTTATCCAAGATTTGAACAGGAACCTCTTCATACGTCAAATCTTCCGCTATTTCGTCTAGTTCCAACTCAATAATGTGGTTCGGGTCTTCCACATATTTACGTAACATGGATATGTGAAAAATGTTATGAACACGAGACATACTTGGCGGTAAAGCGAGTCTATAGGCCACAGTTCGTACTCGATAAAGGATTAAAAATGGGCCGATGAATCGAGGATTGAGCTTTCCTCTCTTTCCAAATATCGTAACTCCTTTCCATGGAGCAACACGTAACAACACATGATCTCCTATATCGAATTCCACATCCTTTCGATGAAGATCAAAGATAACTCTTTTTGTCGATCTTGTGAGGTTTTTATACGTTGTTTTATCGTTTGAATCTTTTCCGTAGTCATACGTACCAACTCTGTCCCAACAACGCTTTCTTCACCCACCTCATCCCAAAAGATACCGGAGAACGACACTTTCTTCCATACAACGCTCAATGGAGCCATGACAAAACTTGCTTCGATAACTCACACATGTGGAAAACTCCACCAATGGTAAGAACTTGTCCCAACTTCCTTTGAAATCAAGGACACAGTAGTCTTAATAGATCTTCAAGAGTTTGAATAGTCCTCTCCGATCGTCCGTCCGGTTCGAGGATGATATGCCGAAAGCTAAATCAGAAATCTGCGCTCCATAGCTTTTGCAAACTAATCCAAAATCATGAAGTGAATCTTGGGTCTTGATCAAAACTATGGATACTGGCATACCATGTAGTCTTACAATCTCGTTTATGTACATACGAGCAAGACGTTCAAGTGTATAAGTCTCTCGTATCGGTAAGAAATGAGCAGACTTGATCAATCTATCAACAATGACCCAAATCACATCTATGCCTTGAGAAACCTTTGGAAGACCATTAACGAAATCCATGGTAATGTGCTCCCACTTCCATTCTGGAATTTCAAGTGGTTGCAATGGAACTTTTGGTACTTGATGCTCCACCTTGACTCGTTGACACGTTAGACACCTTGAGATAAACAGCGCTATCTCTCTCTTCATATTGCCCCACCAAAATGTATGTCAAGATCATGATACATTTTGGTACTCCCGTGATGGATTTCAAACGGTGTGTTGTGCGCCCATCATGATTTTATACTTTTAATCGTATCGTTAGGAACACAAAGTCCGGAGTTGACTCAAGTATTCCTTCTTCATCGATTCTTGCTTCCAAGATCGCACCTTCTTGCACTTTCTTCCTTATACGATCGCCCCTAGGATCAGAATTTGAGCAAACTTTTAATTTTATCAATTAAAGTCGGTTCTACTCAGATATTTGCCATCATCACGTGGGTCCCCGGAGTCTTTATCTCTATCTCCATCCTTTGCAAGTCATACAAAATGGGCCTTTGCGTTGACAATATTGCACTTGCACTCGCATATATGATCTTCTACTACTCAATGCGTCACCGCCTACCACGCTCGCTTTTCCAGGATGATATTGATGGTATGATCATAATCTTTCAATAGCTTCAAGCCAACGTCGTTGTCGCATGTTGAGTTCCTTTTGAGTGAAGAAATATTTGAGGCCTTTATGATCCGTAAAGATCTCCACTTTCTCCCCATACAAGTAATGCCTCCAAATTTTAAGTGCGAAGACAACAGCTGCTAACTCTAGGTCATGAGTAGGATAATTCCTCTCATATTCTTTGAGTTTTCATGAGGCATAGGCTATGACTTTCCCATGTTGCATGAGAACACATCCTAAACCTTTGCCCGAAGCATCATTGTAGATGATAAATCCCTCCAAACCAGATGGTATTGTCGAACAGTCTAAAAATGAGTCTCCTCTTGAGTTCTTGAAAACTCTTCTCACATTCCTCGCTCCAACCGAACTTTGTATCTTTCCGAGTCACCGAGTTAGTGGAGTAAGCGATTCGAGAAAACCCTTCTACGAATCTCCAATAATAACCAGCTAAGCCGAGAAAGCTACGTACTTCGGTCACTGATTTAGGTTGCTCCCAACTTTGAATAGCTTCAATCTTTGCTGGGTCAACAGATATTCCATGACTTGATACCACGCGCCCAAGGAATGCTACTTCCTCAAGCCGTAACTCGCATTTTTTTCAACTTAGCATAAAGCTTGTATTCACGAAGCTTTTGGAGTATCAGCCTCAAGTGTTCCTCATGATCTTCACGACTTTTGGAATATATGAGGATGTCATCAATAAAGACGACCACAAAATGATCCAAATATTCCTTGAATACTTGGTTCATCATATCCATGAAGGCGTTAGGAGCATTAGTCAATCCAAAGGACATGACTAGGAATTCATAATGCCCGCATTCGAGTTCTCGAAAGCCGCCTTTGGAATATCATCGGCTCTAATCTTCAATTGGTGATATCCTAACGAAGATCAATCTTTGAAAAGAATTTGGCTCCTTGCAACCGGGTCAAACAGTCATCAATACGCGGCAATGGGTACCTATTTTTGATGGTGACATGATTCAACTCCCGATAATCAATACAAAGTTGCATACTCCCATCTTTCTTCTTCACGACTAGAAATGTGAGCACCCCAAGGAGAAGTACTAGGACTAATAAAGCCAATGTCTAACAATTCCCGCATTGAGTCTTTAACTCTTGAAGTTCAATAGATCCATTCGATATGGGGCTTTGGAAATGGGTTTTGTCACCGGGTTCAAGGTCGATACAAAATTCAATTTCACGCCTGGGGTAGGCCAGAAGTTCTTCAGGGAATACGTCAGGAAATTCATTAACAATAGAAATATTATTCAAAACTGACGTATTTTTGTTTAGATCTGAGACATGAGCTAAGAAAGCTTGACATCCGTTTTTCAATAAACGAATAACTTTATGGCTTGAGAGCACAGTGATTGATTTTAATGGTTTGGTTGCTTGAATTCGCATAATAGGTCGATTAGGAATATGAAAGCTAACAACCTTACGAAAACAATCAATTTTTGCATGATGAGTAGTTAACCAATCAATCCCTAGAATTACATCAAATGCAAGTATTTTTAATGCAATAAGATCGACAGGTAATGTGTGGGTACCAACTTGAACCAAACAAGACTTATAAACCGTGGATGTAATGAAGGTTTCTCCCAACGGAGTTTCCACAGATAAGTCAAAGTCTAATTTCTCCGGAGTCAAATTTAATCGTTGAGCGCAAGTAGAGAAATAAAAGAATGGATAGAACCGTATCAAATAAAGTGTAGACTTCGCTAGAGTTTATGATAAGCTTACCCGTGATGACCTCATTCGGTTCCTCGCTTGCTCTCGAGGTCACAACAAACGCTCGCCTCAGACACTACCGGCTTTGACTTTTCTAGACGTGACCTTTGGTGCCTCCATCCTAGTCGAATTTGTCTTCGTGAACGACAAAATCGAGCTAAGTGACCTTCTCTTCCATAATTATAACATGCTTTTGGACGACATCGCGCAATTTGGACCGATGTGTTCCTCCCTCCGCATTTGAAGCATATGATAGGTGGTCTTTCTCATTCCTTAACAACGGTGTCATGTCCGACGCCTTTCCATCATTGTTGAATCTCCTCTTCTTGAAATGTCCATTCTTATTGTTTTGGCCTCGATTACCACCAAAGTGGTTACCATTTTTAGCATGTTGATTCCTCCACGCTTATTGTCACAAACTTCGATGACTACCCTCACCGGTATTATCATTTTGTTTACCGCTTCTTTTGGTTGCGTTGACTCGTTATCGCTACCCACCAATCGAGCCCTATTTACAACATCTTAATACAAACACAATTTTGAGAAATAAGATGTTGACGATTTCCGCTTCAAACCTCTTAAAAACATTCGCTACGCCATTCTCTCTTCATTATCCACCAAGTGGGGCGAAAATAGTCATAACTCCGCAAATTTTGCCTCGTATCGCGACACGGGCCATATTGTTTTGCTCCAATTTGATAAACTCCACCTCCTTCATGTGACGAATACTTTCGGAAAGTATTTGTCATTGAATGCTTTTGAACTTCTCCCAAGACATCTTTAAGACGGCGAGTTGAGTACGCTTTTACCGATTCCCACCAAGAATCGCCTCCACCACGCAACATAAAGGCGGCAAAGGGAACCTTTTGCTCCTCAGAGCATCCAAAGACATCAAATATCTTGGTGATCTGCTTTATCCATGCTTCTGCCATAAGTGGTTTTGGCTCTCCCTTAAACTCCGGTGGTCCCAGCTCCTTGAACTGTTTAGCGGTGACCGCCCGAGAGTTTCCAGTGTTTCAACTACATTTTGGATAGGAGCCGCTCTCGCCTGCTGTTGCATGAATTGCATAAAGCCTCTGAACAATCCATCATTCAGCATTTGGTCAGTGTTGTTGTTTACATGAGGATTGTCGCCTTCCTGATGCACATTCTCCTGATTATTGATATGTGGGGACTCAACGGTCTCTTGTGCTCCATTGTTATTCTCATCCTTTTCGGATGTCATTTTCAGATACTGCCACAAAACAAAGGTTAATTGACATGTAACATAATATCTCTAAACTCTGACCAACCAATTTAAATACAAAATAAATTTAAGTAGGTCATACTAGCGAAGGAATTCACCGTCTCTCCCCTCCTAGTTCTAGTCTCACATCTTAGCCAGGGATCATATCCCTAAGCTTTGATACCAACTGTGACGCCCCCAAAATTAGGTATACATCACCCATCTTGGGTCGCCAGATACATGGTACATAATTCAAATACAACTTACTAATACAACTCGTCGTAGGTACAATACGACAAAACATAACTATGAGTTTGAATACAATTATTGTCTACTAGAGATTATACAAACTCAAAAGGAGTCCTCATTACAATTAATAACACACTATTTCACAGAATAATGAGGACTACTAATGCTATCCTCTGGACCGTCACTCCATTCCCCGACTAGTCCCTGCTTTGTTCTCATTTCCTGAAGAGAACAGTGAAAGAAAGGGTGAGCTCAACTAGCCCAGTAAGAAAAATATTATGACTAAGATAATGCAGAATAAATTATCATTAGTCTCCAACAATGTTAAACTGATAAAATATAATAGACATCAAGTTTAACTGCAGCGGAACAAGCAATCCATTAAAAGAGTCAAGTAAAAAATAAAATTTATTATCTTTTATGATTAAAAAGGTTTGTCATCACTGTTATTGCTGGGACTCAACTTAATAAATAATCCACATCATCGAATCACCCCTGCACTACGGCCAAGGATATTCTTTAGTATCACGACCACAATTATCCATGCACTATGGGCCAAGAATATTTGTGTATTCATTAATGGTCATGATCATGCCAACAATTGTCCATCAATACACTACGGGCCAATGAGGACTTTTACCACATCATTTGTAATATTACGGTCATGATTACAATCAATAATCCTCGGTCATAATCATACCAAGTCCATCTATGAACCACGGGCCACAGATGACTTTCAAAAAAAATATAAATATGAGGATGATGACAATGATATAAGAATTCAATAAAACAAGTTCAAGAATTAATTTGTCCAAGAACCAATAACCTCCAAATTGTAAACATGATACTGCTTTGTAGAGTAAAATTCAAGAATGCTCAGAAGAATATTTCCATGAAAAGATACTGGATGAAGCGCAATTATCAAGGATATTCCACTAATTTCATGGAGTATAGAAGTCAAAACTTTAACCAATTGAGTATAATAAAGAATGGAATAACAAAAGAAATCACCATGCATACGGTACTTGACATAGACATGTTATTCCAATAGAATAATAATAACGGAACCAGTGGGGCAAAATTTGCAACTCGACAGGATGTTCAACAGAATAATAAAGATTTTAACCGTGTCCAAAGTAAAATACACGCACAAGATGTTCTAATGTAATAATAATAAGATTTTAACCAGTCCTGTAAAACACACAGACGTGATGTTCCAACGGAATAATAATAAAGATTTTAACCAGTCCGTGTAAAACACATGCATGTGATGTTCCAACGAATAATAGAAGAATGTCACTAAGTATAGGGTAGAGATCACAGATACAAAAGTTATTCCAATGTAATAATAAGAATTGAATAACAACATTTCTCTTCATGAATAAGAAAGAATAACACTGTTATTTAGTAATAACAAATAATATTCCCTACCTTAAGAAGAAGAATACGGGATATATAAGTAGTGAAGTATCGTAATACTTTCTTCTTTCTCTCTATAGTTTATCTCTAGAGTTTCAAAGAAATTCGTAAGAAAATAATGAATGAATGAGCTTCTATTTATAGAAAAAATGGAATGCATAGTAACTAACTCATGAACAGTTTAGATTGATTTACTTTTAATCTGACTTTATTCATATTTAAAGCAAAATCTTTTAAATAAAATATAATATATTCTATTTATAATCTAATAAAACGAATAACTTTATAAAAGATTTTACTATGCAAACACTATGCGAGCACTATCTGAAAACACTATGCATAATAAAATATAATATATTCTAATTATTGTCTAATAAAATAGATTACTTTATAAAAGTATTCTATTTTAAATAAAAAAGATTTTACTATGCAAAACACTATGCAAGACTATTATGCATAATAGAATATAATATATTCTATTTATAGAATAACTTTATAAAAGTATTCTGTTTTATATAAAAAGATTTTCTGTATTATTACATTAATAATACCAACAAAACTGTGTTACTTATCACGTAAGCATCAATAATCAATACCGTGTGCTACTATGCAACCATGCGTACATCGTATTTCTTTTACACCGGTGTTTTTCAGCGAATTAACGGTAAAACTTTCGCCGTTATTTTCATAAAGTACTTTTGTCGTTTTCTCAATCCGACAATAATTTTGTTGTGGGGTCCACTAATGATTGTGCCGTTGTACTAATATTCCCTGTTAAAACGAATATTCCCCGACCAATCGAATATTATATAACAACTTCCGTACTTTGCAAAATTTATAAATATTACCCATAACTATTATATCAATTTCACTCCATAATATTCAAAATTAATATTTATAGAAAATTCATCTTTATTCAAAAAGTTGGGATTTTACAATCGTCGCATTCTGACTTATAACGAAGAAAACGAGTATTGAACGGACGAAAAACGTTAAACGAACGCTTAAAAATGAACTTAAAGGTGAATTCCGAGTTAACAAATTCGAAAAGGTAAAATTCTTATACGAACACGTAAAGGATGTAATTTGTGACTTGTAGGAATTCGAATGGGTCAATTCGGATGAAAAATGAACAAATTAGGATGTCGGGAGTTTTGTTAGGAAACCAAACTGTTTTGGCTAATCAGTGCAGAAGTTCGGCCGCAACGCCAAACCCAATGTTTTCTTACCCATAGGCGCATGCTTATGGCCGTGAGAAAATAAAAGGTCTGGAGACTCAAATGTATGGCCGAGAGTTTAATACATGGACTCGGCCCTTGCCGAGTCCGGCAAAACCTCTCTGAGAGTGATGCCACAGTACTACCATCAGTAATGTAGGAGATGTCATACCGTAATGTAGCCTTAATAGAAAAATGTTGACCAAGTTAGTTTTTGTTCCATTTTGAATGAAGGCTTAAAGTAAGATATTGAAGGTACTTAATGTACATTATAAGACTTACCTTAACTCACTTATAAGATGTTAATGTAAGAAGATCTAGTAAGGTTTAATAGTAATTAAACGAAGAGCACTAAGACGTAATAAGTGAACCGTGAATGACGATCAACGTTGTTAGTTAACCAGTAATGATCGAATGTCGTCTAAGGATGTAAGAACGTTAATGAAACGTAACGAAGTATAGAAAGTTGAATCGACTTTATTAACGGAGTTAATTCAAATAAAACGTAGAAGAGAAAGAAGTTGGTTAGAACCGTAAAATTAGTTTATTTTGATAACTAATTACAGTGTGCTATGTGAATGTATCATGTAGATCCTATAAAGACTGAGAATAGTTGAATTGTAAATTTGAAGACGCTTGAAGGCAAGTCTTTCTTAACACTTGTCTAGCTTTTGTGTTAGCCAAGTTTTTACGTGACGCATGTTATACAATGCATGAATGGTAATAAGGAAAGAGTCGATGCCTGTTTTATTCTGGCTAGACAAGTATTGGAGAGTTGATTGATTTGTTTACAAGTCTATTGATATAGAACTGTTAACGCTATCCTATGTCAAGTATTTGGTATGGATGAGAAGGTAAGTTTGTCTATGTACAAACAAAAGTATTTTCATTGATTATTTGATGGGCACGCGAGGTTGCCAAATGTTGAACGTAAATACGTTTAACATAAGAGTGTTGATCAACATAGAGTACAATAGGCTGATCACCTAGAAGTGCTCGTAAGTAAAGACGGGTGGATGGCCTTAGTGCCGGATATCCTTTTCAAGTTTGAAAACGAAAAGAGTGTGTTCATGGTCTATTGACTGATTCATCATTCCTAAGCTATTATTTATGCTCTGAAATTGCTATAGGAGAAGTATTAGTCAAATGTTTCATAATGCTTCATAGATAATTGTTCAGATATGGAAATAAGCATGTATTTGTAGATGTAATATTCATATGATTCAGTGTTAAGACTTGCTGAGCTAGTTATGCTCATTCTTGCTTGAACCATATGTTTGCAGCTAAACCTGAACGAACTGAGAGTTCTAAGAGAGATAAAGGCAAGGCTAAGATGGACAATTAATCGTCCTGTAATAGACTAGTGTATTTGTATGTAATATACTCATGAAGAACAATGAATGTATTCGGTTATGAACCTGGGAAATGATTTATTACAAATGTAATACAAAGATAGTAATTACACTCATTTTGTTGTTATCTCAATGGAATGATTGTATGGATTGCAGTATCGTGGAGCACCATCTGTCGGGTTAGAAGATACCCAGATTTGGGGGCGTCACAAAGAATATTCGTACCACGACACAATCATTGGTGGACCCCACAACAGAAGTATTGTCGTATTTAGAAAACCACATAATTATATTTTTATAAAAATAACGGTGAAAGTTTTACCGTTAAACTGTTGAACTACCCAGTGGTAAAAGAACAGTAATACGCGTGGTTGCATAGTAGCACATGGTATTGATTATTGATGTTTACGTGAGAAGTCACTCAGTTATAGTCAATTATTACTACAATAATTGTTGCATAATATCTCTCATATTATTGATTCAATTATTGTCACAGTATCATCAGCAAAATATTTATTATTAAATCCATAATTGAAACGACAAAGTTATTCATATTATTATTTGCAATATTGACAATGTCTAGAAAGTTCTGTCATGGAGAGGTTTGGTCATCTAATTGCGCGCCAATGGGGAGAAATCTTTATCGTAAAGCCCCCTCTTTCCTGGGAATGATCTGGTTGTTAAATATTGTGAGTTATAATATTAATGATGAATAATTTTGTGTTGATTAAAGATGAAATTGATATTTCTATTGTGTTAGGATTATTAGTGTTAGTGGAAATCGACATCTATTCCGATAATAATTGATGTCTGAAGGTTATATCGACCAATCGGGTAATTAATCGGATAAATGAACAATTAATTACTATTAATTCACATGCTTATAACTGTTTGTTCACATTTGTGTACTATTGATTCACATGCATGTACTATTAGGGGAGGTGGTACAATATTGATAATACTTGTATTACTAAATTAAAAATGGAGGTATAGATGAAGGTATTATACTGTAATTATTTTTTTCACATGTATAGAACTATTGATTCACATGATTGTACTATTGATTCACATGATGTACTATTAGGGAGGTGGTTCAAGTTTGGTTAATCTTGCCGGACTAAATTAAAAATGAAGGAAAAGATGAAGGTATTATACTGTTAATATTTTGAGCCCCAAAACGTGAAATTATCAAAACTATGTTTTCCTATAAATAAAACTCATTCTTCTTTCATTCTCACCAATTCACTAAGACTCACAAGAGAAATTATAGAGAGAGAAGCTATAGAGAGAGAAGCTTTAGAGAGAAAAGTAGAAGAGAAGTCTCACTACCCCACTATTCCAAATCCGCCTTCTTACCCGAGGTAAGGGATATTATTTTTTTCAGTATTCATAAGAAATAATATTTTCTTCCATACTCTGTAGTATGTGAGTAATATTATTTTATCTCGTATTCCTGATTATACCCTCATTTTGTTAAAGTATTGCTTCTATACTCCGTGAAATTAGTAGAATATCTTTGATATTTACGCTTCATCTAGTATCGTTTCACAAGGATATTTTCTGCACATTCTTGTTAAATTTTAAGTTTTTCATGCCGGAGTACTGTCCATGAGTAGTATTCATTTTTACGGTACTATTCACAAAGTACTATTCATGGGTACTATTTACAAAGTACTATTCACAAGTACTATTCACAAAGTACTATTCACGGGATACTATTCGTGAAGTACTATTCACGAGGTACTATTCACTCTGGTACTATTCACCCAGGGAATTATGCATGACAAAAATTGATTTCTTTGCTGTCCAAATAATTTTTGATGCAATATAATTCTTGAATTTTACTCTACAAAGCAGTATCATGTTGACAATTTGGGCATTATTGAATTCTGGATAAATTAAATTATAAATCTTTAAAAATTTATCATTTACTTTCATTTAATTGAATTCTTATATCATTGTCATCATCCTACTGCTTATATTGTGATAAAAGTCATATGTGGCTTACGTGCATAGATGTAATATTGATTGGTATGATTATGACTAGAGATTATTCGGTATAATCATGACCGTAATATTACAAATGATGTGGTAAAAATCCTCATTGGCTTGTAGTGCATTGATTGACAATTGTTGGTATGATTATGAACAAGGCTTATTCGGTATAATCATGACCATTGATGATTACATGAATATCCTTGGCCCGTAGTGCAGGGATGATTCGATGATGTGGTTTATTTATTAAAATTTGAGTCTCAAATGATAAAATTGATGATAAACTTTTTAAATCATAGAAGATAGTAGATATCATGCTCTACTTGACTCTTCTAATGGATTGCTTGTTCCGTTGAAGTTAAACTTGATGTTTATTATATTTTAACAGTTTAACACTGTTGAAGGCTAACGATAATTTATTCTGCATTATCTTAGTCATAATATTTCTTACTGGGCTAGTTGAGCTCACCCTTTGTTTTCATTGTTCTCTTCAGGAAATGAGAATATAGCTGGGACTAGTCGGGGAACGGAGTGACAGTCCAAATGTTTGCATTAGTAGTCCTCACTATTCAGTGAAATAGTGTAATAATAAATGTAATAAGGACTCCATTTGAGTTTGAATATTGTCTAGAAGACAATATTCGTATTAAAACTCTAAAGTTATGTTTTGTCGTATTTTACATGACAGTTGTATAATTAAGTTGTATTTGAATTTTGTACCATGTATTTGGCGACTCAAGATGGGTGATGTATACCTATTTTAGGGGCGTCACAGTTGGTATCAAAGCTTAGGGATATGATCCCTGGCTGAGATGTGAGACAAGAATTAGGAGGGGAGAGACGGCGAATTCCTTCGCTAGTATGACAAGCCTAAGTTAATTTGGTATTTATTTGGTCGGTCAGAGTATAGGGATAATATGTGACACGTCAATTAACCCTTGTTTTATTGTAGTATTTGCAAATGGCATCCAAAAATGTTGAGATAAGCAATGAAGCACATAAGACCGTTGAGTCACCAACGATCAATACCCAAGATAATGTGCAACATGAAGACAATAATCCTTAGGTAAACAATAATCCAGCATTTAGAAGGCCAATCTAGCAACCCAAACTGCAATCCAGCTAGCTGGATTCCAAATCTAGCAACTAGATTGCAATCCAGCAAGCATAGATTCTCCAATCCATCAATCCAGCAAGCTGGATTCTAAATCCTTCAATTCAGTAAGCTTCTTTTCAATCCAGCAAACTTGATTCATCAGATTTTCCAATCCAGCAAGCTGAATTCCATAACTCCTTTAACGAAAATACCAAATCAACTAATTATTTTTCTATCTTTTGGCGATGCTTATATACATGTATTTCATACACAAAAAGTATTTTTCCGTAATTTTTCAATTTCTTTTAGTATTTTTCAAAAATCATTTTTAGTGTGTGGCTTAAGAAATTAGCCCCATCATGATCAACCCCAAAAATTCCCATATCTTAGCACAATCTTATACGTGTTAACGTGAGCCTCCAGTTTAAATTACGTGGCCATCGGAGTAATAGAACTCTGGTTATAGCGATTTTCGTCCGAAAATCACAAATATTGAAATGGTCATAACTTGGTCATTTTAAGTCGGAATGAGCTCATTTTTGAACATGAGGTACTTAATACCATATATTTTCATGTTTCAAAAGGCAGGAATTTTTCTCATAAATTAAGTGGCCAAAACCGCCCTTTTAAATTCTTGGACAATAGCTATTTTGGCTTTTTTACTTTTTCGTGCTTTGTTAAAAATATTCCATGCGGAAATCTACAACTCCTTTTTCAGTGATTCCACTTGGAGATTTTAGAAACATTATCATAGTATCCTCCCAAATAGTTCCAGAATTTTTGAGGGTCGGAAAAATGACAAAAATTTCCCCGACAGAAATTGCCCCAAAACAGTTTATTTCCTTTACCAAAAACGGGACTGTTTTAGCAAAATCAGTCACTATTACTTGTAAACTCATCCTTTTTTAGTGTTACCACTTGAGTTTACTACATAACTTACATATCTAGCACCCCTTGCAAAAAGGAGTTATAGATTTAAAACGGTGGATTTACAAAGTACAAAGAAATTTGGGTTTCTAAACTAGAAAAATTATTTTTCTTTTCCTTTTGATTCCAACCAAATCAACACCTAATATGGGTATATCCAAATATAAAACACTCATAAACATGTGTATTCATGATTTTTGAGTTTATAACCATAAACCCAAGCTTTGATTTACAAAAATCCAACTAAAATATATATATTAGTTTAGGAATTTACCTTTTTCTCAAAAAAATTCTTCTCCTTCGTCTTCTTCTTATTCCATGGAGGATCTCTTCTCTCTCATCTTCTTTCACTCATGGGCTGCCGCCCCCCTTCTCCTTCTCCTCCATGGTCGTTCTTCTTCTTCTCGTTCTCTCTCTCTCTATCTCTCTCTCTTCTTTTCCCGTTTCTTTTCTGTTTCCCCTTTTCTCTTTCCCCTTTTTCTTTTTATCTTCTCTTTCCTTCTTATCTTCCAAATCCTTATTTTATTTTAATTGTTAATTTACTTAACAAATGACTAGATAACCCCTCCTTAAGTGGGTCAAAAATTGGGTCACTTATTAATTAAATTCTATTGGGCTTGTACTTTTATTATTTTGCTTACTAACAAAATAAATTTGGGCTTCCACCCAAAATTTGATTGGGCCATTAAAATTCTTGTCATATACATTTTATATTGGACTAGATTAAATAATTTAATCACCCTTAAATCAATTAGTCACAAATCCATTACTTAAATAAATAATTGGGCTACAAATTTAATACCATCTCCTTAGTCAATTAAATCTTAATTCACTTAAACTCTAAATAAATTATTGGGCTATGACATTATTATAGTCCAATACTTTTAATTCTATTTTACCCTAATCATTTAATTAAGGTTTTTATTTCTCAGACTAGGAAATAAATTCCTTACTTATGCCTTTTTAATTTCATAATCCAATTAGACTTGGTTATAAAATTTATTATTTCAGATATATAAAATAAATCTCTTAATGTTAGTATATATATTTATATACTAATATTCTACCATATTATAACCTCTTAGATTAATTAATTATCACACCTAATATATTTATTATGTTTTATAACTTAATTCTTAATTCACTTTTGTATACAAAATACATGTATTCACATTATATAATGTATATTTATTTAATCATATACATAATCCACACAATCATAACATATTTCACTTCTAACTTCAATTTTGACATTTTTCTATAAAAGTCAACTGTTGACTTTGACCCCTTACACATTTTGTGTTAATTGTCATTTCTGACTAAACTTGACGTTCCGGATACAACCGAGCAGTCCGTGCTTCAAAATTCTATCTCTAACTCAAATTTTGAGTTTTAACTTACTCCCTTCTTATTGTTAATCGTATTAACTAACGACTTTATACTTATTCGAATTCTTATTTGCCAGTCACGGCCAACGGTTAAACTATGTTAATTACTAACATAGTTTTATCTTGATCCTTATATCATTAACTTAATTCATCATTCCTCTTGCTAAAATATATATAGCACCTTACTAAGCATATATATTTCTAAACATATACTCATCTTCGTTTAACCTCATAGAATCTCTTCATGTGAAATCTTATCTCCTTAATAAAATTTCCATATGTACTTATATAACATTTCTTAGACTATTCAGTTCATATCTAATTTACAGGTATCGTAATACCTTATTCTTGATATTCCTTCAAGTACATATTAATTCATTTCTGGGATTTTGAAATTTTGTAACCCATATTTCTTTATTCTTATTCAATTAAGAACCATATAGGTTCTTCTTAATTTTTTTTTAAATAAATCATCAAATTCTCTTCTAGGTTTTATTCTTTAACCTTTATTCTAGTCATTCAAGATTTTATAAATTTTCGATTTGCCACAAATGCTACTTAGTTTAATAGTTATTATATCATGTTATTTTATTTTAATTTGTTTTTATTTATTAGTTAAAAACTAAGTAAATAGAACTTAGTTTATTTTTTTGGTTAACTAATTACAATAAATATTTTTCTATTCTCATTCTATTTAAATTTTTTAAAAATATTAGTTTTAAATTTTATTATATTAATGTTGTATTTTTAACGTTTTTAATTTAATATTTTGAATCTTTAGTATATGGAATAGAGTTTATAAGCCATACTCATATACATATCATGTAGCACATAATACTGATATGTAAACAAGTCTGGAGTCTTATTTTACTTAAATCAAACTGGGTTTTCAAAACTTTATAGATTTTCTTTTGAAAATTTAACTCAAATTATCTCAAAGTAACACATTCAATGTCATATTTATTACAAACTTGACAGTGATATCAAAGCCAAACCTTTATGCAAATTATTAATTGTTTTAATTTGATATGTATATTGATATGTGTTTAGAATAATTTAATTGGGCATAATTTGTTGTATAAAATTTATTTTTAAAAAAATGTTTTAATAAAATCCGTGGTTGATTTTTTGAAAAACGTTAATCCTGAATCTTTACAAAGATGGCTTGATTTGTATTTGAAAAACGTGGACCAGAAAAGTTTTGAATCATATATAATATATATTACCATATTATCAATATGTTGCCACGTCACATGTAAAAAGAAGTTGCAGGAAACATGTTCTCTCACTTTTGCCATTCCATTATTCACGTGAATGCATGGTATAGGATTAAGTGATTACTTATTATATATATATTATATATGACAAGTTATATATATATATATATATATATATATATATATATATATATATATATATATATCTACACCTTAATTATTTTATATATATTATAATATTATATATATATATATATATATAATATTCTTAAGTATTTTATAATTAAAATAAAAAGTTTATTTTAATCTTAAAATTAGATTTCATGCTAACTAATTAAAGTTGGAATTGGATTCCATGATAACTAATTGAAGTTGAAATTAGATTTCATATTTCCTAAAATAAAGGAGTTTATTTGTGAATAGGAAAGTGAATCCATGTTTCCTTAAATAAAGGAGTTTATTTAGATATGAAATAAAATTTCATATTATTCAAAATAAATGAGTTTATTTGTGAATAGAAAAAAGAATCCGTGTTTCCTTTAAATAAAGGAATTTTTTTACTTGGAATTGAATTCCATAATTAATTAAAATAAATGAGTTTATTTTGATTAAAGATTTTGATTAAAATAGAATAATTTATTTTTATTCAAAATTGGATAAATTAAAATAAAAGAGGTTTATTTTGATTTAAATTTTGATTAAAATACAGGAGTTTATTTTGATTCAAAGATAGATTTTATACTAACTAAATTTGCCCATTAAATGATATCAATATATATATATATATATTGAATGTTTATTATTCATGAGATGAATGTTATTTATTGATGCATATGGTGATGTGTATGATAATAAATGGAATTGATTATGGACTATTGACAAATGTGATTGGATTTTATTTTTGTTGGATGCATGAATGTATGTGTTTTATTAAATGGGGTCTGCGTACCTCGTCTTCTCTAATTTGTTCTTAATGTAAATTCTAACTCCCTCCTATGTACTTCCCCTTGACTGCTGATCAAGGTTTCTATTTATTTTAAATAGTTTTGTAATAAGAATAGTTAGAATTAATTTTGAACAATTGGAGATCAAGGAACAAGAAGCGCCAGAAGACCCATTTGTAATGGAGTCCAGATTTAAATGTAATAGTTATATTTAAATATTAATTCTTGCACCCTTAGGGTTTGACCTTTTGGCTCACTTGGTGACTCTAGTGAACCAAATTAGAATAAAGTTCATAATCAATCCGGGTAGAATATAGTATTCTATATATGCATGCTTATACTATATATATATATATATATATATATATATATATATATATATATATATATATATATATATATATATATATTATATAAAACATGCTTCGATGTTCATTAATATAACGCCGTATTTTATATATATATATGTGCATGCGCGCTAAACAAGATGAGACAACTTAATAACAAACCCCTCAAAAATTTTATATTAAGTCCTAAGCGTTCAAAGATATTTGGAATATCGAACGTTGCCTTCTAGCATGATAAAAAATAATAGAGTATCAATTAATTATTATAAGTTTGTTGTGTCACCACAAGGCTTATCTTAATTCTTTGAGATGTTAATTTTATCACATTTGATGCTTATAAAGAAAATTGAACAATGTTATTTTGTTGTGTCACCACAAGGACAATATTTTTCTTTTTTAAATATATGGAGTGCCATGTTGGACTTAACTTGGACAATTTTGATTCGGATGTGCCACCACTTGATCAAAATAATCTAAGAGACAAAATACAAGGAGTTGCATAGTTAATGTAATTGACAAGAGTTGTCTACCTATTTATTTATGCGACGCCCACAAAATAGGTCCAATCCATCCAACCTATTCTGAGTTGTCAAATGCATGGTACAGAAAACAACTACAACTTTATTACTACAATTGTCGTGTAAAATACAACAGCACATATGCTGTGATTGTTGATACAAATATATCCCAACCTTGGATAGCATGTCACAATGGCACCTTACATAAAGGTACAGTAAAAAACTGTTTTAGAAATTAAAACCTTTGGGAAGTGCTCAAGAAAACCGTCGTACATGGGAGGCCATGCGTCTAGGTTATGATAGATATCATATGTCCACAGAATTATCCTTGGTTGACCCAATAGACCCCAAAGAAAAATGAGAAGATTACTATCATGTTCTTTTCAATTGTGAGTCTTCTCTTGACATATAACTATCTCCACTGTCTCTAGTTGAAAATTATATTTCAAATAAACTCCAAGATCATATAGGTAGTGCTCGTATATATACTCAGTAAGTGGATGTGCACAACCCTGTCTTATGATAACACGAGGTTGTATGTCATTAGACGTCTTGTATGATAGTGGCAAAACACCCTTCCAACGTTGGGTTCACCTCACCCTATTTGATTCACCAAATATAACTACTAAATGATGTATAAAATACAACACACTTTTCTATACTGTTTAGGGAGAACTTCCACCGCTAGAGACCACCGTTCTATTCCCCTGTTACCCCCGCTCGACCCAGCTACACTCTTATTATTTGAAAGGAATTGTGAAGCAAAAGGTTGAGCTCAACTAGCCCAGTAAAGAATATCATGACTAAAGATAAATAAATTATCAATAGCCTTCATCAGTAATAAATCAGAGATTTAGAACATATGGTAGATGATAAAACTTTTCAACCATAGTTGCAGCGGAACGAGCAATCCATTAGAAGAGTCAAATAGACTATAAAGTCTATTATCTTCTCCACGTTAAAAGTCCACCAACAATATTTTATCCCTGTAACATCAATCAACAGTTCCTTTCCACAATCATATGAATAACACATAATCATAATTGTGATTCTAAATTCCCCTTCTCATCTAGGACGAAGATAATTTTTATCACATATCTTTACCTGAAACATCAAAGATCATGGTTATACCAAATTAGAGTTCTTGTTCATAATCATACTAATAAGTTCATCTTTGCACTACGGGCCAAAGATATTCGTCAACAGCTCATCTTTGCACTCATCGGCAAAGATATTCAACAATAGTCATCTTTGCACCACGTGCCAAAGATATTCAACAATGATCATCTTTTGCACTACAGCCAAAGATATTCATATCTTAAAGAAATATATAATCATTTCAGAATTTATATAAATAATAATTATAACCATGTTGATCAATTCACCTTTGCACTTAAGCTAAAGATATTCAATTATAAATTCAATGGTCATGATCATACCAGTCAACAATTCATCTTTGCACTACTGGCCAAAGAGAACTCATAGTTATGATCATACCAATAATCTACCCATCTTTACACTCAAGTCAAAGAGAAGTTTCATCACCAGGATTATAAAAATGTTATATTGATAATAAAAATAATATAATCAACATATAGATTTAATCTCAAGGGTAAGATTCATAAATCAACGATAATTTGGTCAGAAAAAGAAGTCAATTTTGTCGTGAATAGTAACTCGTGAATAGTAACTCATGAATAGTAACCCCGACAAAAAGATAAAGTTTCACAATAAAATCGATATCAATATTTACAACACCATCATCCAAATGTTATAAGTCACTTAATAATCTCATAATCTAATATTGTTAATATTACAATAATATTTTAATCATTTCTTAAACTTAAAAATTTATTTTAATTATTTACACTTTACTAATTAATGCATTTAATCATCCTAAAATGCCAAACTCATAAGATTTCATCACCAATAACTAAAACTCTCATCAAAAATCTGCATATACCTTATATAGGATTCTCAAGCTATAAAATCATATTTTCCAATTTTCTTACTTCACATAACATATTTAATTCATTTACACATAACTAGTCCATTTTCATGAAAAATACCAAATCAGTACAAACAATTTTTCTTCTTCTGAGATTTAGCAGAATATAGTCTCATATTGAACATATATTTTTTTCAGAATTTTTAAAATTCATTTACTATTTTTCACATGGCCAAAACTGCCGAATATTTAGACATTTATCATAAATTGTACTTTTATCCAAAACTTCCAAAATTTACAGAGTATACTTCTGTTATATACATGTACTCCCAATAAAAATTTCACCAATTTTGGAGTTAACCGCAAGGAGTTATAAGGGTTTACTTTTAAAATAGTATTTTTCCATAAAATTCATAACTCCTAATCTATAAATTCAAAAATCGCCATTTTTGGACACAATCTAGAAAACTCATCAAATTATCATTTCAAAATTTTTAGAATTTTTAAGAGTCAGAAAAATTACGAAACTGAAAAACATAATAACCCTTACAATCTCTTACCTCAAAAGAACAAAGATTTCGATTTGAATATCGATTATGTAAAAGTGAAGGAAACTTGCACTGAATAGCAACTCTCAAAGTATCTAAATACTCACAAAAATACGCTCGATAATATAGAGAGAGAAAACTTATGTTTCTGGTGTGATTTTCAATTCTAACTTAAGCACATATTTATAGAAAAATGCTAGAACGCCAAAGGAGACTAAATTAATAAAATAATAATATTAATTTTTCCTCTTCTATGCCCACTCTTGCTGAAAAATCCGAGCAGCCAACATTGAACAAAATTCAGCACATGCTTTCAAAACAAACAAAAGTGGGTCCCGCCCATATTTTAATAAAAATCATTTTATTTTCCGAAACTTTAATAATTCATAGAAAAAAGCCCGTTTATCAGAAAAATACGAATTTTATGTCCATTCCACACGAAATCGAATTCTCTACAACTTTGTAGCTTTAATTCTTTCCAAATTCCAAACAAAAAATATACGAAATCCACAAACGGATGATTTTTAATACCTCTTAAAATTCATAACAAACCATACGTTAATTTTTAACGGTTCAAAATTTGTGGACATATACTCAACTTATATATGTATAACATATCCAAAAATCACAACGATCCAACGGTCGGATCAAAATTATAACTCACACAATAGAGCTTTAAGAACACTGATTTGATTTTCGGACTATAAGTCCCTCGTACCAGTTTCACTCAAACAGTTACCACGAAAAATCCACAAAGAATATTTGGGTGATTCAAATTTCTACGTTTAGCTTACAACCAGGGCTTTCTTTTGATATATGACTCATCTCCTAACTACACAAAGAGTTATGGATTTTACAAAATCAAGTAATAAACTAATTTTTCTGAAAATCTCATATTTTGTTCTTCTTTTCGACAAAATACTAATAAAATACCTCAGCTATAATTCCTTCATTTATATCCACCATAAATATATCAATCATTTATATCCACATAAAATAAATGACGTTATTCTAGAAGCAAGAATCGATGAAGAGAGGAAATCTCAACCCTCGATTTTATTGGCCCATTTGAAATCCTTGATTGAGTAGGAACTGTGGCCTATAGACTCGTTTTACCGCTAAGTATGTCGCGTTTCATAACATTTTTCACGTATCGATGTTACGTAAATATGTGGATGACCTGAACCACATTATTAAATTAGAACTAGACGAGATAGCAGAAGATTTAACGTATGAGGAGATACGTGTTAAAATCTTGGATAAGAAGGATCGTATTCAACACTAAAAGGTTATACCTCAAGAGTTAGAATCTGAAATGAAGTCAAGGTATCCTCATCTCTTCTAGATACCAAGTACGTAAAAATTTAGAGGCGAAATTTCATAAGGAGGGGAGATTGTGAGACCCCAAATTTTGTGAATATAGATTTAAATTTCTAGAAATATTTTTTTTATTATGGTGTGGATTTGATATAATGTTATAGTTGTGGATAATATTTATAAATTTTGCAAAGTATGCAAGTTGTTGTATAATATTCGATTGGTTCTGGGAATATTCTTTTGTTGGGGAATATATCAGACGACGATATAATCATTGGTGGACCCTATTAACGGAATTATTGTTTGATTAAGAAAACGACAAAAATATTTTTATAAAAATAACTTGGCGAAAAGTGTTACCGTTAAAGCTGTTGAACTACTTTCGGTAGTAAAAATACGATAATCTGGCGTGAGTTTCATAGTAGCACACCAGTATTGATTATCGATGCTTACGTAAGAAGTCACTCAGTTATACTCAATTCATCGCTACAATAATTCTTTGATCATATCTCTCATATTATTGATTCAATTATTGTCACAATTATCATCTCAGATAATATGTTATATTATTAAATCAATAATTAAGATGACAAAGTTATTCATATTATTATTTGCAATATTGACCGTGACAACCCGAGAATTTTGATTTTTTAAAAATTTATATTAATTTATTTAAGGTTCAATATTAGAACCTGATGTAAAATAAGTGTAGTGTATCGTTTGATATTTTTATAAGGAATTTTGAGGATTTCAAAATTGCATGAAGGATTTAGGTGAATTATTCGAGATTAAGGAATAAGTGAATATGTTACGTATATGTGTATGCAAGATGTGGTTAAGGGTTGACCGGATAAATGATATCCTGTAAATAAACCCTAATTATATATTAAGAACTTTAACGTTCTTGCTAGAAAATCCTAGCGATTAATAAGAAACCCTGAAAACCTGGTTCGAAACCCTACTTTCGGTTTGAATCCAAACCCTAATTCGAATTTAAAACCCTAATGTGGGAACTTAAATAATTATTATATTGCTTAAGTGTTATTAATTAGTATATTAATTAGGGTAAAGCTTAATTAATTAGCAAACCCTAATTTCAAATTTAGAAAAAACCTAATTTCGGGATTTGTAACCCTAATTTATAATTGGGGAAAATCTAATTATTAATTTAATAATTGTAATGTTAATTAGGAAACCCTAATCATAATTTTCAAGTTAAGTAATTAGAAAACCCTAATCTAATTACGAAATTAAATTTCTAATTTAGGAAAATTATTTTTCTATTTAGAAACCATAATTTGTGGGTTAAAAACCCTAATGACCATTTTGACCCTAATTGCTAAATTAGCGATTTTAATTAGGAAATGTTAATCCTAATTAGCTAGATTTAAGTTATGATTAAGAAATTTTATTATAATTAGAAAATTCTAATTATAATTTAGAAATATAAATTTTTATTTTTGAAAACCTGATTTGGAAATTCTAGAATTATTTTTCAAACCCTAAATCCTAAATTTTCCAAATCCTAAACCCTAATCCAAACCCTAAACCCTAAGGGTTTGGCCATTTACTAGAATGCCATTAATTTTGTGTTTGAAAAGACTTAAATGCCCTTTAGTGCATTATTGTGACTTAACTTGCAAGACTTGCTCTAGTGTGAGTTGGTGACCAAAACCTAGCCTAGCATGTGCTCTATATTTAATTTCCAGCCATCTAGTGTCAGCCAATACAATGAATCAAAATATTATAAAGATTAGAAAGAGAGATAATACTCACTTTAGTTTACAAACCCATACAAGACCTTCTCTCTCTAGAAATTCGGGAGCATAGAGTGAGAAAGTGAGATAAATTAAGCTAAGATCATACTTTAGCTTGCATATAACAGATCATCAAAGTCAGATTCATGGATCAAAGCTCAAAAGGTATAAACCCTACAATTTTTAAATTCTTAGATCTGATGTTTGATGTTGTGATTTGTTGTTTAGATATGTGTAATAAGGTGTATTTTAGTGATCTTGGCCGTTGGATCATGGATCCATAACATCAAAGTGCTCGAAAATCGAGTTTTAAAAAATCTGGGAAAGTTAAAATATTTGTCTGACAGTCATATGTCAGTGGCCTTAGATCTTTATTTGTTTATATTTTGAGTTGTTTTAAGCTTTAGACTTGTAGTCTGACATGAGGTCTTTGATGTGGAAGTGGAATCAAAGATATTCCATTTACAGATTTCAAGATATTTATGGTCAAAGAGGGTTGACCGAGCATGACCATGGACATTCTGGGTAACCCATAATTGGTTTTTTTTGCAGCGTCTGACAAGATCTTCTAAGGTCCATATATGTCAGGTTTTAATTTATTTGATGTTGTTTTTATGTACATGTTTTAGCTTGTAATATGGACTCTAGAATAGTACCTTTAGATCCTTTCAAAAACAAGCATATGGGATGTAGTGGATGGTCAAATGAGACCATCTGGTATGATTTTCTATTTTCTGGAAATTCCAGAAAACGTAAGAACAGTATTTCTGACAGCCGTTGACCGAGTTATATATTGTGATTCCGTTGTTGTTTGATTGAGATCAAGCGATGTTGTTGTTCCTTGACATACGCTCTAGATGTATGAACCAAGACCCCACCTTTTGCATCACCAGAACATGTATATAATCGAGCATGAAACTGAGCACTCTAACTGCCTGGGTTTCTGGAAAACCCAAGAACATTCTGACAGTGATTTTAGAGGTTTAGATCTCTTTGTTTGTTTGTTGAATGACCTATATCTTTGTTTATTATTGTAGTACTACACACTTACTACAATACGAATGCTTTAGATATCTCATAACATGTAAGGATTAATAAATAAAGCCGGTCAAAATAGGTACCATGTATTCTGCTATGAGTTTCTGGGTTCTTGCTCAAGAACACCAAGAACACCTATTATGACAGCCTATTAGGGCCCTTTAAATGCGAGCTTTATTATTATTATTTTACGAAATTAATTAAAAATAGATAAAAATGGTTTTTAATTATTAAAATACTAAATAAATTCTCAAAAAATTATTTTAAAATATGAAAAATAGTTCTCAATTATTTAGAGTATATTTCATAAATATTTAATATTTTTGGAATATAATGGTATTTAATTTATTTAATTATAATATTAAATAAATGATTTAAAATGATTTTAATTCATGAAAATCATGAAAATGATATTATGGTATAAGAAAATATTTGAAGTTATTTTAAGTGATTTTCACTAACGCTTTAATATTTTGTGATGAAATTTATTAATTAATTAATATTAATGATAATTAGATTATTTAATAAATATATTAAATAAATTATGGAAAAATAGAATTAATGGTTTATAAATTATATAAAATGATTTAAGTGTTAGAAAAATATTTTAAGTTATAAAATATAACTTTTGATATTTTGTCATAAAAATATTAATATTTTAATATTAAAAGCAATAATTGGATAATGGATTTAAGTGTTTAAAAATCATATAAATATGATTTAAAGGTATTAAAATACTTTGTAATATTATAAATATATTATAATATTATGTGATGTATTTTATTAATATTTGATAAATAAATAAATATTAGTGATAAAGAAATTATATGGTATTTAATTCATTTAAATACGATATTAATGATTGAAAATTCAAGATAAATAGTAATAATTATTTAAAAATTATTACGAGCTTACGAAAATATTTCGACTGATATTAAAATTATCTTAGTTAATTGTTAAGTGTTTAGGCAGAGTTTAACTGAACTTAAACTTGATATTGTCCGACTAGACTATCGATATGTCAGCTTTGTGTCGGTTTCAAGTCAGACTGAAATAGTTTAATTTAATACTGAGTCATCTGTGTGTTATAGAGTGATAGGGTTATGTGTTATGTGTTTAGGTTATTATATATATATAATAGTATTATATTGTGATGATATTATTCTAATATTGGAGATCTATATTACTAATATTAGGTCTTCGGATAAAGCATTATAAATCATAAGCGTTCTGATGAATCAAATTCTGTTCGAGCAAGTTTGTTTTACTTAACTCTAATAAGAGTTGTTTCATTTGGATAAGCTTATGGTTAATCATTGTTGGTTGCCATGAATTGTACTATGTACATATTGCATGCATAAGTCAGGTATGAAAGGCTGATCACCTTCATTACCAGTTGGTTCAGATATATTTGTTCATGTATAATACTTGTTCAGTCATAAATTTGTTCCTGCTAGTTCACAATTATATTGTTGAATTATAGCCAGCTTATTATTCAGACTCTTTTAATCACGATATATCGTTATATTGATGAATTTAAACTTGCTGGGCAACTTTCATGCTCACCCTTGCTATATCATGATAAACATTGCAGATTAAGACGAATGCGTCGGATACCAGGAAAGGTCAAAGACAATTCCAGCTTAAAGTTAATATGCGCGATTAGTTTTGTAATAGTGTAGTTTGATAATAATGTTATATGTTAGATAGTTATGAATTGTGTATTACGTTAAGGTTACTCGACCTTGAGGAAAAGTGTGTAAGTTTAATGTATAAACAATTTATGTTTATATCTTCCGCAAATAGTAATAGTTGTATAGAATGATCGAACCAGATCCGCGGTGATTCGGGACCTCGAATTCGGGGCCGTCACAGTTGGTATCAAAGCTGTAGGTTATGAACCTTAGGTAAGAATACCTGAGACTAATAACCGCAGTGATTAGGATAAGTACTAACTCAAATAGAGTTAGTTGGTCGGTAAGATTCAAAGACGAATCTCGGCGAGTTATAAGATATAGAGTTCCCTAACTCTGATAATAAAAGTGTGTAAGTTTAATGTATAAACAATTTATGTTTATATCTTCCGCAAATAGTAATAGTTGTATAGAATGATCGAACCAGATCTGCGGTGATTCGGGACCTCGGATTCGGGGCTGTCACATTGACAATGTCTAGAAGTTCTGTCAAGGAGAGGTTTGGTCACCTAATTGTGCGCCAATAAGGAAAAATCCTTATCGGAAAGCCCCCTCTTTCATGGGAACGACCTGGTTGTTAAATATTGTGAGTTTAAATATTAATGATGAATAAGTTTGTATTGATTAAAGATGAAATTGATAGTTCCATTGTGTTGGGATTATTAGTGTTAATGGAAATCGACATTTATTTCGATAATAATTAATGTCTGGAGGTTATATTGACCAATCGGGTATTCGGGGTACTTTTCATGTCAGAGTACTATTCACGAGTTACTATTCACCTGGTTACTATTCACTCTAGTATTGTTCACTCGGGTATTTGGGACACTTTTTGTGTCAGAGTACTATTCATAAATTACTATTCACGAGTTACTATTCACCTAGTTACTATTTACCCTAGTATTGTTTACTCGGGTATTTGAGACACTTTTTGTGTCGGGGTACTATTCACGGGATACTATTTCCGAAGTACTATTCACCCGAAAAATATATTTCTTTCTGTCCAAATCATTTTTGGGTACAATATTATTCCATGAGGAGCTGTGATAATTTTTCAGACCATTGGTTGAAGTTATAATAGTAAATCAATATGGATCGTTGGTTGAAGATATAATAGTAAATCAATATGGACCGATGGTGGAAAGTTATAATAGTAAATCAATATGGATCATTTGGTTTAAAGTTTTAATAAAGAAATCAAGATGGACCATTGCTTTAAGTTTTAATAATAAATCAATATGAATTTGTCCGCTTAAAAGTAAATCAATCTGGACCGTTCATGAATTAGTTACTATTCAGTCCATTCTCCTATAAATAGAAGCTCATTCCTTCATTATTTCTTACGAATTCAATCAAACTCTAGAGAGAAACTATAGAGAGAAAGAATTAAAGTATTCTGCTACTTCACTACTCCAATATCCAGCTTTCTTCTAAGGTAAGGGATATTATTTGTTGTACTAAAAAGGGTATTATTTCTTTCGTATTCATGAAGAGAACTTTTGTTATTCCATTCTTTATTATTATGTTGGAATAACCTGTATATGCGAAGTACCGCATACATGGTGAAATTCTTTTGTTATTCTATTCTTATTATTCTGTTGGAATAACCTGTTTATGCGAAGTACCGCATACATGATGAAATTCTTATAATATTCCGTTCTTTATTATTATTCTCGCTTAATATCCTCGTGCATATGCGTTCGGCGGGACCCGGTTCCATTATTTATTATTATGTCGAATATCTCTTCTGCATGCGTTTATGCTTTACCTAGTTCCATTATTTATTATTCTGTCAGAATATCCTATCTGTGCGTTTACGCCGGTCTTGGTTCCATTATTTATTATTCATGAAACATCAGACAAGAGCGGCTCCTGTCCAAAATGTAGGTGGAAACAATGAAAACTCTCGGACGGTCACCGCTAAATAGTTTAAGGAGCTGGGACCACCAGAGTTTATTGGAGAGCCAAAACCACTTAAGGCGGAAGCATGGATAAAGTAGATCACCAAGATATTTGATGTCTTGGGATGCTCCGAAGAGAAAAAGGTGCCATTTGCCACCTTTATGTTACGAGGAGAGGCAGATTACTGGTGGGAATCAGTAAAACTTACTCAACCTGCCGCACTAAAGATGTCTTGGGAGAAGTTCCAAGAGCTATTCAACGACAAATACTTTCTAGAAAGTATTCGTCACATGAAAGAGGTAGAGTTCATCAAGCTGGAGCAAAATAACATGACCGTGTCGAAGTACGAAGCCAAGTTTGCCGAGTTATCCCGGTTTGCATCCCACTTAGTTGATAATGAAGAGAGAATGACGCGGATGTTTTTAAGAGGTTTAAAGCTGGAGATACGTCAATATCGTATTTCTCATAAACTGTGTTTGTATTCAGATGTTGTAAATATGGCTCAGTTAGTGGAGTGCGATAACAAGTCAACGCAACTAAGAGAAAGCAGCCAGCAAAATGATAATACCAGTGAGGGCAGTCATCGAAGCGGTGACAACAAGCGTGGAGGGAATCAACATGCCAGAAATGGTAACCACTTCGGTGGTAATCAAGGCCAAAATAATAAGAATAGACATTTCAAGAAGAGGAGATTCAACAATGATGGAAAGACGTCATCCCCAGCACCCGTTGTTAAGGAAGGAGAACGACCACCTATCATATGCTTCAAATGCGGAGGGGAGGGACACATCAGTCGAAACTGCGCGATGCCATCCAAATCATATTATAATTATGGAAGAGAATGTCACCTAGCCCGATTTTGTCGTTCACCAAAGACAAGTTTAGCTAGGATGGAGGCACCAAAGGCCATCCTAGAAAAGTCAAAGCCGGTAGTGCAAGGGAGAGCGTTTGTAGTTACCTCCCAAAAAGCAAGGAACCCGAATGAGGTAATCAGGGATAAGCTTATCATAAACTCTAACGAAGTCTATACCTTATTTGATACCGGTTCTATCCATTCTTTTATTTCTCCTACTTGTGCTCAACGATTAAATTTGACTCCGGAGAAATTAGACTTTGACTTATCTGTAGAAACTCCGTTGGGAGAAACCTTCATTATATCCACTGTTTATAAGTCTTGTTTGGTTAAAATCGGTACCCTCACATTACCTGTTGATCTTATTTCATTGAAAATACTTGCATTTGATGTGATTCTAGGGATTGACTGGTTAACTACTCATCATGCTAAAATTGATTATTTTCGTAAGGTTGTTATCTTTCATATTCCTAATCAACCTATTATGCGAATTCAAGCGACCAAACCATTAAAATCAATCACGGTCATCTCAAGCCATAAAGCTATTCGTTTATTGAAAAACGGATGTCAAGCTATCTTAGCCCACGTCACAGATCTAAACAAAAATACGTCAGTTTTGAATGATATTTCTAAAATACGTCAGCTATCTTAGCCACGTCCTCTGTCTCATATTCAACTCCTTCCATGTGAAGATATATTTTAGACTCTTATGGTCCGTGTATATCTCACACTTTTCCCCATAAAGATAATGTTGCCATATCTTTAAGGCAAATACCACCGCGGCCAGTTCCAGATCATGAGTAGGGTAAACTTTCTCATAATCCTTCAACTACCTAGATGCTTACGCAATGACCTTGCCATGCTGCATGAGCATGCAGTGAGCAGCCCAGTCCTTTATGCGAAGCATTGCTATAAACTACAAAATTTCCTGTGTCATCGGGTAATGACAAAACAGGTGCTTCACTCAACTTCTTCTTCACTTCTTGAAAACCATCTTCGCATTTCTCAGTCCATACGTACTTCACCGTCTTCATCGTCAAGTTAGTCAGCGGAGTAGCTATCTTCGAAAAGTCCTAAATGAACCTCCGATAGTAACCCGCTAACCCTAAGAAACTCCGCACCTCAGTCAGCATTTTCGGTTGTTCCCAATTCATCATGGCTTCCACCTTTACTGGATCTACTAAAATTCCCTCATGGTCAATAACATGACCTAAAAATTGTACCCGCTCTAACCAAAATTTTACTTAGTGAACTTCGCATATAACTTCTCCTTTCTTAATGTCTCCAACACTATTCTTAGGTGTTCATCATGATCTTCTGGCGCCTTAGAGTAGACTAGAATATCATCAATAAACACCACGACGAACTTGTCCAAATATTGTTTGAACACCACATTCATCATGTCCATAAATGCAAAGAAAATTAGTTTAATGACATCACCAGAAACTCGTAATGACCATAACGAGTCCTGAATGCTGTCTTTGGCACATCTTCCTTCCTAACCTTTAGCTGATGATACCTCGTCCTTAAATCTATTTTGGAAAAATATTTTGCCCCCTTCAACTGATCAAAAAGATTATCGATCCTGGGCAATGGATACTTATTCTTTATTGTTAACTTGTTTAACTCTCTGTAGTCGATAAAAAGTCTCAACGATCCGTCCTTCTTCTTGACAAACAGTATCGGTGCTCCCCACGACAAAACGCTCGATTGAATGTACTTCCTGTCTAACAATTCCTGCAACTGTACCATCAACTCCTTCATCTCCACTGGCGCCATACGATACGGTGCCCTAGAAACTGGTGCCACTCCTGGCACAATATCTATTATGAACTCGGTCTCCCTATCCAGCGGAAGACCCGGCAACTCACTTGGAAATACATCCATGAACTCACTCACTATAGGTATTTGTTCCATGGTCGCTCCCACTCTCTGGGTATCAACCACATGACACAAATAGCCTACACACCCCTTCCTCAATAATTTCCTAGTTTGTGTCATGGTAAGACAACACGAACGTCCCGGCGATTTATTCCCGTAAAATATTACATGAGATTGGTTTAATGTTTAATATTTACGCATTTCTTTTGACAATCTATAATTGCCCCATGATTTATAAGCCAATCCATTTCGAGAATTACATCAAATTCTCCTAACTTTATCTGTATCAGATCTACTGATAATTTACAACCTCGAATATCTACGCAACAACTCCTATGAATATCTTCAATAGGAATTATCTCTTCGTTTGCTACCTTAATGTTCAAAGGTATAGGCAACCTTTCGGGAAGTAATCCTAGTCGTCTAGCAAAATCACATGCGATAAACGAACAAGTAGCACCCGAGTCAAACAACATGTATGCATTTAAGTCGTTCATCGGAATAATACCTGCGACTACGTCCCCCGAGGCCATCACATCTTGGACGGTCATATTAAAGGTACAGGCCATCGGCCTACCCGGCTGCGCTGGACCCCCAATAGTTAACTTACCACTATTGGTCTGTCCCCTTCTTTGGGCAGTTCTTTGCCATGTGGTATATAAATCCACATACAAAGCACCCATGATTCTTCTTCGGGCTTGGAAAGTTTGGCGCAATATGCCCCTCCTGTCCGTAGTTTTAACACACGACCTTACCCTTGAGACAGACTCCTAAATGAGTCTTTCCGCAGGTCTTGCAGGCCTCCATCCTCATCTTAGGGTCTCCTTATTTCACTCCAGTATTCCCCGAGCTAACTATCTTCCTTTTATACCCTTCGCCACTCCCGCTAGCACCTTCAACCTTCACTCCTACATCCACCTTCCCCTTTGCTTTTCTTGCCCTTGTGGTAGTGGCTCAATGCCTCGCTACCACCTTCGGCAATTATTGCCTTCTCTAAAACAACTCAAAATGAAGTACTATGGAACACAGAGATACGATTATAGAACCAGGGTTTCAAGCCCTGCTCGAACCGTCGAGCTTTCCTCACCTCGGTATCCACTTGATGTGGAAGGAACCTTGCCAGTTCATTAACCTTGGCGGCATATTGGGGAACCGTCATGTCCCCTTGTTTTAAATCTAGAAATCGCATCTCCATCCTTCCCTGCATGCTTGTGGGAAGTAGTTCTCGTAGAATATTTTCTTGAACCTCTCCCACGTTATAGCATCTATTCCGGCCCTCGCCTGATTGGCCTCCCACCAAAAGTTGGCCTCTCCCTTCATCAAGTAGGTTGCAAAAGCAACCTTTTGGGCCTCGTCGACATTTTCTATCACAAATTCCTTCTCTATCTCCCTCACCCACGTTTGAGCTTCAATAGGGTCCGTAATTCCTTTGAACTCTGGTGGACCCACACTCTTAAAGTCCTTAAATGTAGTAGCATTACACCGTGATTTATGGGGATATTAGCCCCAGTTTGGTTAAATGTTCTTTGTTAAAAGGTTCAAAAATTCTTGTATGGGGTTAACTTACCTCCCTCCTGGTTGATTCGTGTTCGCGCCTTGGGTACGTGGTACTCTTCTTGGCGGCATTTTGCTGTTACAATGAACACATATTTCGTTATTATGCATTTCGTGTTAGTTAGTTATTATTCCATATTAAACAATAACTTAAACATTTGTTACTCAACATTTTCGAAAAAGAAAACTTATATTTATTCATTGTAGTATAATACTACATCGGTTATATAACACAAATTTAAAAGTCGATACATTACTTTCCGCTATTGCTTTCCAAAAATTGGGAATTACAAAAGACTACCCTTGATTATACAAAAGAGGGCTTTACGTCACTACTATATACACAAATATGTACATATCTAACTACTCTAGCAACTCCTCTATCATATCTGCCTTAAGGCATTCTCAAAATCTTCCTTGGCAAGACCGACAATAATATCACGGCTGATAGTATGCCGCGTCTACCCTATCTCTACCAGATACCCAGCTACCTGCAACTAAAAATTCTAATGATAACTCCTATGAATATAGGACATTCTCCTTATCTTTTGTTTCTTGGTCTTTAGCTCGCTCCTAAGCTCAAAGACCTCCTGTTCTAGCTCATGGACCTTGTCCTTAGCCAAAACTCTCTCATCATGTTCCTGTTCCCATATGGACTCCACGTCCGTCTTGTCCTCTATAACCGCTTGGAGCTCCGCCTTCAGCTCCTTGACCTCCTGATAGTAGTGTACGTTCCTATCTATCACTGACATAAATAGTGACATCATCGACTCCTCGGAGTTATCTCTCTTTGCTATAGCCAATTGGATTGAAGGATACTACCTCCACTTCTTCTTCCAACATGCCGTCAAATAATCGGCATGAGGTCTAGCTTTCGAGTCTCCGGACTCCACCACAACTATCTCAGATCTCACCGCTATGGGGTTCGGTATGATTTATATATGGTTTACCGAATTCTTCACGACTACCTACATCATCTCTTTTTCTCTCCGACATCTACAACAACACAAAAGTTGATTAGTAAACGTCAGTATAATAAAACACATAACATATATGATGCATTTTTATAAGGTTAACTTCCATCTTTTATTCTTTGACTTTTCTTAAGGTTATGACTTAAGGTTTTTTTTTTCCCACTTAAGTTTTATAACCTAATGCTTTGATACCAACCTGTGACGCCCCCAAATCCGAGTATCTTCCAAACCGACAGATGGTGCTACACGGTGCTACAGTTCACATAAACATTCAATTGAAATGCCTCAAAAGAACAGATATGTCTTATATATATATCAAAAGAATATTTACATTCTCCAGGTTCTTTACAACCAATACATTGTCTTTGTCATAATATCAATATTATTCCGTAC
This sequence comes from Panax ginseng, assembly GCA_020205605.1. Classification (NCBI taxonomy): domain Eukaryota; kingdom Viridiplantae; phylum Streptophyta; class Magnoliopsida; order Apiales; family Araliaceae; genus Panax; species Panax ginseng. The sequence goes on along the minus strand of CM035143.1, from coordinate 50,794,831 downwards.
AAAACCTATACTATTACAAAAGTAATCTACGGGTTCTCTTTCGCCTTCCCTTTATCCTTGCCGGATCCATCGGTCTGTTCTGTCTTAGTTGCATTCATATGGTTCAAACAAGAATGAGCCTAAATAGCTCAGCAAGTACAACAATTCTAGGAAAATAGCATGCTTGAAACATAGGAATCATATATCTTTGATAATCGAACAATAGTTACGTAAGTACTATTGATAATTCAAAATAGCACTTCTTTTTCATTCAAAACGCTTTACAACAACAACAATATTCAAGAAAACATCAATTTCGGTTCAAGACCAGAAACATTTCATAAGTACTTTGTAAAAGGACATCCCTACTCAAGTCTGTAAGTCCCAGATAGCTTACGAAAACGCCTAGGTGATCACCTATAAGACTTCTATGATGATCAACACTATATTCATTAAACGTGTATACGCTTAAGTTGTGGCAACCTCACGTGCCTGTCGTTTGACGACAAAACAATTTGAGCATACACCATCTACTTTTGAAAACCACAACAATATTAGTTTGGTAAATCCTTATCAACACTTGATAGAATAACATAGCATACATCTAGCCGAAAGGATTGGCTTTGACATTCCTCAAATACTAACTCATGCGAAGAATACATGAATCACAAAGACTTGCCCAGATCGAACTGGAAGAAGGGTTAGAGTACTTGCCTTTAGCGTCTACTACGGTTTATAACACGTGCACTTTAGGTCTTTAAGGTCTCTACAGTAATTGATAACATCACATAGTATATCAGGTCATGAATGATTACACATGGTTCCTAAAGAATCTTACTCTACTTCTCAATCTAATTACATATTAGAATTATTATTTATAGGTTCCGGCTTTCCATTACGTCCTTATATTCATAATTAATTGACCTAACTTAACTCTAAGTGTTCATGCTTAAAACTTAATCATGTCTTAACAATGTTTCTTTTAAGATCTTTGGTTAATGTTCATCCATTACTAATCATGTTCAACATGTAACCATTACTTACTATCTAGGTTATGAAGTTGGCGGCTATGCAACGGCCATTATTATTTGGTGTTAAGGCTACTGGCGTCACCTATTGCTTTCCTGTAAATCCGGACTCGTGTACACAATGCAAGAAGTCCCTTTTTCTTTCGTCACTTATTTGCGCGCGTTTGTAGGGGAGTAAGGCCACTTTGGTGTTGCGACGCCAAAATTTTAACTTGAGTCATATGCATGGCCACGACTCGCACCACATAAATGTTTGACAGATTTTTCAAATGTTGAGATTCCCGGACTCGTAACTTCTTCATTATAAGTCTGAATTGGCTCGTTCAAGGGCCTACAGTTCACAAATCACGTACTCTATGCGTTCGTGCAAGAATTTTATCTATCCGACTTTGTTTGCTAACATTTCATCTATTAGTCCATTTTTAAACGAAAACGATAAACGTTCGTGAACGTTCAACGCACGTTTCTTCGTTCTAAGTCGGAATCCGGTCATTTTCGAGTCCGCAACTCTATAATGCCAAATATGACTTGTCTCCATTGAAAACCAACGTTAACGACTTCAAACACAAAATACGACTTCCATTCCGAAAATTTTACGAATTCGACGATTATCGTCCAATCGTGCAAATTCAGGCGAAACGTTATTACTAGTGATTTGTTTATCATTCTAAACACATTCATCCCATTATCTAGACATCTCAACATATGTATTACAATAACTTATATTCCAATTTGGTTATGGTTTATTATAAGTTCATAACAATAATTCTTCATAAATGATTTTCATTTCCTTATAACTTATTCGGCTTAGGTCCATTGCTTATCAACTTCTCCTATGTTCTTAACATCTAAGTTCATTAGATACTTCTCTTATCAACCTACCATGATAAAGATGAAGAAGACAAGATCATTTACCTTTGATGATTACTTCACTTGCTTTAGAAATCTACTAAGGAAAGGTTAAGCTCAAAGTGCTTATTGACTCTAACAAATAAGTTGGTTGAGAGAGAGTTGTTGGATGAAATAACAAATCCCAAATGAATGAAAAAGGCTTGCTATTTATAGAGCTTTCAAGTTTAGGGTAATTAGGTCATTATATCAAGCCACCTCCTTAAACTAACCTCCTTACTATTCATTACTTGTTGCCCACAACTCTTATCCATTCCTTGGTCATTACTTAAAGTTCTTGCTCATCACTCCAAGTGCTTGGTTACCACTTCACACATGGGTTGCCCCATGGATCTTGTTTACCTATTGGATCATCCTTTGGGCTTAGTACTTAACTTAATTAACTTAGTCTTTGGCTTGTAGTAATCTATTATGGGCTTCATGTCATTACTACATGGGCTTTAAGAATAATCTCACATAGGTTTACACCTTAATCTTATTGGACTTATATCTCATACAAAGTTACCTTAATTCCTTCCATTAGGTTTTAATACCTATATTCCCAAATTAATTCCACATGCGAATTATTGCAGTTTCCATACTTAGATTATTATTACATAATCCATCTCGCCTCGATATTCTAACATTACATATTTCTCGGAAGTTCAAAAATAATTCCCGAGCGGTAAACGGTGAATAGTGTTTTTTCGTAAACTTTCTCGGAAAACACTTATTTTTGTCTTGAAAATTCAAACACGTTAATTCTCTTATGTGGTTCTAATACTACGATCTTTCGACGTTTCTAGGTTATTGAAAGACATACATCTTATTAACACATATAATAAGAGATAATATTATTTTATTCATTATTTAATTCTTTCAAATATTTTTACAAATGATCCGAATTTCTTAGGCGTTACACTAATGCTCCTGCTGCCTTCATGGATATGATGAACCGAGTATTCAAGGAATATTTGGATCACTTTGTGGTCGTTTTTATTGATGACATCCTTATTTATTCCAAAAGCCGTGAAGATCATGAGCAACACTTGAGGCTGATACTCCAAAAGCTTTGTGAATACAAGCTTTATGCCAAGTTGAAGAAATGCGAGTTCTGGCTTCAGGAAGTAACATTCCTTGGGCATGTAGTATCAAGTCATGGAATATCTGTTGACCCGGCAAAAATTGAAGCAATTCAAAGCTGGGAGCAACCTAAATCAGTGACCAAAGTACGTAGCTTTCTCGGTTTAGCTGGTTATTATCGAAGATTCGTGGAAGGATTTTCTCGAATCGCTACTCCATTAACTCAGCTGACTCGAAAAGATACAAAGTTCGGTTCAAGTGAAGAATGTGAGAAGAGTTTTCAAGAACTCAAGAGGAGACTCATTTCAGCACCTGTTCTAACAATACCATCTAGCTCGGAGGGATTTGTCATCTACAGTGATGCTTTAGGCAAAGGGTTGGGATGTGTTCTCATGCAACATGGGAAAGTCATAGCCTATGCCTCAAGACAACTCAAAGAATATGACAGGAATTATCCTACTCATAATCTAGAGTTGGCAGTTGTTGTCTTCGCACTTAAAATTTGTAGGCATTACTTGTATGGAGAGAAAGTGGAGATCTTTACGGATCATAAAAGCCTCAAATATATCTTCACTCAAAAGGAACTCAATATGCGACAACGATGTTGTCTTGAACTATTGAAAGATTATGATCATACCATCCAATACCAATCTGGAAAAGTGAACGTAGTAGCTGACGCATTGAGTAGAAGATCATATGCAAGTGTGAATGCGATATTGTCAACGCAAAGGCCCATTTTGTGTGACTTGCAAAGGATGGAGATAGAGTTAAAGACTCCAGGGACTCATGTGATGATGGAGAATATACGAGTAGAACCAACTTTAATTGATAAAGTTAAAACTTCTCAAGCTACAGACCTGGAGCTGATGCGTATGAGGAAGAAAGTGCAAGAAGGTGCTATGCCGGAAGCAAGAATCGATGAAGAAGGAATACTTCGAGTCAACTCCAGACTTTGTGTTCCTAACGACCCTGATTTAAAGTATAAAATCATGATGGAGGCGCACAACACACCGTTTGCAATCCATCCTGGGAGTACCAAAATGTATCATGATCTTCGACATACATTTTGGTGGGGCAATATGAAGAAAGAGATAGCGTTGTTTATCTCAAGATGTCTAACGTGTCAACGAGTCAAGGCGGAGCATCAAGTACCAAAAGGTCCATTGCAACCACTTGAAATTCTAGAATGGAAGTGGGAGCACATTACCATGGATTTCGTTACCGGTCTTCCCAAAGTCTCTCAAGGCATATATGTGATTTGGGTCATTGTTGATAGATTGACCAAGTCTGCTCATTTCTTACCGATACGAGAAACTTATACATTTAAACGTATTGCTCGTATGTACATAAACGAGGTTGTAAGATTGCATGGAATGCCAGTATCAATAGTTTCTGATCGAGACCCAATATTCACTTCAAGATTTTGGGTTAGTTTGCAAAAAGCTACGGGCACGGATTTACGATTTAGCTCGGCATAACATCCTCGGACGGACAGGCAGTCGGAGAGGACGATTCAAACTCTTAAAGATCTATTAAGACTCTGTGTCCTCGACTTTAAGGGAAGTTGGGACAAGTTCTTACCATTGGTGGAGTTTTCCTACAACAACAGTTATCAAGCAAGTATTATCATGGCTCCATTCGAGGCGTTGTATGGAAGAAAGTGTCGCTTCTCGGTGTCTGGGATGAGGTGGGTGAAGCAACGTTGTTGGGACCGGAGTTGGTATGTATGACTACGGAAAAGATTCAAACGATCCGACAACATATAAAAACGTCACAAGATCGACAAAAGAGTTATGTTGATCTTCATCGAAAGGACGTAGAATTCGATATTGGAGACCATGTGTTGTTACGTGTTTCTCCATGGAAAGGAGTTATGAGATTTGAAAAGAGAGGAAAGCTCAATCCTCGATTCATCGGCCCATTTTTAATCCTCGATCGAGTAGGAACTGTGGCCTATAGACTCGCTTTACCGCCACGTATGTCTCGTGTTCATAATGGTTTTCACATATCCATGTTACGTAAATATGTGGAAGACCCGAACAACATTATTGAGTTAGAACCGGACGAAATAGCTGAAGATTTGACGTATGAAGAGGTTCCTGTTCAAATCTTGGATAAGGAGGAACATATTCTACGCTCCAAGGTTATACCTCAAGTCAAAATTTTGTGGAGAAACCACGATGTTGAGGAAATGACTTGGGAGTTAGAATCTGAAATGAAATCAAGGTATCCTTACCTCTTCGACATACCAGGTACACACCCTAATTTCGAGGGTGAAATTTCATAAGAAGGGGAGGTTGTAAGACCCCAACTTTTATAAATAAAGATGAATTTTCTACAAATATCATTTTTGAATATTATGGAGTAAATTTGATATAATGTTATAGTTGTGGGTAATATTTATAAATTTTTCAAAATACGCAAGTTATTATATAATATTCGATTGGTGAGGGAATATTCGTTTTAACAGGAATATTAATGACAATTACACAATCATTGGTGAACCCACAATGTAATTATTATCGGATTGATAAAATGACAAAAATACTTTATGAAAATAATGGCGGAAGTTTTACTGTTAACTATTGAAACACCTGTTGTTAAAAGATACGATGTCTGGCGTGGTTGCAAAGAGGCACCTGGTATTGATTATTGATGCTTACATGAGAAGTCACTCAAGATTTTTCAATTATTGCTATAGTAATTCTTTGCGTAGTGTTTTTGCATAGTAAAATCTTTTTATATAAAATGTAATACTTTTATAAAGTTATTTGTTTTATTAGACAATATTTAGAATATATTATATTTTATTATGATAGTGTTGCATAGTGCCTACATAGTTTTTTTGCATAGTAAAATCTTTTTATATAAAAAGTAATACTTTTATAAAGTTATTTATTTTATTAGACAATAATTAGAATATATTATATTTTATTATGAATAGTGTTGTATAATTATACAGTATAGTGTTTTGCATAGTAAAATATTTTATATAAAACAAAATACTTTTATAAAGTTATTCGTTTTATTAGATTATAAATAAAATATATTATATTTTATTTAAAAGATTTTGTTTTAAATATGGACCGTCTGCTTAAAGTAAATCAATACGGATGTTTATGAATTAGTTACTTATCTGATCCATTCTTCTATAAATAGAAGCTCATTCCTTCATTATTTCTTACTTAATTCAATTTGAAACTCTAGAGAGAGAAACTATAGAGAGAAAGAAGAAAAGTGTTCACTTTTCACTACTTCTATATCCAATTACTCTTCTTTCTAAGGTAAGGGGTATTATTTCTTTTGTATTCATGAAGAGAACTTCATTATTCCATTCTTTATTATTCATTGGAATAACTTTGTATACGCTGCTACCCTATACTTGGTGAAATTTTTTCATTATTCCATTCTTTATCATTATGTTGGAATAACTCATGCGTGTGAAGTACCGCATGCATGGTGATTTTTGTTATTATTCATTTCTTTATTATTACATTGGAACATCTTATTCATGCTTTTACGCATGACTTTGTTCCGTTCTTTATTATTCTCATTGGAACATCCTGTCATGCTCTACGCATTCCAGTTCCATTATTTATCATTCTGTTGGAACATCCTCATGCATGCGTTTACGCACGACCGATTCCGATTATTTATTATTACATTGGAATAACTTGCTGTCTGCGATCATCGCGTGCACGATGATTTCTTTTGTTATTCCATTCTTTATTATACTCAACTAAGTTAAAAGTTTTGACTTATACTCCATGAAATTAGTGGAATATCCTTGATATTTGCTCTTCATCCAATATCTTTTCATGGAAATATTCTTCTCGAGCATTCTTCAATTTACTCCACAAAGAAGTATCATGTTGACAATTTGGATGTTATTGAGTTCAGGATGAATTAACTTATAAATCTTTAAAATTTATTCTTGAACTTGTTTTATTGGATTGTCATCATCCTCATGTTTATAATATGTTGAAAGTCATCTGTGGCCTGTAGTGCCTAGATGGACTTGGTATGATTATGACCAGGGATTATTCGGTATAATCATGACCGTAATATTACAAATGATGTGGTAAAAATCCTCATTAGTAGTAGTGCATTGATGGATGGATGATTGTTGGCGTGATCACGACCATTAATGAATACATCGAATATCCTTGGCCAGTAAAGGTATGGATAATTTTTGATCGTGATACTAAAGAATATCCTTGGCCATAGTGCAGGGGTGATTCAATGATGTGGATTATTTATTAAGCTGAGTCTCAGCGATAGAAGTGAAAAAAAACCTTTTAAATCATAAAAGATAGTAGATTTTATTTTCTACTTGACTCTTTTAATGGATTGCTTGTTCATTAAGCAGATTAAACTTGTTGTTTGTTATATTCTATCAGTTTAACACTATTGAAGACTAAAGATAATTTTTTTCTCGCACTATATTAGTCATAATATTTCTTCTCTGGGCAAGTTGAGTTCACCCTTTCTTTCATTGTTTCTTGAAAATAAGAACGTGGGACTAGTCGGGAACAAGAGTGATGGTCCTAGATGGTGATTAGTAGTCCTCACTATTCTCGCGGAAATAGTGTGATAATAAATGTAATGAGGACCGGGTTGATTGAGTCCATCGTGGATATAATTTGTATTTAAATATTGTATTAAAACTAATCAACCACAAAATAGTAAATAGATAACGCTGAGTGTGGATATAAAAACGTTATCTATTTAAAAGTACATTTTTTTGTTTTAACTAGATAACGTTTTTTTTAAAACGTTGTCTATTATGAAAAACACGGAGCTAAAAATCTTTATCAATTTAAAGAGTTTGCTTTTCTTTTCTTTTTCTCGCTCTATCAGCCCTCGCCTCTCTTCCTTCTTTCTCATCCCTCCATCCTGTCTCACAAATCCCTCCAGCTTTCCAGATTCAAAGTCATTCTCTCCCCCTTCATTTTCATGGCGGATTTTACAGCTCCGTCATTCTGTTTAGGGCTCGATTTTGACCAAGATTCGGAACCCCAAATCAGTGTCAGAAAAGATACGTCACCTAAACCAGCTCGACAACCTTCAACCTCCGCAAATCTGCTCCCTACAGTCGACGAATTCGGCGACGATGATTTTGAATCACCCACGGCAGGTCTGGGTCCAGAAGTTTAGGACCCTCCTCGGACAGTCAAGCGCCTTTGTCGGGGGCCCACACTGGTTGCCCAAAAGCCAGAGCAAGTGGTGTCTTGGTGTAAGGTAGATGATGAGATTGAAGAGTTCTCTTCTTAGGAGGATACGTGTAGAGGTAAATTTTAGTGGGAACTTGTTATTGTTTTGTTTTTATGATCTAAATTTGGTCTTGTTGTTTGTTTGGTCCCAAGATTTTGATGAAGACGAAGAACCAGTCACCGAAGAGTCGAGAATACGTGACGAAAAAAGAGAAAATGGAGAACCTACTCCGTCGACTCACGTCGGAGAGAGTTCCGCTGCGAGTCCACGACATTTTAATTAAGGGAAACACCAAGACGAAGGACCTACTCATCGAAGCCCTAGGTATGTTTTAATTGATTTGTATTTCTCTATTGTAAATTTTTTAATTTTGTTTGTTTGTCATTTCCTTCCTATATGCTGCTCGATCACTAAATTGAAAACTTCTTTTTTTTCATTAGGAATTTAAACATCAACTTGTTCAAGAGCTCTTCTTCAGAGAACACCTTGTAAGTTTCTTTTTCTAATTGCTTCTCTGAAATTTTTATGTTTAAATTTTGTTGCTGAAATGTGAGGGAGAATTTTTCTTCAACAGAAAGGGAATTCTTCCTTGTGAGAAAGATTTCATCTGTCCTAAATGTAGATTCCTTAATCCTTGATCCTAACTCTGAGTTCAAAGCTGATAAGCTCCAAAGGATCATGGACTATAAACAGAACATCCGTACTATGTCTGTTATTGCCCATGTTGATCATGGTATGGAAGAAACTAGCATGTTCTTTTCAACTTTTTATGAGTAGTTGTCTAAACTGTTATACCTGTGGTGATGGTGGTATAAGTAGGACCCCGTGGATTGATGTTATGTATAACTTTTTTGAGAAATTTATTAGAAAGATATCTAACGTTTTCTATGGGAGGAAGCTTATGTGAGCTTCTAATTAAATTAAGATATCTAACATTTTCTACTCAGAGAGCGCAAAACAAATCTCAACGTGGAAGAAGTTTTCTTTTCTATTGCAAGGGATATAAAGCAAAGGCTTGCAGACACCGACTCAAAGGCTGAGGTAATCACCCATCTGTTGTAAATTGAATCTGAAAAAAACAATCATATTGAAATACCTTTCAAAGATTGCATACTCTAATTACCTGAAAAAATGGTTGAGAGTAGCTGTTTGTTTGTATTGTTGCAGCCTACTACACTAAAAATCAATCAACTAGATCCAGCGGCTGGAAATGGTTAACTTGCTCAAAAATCGGCATGTTGTGGCTCTTAAATGGATGGCATTCAATACTAAATCCACTTATTGGAAGCCTTGCTTAGGAAAGTTAAGCTACAGTCTATCCTAATGCCATTATCTGAGATAATGCTGAAAAAGGAGATGCATTGTATGGTAAGTTCTCTATGTTCTTGGTACATTTAAGCTACAGTCTATCATATGTTCATTAAGGAGCTGCTTATTTTAGTGTTTTTTGTTCCCCTCATTTGTCCATTCAATTTTCCTCTGGTTATTTGACCTGACCCATTCCAGAGCAAAAGGATAAACTCACTGAAGTGGAGCAGCAGTTGAAGAAAGCTGAAGCTGCTGAGAGACGGCGAATGCAAAATGAGAAGGCGGCTCGTGAGTCGGAAGTCTGCTTTGGTTTTGGTTTTAGCTCATTTTATTTGACTGTTATATGCTCTACTATTTTCTGATTTTGCATTGATGTCATACATTTACCTTTTAGGTCAAGGCATAAGTTGAAGAAGCGCCAGGAAGAGTTGGCTCAGGTAGTATCAAAATATCTGTGTACTACTTTTTTTCAAGCTTTTTATTTAATTTTTTGGTTATCTTTTATCTATTTTTTTACAAGTTTGTTATTATTGTGTAGGAGAAGGCTGCCACTGCATAGACACTCCCTCCAAACACTGTTAGATGTGCCAATGCCGCCTCCGAGTAGCGGAATCAGAAAGCTGGTGACAACGGATCGAAAATCAAAGAGGGGGACTTTATCGCAGATCCAGAGTGACACAATTTCTGCTGCTAAAGATGCTTTGAATCCAGTTAGAATCAACATATTGCCCTAGAAACAGGACCGACTGTTTTATTATTATTTGTATTTCATAAGTTCAATACATCGTTACCACAGTTCCAAACAAATTTAGGGATACATTTCTAATTTTAGATTACGAAGTGACATGAAATCCAAACATGCTATTATTTACATTTTAGGTAGATTGAGTACCTATTACATATGTTGCAAATGTTAAAACAAAGTGGATGACCCTTGTTACCTTTGTTGGTTAATATTTATTGTGGGAAAAAAAGGAGTTGTGAATTGTATGAACCTCTTCTGAAATAGTTACTATAATTTCTTGGTTCTCATTCTCCATTCATCACAATATTCTTCTTATCTAAGTGGCCAAGCTTGTAGAGAACTATGGTCGAGTTTGTTTCACATTCCATAAAAGTTGACATTCTCAGATTATCTAATCAACGTTGACATATCCATTGTTTTGCTTCAATAAGATAGCTTATGCATAGAGGAACTGGTGATTGTGTGTGAAAGAAGAATTTTATATTTCTTAATTTTGCATAAAAGTGCAGTTTATGTTTGATAATAGTGAGAATTACAATTAATGTGCCATGCCAAGACACATCGGCAATTTTTGCACTCTTATATTGAACCATTGCTTGTTTCACTTTTGGGTTTCAGGGAGCAGCTGTTGCTTACGTAGCAGATCTTTTTAAAGTGCCAGCAATATTTATGAAAGCTGTGACCGATATCGTGGATGGTGACAAACCAATTTCTGAAGAATACTTGCAAAATGTGTCCGCAGTGACTGCTGCTCTTGGTCAAGCAGTTACCCAAGTCATTCATTACATCAATGGAAAGTGCATCTCAGAACTTTAAGCAGTCTAGTTCTACTCATGTTCATTTCTACTAGATAGATTTTTAAAAAAATAATAATAAATTGGGTCAACATTTCTACTACATGTCCTATTTATTTGATTGGATACAGGTGATTTACATGAAAATGCATGATTTTTCTGGTCATTCTATTCTGAATATGAATGTCCATACTTTAGTTTTACCCTGAAGGAATTATCAGTGTGCTGTTGCTGCACTATTTAGATAAACTGCCAAACATGGCTGCAGCTGGTTAATATTTATTGTGGTTAACCAACAAAGTGGATGAACTGTAGCTGACCCTTATTTACCTGTAATCCTCCATTATTAGGCTTATTTTAGCCCTGCATATGGATGTAGCCTAGCCTTGTGCTTGGGGATATATCTAGGCTTTTACAGTGCCAAACTGCCAATTAAACTTTCATTGTTACATTAACTCTTTCTTACAGTTGTGATGTATTGCTCTTATTGCAGAATCTTGTTTTTCACATTTGTTTTCTCCTGTGAGAAATCTTCCTTGTACGGTGTATGCCAAACTTCGGGACAACTGACTAACCAACATGGCATTGTAAGCAACATGCAAAGTGTATAAAAGGTAATTTCGGAGCTTTTGCTGTCAAAGATCTTGTTCTGCAATGGTTTTATTATGGTTTTATGTGAGTAGGACTATGAAATGCATGGCCATGCTCAAATAGTGATTTGTTTCATATAGTCTACTCATTGATCAAGAAAACTGAGATTAAATTATGAAGAGTATGACACGTTCCATGACTCAGAGTTTAATCTAGGATATTAAGGTTAAAAGGATTAAATTACATTGAAACATTGGTCACAAAAAGGTTGCATCGAATCATCGATCTTATTATTACTTGGGTAGCGATGATGCATTACTAGAGATCAGCTCACTTGCTTATAATTTTATAATATGATTTTAAAATTATTGCCAACGTAATAATAACCTATAAGTCACACTTATGTAACGTTATTTAAAGAGAATTAATTTAAATTTTAAGGATTTAAATATATTAATATGATTAATAGTATTTAAATCACAATTTAAATTAAAAGGATAATTTGTATATATGTATATTAATTAAGTAAGACTTAATTAAGATATATATATATATATATATATATATATATATATATATATATATATATATATATATATAAATTAATTTTATAAAATTAGGTTTTGATTTAATTAATTCCTTTTAACTACTATATATATGATATATAGCATTACTAGGGTAAGATATCATAATTGAAAACCTGGCCATTTCTTGAGAGAGACTAGAGAGAAAAACAGTTTCGTAAAATCCATTCCTTTTGGTGGCTAGTCTGTGAAGTCCTTCTTATTGCGAGAATCGTTCACTTGTTGATGCAAGGCTGCGTCGATGTGGATATGTAGAGAGGCCTTAATCGGTATGTATTGCGTTGGAGATTGAGGCGAAGTCGGTTTCAGATTCTCGTTTTTTGTTTATATCTGGTATAATCTCTAAACCTCTGAATTAATTGATTTTCGCATGGATCCTGTTTTAGGGTTTCGGAAATTTCTTTAAAATTTTAATTTCCGTTGTGCGTTTACGTCTCAAGCTTCAACGAAGGGTATCAGAGCTACTTGCGAAAAGATTAATTCAGATTACGTGTTTTAATTGTATTAGATATATATGATATATGATGATGCATGTTTACAGATATAAAATTGAATATATGATATTCCGTTGTATGTGTATTCCGGGTAATATATATGATGATATCGTTAATCGTATCTTTAATCGCTGGACTAACAATATAACTATTCTAATCGGATTAGAAGCATGAAGAATCGTTTTAATATGATTAATCAAAACTAGAAATATATGATAAATTCTGGGTGTACTGTTATTCGTTTTAATATGATTAAATCGAAATCGAAATATATGATAAATTTTGAGTGTCTTGTTATTCGTTTTAATATGATTAAATCAAACCGGACATATATGATTTGTTATTATGGGTGTTTTGGTGGATTAAAATGTATGATTCTCAAAGCTGTTTGAGGATTCAGTATGGAAAAATTCTGCAATACGAAATGTAGTTCAAATTTTTTTTCGGTATTTGCTTCACCCACGCCATTGACCGATCAATGGGACCCACTTGCTGGGAGACCCTCGACCCCCCTCAGAAGCGCACGATGGTCGTGTCCCTATATTTTATATATAGTTTTCTTTAATTATATATAAATTGTTATGTCTTTATTGTGATATGCATGTGCATGCCTGATTATGGCATTTTGACCCATAGGTTAGTGGTTTTAGTTTTGAAATACTAGCATGTATGTTTGCTTTTTTCTATAAATTCTAATGTAATATTCTCTTCTCATCGAAATCCCTCGAATGTAACTCGAGGTTTCTTTATGTCATGTAATAATCAGAATTGATGAAGATGTCGAGATGGAGAACACAATGGAAAGATGATGATGGAGAGGAGGTGCATGCTAGAGGAAGATCCAAGGAAGCTATTTATTTTAAGATCTTTTACCACCTTAGATTGACCTTCAATCTTTCATTAGCTTGAAAAGATTGACAAATGATTGGGCCATAATCGTGACACATTTAATTTTGCACTTTATTTATACATTGTATGTGATATGATATGATTAATAATGTGCATGCTTAACAAGATTAAAATTGGTGAGATCTAAATTAATAAAATCCTCATTAAATTATTAAGTCTAAATCGATGCCTTCCAATGAATAACACTCATCAAGACCTCGATCAATAGATGTAGGTTTGCCAAAGCAAAGTACCCTATTTATCTAGTAAGATGCGATAGGATAATTGTGATATCCAAACTATTAAAATCATTGGGCACTTAACTAAGTTATCTCAATAAGATTGTGGACTTAGAGGCATAGAGTTTGGTTGGTACCATTAGATGGACTAGAAACAAATGTTGTTTACCAAACTATCCGTGAGTTATATATGATATAATTGACAAAGGGTTGTCTACCTAAATAATTATGTTTTGAGAGAATAATAGCCAAAGCTAACTTAAGGCATAATGAAATATGGATCTTGGCTCACTAGAAAGATTTAATAGAAAATGCTTTCCAAATTAATGGTGAGGGCTATTAATTTGAATAAAATAGTGGGAGGTATATTTTGAATGTACTATTATCAATTATATAATATCAACTCTGAATTTGACTTATTATTGTTGCACTTATAAATTGTAGATATCAAATGGCAAACAACAACAACACAAATAGTCTTTCATTACGATCACCCTTGAAAAGGACAAGCTAAGTGGAATTAATTTCCTTGGTAGCATAGAACTTGAGGATTGTCCTCAAACAAGAGTGTAAGCTATATGTCCTGATGGGCCCATTCTGCAAAGCACCAAATTGTCACTACACCACGCGTCAAGAGCATAATGCTTACAAGAAGCATCAAGATGATGCTCTAGATGTGAGTTGTGTCATGCTTAGCAACCATGAACGCCGAGCTTCGTAAGCAAATACATGAGTTGATGGATGCTTATGAGATGATCGAGCATCTCAAGAAATTGTTCGAAGGGTATGCTCGACAGAGAGGTATGATACTGACGTGGCGTTGTATCAACGCAAAATGGGTGAACGTGATCCAGGTTGGTCCACATGTCTTTGAAAATGATTGGGTATATTGAGTACCTTGATAGGTTGGGTTTTCCAATCACTCCTAAGCCCAAACCGACCTTGTTTTGCAATCTTTGAACAATGAGCTACTCTCAATTTGTTATGAACTATCTTATGAATGAAATTGAGAAACCCCCTACCGAGTTGTTGAGCATGTTAAGAACTGCCGAGAACAACATGAAAAAGGTAGGACCCGCTCCCATAATGATGGTGCAAAAGGGAATGCTAAGGGAAATTGGAAAGGCAAGAAGAAGATAGATCTAAATCTTTTGCCAAACCCAATTCCAAAACCAAACAGGCTTTAAAACCTAAAGGTGGGGTGGCTAAGGAAGGTGAATGTCACTTCTGTGGAAAACCTGGACACTGGAAAAGGAACTGTCATGCTTATCTGGAAGAAGTGAAGAAAAGAAAAGGAAGTACGACTTGATTCGGTATATATGTTATAAAGTCAACTTGTCTACTTACTACATCATGGGTATTGGATAATCGATGTGGTTCTCACATTTGTGTTAATGTGCGGGACTCAAAGGAGTAGAACTTTAAGCGAAAGGAGAGGTCAACCTACGAGTTAGAAATAGAGCAAAAGTTCTTTGACCGGCCGTAGGAACTTATCATTTATCTTTGCCCACCGGGCTAGTTTTAGAATTAGAAGATTATTATTTTGTGCTGCTATAAGCAAAAAACATTATTTCGCTTCTTGTTTGGACAAGAAAGGTTTTTCATTTATAATAAAGAACAATCGTTGTTTGTTTTACTTAAATGATAACAATTGTTTAACTGGTCTCTATATTCTTGATTTAGAAATGCCTATCTATAACATAAATACAAAACGATTTAAATCAAATGATTCAAATCCGACATATCTCTCGCAGCTTTGTCGTTTAGGCCATATAAATGAGAAACGCATATCCAAACTCCATAAAGATGGGTTCTTGGATTCATTTGATTTTGAATCATATGAAAATGCGAGTCTTGTTTATTAAGCAAGATGACTAAAGCCCCTTTCAATTGGACACGTTGAACAAGCAATGATGTATTGGGACTTATACATAGTGATGTATGTGGACCCATGAGTTCGATTAGCAAGAGGTAGGTTTTATTACTTCATTATATTTACGGATGACTTTAGTAGATATGGATATGTGTATCTTATGAGACACAAATCCAAATCCTTTGAAAAGTTCAAGGAATTCAAGAATGAAGTTCAAAACCAATTTGCAAAAAGCATAAAAGCCCTTCGATCCGATCGAGGAGGTGAATACTTAAGCCAAGACTTTGATGACCTTCTAAAGGAGTGTGGTATTATATCACACTCACTCCACCGGAACACCGCAATGGAATGGTGTATCCGAGAGGAGGAATCAAACCTTGTTGGACATGGTACGATTAATGATGAGTCATGCAGATCTTCCAATAAGCTTCGGGGTCATGCCTCTTGAGATAATTTGCATTCACACTTAACCGTGTTCCTACAAAGACGGTTCGAAAGACACCATATGAAATGTGGACTGGAAATGTCCTAGTATGTCGCTCATGAAGATTTGGGGTTGCGAGGCGTTCAAAACGTCCCAATTCGACAAGCTCTCCTGACCCAAATCGACAAATGTAATTTTGTGGGATACCCAAAGGAAACAAAAGGTATTATTTCTACAAACCTTCCGAGAACAAAGTGGTTGTTGCTCAAAATGGTATTTTTCTAGAAAAGAGAATTTGTCTTTAAAGGAAACAAAGTGGGAGGAAAGTAGAACTCAAGAAATTCGAGAACCACAAAATATCATTGAACTCGAAGTTGGAACATGGCAGGAACCACAAGAAATTGTGGAAAGTGAACTTTCTCAAATTACACAAGTCATTCGTGAGATCTGGTAGGACACGCCAAGAGCCCGAGAGATATTATGGATATCTTGTGACTCAAAATCGCAGGCGATGTGATGCTCATAGATCAAGATGAGCTCGCTTCCTACCAAGAATCTAGCGAATGGACCAGATTAGAGAAATGGCTTGAAGCCATGAAATCTGAGATGGACTCCATGTATACTAACCAAGTATGGACTCTGGTTGATCCACCAAAGAATAAAACCAATCGGTGCAAGTGGGTTTTCAAGAAGAAAACCGATATGGATGGTAATGTACTGAAACCTATAAAAAGGTAGATCGGTAGCAAAAAGGTTTCAAACAAATTCAAGGTGTCGACTATGATGAAACCTTCTCTCCAAAGGGCAATGCTTAAATCCATCGAGATCTTACTTGCTATCATAAATTTTTTATGATTACACGAAATCGGCGGATGGATGTCAAAACCGCTTTCCTTAATCGGAAATCTCCTCGAGGATGTGTATATGACACAACCTCGAGGGTTTTGTCCTCGAAAGGATGCCGAAAGGTATGTAGTTCGGCGATCCATTTATGGATTGAAGCTGACCTCTCGGAGTTGGAATCTTCGATTTGATGAAGCGATCAAAGAATTTAGCTTTATTAAAAATTAAGATGAACCTTGTGTATATAAGAAGGTTAGTGGAGTCACATCAGATTCCTAGTATTATATGTTGATGACATATTAATTATTGGAATGACATTCCTTCCTTACTGTGTCAGAAAAACATGGTTAGGAAAATGTTTCTCCATGAAAGATTTGGGCGATGCTGCCTACATTTTAGGTATCAAGATCTATTGTCCTCAATGGCTATGATAGGAAAAATTAAAAGAGAGGACTTCCATGAAAATACAATATTTTCCTCCTTGTTTGCTAAGTCTGAAGAATAGGCCAGGCACATTGGAATAAATCGGGAACCACGCTTGAGTTGGACTTGACTAACATTGCAATTAAACCACTTTTAACGCCTGGGATTTCCAAGCGACGCGACCCGCGCCGTGTATAAGCATGAGATAAATACTCTAAGAAATCCGTGATTCTTTGGCATAATAAGCGCGCCCTGCACCGTATCTATGTATTGGAGAGCGCTACTGCGCTTGGGGGGTCGAGACTTATTGATGCGTAGCGCGTCCCGCGCTCATGGTATGTTGGATATGGCGCTTCCGTATTGTGGGATCAATTGAATTAGCGGCCCACACCGGCATGTCGATAAAATTCTTGGGGTATTACGCACATGCATGTATGTCGAGTGTTGGGTAAGCCTTGACCGCTAAATCGTGAGCTTGGTGACTTTCTTTTTCTTTCCTTACCTACGAGTATACCATTATGGAGTCATTATTCTTTGAAAACTAAATATTTGAGCTAGACTAAAAACTAAAATATAAAGAATAAATAAGGAAGAAGAGGTTTAGAGCTTGGGTTGCCTCCCAAGTAGCGCTAGTTTTAACGTCGTAAGCCCGACTTTGTCTGGTCAATGCTATAAAATTCCTCTTTGAAAGTTGAGGAACCCTCCATCCATCGGAAACAATGTAACTTTTGGTAGGTTCCCTTTTGTGATGGCCATTGCATTAAAGTCACCTAGCATGATTTGTTTAGATAAGATCACATTCAAGAACGTCCAACATCTAGGTATTTTCTCCATTGCGTCTATGAATAGATTCTGGCATTAAAGCTTGGTAGACACAACAATCTCTTCTTCTATCTTCTCCAGCTCATCGCACCATGTCTTCAAAGTTGTACTTGCTTTTACGTCACAAGGAGTATTGCCGACGACATGACTACTTAGCGGACAAGGTTTTGCAATTCTAATCGGATCTTTGAACTTTAGTGGAGAAGGCACTTGAGGCATTAATAACATCAGCTCATCCTCGTTAGTACCCATAGTTAGTTCATCCCTACTTGTCTCCTGTTTTTCAACATCTCGTGTCTCATCCAGTTGTAGATTTGGTTCGGGCACTTCATCAATCTCGGAATCCTCGTCATAACACCAATTGTTTTGAGGACAATTGTTTAAGGCTTTGAGCATTTGATCCATCTGGTTCTGCAGATTTTGAATTGATATCTCTTGATTCTGAATTGACCGCTCTTGATTAATCCTCCTCTCCTCATTTGATGCTATGAACTTGGACAACAATTCCTCCAACCTTGAATTATTTATCTCAGTCTCGGAAGCCATGTATTGAGGACCATTGGTTGAGGTAGTGACGAGTTGTTCCATCCGATTATTAAAATTTTGGGTTGACAACTCTTGGCTAATCCTCATCTCTTCTAGGTTTGCTATGCCCTTCAATATTACATCAATCAGATTTGGCTTTTCTTCTTGTGGCAATGGAGGTGGACATGAAAATTCCGGTGTGTATGTTAGATTTGGAGCGTAGTATTGGTCTTCATAAGTATAGCTCCATGACGAATCCGTGTGATACCCCAAAACTTGAAGATAATTAGCATATGTATAATCGTTGAGGTATTCACTACCGTGGTGTCCCGACGCAAAACTAACGGTACATTGATGACTCAGATGATTACTAGCATAATAATTGCAATTAACTGCTATCCGTTGATTACGTTAGGCTGCAACAACGTCCAACCTCCTCGAAAGTGTCTCAAGTTGCGCTGATAATGTAGAAAATGCATTGAGACCATCAATCCCCGCTCCCCTTGGCTGAGTTATTCTCGTATACGGCCATTGATAATTAAATTTTGCCATGGTACCTGAAAAGAAAGAAAAATAGGAAGAGAATTAAATAAAAAGGAAAGAAAGAAAAACAAATATGTTTAAATTAAGACTAATTTGATTGAAGCTAATATTGGCAAAAATATATTAACTAATTCCCCAGCAAAGACGCCAAAAACTTGTTGGGTAAAATCTAATTATGCACAACACGCAAGTATACGTGGTCAACAAGTAATAAAATGAAAGTAGAGTATCGTTCCCACGAGGAATTGTTTAATAAAAATCACTAAGTACTAACCCGTAACCAACTCAATCTTATTTAAACGAATGAATTTCAATTTACAATTAAACTACTATTAAATTTCACTAGTTAAATTCAGATTACGGGGAGTTAAGATCACAACTTCACTTATTGCTTTATTTAAGTTAACACACTTCTCATCAATTATTCTCTATCATGAATTGTTAATCAAGAACACTAAAGTAGACAAAACCATCTCTCGATGCATAATACCCATACTCACTTAAATCCATAGATAATAGAATTAAGCAAGACACCCTAATTAACTAATCCACTATATCTCTATGTGAATTACATTTAAAAAGGATTTAAAGCACAAGTTCTCTATAAGATTACATATGGCGTAAATGCATATCTCTATCCTAAACACGAATCATGAATTTCATCTATGTAGAAATCACAAACACATGCTATCATGATAAGATCGAAATTAATACATCATCTCTCGAGTTCATATAGATTATCACGGTAATTGTTAGCTAGGCAATTAAGCAATTAAGTCCAAATCATAATAGACAATCCTCATAATAGAACATAATAATTGATAAAGAAGCATATCAAAATAAACTACACAATACGATCCATTGTAATCTCAAACAAAGAATTAGTTCATTATTATTCAATTAAAACTAAGAATCCACAATTGAATAATTATTAAAAGACAAAGATAAAAGAAGATGAGAAGATATAATCTATTGTCTGTAGATTTGAAGCTCCCTCCTTGCTCCTACTTTGAATCTTCAATGGCCTCCAAGTTGCTCTAATCTCCAAATCTAACAAGAACTAGTGTTTTGATCTATATTACTCTAATATATTCTAATGGAATCCTCCAAAACTAGCCTATATATATCCTCTCTTTTATGCCTCTCATCATGTATTTATAGTTCTAATGGATACCCTAGCAAGTTAGGCAACTAAGAATTCTATTCTAGATCAAATTGGACACTAAATAACCCAAAACAATCGTCCCTCATGAATTGGCCAAGTTCTTATTTGTTTTTAGACCATTTTAGCGCTACTCCAGCCATCAGAAGATATTTTCGGTGGCCCATATTTCCTTGCCATTGTTCCTAGTGTGGTTCAAGCTTCTTTTTTCTCTCAAGGACGTCCTTTGGTAATCTGAGGCATAACGTTTGATCCGCTAGGAGTTACGGGGCCTTCAACCTATCAAATCGAAGATATTGACGAGATCTACAACTTTTATGCTATGAGGATTGACAGATTCCGTCCGAAGCAAGGCGGAAATAGAGATTGAAGTAGATGCTATGTAAATTACAAGCATGACAACTCTTAACTTTGATCTTTGTTGATAAAAACGCCATAACTCTGGCATCCGAACTCTGATTGGGATGATTCAAGATGTTCCGGAAAGATAAGAAGTAGATATACAATAAAATCCAAGTTAACCAAGCCAAGAACATGCATCCCACTTAGTGTTAAAAGCTCTGCAATCTTCCATTCTTGCACTTGTTTGCATATTTTAGTCCAAAAGATGTCTGAATTGCTTTTCCTTGCTTCTTCATGCCATAGCCTACAAAATAACATAAAATGTATGAAATTAACACACAATGCATGTAAAGTAACTATGAAACATAGGTTTAATCAACTAATTCAAGTAATAGATATAGTATAAGTATGTATAAAATCTACTTATCAGCTGCGGTGCGAGTCTATGTCACCTTCTTCCCCGGTCTGGCGTTGCGACACCAAGCCCCTCCTTTTTCTCGCATTGCTGTGGCCCATTCGTTAATGGTGATTGTCGTTTTTTTGACTTGGCCATGCCTCCCCAAGGCTCAACTTACCTGCTAATGAGTGACAAAAACCTAGAAAATTTTCTAAGTCTTGAATCAAGTTTGAGACTCGTACTTTACGATCTAATATCTTCTTCGTTATAACTCAGAACGAGGTCATTCCAAAGCCATTCTCTTCCTTGTCTTACGCACGTCAATACCCCTTGGACAAAACTTCATTCTGAATCTGTTAATGTGCCATTCGATTAACTTGATATTCACCCTTCGTTCATTTTTACGCTTTTAACGTTCTTCGTTCGTTCGTCCGTAATTCGGCCATCCGAACTCGGAACTCGATCGTTCTTAAGTCAACGACTCACATTTTCTTCATTCTCTTACATTCTTATAAAACCCTACTCGTTCAGGTTCATTTACTAACTTTTCAATTCTTGTTCGTCTTTTACAAAATTTTCGCCATAACTTCGTTATAGCTATGTTTAATCCGTTCTTCATAAATGTTTCTACCGTTCCTAACCAAGCAATAAGCATCCAACTTATACGTGATGGTTTTAAACTTGTCCATCAACAACAATTATCCTACAATGGTTTTAAATTTGTCCATCAACAACGTTCTTCGTGTTCTTCGTGTTCTTCGTGTTCTTCATTCGTTCTTCATTTTAATCAATATTTTGGATTACGATTTCACTTTTTATTGGAATTTAATGTTATAGAACATCATTCCTTACTTATTTCACCTATTTATTCATATAATCCACTCGGATCGTTCTAATTCATTACGAATCTTATACTTATTTAAGAAATTTATAAATCAAACTTCTAATTCTTATTTCTTCATTTTCTTACGATTTCAACCATATGAAATCATCCCTAATATCATCTACATCTTATCTTCATTAAGTTATGTTTTTAAACATAGAAACTTAAAGAAAATTTATAAGAGACTAGGTTTTGGATTACCGTTCTCCTTTAATTTTATTCCATCGGACAAAGTTTGCACACGAGCAAGCTTTTCCTCCTCCTCTTTCCTCCCATCCGAACTCTCTCTCTCTCTCAAGTGTTATAGGATTTTCAAAATCCAAAACAAATGAATTTAGATTCCTATTTATAGATTTTCAAAGCTAGGGGCAAAATAGTCATTTTGCCCCCCCAAAACCTCCTTACTATTCATTACTTAAGCACTAAGTTAACTTGTTCATCACTTATAAGCACATTACTTAGCCATTAAGTTTACTTAGTCATCACATAACTTATCTCTTACTTAGCCCTTAAGTTTACGTAGTCATCACATAACTTATCTCTTACTTAGCCCTTAAGTTTACTTACTCATCTCTTCGTATATAGTTCGTACGATATTTGTTTTATATGTCGTAATAATCTTCGTACTATACTCATTTAATAACTAGTATTACACTCGTATTTCTTACGCATAATAACCCTAATTATTATACAAAATCATTAAATTCTCGGAACTCACTTTTCCCAACCCTTAGGTTTTAAGTCCGCGGGCGAAAACTTCATTTTTGCCATAACTAAAATATTATTGAATATTCCATTACGTCTTAGAATTCTATCATTACGTGTTTCTCAAAAATCCAAACTCAATCTCTGAACAAAAATGGATGAATAGTGCCTATTTCGTCTTTTTCTCAGGAAATATTTTTATTCCTGGAAAATATTTATTGTCGTCTTGAAAGTTCTTACTCTCTCAATCTAGCTCGTAGCCAGAATCCTCCTGACTTATAATCATCCTAGGTTCTAGAACGATTAATAAACACATAACACATAATATTATTAATACAAATTCCTTTTATTAATAACTAATTGTTTAAACTTAAATTCTGGACAACCCGAATTTCCAGGTCATCACACTCTTCCCCCCTTATAAAAATTCCGTCCTCGAAATTTCTTAAAACCACACCCTTACCCGGGTCATCACATTCACCCATTCTTCACAGAATTTCGTCCTCGAAATTTTAGCCTACCCTTCTTCTCAACTCCCCTTTAACGGAGTTCTTATCTTTCCCTCATTCCTAACCCCCATAACCTATCAAGAATCATGAAGTAGAAGAAATAACGAGGAATATAAAATTTCCTTTTAAAACGTTACATACTTTTGCTGAGGGGTCAAATCGACCATGAACTCTTACTAGGTTTAACAAAGACGACGCCAGAATCTTTCTTCCACTTGCCGGTTTACAATCACAAAGAAAGAAACTACCTCTTACCCATCGTATACCTCATTTCAGGATATGTTCACCTCAAACTTAATCATTAGATTCCGCACCAAAACAATTTGGTTTGGTATAACTTCTTGAAAGGAAGCTCGATTTTCTTTTAAACATGACATACCATTTGTCTAGCCGAATCAAGTAGCTTAGACCATACCAATAAATTGGATATCAACGTGAAATATTCATCTTGTCAACTCAATTGACATTGACTACTTCTATAAATTCTTTTCGCAATACATCAAAACATTTTATGACGTCATGATACCGTACTTTTCATAGTACGTTGACGACTTCGTCAATTTGTGACTTCTTCATTATACATCATACCATAGCGGGTTATTGATCATAAGATCACATCCAACACCAGGTTTAATTGCATTAATAACTCCATCCTTTTACCATCTTTGCATCAATTGCAATGATGATATAAAATTCATTTTGATATTTCAAATCAATTTCTGTCTAGCCAAAACAATTAGCATAGACATACCAAGAATAGTTCTTTAAAAAATCTATTGATTCCAAAAGTTGAACCAATTCTTTCCCTTTTCAAACGCACACGTAAGCATGATTTCAATAAAGTTCGAAATCTAGCGTAGCTAGATGACTTGGAATATCCTATTCTCTATCTTCCTTCATTGTTTTACTTGTGATAATACTTAATCTTCTCTAGTACCTTCAACACTAAGCCTACTAAAAACAACTCATTTTTAGTCTAAACATTCCTAAATCTTAGTACAGTCCATCAACTTACCATACATTATGAGTTCAGGAACTTTCCACAATAATATGAGTTTAAGAACTATCCAGTCAGATCATAGGCATCCATTCGCTGAGACGTTCGAAAACATACCATAAGTATGAGTTTCAAGAACTCGCACTCTACCTATCAAGTATATACATGAGAAAAGACTCACCTTCTCGCCATATACATATTAATAGCGCGACCAATCCCAATGATTATCACTGTAATAAGCTAAGCAGTTGTTACACCAAGCACAAACCTCTACCCATAACAAAGGTTCATACAACTCAGTTATCACATGAGTCCTCAATTGAAATTTTACAACCTCTAAATCTCTCTTTACTTAATACGAATTTTCATTAATTCATATACTATCCTTCATAACTCAATCTGAGTTCTTCTTCCCTTACTAATTCATAGTTCCCTTCATTCATAGAATTAGCTATAAATCAGTCATCGTTTAACAACTCATCTATTATTACGAATCACTATGATCACGTGGTGATCTTCTTATCATTCTCTCTACAATTATAGTCTTAGGTACTCCTACCTAAGTTTTATAACCTATCAGCTCTGATACCAATTTGTAATGCCCCGAAATCTGGTCTATCTTCACACCCGGATTCCGTACGTCACGAGTACACCATTCATCCAACATACATCATTATATACTGAAATATAACAACATACCTTCTCAAAACCCAGGTTCTAAAACCTTATAACCTCTTTCATTATAAATAATGATAATTACATTATTCATTTCATCTCACAAGCGTGACTTTTATCCGCCACCAAGGATACATAACAGTTTATTACACTAGTCTATAGTTCAATTTCCTCTTTCTACATTACAAGTCTTCACTTGATCTTCTCGCTCATTCATATTCTAAATAGCACTTCATCTGGATACCGTCAGCTTGATCTCTATGGGATCCTTAAGTTATTCTAAAATCGATCGCTGAAAATGTTTTTCATTTAAAGCAAGTGTGAGCATTCAATTGCCCAGGAAGTCATAATGGTTGAACAAACAACTTCAAGAGTTTAAACATTTCTTCAGAACTTCAATAACCGAACAAAGGTTATGAAGCAACTTGAATAATAGGAATAATCTTGATTCCTATCATTTTAAAACAATATTCCCTTTCACTTTGAAATACTTTCATTCTTCTACCTTTTTCATACACATTCTATCTAGCTAGAATCATTAGCACATACTTAACTATAACAGATCATGTATATCCCTTATTGAACAATTTAATCATAGAATAGTTCATCTCATAGAAACACCGAAGTGTTCACATTATGGAACAAGGCCTCATAAATATTACCACCTTGTACGTACACCGCACATATGCACATAAACAAGACTTCTCAAGTTTAACATCTGAGAAGTTTAAGAAACTAGCATTCATTTAGAATATGAATGAAGTTAGGAAACTTGCTTTTTACGTACCAGAATCATTACCTTACTGAATCGCTCATTGCAATTCCTATATAACACATAAGGAGAAAACATAAACACCAATTAGTCATATATTGAACTTACGCATTGGTTTACTTAACTTTACTTCTTAGGGTTCACATTCTTGCAATATAAGTTTACACGACTAACTTCCTTTACCAGTTTACGGCTTCATGACATACGAAGATGTCTTACTCAAAATGTGCATCATCTTTGATGATTTATATTCTTATCTTCTTCTTATAACTTCTCTAGGACTCAGCACACATCGTTTCTCTGCTAGTAGTCCATATGGTACTCTTATTGGTTTCCCACAAACAACAAACAAACAAGTTCCCATCTCATCTACACTACCATCACAGTGAGTTAGATCGGTTGCCAGTTTCGTATATACCTTTGCTCTCTGAAGGAATTGTTTAGCCCAGCTCCTATATGTCAACCATCAAAGGTTATGATTGTACTACAACCTAAACTTATCGTAACTTACCCGAACCATTAACTATAATGTTCGTTAAGTTAATTTCTTATTCCTTACGGCTTTCTCGCAACTAAATGCCATACCTCAGGATTCATTCTTATACGACTCACCTTCGGCTTTCATTAATCTTATTACCGTTCATTACAACTTTCTTAATACAATTCGTATCTTACTTAATACTTTTGTTATCCATTACTTGAACCCCATGTTCATTAGTCATTCTTAATGTCAAAGCCATACCATTCGTTTTATGGTAAGGTCGCTCGTTTATCACAACAACGTTGCGTACATAGCGTCTATACGCTTCACACTTATCTCTCATTATCATGACATAACATCAAAATGTTATTCATTACCCTCGTCGCTCAACGTCTAAGGAATCACAACCATTGAAATCCTCCACGTTTGTTTATCGTAACTACGGTGCCCGAATATCAATTTTGTAATCTACCGCTTAAATTCTCTGTCTTTTAATCTTGTTTAATGTTTCCATTCAACCTTTACCAAAGGTTTAAATAACTTGATTTAATGTTACATTAGTTGAACATTATGTTCTTTATCTTCCCTTACGTTTCCCCCAAGAGCTTAGCAGTTAAAAGCTCTTCTCTGGCTTTTTCCCTACACCAGCGCTGCGACACCACTCTCTTCATTTCCTCTCGTACTGAAACGCGAGTCTATGTCACCTTCTTCCCCGATCTGGCGCTACGGTGCCAAGCCCCTCCTTCTTTCTTGCGCTACAGCACTTCATCTGGCTGAGCTCGCACTATGGTGCCACCTCCCAAGGCTCAGCTGGCGCTGCGGCGCCGAGCCCAAAACCTAGAAAATTTTCTAACTCTTGAATCAAGTTTGAGATGTGTACTTTACGATCTCATTTCTTCTTCGTTATAACTCAGAACGAGGTCGTTCCAAAGCTATTCTCTTCCTTATCTTACATAATTCAATACCCCTTGGATAGAACTTCGTTCTGAATCTGTTAACGTGCCTTTGATTGGCTTGATCTTCACCCTTCGTTCGTTTTTACGCTTTTAACGTTCTTCGTTCGTTCGTTCGTAATTCGGCCATCCGAACTCAGAACTCGATCGTTCTTGAGTCCATGACTCACGTCTTACATTCTTATGAAACCCTACACGTTCGTGTTCATTTACTAACTTTTTAATTCTTGTTCATCTTTTACGAAATTTTTGCCATAACTTCGTTATAGCTAGGTTTAATCCGTTCTTCATGAATGTTTCTACCGTTCCTAACCAAGCAATAAGAATCTAACTTATACGCGATGGTTTTAAACTTGTCCATCAATAACAATTATCTTACAATGGTTTTAAATTTGTCCATCAACAATGTTCTTCGTGTTCTTCGCGTGTTCTTCGTGTTCTTCGTTCATTTTTCATTTTAATCGATATTTTGGATTATGATTTCACTTTTTATTGGAATTTGATGTTATAGAACATCTTTACCTACTTATTTCACCTACTTATTCATATAATCCACTCGGATCGTTCTAATTCATTACGAATGTTATACTTCCTTAATAAATTTATAAAATGAACTTCTAATTCTTATTTCTTCATTTTCTTACGATTTAACCATATGAAATCATCCCTAACATCATCTACTTCTTATCTTCATTAAGTTATGTTTTTAAACATAGAAACATAAAGAAAATTTATAAGAGACTAAGTTTCGGATTACCATTCTCCTTTAATTTTCTTCCGTTGGACAAAGTTTGCACATGAACGAGCTTTTCCTCCTCCTCTTTCCTCCCATCCGAACTCTCTCTTTCTCTCTCTCTCTCTCTCTCTCTCAAGTGTTATAGGATTTTCAAAATCCAACACAAATGAATTTAGCTTCCTATTTATAGATTTTCAAAGCTAGGGGTAAAATAGTCATTTCGCCCCCCAAACCTCCTTACTATTCATTACTTAAGCACTAAGTTAACTTGTTCATCACTTATAAACACATTAATTAGCCATAAAGTTTACTTAGTTATCACATAACTTATCTCTTACTTAGCTCTTAAGTTTACTTAGTCATCACATAACTTATCTCTTTCTTAGCCCTTAAGTTTACTTAGTCATCACATAACTTATCTCTTACTTAGCCCTTATGTTTACTTACTCATCTCTTTGTATATAGTTCGTATGAAATTCATATTATACGTCGTAATAATCTTCGTACTATACTCATATAATAACTAGTATTACACTCGTATTTCTTACGCATAATAACCCTAATTATTATACGAAATCATTAAATTCTCGGAACTCACTTTTCCTAACCCTTAGGTTTTAAGTCCGCAGGCGAAAACTTCGTCTTTGCCATAACTGAAATATTATTGAATATTCCATTACGTCTTAGAATTCTATCATTACGCGTTTCTCAGAAATCCAAACTCAATCTCCGAACAGAAATGGATTAATAATGCCTATTTCGTCTTTTTCCCCATAAATATTTTTTCCCGGAAATATTTTATTTTTGTCTTGAAAGTTCTTACTTGCTCAATCTAGCTCGTAGCCAGAATCCTCCTGACTTATAATGTAAGACCCCAACTTTTTAATGAATAAAATCAAATTTCCTCTATTTATTATTTTGAATAATAATTTGATATAATACTTTGGTTATAGGTGAAATGTGAAAATTTTACAAAATAAGCAAGTGGTTATAAAGTATTCATTTTTTCGGGGAATATTCATTTGGTCGTGGAATATTCTTTCTATCGAGGAATATTCGTACGACGGCGCAGCCATTTGTTGGCCCCATAACGGATAACTATCGGATGAAGAAAACAACAAGTTTGATTTTTTTATAAATAACGGCGTAATGGTTACCATTAACACTATTGAATACCTTATGGTTAAAATACGATGTCGCTGTGGTCGCACAAAGAAGCACACCAGTATTGCACAATATTTTTGAAATTATTGATTCTTACGTAAGAAGTCACTACTCAATAATTATTACAGTAATTATTGTTCAATATTTTATTTTATTGGTTCAATAATTGTTGCGTTGATATTTTATATTATTGTTGTTTCAATAATTATCACTGCACAGTATCTCCATTATCAGATCAATAATTCATATTATTTGAATAATATTATTAGATAACATTATTGACAATGTCTAAGGAAGTTCTGTCTAGAAAGGGGTTTGGTCACCTAATTATGCGCGCCTATAAAGGAGAAATCCTTATCGAAAAGCCCCTCTTCTTCGAACGCGACTGGTTGTCATAATTGTGATTCTGTAATATTATTTATGAATAATTAGTTATTGATTTATATGATAAGGAAATCTTTATTTTATGTGAATATAAATTATGGATATATTTATTTTATGTGGTTATAAATGAAGGAATTAATGCTGAGGTGTTTTATCAGTATTTTGTCGGAATGGAGGTTTTGAAAATTGTCCTTATGCGGATTTCGGTCATTTTTCGTTTGGAATTTAAAAAAACTTAAACTTACAAAGGTGTAGAGAATTAAATTTCCTATGGAAAGCACACGAGATTCGAATTTTTCTGATAAAAGGGCTATTTATTATGAATTGTTGAAGTTTTAGAAAAGAAAATGTTTTTATTAAAAATATGGTGGGCCCCACTTTTGGTTGGTGAGTAATGAAATGTGGTGGAATTTATTTTCAGAAGTGGTGGGCTTGAATAGTAGCATGTATAGCCATCAGGTAGCAGGTTAGTCTGCTATGGCGTTCTAAGAATTTTCCTATATATAGGGTGTGACGCCCCTAAAATAGGTATACATCAACTATTCTGAGTCGTCAAATACATGGTACAGAATACAAATACAACTTAATTATACAACTGTCGTGTAAAGTACGACAAAACATAAGCTGTGAGTTTTAATACAAATATTGTCGCCTGCATAATATACAAACTCAAATTCAATATTATTACATTTATTTTCCACTATTTCAATCGAATAGTGAGGACTACTAATGCTATCATCCAGTCCGTCACCCGCTCCCCGACTAGTCCTCGCTACATTCTCATTTCTTGAAGAGAACAATGAAAGTAAAAGGGTGAGCTCAACTAGCCCAAGAGAAATATTATGACTAAGATAATGCGAATAAATTATCATTAGCCTTAAACAAAGATAAACCGATACAATATAACAAACATCAAGTTTAATCATAGTTGAAACAAAGCAATCCATTAAAAGAGTCAAGTAGAGAATAAAATCTACTATCTTTTATGATTTAAAAGGTTTTTCATCGCTTTTATCATTGGAACTCGACAATAAATAATCCACATCATCGAATCACCCCTCGCACTACTGACCAAGGATATTCTTTAGTATCACAACCACAATTATCCATGCACTACTTGCCAAGAATATTTGTGTATTCATTAATGGTCATGATCATGCCAACAACTCGTCCATCAATGCACTACGGCCAATGAGGACTTTTTTCCACATCATTTATAACATTAATGTTATGATTACACCGAATAATCCCTCATTATAATCATACCAAGTCCATCTATGCACTATAGGCCACATGACTTTCAACAAAATATAAACATGAGGATAATGACAATGATATAAGAATTCAATAAAACAAGTTCAAGAATTAATTTATCCAGGAACTAATAACGTCCAAATTGTCAACATGATACCGCTTTGTAGAGTAAAATTCAAGAATGCTCAGAAGAATACTTCAATGAAAAGATACTGGATGAAGCGCAAATATAAAGGATATTCTACTAATTTCATGGAGTATAGAAGTCAAAACTATAACCAACTGAGTATAATAAAAAATGGAATAACAAAAGAAATCACCAGTGCATGCGATGAATCGCATGAGCAAAAGTTATTCCAATGTAATTATAAATAATCGGAATCACGTCCCACGTAAAATGCATGTAGCGTGGATATTCCAATGTAATAATAAAGACTTTAATCAGTCCTGTAAAATGCATGCATGTGATATTCCAATGTAATAATAAAGATGAAACTAGGTCCCACAAAAACGCATGTATAGGATGTTCCAACAGAATGATAAATAATGGAACCAGTCCCGACTTAACCACACGACATGGATGTTCCAAAGAGAATAATAAAGAATGGAATAATGTAAGAATTTCACCAAGTATAGGGTAGCTCACAGATACCTAAGGTTATTCCAATGTAATAATAAAGAATGGAATAACAAAAGTTCTCTTCATGGATAAGAAAGAAATAATACTCCCTACCTTAGAAAAACTGGATACTGGAATAGTGAGGTAGCAAACTTCTCTTCTTCTTTCTATAGTTTCTCTCTATAATAATCACTCTAAAGCTTTTGTGAATTGGTGAGAAATGAAGGAAGAATGAGCTTCATTTATAGAAAAATATAGTTTCGATAATCGACGCTTTGGGGCTCAAAAATTACAATCTGAATACCTCAAACTTTTCCTTTATTTTTAATTTAGTCATGGAAGTATTATCAAACTTGCACCACCTCCCCTAATAGTAAATAATGTGATTCAAGAGTAAATTATGTGAATCAATAGTTCTGTACATGTGAAAATACGAATTACAAGATAAGACTTCCATCTATACCTTCATTTTTAACTTAGTCATACAAGTATTATCAATCTTGCACCAACTCCCCTAATAGTAGCAAGAATGTGAAACAATAATATACACATGTGAACAAATAGTTATAATCATATGAAATAATAGCAATCAATTGCTCATTTATCCTAAGTTAAATACCCGATCGGGTCAATATAACCTCCGTAAATCGACTATTATCGAAATAATTATCGATTTTCACTAACACAAATAATTCCAACACAATGAAACCATTTTATCAAAAATATAAATTTTGAAATTTCAAGTTTGACTTTTCCCTAAAAAAGTCTCATCGTTGACTTTTCGACCAAATAGTGAATTCGGAAAATTTTGTGTTTATAGACTATTTTTACTAATTTCATCGTTCCGGACTCAAATATCACGTCCACAGATCCAAATTCAACTCCGAACACAACTTTAATTTTAATAACATTCATCATTAATATTATAACTCACAATATTTATCAACCAGGTCGTTCTCAGGAAAGAGGGGGCTTTCCAATAAGGATTTCTCCATATTAGCGCGCAATTAGGTGACCAAACCTCTCCTTGATAGAACTTCTAGACATTATAAATATTGAAATTTAATAATATGAATAACTTTGTCGTCTCAATTATTGATTTAATAAAATAACATATTATGCAAATGATACTGTGACAATAATCGAATCAATAATATGAGAGATATGATGCAATAATTGAGTATAACTAAGTGACTTCTCACGTAAGCATCAATAATCAATACCGCAAAGCTACTATGCAACCACACGCCAGACATCGTACTTTTTACTACCGAGTAGTTCAACAGCTTAATCTGTAAAACTTCCGCCGTTATTTTCATAAAGTATTTTGTCGCTTTCTCAATCCGACAATAATTCCGCTGGGGTCCACCAATGATTGTCTTGCATTGTCTTTAATATTCTCTCGTTAAAACGAATATTCCCCGACCAATCGAATATTATATAACAACTTACTTACTTTGCAAAATCTGTAAATATTACCCACAACTATAACATTATATCAAATCTACACCATAATATTTAAAAATATATTTCAAGAAAATTTAATTTTTATTCAAAAAGTTGGGGTCTTAGAACCTCCCCTTCTTATGAAATTTCATCCTCAAAATTAGGGTGCGTTCTTGGTATGTCGAAGAGGTGAGGATACCTTGATTTCATTTCGAATTCTAACTCCCAAGTCATTTCCTCAACATTGTCGTTTCTCCACAAAACTTTGACTTGAGGTATAACCTTGGAGCGTAGAATATGTTCCTTCTTATCCAAGATTTTAACAGGAACCTCTTCATTCGTTAAATATTTCTCTATCTCGTCTGGTTCTAATTCAATAATGTGGTTCGGGTCTTTCACATATTTACGTAACATAGATATGTGAAAAACATTATGAATACGAGACATACTTAAGCAGAACGCAAGTCTATAGCCACGCCCCTACTCTACGAGGATTAAAAATGGGCCAATGAATCGAGGGTTGAGCTTTCCTCTCTTTCCAAATCTCGTAAGTCCCTTCCATGGAGCAACACGTAACAACACATGATCCCCAATATCAAATTCCACATCCTTTCGATGAAGATCAGCATAACTCTTTTGTCGATCTTGTGAGGTTTTTATACGTTGTCGGATCGTTTGAATCTTTTCCATAGTCATACGCACTCAACTCCTATCCCCAACATCGTTGCTTCACCCACCTCATCCCAGCATACTGGAGAACGACACTTTCTTCCATATAACGCCTCAAATAGAGCCATGCCAATACTTGTTTGATAATTGTTGTTGTAGGAAAACTCCACCAATGGTAAGAACTTGTCCAAACTTCCCTTGAAGTCAAGGACACAGAGTCAGAATATATCTTCAAGAGTTTGAATGGTCCTCTCCGACTTCCCATCCGTCTGAGGATGATATGCCGAGCTAAATCGTAAATCCGTGCCCATAGCTTTTTGCAAACTAACCCAAAATCTTGAAGTGAATCTTGGGTCTCGATCAGAAACTATGGATACTGGCATACCATGCAGTCTTACAATCTCGTTTATGTACATACGAGTAAGACGTTCAAGTGTATAAATTTCTCGTATAGGTAGGAAATGAGCAGACTTTGTCAATCTATCAACAATGACCCAAATTGCATCTATGCCTTGAGAAACCTTGGGAAGACCAGTAACGAAATCTATAGTAATGTATTCCCACTTCCATTCTGGAATTTCAAGTGGTTGCAATGGACCTTTTGGTACTTGATGCTCCGCCTTGACTTGTTGACAAGTTAAACACCTTGAGATAAACTCTGCTATCTATCTCTTCATATTGCTCCACCAAAATGTATGTCGAAGATCACGATACATTTTGGTACTCCCAGGATGGATTGCAAACGGTGTGTTGTGCGCCTCCATCATGATTTTATACTTTAAATCAGGGTTGTTAGGAACACAAAGTCTGGAGTTGACTCGAAGTATTCCTTCCTCATCGATTCTTGCTTCTGGCATAGCACCATCTTGCACTTTCGTCTTCATACGTAT
Organism: Panax ginseng; assembly: GCA_020205605.1. Taxonomy (NCBI): domain Eukaryota; kingdom Viridiplantae; phylum Streptophyta; class Magnoliopsida; order Apiales; family Araliaceae; genus Panax; species Panax ginseng. The sequence continues at coordinate 50,760,505 of CM035143.1, read as the reverse complement.
TAGCTCCAGGTCTATAGCTTGAGCAGCTTTAACTTTATCGATTAAAGTAGGTTCTACTCCTATGTTTGCCATCATGTGGGTTCCTGGAGTCTTTATCTCTAACTCCATCCTTTGCAAGTCATACAAAATGGGCTCATATTTGACAATATTGCACTGCATATGATCTTCTACTCGATTCAAGCGTCGCCTACCACGTCGCTTTTTTCAAGATGGTATGATCATAATCTTTCAATACTTCAAGCCAACGTCATTTATCGCATGTCGAGTTCTTTTTGGGTGAAGAAATATTTGAGGCTTTTTATGATACGTGTAGATCTCCACCTTCTCTCCCATACAGTAATGCCTCCAAATCTTAAGCGCTTAAAAACACGACAAATGCCGAACTCGGATCATGAGTAGGGTAATTCCTCTCATATTCTTTGAGTTGTCGTGAGGCATAAAGCTATGATACCACGCTTCACTTTTCGGGATGGTATTGGATGGTATGATCATAATCTTTCAATAGTTCAAGCCAATGTCATTGTCGCATGTTGAGTTCCTTTTGGGTGAAGAAATATTTGAGGCTTTTATGATCCGTGTAGATCTCCACCTTCTCTCCATACAGGTAATGCCTCCAAATCTTAAGCGCAAAAACGACAGCTGCCAACTCTAGATCATGAGTAGGGTAATTCCTCTCATATTCTTTGAGTTGTCGTGAGGCATAGGCTATGATACCACGTTCACTTTTCCAGGATGGTATTGGATGGTATGATCATAATCTTTCAATAGTTCAAGCCAATGTCATTGTCGCATGTTGAGTTCCTTTTGGGTGAAGAAATATTTGAGGCTTTTATGATCCATGTAGATCTCCACCTTCTCTCCATACAGGTAATGCCTCCAAATCTTAAGCGCAAAAATGACAGCTGCCAACTCTAGATCATGAGTAGGGTAATTCCTCTCATATTCTTTGAGTTGTCGTGAGGCATAGGCTATGACTTTCCCATGTTGCATGAGAACACATCCTTACCCTTTGCTTGAAGCATCACTGTAGATGACAAATCCCTTCGAGCCAGATGGTATTGTCAGAACAGGTGCTGAAATGAGTCTCCTCTTGAGTTCTTGAAAACTCTTCTCACATTCCTCGCTCCAATCGAACTTTGTATCTTTTTTGAGTCACCGAGTTAGTTAGTGGAGTAGCGATTCGAGAAAATCCTTCCACGAATCTCCGATAATAACCACTTAATCCGAAAAGCTACGTGCGGATCCATCGATTTAGGTTTCTCTCAGCTTTGAATAGCTTCAATCTTTACTGGGTCAACAGATATTCCATGACTTGATATCTCATGCCCAAGGAATGCAACTTCCTCAAGCCAGAACTCGCATTTCTTCAACTTGGCATATAGCTTGTTTTCACGAAGCTTTTGGAGTATCAGCCTCAAGTGTTGATCATGATCTTCACGACTTTTGGAATATATGAGGATGTCATCAATAAAGACGACCATAAAATGATCCAAATATTCCTTGAATACTCGGTTCATCATATCCATGAAGGCAGCATGAGCATTAGTCAATCCAAAAGACATGACTAAGAATTCATAATGCCCGTCATCGAGTTCAAGGCGCCTTTTTGAATATCCTCGCTTTAACCTTCACCGGTGATGATATCCGAATCTAAGATCGATCTTTGAAAAAATTGTGCTCCTTTGTAACCCGATCAAACAGTCATCAATACGTGGCAATGGGTACCTATTTTTGATGGTGACATGATTCAACTCCCGATAATCAATACAAAGTCGCATACTCCCATCTTTTTCTTCTTCGAATGTAATGGAGAGCACCCCAAGGAGACATACTAGACTTAATGAAACCAATGTCTAACAATTCCTGCAATTGGGTCTTTTACTCTCAAGTTCAATAAGAGCCATTCGATATGGGGCTTTGGAAATGGGTTTTGTCTGGGTTCAAGGTCGATACAAAATTCAACTTCACGCCTGGGGTAGGCCAGAAGTTCTTCAGTGAATACGTCAGGAAATTTATTAACAATAGAAATATCCTTCAAATCTGACGTATTTTTGTTTAAATCCGTGACATGAGCTAAGAAAGCTTGACATCCATTTTTCAATAAACGAATAGCTTTATGGCTTGGGATGACCATAATTGATTTTAATGGTTTGGTCGCTTGAATTCGCATAATAGGTTTATTAGGAATATGAAAGCTAACAACCTTACGAAAACAATCAATTTTAGCATGATGAGTAGTTAACCAATCAATCCCTAGAATCACGCCAAATGCAAGTATTTTTAAGGAGATAAGATCAATGTATCATGCGATTCTGGATTTGAATCAAACAAGACTTATAAACAAAGGGATGTAATGAAGGTTTCTCCCAATGGAGTTTCAACAGATAAGTCAAAGTCTAATTTCTCCTGAGTCAAATTTAATCGTTGAGCGCAAGTAGGAGAAATAAAAGAATGGGTAGAACCAAGATCAAATAAGGTATGACTTATTTAGAGTTTATGATAAGCTTACCGTGTGATGACTTCGTTCGGGTTCCTTGCTTCGGGAGGTCATTACAAACGCTATCCTCGCACCAATCGACTTTGACTTTTTCGGGGCGGCCTTGATGCCTCTATCCTAGTTGAACTTGTCTTCTGGTGAACAAAAAAATCGGGCTAGGTGACCTTCTTCCACAATTATAACAGGCTTTGGATGGCATCACGCAGCTTGGACCGATGTGTCCCTCCCTCCGCATTTGAAGCATATGATAGGTGGTCGCTTCTCCTTCCTTAACAACGGTCTTTGGTCTTTGACATTTTCCATCATCATTGAATCTCCTTTTCTTGGAATGTCCATTTTTTTGTCTTGCCATGATTACCACCGGTTGTTAACATTTCAGGCATGTTGATTCCCTCCATGTTTGTTATCACCGCTTTGATGACTGCTACCACTGGTATTATCATTTTGTCGGCTTCTTTCTCTTGGTTGACTTGACTCGTTATCGTGCTCCAATAACTGAGCCCTATTAACAACATCTGAGTACAAACATAGTTTATGAGAAATAAGATATTGACGTATCTCCAGTTTCAAACCTCTTAAAAACATTCGCGTCATTCGCCTCCTCATTATCGACCAAATGGGATGCAAACCGGGATAACTCATAAATTTAGCCTCGTATCATGCGACACTGGCCATATTGTTTTTTTCTAACTTGATAAACTCCACCTCTTTCATGTGACGAATACTTTCGTGAAAGTACTTGTCGTTGAATAGCTTTTGGAACTTCTCCCAAGACATCTTGAAAAGGCCAGTCATTTGATGCGTTTCTGATTCCCACCAAGAATCGCCTCTTCGTGCAACATGAAGGTGGCGAAGGAACCTTTTCCTCCTGGGGCATTCCAAGACATCAAATATCTTGGTGATCTGCTTTATCCATGCTTGACCTTAAGTGGTTTCGCTCTCCAATAAACTCCTATTGTCCCAACTCCTTGAACTATTTAGCGAATCATCCGAGAGTTTCCAGTGTTTCCACCTACATTTTGAACGGGAGCCGCTCTCGCCCGATGTTGCATGAATTGCATAAAGCCTCTGAACATTCCATCGTTCATCATTTGGTTAGTGTTGTTGTTTGCATGAGGATTGTCGCCTTCCTGATGCACATTATTCTGATTGTTGATCTGTAGAGACTCAACGATCTCTTGTGCTCCATTGCTATTCTCAATATTCTCGGATGCCATTTTCAAATACTGCCACAAAACAAGGGTTAATTGACATGCAACATATTATCCATATACTCTAACCAACCAATTAAATACCAAATAAACTTAGGTAGGTCATACTAGCGAAGGAATTCCCTGTCTCTCCCCTCCTAGTTCTAGTCTCACATCTTAGCCAGGGATCATATCCTTAAGCTTTGATACCAACTGTGATGCCCCCAAAATAGGTATACATCACCTATTCTAAGTCGTCAAATACATGGTACAGAATACAAATACAACTTAATTTTACAACTGTCGTGTAAAGTACGACAAAACATAAGCTGTGAGTTTTAATACAAATATTGTCATCTGTATAAATATACAAACTCAAATTCAATATTATTACATTTATTTTCCACTATTTCACCGAATAGTGAGGACTACTAATGCTATCATCCGTCCGTCACCCGCTCCCCGACTAGTCCCCTCGCTACATTCTCATTTCAAGAGAGAACAATAAAAGTAAAAGGGTGAGCTCAACTAGCCCAAGAGAAATATTATGACTAAGATAATAGAGAATAAATTATCATTAGCCTTAAAAATGTTGTTAAACTAATACAATATAACAAACATCAAGTTTAATCTGCAGTGAACAAGCAATCCATTAAAAGAGTCAAGTAGAGAATAAAATCTACTATCTTTTATGATTTAAAAGGTTTTCATCACTTTTATCGATGGGACTCGACAATAAATAATCCACATCATCGAATCACCCCTCGCACTACTACCAAGGATATTCTTTAGTATCACGACCACAATTATCCATGCACTACTACGGGCAAGAATATTTGTGTATTCATTAATGGTCATGATCATGCCAACAACCATCCATCAATGCACTACGGGCCAATGAGGACTTTTTTCACATCATTTGTAACATTACTACCATGATTACACCAAATAATCCACTCGGTCATAATCATACCAAGTCCATCTATACACTTATAGGCCACGATGACTTTCAACAAAATATAAACATGAGGATGATGACAATGATATAAGAATTCAATAAAACAAGTTCAAGAATTAATTCATCCAGAACTAATAACGTCCAAATTGTCAACATGATACCGCTTTGTAGAGTAAAATTCAAGAATGCTCGAAGAATATTTTCAATGAAAAGATATCGGATGAAGCGTAAATATCAAGGATATTCTACTAATTTCATGGAGTATAGAAGTCAAAACTTTAACCAACCGAGTATAATAAAAATGGAATAACAAAAGAAATCACCGTGCATGCGATAGATCATATATGCAAAGTTATTCCAACAGAATAATAAATAACGGAATCAGTCCGGTAAAAACGCATGTATACGATGATATTCCAACATAATAATAAAGATTTTAATTAGGTCCCACAGAAACGCATGCATGTGATATATTGAATGTAATAATAAAGATTTTAACCAGTCCCATGAAAATGCATGCATGTGATGTTCCAATGGAATGATAAATAATGGAACCAGTCCCACAGAAACGCATGTATGTGATGTTCCAAAGAGAATAATAAAGAATGGAATAACGTAAGAATTTCACCAAGTATAGGTAGCCCGCAGATACCTAATTATTTCAATGTAATAATAAAGAATGGAATAATGTAAGTTCTCTTCATGGATAAGAAAGAAATAATACTCCTACCTTAAAAAACTGGATCTTTGGAATAAATGAGTAAGCAGACTTTCTTCTTCTTTCTATAGTTTCTCTCATAATAATCGCTCTAAAAGCTTTTGTGAATTGGTGAGAAATGAAGAAAAAATGAGCTTCTATTTATAGAAAAATATAGTTTCGATAATCAGCATTTTGGGGCTCAAAAATTACAAAGACAATACCTCAAACTTTTCCTTTATTTTTAATTTAGTCATGGAAGTATTATCAAACTTTCACCACCTCCCTAATAGTAAATAATGTGATTCAAGTAGTAAATTATGTGAATCAATAGTTCTAGACATGTGAAAATACTTTAATTACAAAGATAAGACTCCATCTATACCTCCATTTTTAACTTAGTCATACAAGTATTATCAATCTTGCACCAACTCCCCTAATAGTAACAAGAATGTGAAACAATAATATACACATGTGAACAAATAGTTATAATCATATGAAATAATAGCAATCAATTGCTCATTTATCCTGCTAAAATACCGGGTCGGTCAATATAACCTCCAGAAATCGACTATTATCGAAATAATTATCGATTTTCACTAACACAAATAATTCCAACACAATGAAACCATTTTTATCAAAAATATAAATTTTGAAATTTCAAGTTTGATTTTTCCCAAAAAGTCTCATCGTTGACTTTTTCACCAAATAGTGAATTCGGAAAATTTTGTGTTTATAGACTATTTTACTAATTTCATCGTTCCGACTCAAATATCACGTCCGTATCCAAATTCAACTCCTAACACAACTTCAATTTTAATAACATTCATCATTAATATTATAACTCACAATATTTATCAACCAGTCGTTTCTCGGGAAAGATGGGGCTTTCCAATAAGGATTTCTCCCTATCATGCCAAGCGATTAGGTGACCAAACCCTCTCCTCGATGTAACTTCTGCACATTATAAATATTTAAATTTAATAATATGAATAACTTTGTCGCCTCAATTATTGATTTAATAAAATAACCTATTATGCAGATGATAATCGCGACAATAATCGAATCAATAATATGAGAGATATGATGCGTGAATTATCGTAGTAATAATCGAGAGTATAACCGGTGACTTCTCACGTAAGCATCAATAATCAATACCGTGCTACTACGCAACCACGCCAGACATCATTTCTTTTACTATCTCGGGTAGTTCAACAATTAACTGAGAAACTTCCGCCATTATTTTCATAAAGTATTTTGTCATTTTCTCAATCCAACAATAATTACATTGTTGGGGGTCCACCAATGATTGTGCTTGGTATTAATATTCCCTGTTAAAACGAATATTTCCCGACCAATCGAATATTATATAACAACTTACATACTTTGCAAAATTTGTAAATATTACCCACAACTATAACATTATATCAAATCTACACCATAATATTCAAAAATATATTTCAAGAAAATTTGATCTTTATTCAAAAAGTTGGGGTCTTACATAGGGTGCTTAGTTAGAATTGAAAATCACACCAGAAACAAGTTTTCTCTCTTTCTCTCTCTATATTATCGAGCGTATTTTGTGAGTATTTAGATACTTTGTGAGTTGCTATTCATCAGTGCAAGTTTCCTTCAGCCTTATACTGATATTCCAATACCGGAACACACACCGGAGAAGACCAATTAATCTCGGAGATAACCCCGAGGTATCCAGTCTCAGTCCCAATCATGGAAATAGCTACCAACCTCGGTGATCACCCCAAGGAATGCAGCCCGACGATAACCCTTAAATGCTTGTTTCAAATGCAACCAACTTCAATCTAAAGGCACACAACGAGACACCCATTGACCAACCCGAGATAACACTGGAGGATGAGCACACCTCAAAGTTGACACCGAGGACTTTCAACACTTGTAGTAGTCCAATCTCGGTGAAGCCACGAGCAACGTCTCTTTGATCAAATTTCAAACCCGTGATAACACCATGAGGGCAACCTCGCTATCTTGCCAACACGATGCCACATCAGTCGCCTAACCATTTTATACATACATCTCTACACAAACGATTTCCCACAAGAATCAAGGAAAACCAATCTGAGTGACTATCATAAGCGGGTAATCTGATAGAATTTAAATCTTGAAGACCGGAGGGCATCGTCCCCATCTTCAATGACTTCGTCAGACAAACTCTAATCCCATGCCATTGTACAACTCTCGACAATGGTGGTCCGAAATAAGTCCTATATACCTCAGTCGGATGCCCGGATTGCAATTCTGAAAGTTCGAAAGCAGACATTGCAGTGCCTTTACGCACGCATCGTGAGACGACCAGACTGAGAAACCCGGGGCAACCCGGCACTTCAAGTTCACTGCATGGCCGTCATAGTAGTACACTTTCTACTCCCCTCAATAAATAGAGGGCTTGGGGTGGCCATTTTGAGAAGAGAAAGAGCAAGAAAGCCCTGTCAAATTTGCTCCGTACTTGCAATATACTGAGTGCTTTCCCATTTTATACACTTGTGAGCTCACAAATAGCAACTTTTGTACCAGCGGGAGCCGAGTTTCATCCACTTTAAAGATATAGAAGCCTTCTTTGGCAGTCCACTGTAAGCCTTCTCACATACTTTAAAGCCTTTCTCTTCATCTCTCGCACACACCTTTCTTCACGCTGAGAGTCGTGTTTAAGTGTGTTTGCCTGCATTTGGTCCGTGGTTTTATTTCAGTTTGTATATACATATATATTATATATATATATATATATATTTATATATATGGACTAACATTATCGAGTTATGCCTCGATTGAGCCTGAACTTGATGCGAGGCGTTTATTTACTTATATATATATATATATATATATATATATATATATATATATATATATGAATCGTGTGTCGAACTTTGTTCGATGAGCCTGATTTTGATGCAGCGTTCTCGCTTTAATATATATATATACATTTATATATATTAACTATGTGTCGGACTTTGTTCGATGAGCCTAGATTTTACATCCGGAGCGTTTACTTGCTTATATATATATATATATATATATATGAACTATTACCAAACTCGTGCTCGATGAGCCCGAATTTTACATCCGGCGCTTACTTGCTTTATATATATATATATGAACCGTTGTCGAACTCGCTTTGATGAGCCTCGGATTTTACATCCTAATGCGTTTATCGCTTATATATATATATATATATTTTAAGGTCCCACCGGAGTTTACTTACGTGGTGGTTGATCGCTTTTACGCCTTTATTTACGTTTTGTCCTCGCTCGAGTTCACTTCGTGGCGCTTGATTGCTTTGTACAACTTTATTTACATTTTGTCCTTTGAGTTTCTCCGTGGTGCTTGATAGCTTTACAACTTTATTTATTACGTTTAAATCCCTTTGGAGTTTCCTCCGTATGGCGGTTGATAGCTTTTATGACTTTTATTTACATTTTTTGATCCCCCATGGAGGTGCTTCGTGGCTGGTGATCATGTCTGTATATATATATTTACAGCTTTTATATATATACCTGCTTACTGCTTTCATATAAATTGTGGTATCATGTGCACCTAGGAATCATGTGATCACAGATTTAGCCTATTGGATCTAGATTCGATTCCCGTGATGGACATTTTCAGCTGTAAGCAGCTTGTAAATTATTCTGCGGTGTCTGAATTTCCTCAGATGGTTTTCATACCCATGAGGAAATCGGCATTATTTTGTATATTATTTTCTTATAGATGCTTCACATCTCGAAAAAAAAATCAATCAAGCCGAACACTTAACAAAATGGAAGTGTAAAAGGTCTCAATTACTATTGAGCATCAAGGTTTGAAAACCCTCTTTTATAAAACATCACTGCCATATCTTGCTAAAAACTGAATTTTTCCATAAATTCAAACCCTGAGTATAGGTGCGAACGAGGCCATGCACTATTTCCAAATAACAACACATTGACCCATACACACACACACACATTCATATACTAGTTTCTTGAAAAGAGGCGGTCACCGTGGTAACACGGATGTCAGGGGGTGCCTAACACCTTCCCTCCGCATAATCAAGTCCCCGGACCCTAATGAATCTCGGTTTCACCGACCCGTTTAGCAATGTCACATCACTGGGTCAATGTGCAAACCTTTTCTCGGTTGTGTTGGTACAACCATTTAAAAAACCAATTGGCGACTCTTAACAGTCCATCGTCGACATTATACATGTCGGACCTTTTCACTTGTTTTTTCAAACAAATCTCACCTAAAATGAGAACACCAAAGAACAAGTAACGGAAATGGACAATTAAAAATTCCGACGTCGACAAGTGGCGGCTCTACTGGGGATGCCAGTAAGAGGACTTAAGCCGCTATTACAATCTTTTCAAAACTGTTATCTACTTGTGTGTGGATGTTGCATTTAAATTTATGATGAATGTGTACGAATGCATTTACTTATTGCACTTAGTGCTTCGCACCATATCTGCTTGTGATATTAGTGCTTCGCACATGTCATCATTTCCATACGGTGAGATGCGATGTATGTGAATGTATGTTGTGTGGTCCCTCCACCAGGAGGCTATCATATCGGTGTTTGATTACTGGACTCGTGGGAAGACTAATTCCCCGAGGCTCAGGAAAGGCACCACCCAAATTCGCTCTAGTTGAAAGACCAGATTAATTTCCCGTTGAGTAAATTGCGATGAGTTGGGAACCTTCATGCCAAAAAGCCACGAGAGTAACCTAAGATAGGTCAGCCTCTGATAAACCCAAAACGGAGGAAAGTCTCTTCATGCTTTCTCATTTTAATTACTTGTACACACAATTACTTGTAATTTCATTCCATATCTATCTCCATGTAATGAAAAATATGAAGAAATGTGTACACATACAGAACATGCTATCCAGTATTACAAAACAGCTGACATCAGTTTTGCAGGATAAAATTCCTAAAATGGACACATCACATAGCATGTTATTATACACACATTCCCTAGAGACTAAACTAGGCAAGTCTTTTGCAGGGAACCAATCAAACCTACTACCATGTCAAAATCAGAAAAGGCTGTAAGCTTGCAGTCAATCATGTCATCATCTGACCAAACTGAAGTTAATCCAGTTTCTCGCAAAGAATTCGACGGATTAAGCAAAAAAATTATAGATTTGGTTGTTCTGCTCAAAGAACTACACCAGTCTGCTCAGGGTTCAAAAATACCCGTACATGCTGAATCCTCTACACAAGGGGGAAACCAGGTCATTACAATATCTGAACTGCAGTTGGATACGACTAAGAAAACTCATGATGCCACCCATCTCATAGGAGATCCAGACACGGGCGACATCAAAAAGAAAGTCCTCCAAATGGAAGAGACCCTTCGTGCTATCAAAGGAATTGGTGTTAAAGTTTATGCCCTAGAGGCCAATTATTTGATATAAATGCTTAACATTTTTATATTATATTTGATTGAATAAATGAATGATTTTATTATGGTTTTATTTACTACGTTATATAAATGTTAACATAATAAAATTCTTTAGAATAGTGATACAATTTATATAGTTTCAAGTATGTGACTTGAACATGAGATTATATAATTACAATTAGTATCATTGCTTTTAAATGTCCCTTAGTCGAGTACCATTGTTGATAGGACAACAATGATGCATTGAGACTAATGATGTGGATCGACCGATGACCAAATCTCATTTGGTCATAAATATATGAGATATTAAGTCAATGCATAGGTATGTGTTAGAGAATGATGTCTTTGATGGACCCACCACGAGAATTCTACGTGGAACATTATGCAAATTGTCATTAGCGATTCTCATAAAGGATAATGATGTAATGGTCCTCCGGCACGAAATCACTATATTACTACACGAGAATTTATGTACTTTGATATCATCAAATTTCACCTTTAATAGGGTGGACTATAAAGGTGATTATTGGGTACATCATGAATCGTGTGAGGAATATGAGTGATCTAGATGGAATTTAACCATCCTATATATTAGGGGTGATATCCATAGGCCTCTTGATTGAGTGGGACTATGAAATGCATGACCATGCTCAAATATTGATTTGTTTCATATAGTCTACTCATTGATCAAGAAAACTCATATTAAATTATGAAGAGTATGACACATTCCATGACTCGAGTTTAATCTAGGATATTAAGGTTAAAAGGATTAAATTACATTGAAACATTAGTCACGAAAAGGTTGCATCAAATCATCAATCTTATTATTACTTGGGTAGCAGTGATGCATTACTAGATGTCAGCTTCAATCGCTTATAATTTTATAATATGATTTTAAAATTATTGCCAACGTAATAATAACCTATAGTCACACACATAGTAACGTTATTTAAAAGAGAATTAATTTAAATTTTGAGGATTTAAATATATTAATATGATTAATATTATTTAAATCACTTAATTTAAATTAAAAGGATAATTTGTATATATATTAATTAAGTAAGACTTAATTAATATATATATATATATATATATATATATATATATATATATATAAATTCGGATTTTATAAAATTAGGTTTTGATTTGATTAATTCCTTTTAACTACTATATATATGATATATAGCAGCTACTTAGGGTTACATCATAATTGAAAAACCCTAGCCGCTCTTAGAGAGAGACTAGAGAGAAAATAGTTTCATAATCGTTCCTTTGGTGGCTAGTACCGCAAGTCCCTCTTACTGCAGAATCGTTCGACGGTTCATGCGGCGTTCGTGTGGATACCGTAGAGATGTGGTTCTAATTAGATTGCGTAAAGGATTCGAAGCTATTTCAGAACTTTTTCATAATCGGTATAATATCTAAACCACTGAATTAATTTCAATTTCGCTTGGATCCTGTTTTCGGTTTCGAAATTGCTTTGATTATTTTTAAATTTCTACTGCATTTTTGTGCCGAAAACCCAACAATTGGAACACACGAGAGTGTTTCATATGCTGATCTTTGCATTTTCCTTGGTGTTCATTATCCAGAAAAGTTTAAGACTCCTTACTTTGAAAAATATGACAGGTTAGGAGATCCTTACACACATTTAAAGGTGTTTATTGGAGAACTTGGATCTTATATAGAGGATGAGAAGCTCAGAATGCAGCTGTTCCAAAAGAGTCTAACTGGAGAAGCCCGTTCGTGGTACACAAGATTAGAAAATTCAAAGATCCATAGTTTGAAGAAAGAGCACACGCCTTCTTCCTCACTCACGACTTCGATCTCAGATGGCTATTGATCGGTATCAAATTACCAAGATCAAGAAACAAATCTAACGAGTCTTTCGGAGAGTATACTCAAAGGTGGAGACGCTTGGTCGCCTAGTTATTCCTTCCATGATGTAATCGAGAGATGGTCATGACTTTCATAGACATCTGAAGCTCCTTTCTATGAAAGAGTTTTAGCCAGCATCGGTAACCATTTTCTGAAATGGTCAAACATGGGGAGATGGTTGAGATGGGATTGAAGTCCGGAAAAATTCAAGACCTAGCTGCCCTCAAAGCTGTTGCTGATCACATCCAATCCAGAAATTATGGAAACAACCCCCAGAGGGTCTATAAAAGGAAAGAGGAAGATGTTTCCCTAATATTACAGGGTCAAAAAGGCAATCAGAACATGCCTATTCAAAGGAGAAACTACACTCCCTTTCAAGTACAGTCTTCGAACCCTCCAGTACCAAAAGGTGGAGAAGTCAAATGCCCTCGAGTGTTCACACCCTTAAGGGACACCCTCGAGAATATTCTCACTCTTCTGACAACACAGAATAAAATTACGCATCTTCTTCCACCATCCAAATTTAATAATGGACGGGGTTTGATCTTTGCTTTCGAATGTGTTTATCATGTCGGTGCACCTGGACATGATACTCAAGATTGTTGGGCCTTGAAACACAAGATCCAAGACCTGATAGACAACTATGAGATCGTGGTCACCAAACTAGATCAACCTCACATTCAAGACAACCCTCTTCTTCAACACAAAGAAGAAGAAGTCAATATGATCAATTGGAGCAATGGACAGAGTTCCAATTTCAACTGTGAATCCTCCCAGACCCTCAAAGACGGTGTTGAAAAATGGGATAAGGCCAAGTTCCAGTTCACAATGGAACAAAAGATGAAAGCTCTATGCAAGCAAATTGAGTAATTGGCAGAATTGGTGACTTATCAGCATCAAGTGACACGTCAATTAATCAGCCACGAGCATGCCAATCTCCTACCTCTTGTCATGAATATTCCCTTATCACTGTTAGAAAATGAAATGCTGGAAGACAAAGTGACAAAGAGAGAAAATGCCAAAGCCCGTCGAGATTTTTCCAACAAAAGGGAATTCACCTATTTAGGCCAACCTATGGAGGAAATCCTTCAGATGTTAATCAATGAAGGAAGGATCAGTTCCCTTCTACCTCCAATCAACCCCCGTTCATGATGGTATAATTACGATGGAGTATGTCAATATCACTCCCATTTTTACGGTCACAACACGGAAGAATCTTTGGGCACTCACCACCTCATCCAAAAATCTAATTGACAAGTGGTGTCCTCACTTTTGGCGGACGATGATCTTGTATTACGTGCAAGTGAGAATACATGTCCTACTAAGTGGAAGAGTTTGGTAGAAATCATATCCACTGAAACTGATGGGGCTAACAAATCACTCACAATGCCAACAATTCAACTCAAGGGAAGCAACAATCCTTTGAAAGTGGCCGCTCCCGAGCCAATAAACTTGACATGCAAAGCACAATATCCTATTGTTAGCTTGCGTAAAGTGCCATGGAATTATGGAGAAGGTGAAGAATCCACCTCACATGCCACTGCTACAGTGTCGAAGGAAAATCCATTGTCCTCTGGATACATGCTAGCTGGAGTCTTGATAGATGGAGGATCATCTCTAAATATCTCTCCATACGCTACATTGGTGAAGATGAATATCAATCTCAACCAAATCCGGAGTAGCCATACTGTCATCAAAGCTTTTGATGGAGCCCACCGGAATTCGGTCAGAGTAATTGAACTGCCAATCTAAATTAGTCCCCATACATTCTGTGTATCTTTCCACGTACTCAAGATAGATTCGGGTACAACCTGCTCTTGGGACGACCGTGGATTCATATGGCAGGGGAAGTCCCCTCCACCCTTCATCAGCAACTAAAATATATTATCAACAATAGCCTAGTCACGGTAAATACTGAACCAGAGTGTCCTCAACACGGGGACATGCCATTCATCAATGCCAATGCAGATGTTAAACCGGTCAGTTTTCATGCCTTGGAAGTAAGCAATACCCAATACCATGCTATTGGAACGCCACCTCTCACACCCAAGATTTCTGACGAAGTGATGGTAGCTACTCAAGAAATGATATCCTTGGGTTATCAGCCAGGACAAGGGCTGGGTAAAGATCATCAGGATATCAAATACCCCATCCAAGTTATCCGTCAAATTGGTACAGCTGGGCTAGGCTACTCTGTCAGTTCTAGTAACAGGAATCCCCATAAACATCTTCAGATTCCTCCGACTTGATTACCGACGTTCATCTATAATTACAACCGCTGAGTCCGTACAATCTCCTGTAAAGGTGCCAGCCAACGTGATGACTATGTTATTTCCCAAGCCGATACAGGTGAAGGTTAAACAAGTCTTTGTTCCAGATCCCCGAGTGGAGGAAGAGAAATAAAGAATTAAACAAGACGTTATCCGAATGATGTCGGGCATACGCATCATCGTTCATGATGAACATACCAATGAGATACACCTGCACGATGATTGCTTCGGGACGTAATGGCCATCATTCGGGACATGGAGGATGATGATGACAACCCCTCCATCACTACTGATCCACGAACTTTGCCATTGCTAATTGGAACAACACTCCTTGCATTGGTCGACAAGGGTAAAACGGGCAAAACTCTTTCTACCCTGTAGATATCATAACTGCTTACTTTTCTGTACAGTATTAGTAGTTTATTTTGTCAGTATATGCTAACACCGTGTATGATCAAAACGTTTTATATATACTAAGTGAAAGCATATTTTGTTTCAGGACCACAATTTAGATGTGCTGTGCATTTTGTCGACATTTGCCTCTTCTCCACAAGGATTATACCTTTGATGTAGAGATGAATTCAAATTGATGGAAAGTACATGAGGACATTGAGGTGCCTCCAGAAATTCAAGAATGGGTCAAAGACAAACCTAAACCCAACCTTGACCAAACCAATTCCTTCAATCTCGGAACCTTAGAAAACCCTAAGTTAATCCAGATTGGTTCAGACCTTACCCCAAACCAGCAGAATGACATGGTTATGCTACTAACCCAATTCCAGGATGTGTTTGCATGGTCTCACGAAGACATGGTGGGTTTGTCCACTGACATTGTTCTTCATCGCCTTCCCATTAAAGAGGGATTTAATCCAGTCAAGCAAAAGCTCAGGCGATTGAAATCTGAGTGGAGTTTGAAAGTGAAAGAAGAAATTGTGAAACAATTTCAAGCTGGCATCATCATGGTGTCCACATATCCTGAGTGGATATCCAACATTGTTCCCGTACCTAAACCCAGAGGAAAGGTGCGAGTTTGCATGGATTACCGGGACATGAACAAAGCTTGCTTAAAAGATAGCTTTCCCGTACCATTTATCCACATTCTTATTGACAATACTGCGCAATACTGCATGTACTCCTTTGCTGATTGCTTTGCGGGGTACCATCAGATCATGGTTGCTGAGGAAGATTGTGAGAAAACTGCTTTCATCACGCCTTGAGGAACCTTTTGTTATAGACAGTTGTCATTCGGCCTCATCAATGCCGGAGCCACCTACCAGCGAGCTATGATGGCTCTATTCCATAACTTAATGCACAAAGAGATCGAGATCTACGTGGATGACATCATTGTCAAATCCCAGAAGGAGGATGACCATTTAGACCATCTTAGAAAGCTATTCAATAGGTTGCACAAGTACAACTTGAAGTTGAATCAAGCCAAGTGCGCCTTTGGCGTTAAATCAGGCAAGTTGCTAGGATTTCTAGTCAGCCACAAAGGGATTGAGCTAGATCCTACCAAAATCCAGGCCAATACGGAAATGCCCATTCCTCAGATAGAGAAGGAAATACGGGGATTTTTGGGAAGAATCAACTTCATTAGCAGGTTTATCTCTCAACTCACAGCAACCTGTGAGCCAATCTTCAAGCTATTAAGGAAGAAATCCTCCATGAAATGGAATGATGAGTGCCAGAATGCCTTCATTACAATTAAAGAACAGCTAGTCAAAGCTCCTATTTTGGTACCACCCAGTGATGATGTTTCCCTGTTCATGTACCTGTCCATAAGTGATAATGCCATGGACTGCATGTTGGGACAGAAGGACGATGGAGGCCAAGAACGAGCTATCTATTACCTCAGTAAAAGATTCAGCAGTAGTGAACAAAAGTATAATCTGATTGAAAAGACGTGTTGTGCTTTAGCATGGGCTTCCATGAGGTTACAACATTACCTCCATGGTCACACAACCCATCTCATATCCCGCGTGGATCCTCTCAAGTACGTGTTCAATAAACCTATGTTAAATTGTCGGTACATCCCGGATGGCGATTGATCTTACAACAATTTGACATCGTATATGTGACTCAAAAGTCCATCAAAGGTCAAGGAATCGCGGATCAACTGGTCGCTGCACCTTTAGGGGATTTCAAACCCTTGGAGACATACTTCCCCGATGAGGGAGTAATGACATTTCAAAGAATAATTATCGAGACGATACTGCCAAGCGTGTAAGATGTATTTTGATGGAGCTGTTAATATGGAAGGTTCTGGAGTTGGAGCAAATCTAGTATCCCAGACGGGGAATAGATATCTCCGTCAGCCAAATTGCGCTTTGTCGCCACCAACAACACAGCTGAGTATGAAGGCTATCTTATGGGGATAAAACTTGCCCGTTCAATGGGCATCAAGCGGTTAACTATCTTTGGAGATTCAGAGTTGGTAATCAGACAATCCACCGGAATCTATCAAACCAAGGAACTACATTTGCTGCCCTACCATCAACAAGTTTTACAGATGGTTTTGGAGTTCGAAGAAATCTCTTTTCTACACGTTCCTCATAATAGGAATGACTTTGCAGATGCATTAGCAACTTTTGCCTCCTTGATTCGCATATCTGACAAAGGACACTTGCCAAGCGTCACAATTTCCCTGCAAAAGGCCCCAGCCTATGGGAATTACGTTGGAGAAATATCGGATGAGCTAACTCCCATCCAGCATCCTTGGTATCAACATATCAAGGAATACCTATGAGATGGATCTACACCCGCTGAGGCGAGCCCGACTGAGAAAAGGCGGATCCATCGACTTCTTCACGAAATTCTACACCGAGTGGAGATGCGCTTCTACAAAAGAGATGCAGGCTAGGTCTCCTCGGATGTTTAGAAAAGATCGAAGCCCAAAGGCTTATTGATGAAATCCACAGTGGAGTCTGTGGGGGTTCCCCATATGAGTGGCCCCCCCCTTGTCAAGAAAGTCCTCGGGACAAGACAGACATTATTGGTTATCTCTTAAAGTCGATTGCAATGACCACGCCAGAGATGCTATCGATTACGATTCATGGGAATGCTATACACACCCCTCTGCGGGAACTCCACAATATGAGTTCACCTTGGCCCTTCTCTGTGACACCCCCAAAATTAGGTATACGTCACCCATCTTGGGTCGCCACTTACATGGTACATAAATTCAAATACAACTTAATAATACAACTGCTGCAGTATAATACGACAAAACATAAACTGTGAGTTTGAATACAAATATTGTCTACTAGAGATTATACAAACTCAAAAGGAATCCTTATTACAATTATTATTACACTATTTTATAGAATAGTGAGGACTACTAATGCTATCATCTGGTCCGTCACTCCATTCCCCGACTAGTCCCTGCTACGTTCTCATTTCCTAAAGAGAACAATAAAAGTAAAAGGGTGAGCTCAACTAGCCTAGTAGGAAATATTATGACTAAGATAATGCAGAATATATTATCGTTAGCCTTCAACAGTGTTAAACTGATATAATATAACAACAATCAAGTTTAACTGCAGAGGAACAAGCAATCCATTAAAAGAGTCAAGTAGAGAATAAAATCTACTATCTTTTATGATTTAAAAGGTTTTTCATCACTTTTATCCCTAGGACTCAGCTTAATAAATAATCCACATCATCGAATCACCCCTGCACTACGGCCAAGGATATTCTTTAGTATCATGACCACAATTATCCATGAACTACGAGCCAAGAATATTTGTGTATTCATTAATGGTCATGATCATTCCAACAACTGTCCATCAATGCACTACGGGCAAATGAGGACTTTTACCACATCATTTGTAACATTACGGTCATGATTACACAGAATAATCCCTGGTCATAATCATACCAAGTCCATCTATGCACTATAGGCCACAGATGACTTTCAACAAAATATAAACATGAGGATGATGACAATGATATAAGAATTCAATAAAACAATTTCAAGAATTATTTTATCCAGAAACTAATAACGCCCAAATTGTCAACATGATATTGCTTTGTAGAGTAAAATTCATGAATGCTCGTAAGAATATTTCCATGAAAAGATCTCGGATGAAGTGCAAATATCAAGGATATTCCACTAATTTCATGGAGTATAAAGTCAAAACTTTAACCAATCGAGTATAAAAAGGAATGGAATAACAAAAAAATCACTTAGGCATGCGATGAGATCAAGACAGCAAAGTTATTCCAACGTAATAATAAATAATCGGATCAGTCCCACCAGAAACGCATGCACGTGATATATTCCAACGTAATAATAAAGACGAAATCAGTCCCACAGAAACGCATGCATGAGATATTCCAATGAGAATAATAAAGATTTTAACCAGTCCTACAGAAACACATGCATGAGCAGGATGTTCCAAATGAGAATAATAAAGAATGGAATAACGTAAGAATTTCACCAAGTATAGGGTAGCACATGCATATATCTGGGTTATTCCAATGTAATAATAAAGAATGGAATAACAGAAGTTCTCTTCATGGATAAGAAAAGAAATAATACTCCCTATCTTAGAAAAACTGGATACTGGAATAGTGAGGTAGTAGACTTCTCTTCTTCTTTCTATAGTTTCTCTCTATAATAATCGCTCTAAAGCTTTTGTGAATTGGTGAGAAATGAAGAAAAATGAGCTTCTATTTATAGAAAAATATAGTTTCGATAATCAGCACATTTTGGGGCTCGAAAAATTACGATCAATACCTCCAACTTTTCCTTTATTTTTAATTTGGTCATGGAAGTATTATCAAACTTGCACCACCTACCCTAATAGTAAATAATGTGATTCAAAGAGTAAATTATGTGAATCAATAGTTCTGAACATGTGAAAATACTGAATTACGAAGATAATACCTCCATCTATACCTCCATTTTTAACTTAGTCATGCAAGTATTATCAATCTTGCACCAACTCCCCTAATAGTAACAATAATGTGAAACAATAGTATACACATGTGAACAAATAGTTATAATCATGTGAAATAATAGCAATCAATTGCTCATTTATCCCAAGTTAAATACCGAATTAGTGATATAACCTCCAAACATCGATTATTATGGAAATAATTGTTGATTTTCACTAACACAAATAATTCCAACACAATGAAACCATTTTTTATCAAAAATATAAATTTTGAAATTTTGAAGTTTGACTTTTCTGAAAAAAAGTCAATTGTTGACTTTTTCGACAAAAATAGTGAATTCCGTAAAATTTTGTGTTTATAGACTATTTTACTAATTTCATCGTTAGGACTCAAATATCATGTCCAGCGTATCCAAATTCAACTCCGAACACAACTTCAATTTTAATAACATTCATCATTAATATTATAACTCACAATATTTATCAACCAGTCGTTCTCGTGAAAGATGGGGCTTTCCAATAAGGATTTCTCCTTATCATAGCCGCAATTAGGTGACCAAACCTCTCCTTGATGTAACTTCTGTAGACATTATAAATATTGAAATTTAATAATATGAATAACTTTGTCGCCTCAATTATTGATTTAATAAAATAACATATTATGCAAATGATAATCTTTGTGACAATAATCGAATCAATAATATGAGAGATATGATGCAAACAATTCTCAGTAGCAATAATTGAGTATAACCGAGTGACTTCTCACGTAAGCATCAATAATCAATACCGTGTGATACTATCTGACCACGCGTATTCATCGTACTTTTACTTACTACCGGGTTCAATGTTCAACAGCTTAACAGTAAAACTTCCGCCGTTATTTTCATAAAGTATTTTTGTCGCTTTCTCGATCCCGACGATAATTCCGCTGTGGGGTCCACCAATGATTGTCTTCAGTTATACTTAATATAACTTTGTTAAAACAAATATTTCCCGACCAATCTAATATTATATAACAACTTACGTACTTTGCAAAATTTGTAAATATTACCCACAACTATAACATTATATCATATCTACACCATAATATTCAAAAATATATTTCAAGAAAATTTAATCTTTATTCAAAAAGTTGGGGTCTTACAACCTCCCCTTCTTATGAAATTTCGTCCTCAAAATTACGGTGCGTACCTGGTATGTCGAAGAGGTGAGGATACCTTGATTTCATTTTGGATTTTAACTCCCAAGTTATTTCCTCAACATCATGGTTTCTCCACAAAACTTTTACTTGAGGTATAATCTTAGAGCGTAGAATATGTTCCTTCTTATCCAAGATTTTAACAGGAACATCTTCATACGTTAAATCTTCCTCTATCTCGTCTGGTTCTAATTCAATAATGTGTTTCGTGTCTTTCACATATTTACGTAACATAGATATGTGAAAAACGTTATGAACACGAGACATATTTGGCGATAATGCAAGTCTATAGGCCACAGTTCCTACTCGGTCGAGGATTAAAAATGGGCCAATGAATCGAGGGTTGAGCTTTCCTCTTTTCCAAATCTCGTAACTCCCTTCCATGGAGCAACACGTAACAACACATGATCTCTAATATCGAATTCCACGTCCTTTCGATGAAGATCAACATAACTCTTTTGTCGATCTTGTGAGGTTTTTATATGTTGTCGGATCGTTTGAATCTTTTTCGTAGTCATACGTACCAACTCCGGTCCCAACAACGTTGCTTCACCCACCTCATCCTAGTATACTGGAGAACGACACTTTCTTCCATATAACGCCTCAAATGGAGCCATGCCAATACTTGCTTGATAACTGTTGTTGTAGGAAAACTCCACCAATGGTAAGAACTTGTCCCAACTTCCCTTGAAGTCAAGGATATAGAGTCTTAATAGATCTTCAAGAGTTTTAATGGTCCTCTCCGATCGCCCGTCTGGCCCGAGGATGATATGCCGAAATTAAATCGTAAATTCGTTACCTATAGCTTTTTGCAAACTAACCCAAAATCTTGAAGTGAATCTTGGGTCTCGATCGAAACTATGGATATTGGTATACCATGAAGTCTTACAATCTCAAGTTTATGTATGCATACTGAAGCAAGATGTTCAAGTGTAAAAATTTACGGTATAGGTAGTAGAAATGAGCGGACTTGGTCAATCTATCAATAATGACCCAAATTGCATCTATGCCTTGAGAAACCTTGGGAAGACCAATGAATCTAAATCCATAGTAATGTGTTCCCACTTCCATTCTAGAATTTCAAGTCGTTGCAATGGACCTTTTGGTACTTAATGCTCCGCCTTGACTCGTTGACAAGTTAAACACTTTGAGATAAACTCTGCTATCTCTCTCTTCATATTGCTCCACCAAAATGTATGTCCAAGATCACGATACATTTTGGTACTCCCAGGATGGATTGCAAACGGTGTGTTGTGCACCTCTATCGTGATTTTATACTTTAAATCAGGTTTGTTAGGAACACAAAGTCTGGAGTTGACTCAAAGTATTCCTTCCTCATCGATTATTGCTTCTGGCATAACACCTTCTTGCACTTTCGTCTTCATACGCAGTAGCTCCAGGTCTGTAGCTTGAGCAGCTTTAACTTTATCGATTAAAGTCGGTTTTACTCGTATCTTTGCCATCATCATGTAGGTCCCTGGAGTCTTTATCTCTAACTCCATCCTTTGCAAGTCATACAAAATGGGGATTTACGTTGACAATATTGCACTTGTACCCGCATATGATCTTCTACTCAGTGTGTCAGCTACCACGTTCGCTTTTCTAGGATGGTATTGGATGGTATGATCATAATCTTTCAATAGTTCAAGCCAACGTCGTTGTCGCATGTTGAGTTCCTTTTGGGTGAAGAAATATTTGAGGCTTTTATGATCCGTGTAGATCTCCACCTTCTCCATACAGTAATGCCTCCAAATCTTAAGCGCAAAAACAATGCTAATTGACTCTAGATTATGAGTAGGTAATTCCTCTCATATTCTTTGAGTTGTCGTGAGGCATAAACTATGACTTTCCCATGTCGTGGGGAACACATCCTAACCCTTTGCACAAGCATGATCATGAGATGACAAATCCTCTCATGCCGATGCTATTATCGAGCAGTCTTTGAAATGAGTCTCTCTCTGAGTTCTTGACAACTCTTCTCACATTCCTTGCTCTAATCGAACTTTGTATCTTTTCGAGTCAGCTGAGTTAGTGGAGTAGCGATTCGAGAAAATCCTTCCACGAATCTCCGATAATAACCAGCTAATCCGAGAAAGCTACGTTACTTCTATTCATTTGATTTAGGTTTCTCCCGACTTTGAATAGCTTCAATCTTTCTTTGGTCAATGATATTCCATGACTTAATATCACGTGCCCAAGGAATGCAACTTCCTCAAGCCAGAACTCGCATTTCTTCAACTTGGCATATAGCTTGTTTCACGAAGCTTTTGGAGTATAAGCCTCAAGTGTTGCTCATGATCTTCTCGACTTTTGGAATATATGAGGGTGTCATCAATAAAGACGACCACAAAATGATCCAAATATTCCTTGAATACTCGGTTCATCATATCCATGAAGGCAGTATGAGCATTAGTCAATCCAAAAGACATGACTAAGAATTCATAATGCCCGTCTCGAGTTACAAGGCGCCTCTTTGGAATATCCTCAGTTTTAACCTTCAGCTGATGATATCTAGAACGAAGATCGATCTTTGAAAAAAATTGTGCTCCTTGTAACTGATCAAACAAGTCATCAATACGTGGAAATGGGTACCTATTTTTGATGGTGACATGATTCAACTCCCGATAATCAATACAAAGTTGCATACTCCCATCTTTCTTCTTCACGAAATAGAACAGGAGCACCCCAAGGAGACGTACTAGGATGAATGAAACCAATGTCTAACAGTTCCTGCAATTTGGTCTTTAACTCTTGAAGTTCAATAGGAGCCATTCGATATGGGACTTTGGAAATGGGTTTTGTACCGGGTTCAAGGTCGATACAAAATTCAACTTCACGCTCTGGGGGTAGGCCAGGATGTTATTCAGGGAATACGTCATGAAATTTATTAACAATAGAAATATCCTTCAAATCTGACGTATTTTTGTTTAAATCCGTGACATGAGCTAAGAAAGCTTCACATCCACTTTTCAATAAATGAATAGCTCTATGGCTTGAGATGACCGTGATTGATTTTAATGGTTTGGTCGCTTGAATTCGCATAATAGGTTTATTAGGAATATGAAAGCTAACAACCTTACGAAAACAATCAATTTTAGCATGATGAGTAGTTAACCATCAATCCCTAGACTCACGTCAAATGCAAGTATTTTTAAGGAGATAAGATCGACAGGTAACGTGCGGTTATCGATTTGAATCAAACAAGACTTATAAACAGTGGATGTAATGAAGGTTTCTCCTAATGGAGTTTCAACAGATAAGTCAAAGTCTAATTTCTCCGGAGTCAAATTTAATCGTTGAGCGCAAGTAGGAGAAATAAAAGAATGGGTAGAACCGATTATCAAATAAGGTATAGACTTCGCTAGAGTTTATGATAAGCTTACCGTGATGACTTCGTTCGGGTTCCTTGCTTTCTCGGAGGTCACTACAAACGCCTCTCTCACACCACTGGGGCTTTGACTTTTCTAGGACGACCTTTGGTGCCTCTATCCGAGCTGAACATGTCTTTGGTAAACGACAAAATCGGGCTAGGTGACCTTCTCTTCCACAATTATAAAAGGCTTTTGATGGCATCGCGCAGTTTGGACTGATGTGTCCCTCCCCTCCGCATTTGAAGCATATGATAGGTGGTCGTTCTCCTTCCTTGACAACGGGTGTTGGTGCTGATGTATTTCCATCATTGTTGAATCTCCTCTTCTTGAAATGTCCATTCTTTTTGTCTTAGCTATGATTACCACCCAAGTGGTTACCATTTCTGGAATATTGATTCCCTCCACGCTTGTTGTCACCGTTTCGATGACTGTTACCACTTGTATTTTCATGCTGCCGGCTGCTTTCCCTTGGTTACGTTAACTCATTACTGGCGCTCAATAATCGAGCCCTATTTACAACATCCGAGTACAAACACGGTTTATGAGAAATAAGATATTGACGTATCTCCTATTTAAAATCACCGCATGATTCGCTCCTCATTATCGACCAAATGGGATGCTGACCGGGATAACTCATAGAAATTTAGCCTCGTATTGCGACACGGTCATATTGTTTTGTTCTAACTTGATAAACTCCACCTCTTTCATGTGACGAATACTTTCGGGAAAGTACTTGTCGTTGAATAGCTCTTGGAACTTCTGCCAAGACATCTTGAGTGCGTCAGGCTTGTTACGTTTTACAGATTTCCACCAGTAATCTGCCTCTTCACGCAACATAAAGGTGGCGAAGGGAACCTTTTGCTCCTCGGAGCATCCCAATACATCAAATATCTTGGTGATCTACTTTATCCATGCTTCAGCCTTAAGTGGTTTTGGCTCTCCAATAAACTCCGGTGGTCCCAGCTCCTTGATCTGTTTAGCGGTAATCGTCCGAGAGTTTCCAGTGTTTTACCTACATTTTGGACAGGAGCCGCTCTCGCCTGATGTTACATGAATTGTATAAAGCCTCTGAACATTCCATCATTCATCATTTGGTTAGTGTTGTTGTTTGCATGAGGATTGTCGCCTTCCTGATGCACATTATTCTGATTGTTGATCTGTGGAGACTCAATGGTCTCTTGTGCTCCAGTGCTATTCTCAATATTCTCGAATGCCATTTTCAAATACTGCCACAAAACAAGGGTTAATTGACATGCAACATATTATCCATATACTCTGACAACCCAATTAAATACCAAATAAACTTAGGTAGGTCATACTAGCGAAGGAATTCCCCGTCTCTCCCCTCCTAGTTCTAGTTTCACATATTAGCCAGGGATCATATCCCTAATCTTCGATACCAACTGTGACGCCCCCAAAATAGGTATACATCACCTATTCTGAGTCGAAATCGAATACATGGTTCAGAATACAAATACAACTTAATTATACAACTGTCGTGTAAAGTACGACAAAACATAAGCTGTGAGTTTTAAAACAAATATTATCGTCTAGACAATATACAAACTCAAATTCAATATTATTACATTTATTTTCCACTATTTCACTGAATAATGAGGACTACTAATGCTATCATGTGGTCCATCACTCCGTTCCCTGACTAGTCCCTACAACATTCTCATTTTCTGAAGAGAACAATGAAAGTAAAAGGGTGAGCTCAACTAGCCCAGTAGGAAATATTATGACTAAGATAATAGAGAATAAATTATCATTAGCCTTAAATTGTGTTAAACTGATACAATATAACAAACATCAAGTTTAACTGCAGCGGAATAAGTAATCCATTAAAAGAGTCAAGTAGAGAATAAAATCTACTATCTTTTATGATTTAAAAGGTTTTTCATCACTTTTATCATTGGGACTCTAACAATAAATAATCCACATCATCGAATCACCCCGCACTGACTACTGACAAGGATATTCTTTAATGTATGGCGACCATAATTATCCATGCACTATGGGCCAAGAATATTTCAGATTCATTAATGGTCATGATCATTCCAACAACTCATCCATCAATGCACTACGGACCAATGAGGACTTTTTTCCACATCATTTGTAATATTACTTACTATGATTACAATCAATAATCCTCGTCATAATTATACCAAGTCCATCTATGCACTATAGGCCATGTATGACTTTCAACAAAATATAAACATGAGGATGATGACAATGATATAAGAATTCAATAAAACAAGTTCAAGAATTAATTTATCCAGAACTAATAACGCCTAAATTGTCAACATGATCTTGCTTTGTAGAGTAAAATTTCAAGAATGCTCGGAAGAATATTTCAATGAAAAGATCTTTGGATGAAGCGCAAAATATAAAGGATATTCTACTAATTTCATGGAGTATAAGTCAAAACTTTAACCAATTGAGTATAATAAAGAATGTAATAACAAAAGAAATCACCAGTGCATGCGATAAACCACATGATAGGTTATTCCAACAAAATAATAAATAACGGAATCGAGTCCAACAGTAAAAAACATGAATAATATATTCCAACGAGAATAATAAAGATTTTAATCAGTCCCAAGAAAAAGCGCATGCACAAGATATTCCAACAGAATAATAAAAATTTTAACCCGGGTCAGCGTAAAACACGCATGGATGTTCCAATGTATGATAAATAATGGAACCGAGTCCGACGTAAATGCATGAATTGGATGTTCCAATGAGAATAATAAAGAATGGAATAACGAGGAAGAATTTCACCAAGTATAGGGTAGCGCATGATATCTAAGTTATTCCAATGAATAATAATAAAGAATGGAATAATGTAAGTTCTCTTCATGGATAAGAAAGAAATAATACTCCCTACCTTAGAAAAAGCTGGATCTTTGGAATAGTGGAGGTAGAGACTTTCTTCTTCTTTCTATAGTTTCTCTATATAATAATCGCTTCTAAAGCTTTTATGAATTGGTGAGAAATGAAGGAAAAATGAGCTTCTATTTATAGAAAAATATAGTTTCGATAATCGCATCGCTTTGGGGCTCGAAAAATTACAATCTGAATACCTCCAACTTTTCCTTTATTTTTAATTTAGTCATGGAAGTATTATCAAACTTGCACCACCTCCCTAATAGTAAATAATGTGATTCTTGGTAGTAAATTATGTGAATCAATAGTTCTGAGACATGTGAAAATACTGAATTACGGTATAGTACCTCCATCTATACCTCCATTTTTAACTTAGTCATGCAAGTATTATCAATCTTGCACCAACTCCCCTAATAGTAACAAGAATGTGAAACAATAGTATACACATGTGAACAAATAGTTATAATCATGTGAAATAATAGCAATCAATTGCTCATTTATCCGGTTAAATACCCGATTGGTCAATATAACCTCCAGACATCGATTATTATCGAAATAATTGTTGATTTTCACTAACACAAATAATTCCAACACAATGAAACCATTTTTATCAAAAATATAAATTTTGAAATTTCGAAGTTTGACTTTTCCCGAAAAAGTCAACTGTTGACTTTTTGACAAAATAGTGAATTCCGGAAATTTTGTGTTTATAGACTATTTTTACTAATTTCATCGTTCCGAACTCAAATATCATGTCCGCGTATCCAAATTCAACTCCGAACACAACTTCAATTTTAATAACATTCATCATTAATATTATAACTCATAATATTTATCAACCAGGTCGTTCTCAGGAAAGAGGGGCTTTCGATAAGGATTTCTCCCTATCATGCGCGCAATTAGGTGACCAAACCTCTCCTCGATGTAACTTCTAGACATTATAAATATTGAAATTTAATAATATGAATAGCTTTGTCGTCTCAATTATTGATTTAATAAAATAACATATTATGCAAATGATCTTTGTGACAATAATCGAATCAATAATATGAGAGATATGATGCAACAATTCATCGTAGCAATAATTGAGTACAATCGAGTGACTTCTCACGTAAGCATCAATAATCAATACTGGTGTACTACTTATGCAACCACGCCAGCATCTTGTACTTTTACTACTGGGTAGTTCAACAGTTAACGGTAAAACTTCCGCCATTATTTTCATAAAGTATTTTTGTTGTTTTCTCAATCCGACAATAATTCCGTTGTGGGGGTCCACCAATGATTGTGCCATTGTACGAATATTCCCTGTTAAAATGAATATTCCCCGACCAATCGAATATTATATAACAATTTGCGTACTTTGCAAAATTTGTAAATATTACCCACAACTATAATATTATATCAAATCTACACCATAATATTCAAAAATATATTTCAAGAAAATTTAATCTTTATTCAAAAAGTTGGGGTCTTACACTGTTAGCCTATAGAACCACAATGCGTACCTCCACTGGGGCAACCCTCTACGCATTAACCTATGGGATGGAAGCAGTGCTCCCCATAGAAGTAGAAATGGAATCCCTCAGAGTGTTGATAGACGCTCTGCAGGATGAACACCAATGGGTACAAGACATGTATCACCAATTGTCTCTAATAGACGAAACGTGAACCACGCCTATCTTCCATTGTGACGCCCCCAAAATTAGGTATACATCACCCATCTTGAGTCGCCAGATACATGGTACAAAATTCAAATACAACTTAATAATACAACTGTCGTGTACAATACGACAAAACATAAACTGTGAGTTTGAATATAAATATTGTCTACTAGAGATTATATAAACTCAAAAGGAGTCCTCATTATAATTATTATCACACTATTTAGCAGAATAGTGAGGACTACTAATGCAACATCTATGACCATCACTCTATTCCCCGACTAGTCCCAGCTACGTTCTCATTTCCTGAAGAGAACAAAGAAAAGAAAGGTGAGCTCAACTATCCCAAAGAAGAAATATTATGACTAAGATAATGCGAGAATAATTTATCGTTAGCCTTCAACAGTGTTAAACTGATAAAATATAACAACTATCAAGTTTAACTGCAGCGGAACAAGCAATCTATTAGAAGAGTCAAGTAGGGAATAAAATCTACTATCTTCTATGATGTAAAAGGTTTTTCATCACTTTTATCGCTGGGACTCAGCTTAATAAACAATTCACATCATCAAATCACCCCTGCACTATGACCAAGGATAATCTTTAGTATCACGACCACGAATTATCCATTCACTACGACTTAAGATAATTATGTTTTCATAATTATCCAATCACGAATTATCCAATCGTTTCAAAAAATCACATCAAAGGCAAGTATTTTCAAAGAGATAAGATCGACAATGTAACGTGAAAGTGTTGATTTGAACAAGATTTATAAATAGTGGAGGTAACGAAGGTTTCTCCCAACTGAGTTTAAACAGATATATCAAAGTCTAACTTCTCCAGAGTTAACTTCAAACATTGAACATAACTAGGTGCAATAAAAGAGTGAGTAGAACCGGTATATAACACGGTATAGACTTTGCAAGAGTTCATGACTAACATACCCGTGATAATTTTATTCAGGTTCCTCATCACGAAAAAAAACGCTCTCTCTTAAACTACCGGCTTTGGCTTGCCTGGGACATCCTTTGGTGCCTCCATCCTAGCTGAACTTGTCTTCGGTGAATGACAAAATCGAGCTAAGTGACCTTCTCTTCCACAATTATAGCATGCTTTGGACAGCAACGCGCAGTTTGGACTGATGTGTCCCTCCCCTCCGCATTTGAAGCATATGATAGGTGGTCGTTCTCCTTCCTTAACAACGGGTGTTGGTGCTGACATCTTTCCATCATTATTGAATCTCCTCTTCCGAAATGTCCATTCGTATTGTTTTGACCATGATTACCACCAAGTGGTTACCATTTACGCATGTTGATTCCTCCATGCTTATTGTCACCGCTTTGATGATCAAGTATCACCCCAGATTATCATTTTTTCTACCGCTTCTCTTTTAGTTTCGTTGACTCGTTATCGCTACCCACTAATCGAGCCCTATTTACAACATCTCAATACAAACACAGCTTTATGAGAAATAAGATATTGATGTATCTCAGGCTTCAAACCTCTTAAAAACATCCGCGTCATTCTCTGTTCATTATCAACCAAGTGGGACGCAAATCGGGACAACTCGGCAAACTTGGCTTCGTACTGCGACATGGTCATGTTATTTTTCTCCAACTTGATAAATTCCACCTCCTTCATGTGACGAATGCTTTCGGGAAAGTACTTGTCATTGAACAGCTCTTGGAACTTCTCCCAAGACATCTTGAATGCGTCAAGATGGGTACGTTTTACAGATTTCCACCAGTGATCTGCCTCTTCATGCAACATAAAGGTGGCAAAGGGAACCTTTTATCCCTCGGAGCATCCCAAGACATCAAATATCTTGGTGATCTGCTTTAACCATGTCTCCGCCTTAAGTGGTTCTAGCTTTCCTAAAAACTCCGGTGGTCCCAGCTCCTTGAATTGCTTAGCGGTGACCAACTATGGGTTGCCATTGTTTCCTCCTGCATTATGAACAGGAGCCGCCTTCGCCTGATGTTGCATGAATTCCAAAAAGTTCCTAAACATACCATCATTCGTCAATTGATCAGTGTTGTTGTTTACAGGAGGATTATCGCCATCCTGTTGCACATTGTCCTGATTATTGATCTGTGGAGAATCAACGGTCTCCTGTGCTCCATTGTTATTCTCAACATTCTCGGATGTCAATTTCAGATACTGCCACAAAACTAAGGTTAATTGACATGCAACATATTATCCCTATATTCTGACCGACCAATTAAATACCAAATATACTTAGGTAGGTTATACTAGCGAGGAATTCCCCTCTCCCTCCTAGTTCTATTCTCACATCTTAGCCGGGATCATATCCCTAAGATTTGATACTAACCGTGACGCCCCCAAAATTAGGTATACATCACCCATCTTGAGTCGCCATACACATGGTACGAAATTCAAATACAACTTAATAATACAATCATGTTGTATATAATACGACAAAACATAAACTCGTGAGTTTGAATACAAATATTGTCTACTAGAGATTATACAAACTCAAAAGGAGTCCTCATTACAATTATTATCACACAATTTCACGAATAGTAGTGAGAACTACTAATGCAACATCTAGGACCATCACTGCTCCCCGACTAGTCCCAGCCTACGTTCTCATTTCTCAAGAGAATAGTGAAAGAAAGGTGAGCTCAACTAGCCTAGTAAGAAATATTATGACTAAGATAATGCGTAATAATTTATCGTTAGCCTTCAACAAAGGTTAAACCGATAAAATATAACAACTATCAAGTT
This sequence comes from Panax ginseng, assembly GCA_020205605.1. Taxonomy (NCBI): domain Eukaryota; kingdom Viridiplantae; phylum Streptophyta; class Magnoliopsida; order Apiales; family Araliaceae; genus Panax; species Panax ginseng. Next base: position 50,728,833 of record CM035143.1, on the reverse strand, counting down.
TAATGCAAGTGGAACAAGCAATCCATTAGAAGAGTCAGTAGGGAATAAAATCTACTATCTTCTATGATTTAAAAGGTTTTTCATCACTTTTATCATTGGGACTCGGCTTAATAAATAATCCACATCATCGAATCACCCCTGCACTACGGCCAAGGATATTCTTTAGTATCACGACCATGAATTATCCATGCACTACGGCTTAAGATAATCATGTTTTCACAATGGTCCTGATCATGCCATAAAACAATTCATCTTTGCACTATGGCCAAAGAGAATGCATAGCCATAATCATACCAAAAACTGTCCATCAATGCACTATGGGCCAATGAGGACTTTTATCACATCATTTGTAACATTACGGTTATGATTATACCGAATAATCCTTGATCATAATCATACCAAGTACATCTATGCACTACAAGCCACATATGACTTTCAACATAATATAAACATGAGGATGATGACAATGATATAAGAATTCAATAAAACAAGTTCAAGAATTAATTTATCCAGGAACTGATAACGTTCAAATAGTCAACATGATACTACTTTGTAGAGTAAAATTCAAGAATGCTCAGAAGAATATTTTCATGAAAAGATACTGGATGAAGCGCAAATATCAAAGATATTCCACTAATTTCATGGGTATAGAAGTTAAAGTTTTAACCAACTGAGTATAATAAAGAATGGAATAACAAAAGAAATCACAATGCATGCGATGTATCGCATATATGCAAGTTATTCCACGAGAATAATAAAGGATGGAACCAGTCCCATAAACGCACGCATGTGATATATTCCAATGTAAAAATAAATAATGGAACCAGTCCCATGTAAACGCACGCATGTGATATTTTTGCGTAATAATAAATAATGGAACCAGTCCCACAGATTATACGCACGAGCATGTGATATTGCTTGACGTAATAATAAATAATGGAACCAGGTCCGGCGTAACGCACCGATAGGATATTTCGACAGTATAATAAAGAACGGAATATTAGAAGAATGTCACCATGTATAGGGTAGCCCGCGTATATAGGTTATTCCAACAGAATAATAAATAATGGAATAACAGAAGTTATTTTCATGAGTACAACAAATAACATCCCTTACCGTAAAAGAAGCTGAATATAAGAGTAGGGAAGGAACAAAATACTTTTCTATAGCTTCTCTATAATTTCTCTCTCTAGAGTTTCAGTGAATTCGTAAGAAATAATGAAGGAATGAGCTTCTATTTATAGGAAAATGGAATGAATAGTAACTAATTCATGAACGGTCTGATTGATTTACTATTAAACTGGACGGTCCATATTGGTTTACTATTAAAACTTAAAACAACTACCATACCGATTTACTATTAAAACTTTAAACCAGTGGATCCATATTGATTTATTATTATAACTCCACCAAATGTCCATATTGACTTACTATTATATCTTCAACCAACTGATTCAAAAAAATTAGCACATCTCCTCATGGAATAATATTGTACCCAAATACCCGAATGCACAATACTAGAGTGAATAGTAATCGGGTTAATAGTAACTCGTGAATAGTAACTCGTGAATAGTAACTCATGAATAGTAACTCCAACACGAAAAGTGTCCCGAATACCCAATTGAACAATATATCCTCCAGACATCAATTATACTAACACAAATAAGTTTAACACAATGGAACTATAAAATTAATCTTTAATCAACACGAACTTATTCATCATTAATATTATAATTCACAATATTTAACAATCAAGTCGTTCCCAGGAAAGAGGGGGCTTTCCGATAAGGATTTCTCCTTATTGGCGCGCAATTAGGTGACCAAACCTCTCCTTGACAGAACTTCTAGACATTGTCAACATTGCAAATAATAATATGAATAACTTTGTCCTCTCAATTATTGATTTAATAATATATCATATAATGCAGATGATACTATAACAATAATTGAATCAATAATATGAGAAATATGATGCAACAATTACTGTAGCAATAATTGAGTATAGCTGAGTGACTTCTCACGTAAGCATCAATAATCAATACCGTGTGCTTCTTGTAACTACGCCAGACATCAGTTTCTTTTACTACCGGGTAGGTCAACAGTTTTAACAGTAACACCTCCGCCGTTATTTTCATAAAGTATTTTTGTCGTTTTCTCAATCCGACAATAATTCCGTTATGGGGTCCACCAATGATTATGCCGTTGCACGAATATTCCCTGTTAAAACTAATATTCCCCGACCAATCGAATATTATATAACAACTTGCGTACTTTACAAAATTTGTAAATATTACCCACAACTATAACATTACATCAAAACAACACCATAATATAAAAAAAAAATTATTTCGAGAAAATTAAACCTTTATTCATAAAATCTGGGGTCTCACATCCATGGTCAGTTATATCAGCAAAGGATCGCCAGATCCTACAACAAAAAAGTCTGGTTACGGCAGTTTAAACAACATGACTTGGTTTTGAAGAAGATAATTGACAACCAAGATCAATCTAAGGGAAAATTCGCTCCTAACTGGGAAGGCCCGTTTGTTGTCAAGGAAGTATTGACAGGAGGCGCTCAAAGATTGCAAGAAATGGATGGCGATGAATTTCCACAACTCATCAATTCGGACGCTGTGAAACAATACTATGTTTGAAGTTGCCATCAAGCAAACATCTTGGTGTTGGATCATCAGATCACTAGTCATTAGGTTCTTTAACCCTTTACCACATACAATTCTTCCACATTTTGCCCTCTCGGGAAAATATACTTTTCAAGCCAATGACTGGCTTCTCGGCATTCCTATGACTTAGGCCATCCCACTATAGATTGAACCTCTCGTGTTTTGCGGTTTGGCTAAACATACATGGGATCAAACTTCTCGCATACCTACAATTTATCCTCATCCCAGGATTAAACTTTCTCCTCCCCGCAACCGACTTCGCACATGGGGATCACGCTTTTCCACTCGCCTTGAGGGGTGACCTCGTCGACCGATCTCCTCTTCATAGAGTACGTAGGCAACCATTTCATATATGGCCCGTCGCAATAAAACAAAAACAACAAAAACATTTCTACTCCATTCTCCTTACAAAACAAAAACAATAAAACATTCTTACACATTCATCGCATACATGATTGAACCTCTTACACTAGGTTCAAACTATGCAAACCTGATCTCCTCTTCAATAGAGTACGTGGCGACCATTCATGAAAGCGGTCTCACCCCCTACCAAAACACAAACCCTTGTCGGTTGAGTGCTGGGATCAAACATTAATCCACTACATTTCATTTGCTTCGGATCAAAGGGATGGAATTACTTCAACTCCTACTAAATAGAGATTGGCGTGACCATTTAAGTTCTTGCCATCATACCTTGAAGAGCAACACCAATCCATAAGAGATGGAATTAACTAGGCTTCTCCTAAATAAAAAAATCTTGGCGACCATCCGTGGTGCGGTCAATCTCAGAGGGGAAAGCTAAATTCCTCTCCATATTTCCATATAAAAACAAGTCCCAAGACACCAAAGATGGTAGGGATACATACGGATCAATGATCCATTACAATCGTCCGTGAGACATCTCAAAGTCCATCCTCAAGGAGGAATTCAGAATACATCAAGATCGTAAGCCCTTACACAATAGGCAAAATATCAAGCAAGTATCAAAGCATATCTAAAAGGGAAGTGATCAAAAATATATTTCCCTGCCATATATATATATATATAATGCTGTTTGATATACACAATGTAAATTGTACATGACAAAATGGCTAAGCTAGTCTGTGCAGGAAAATACAAGCTCATCTATAAGTCAGGGTATATGCGAGCTAACAAGCCTAACATGGCGTCCCTCTCGTAAGAAGGAGACGGTCGTGGTCTCCTCAGCGAGAATATCCACACGACCCAACAGATCTGCAGCCATCTGCATGGTGACCATATGCTCATCAATGTAAGCGCTCATCTCTGCGATCATGCCAGTGGTAAGGGACCTCACTACAATACTATTTGTAATGACTACATCCCAGACAGAAATGGAACTATCCCGCTCAATTATCACTGCATCTCTGGCTGATCTAGCCTCATCCCGCTCAACAACAGCGGTGTCTCTGCGAGCTAATGCCTCGTCTCTCTCTAACAGAGTTGCGTCTCTCCCATCAAGGGCAGTCAACATCAAGGCTCTAGCCTGGTCTCTCTCAAAGGTCATCAGATGAAGACTTTGCTCAAAGTATTATGTTGAATGCTGAATCACAACATTACTGGTACTGGGAGAATCTAAATGAAATGTTGGCAATTCATCAGTTATCTCCTCCTCGATGTAAGAATCAATATCCTCCATAGGCCCTACATCATCTGAATCAATACTCGATAATGTGGATACTACCGCAACCGATGCAATCTCTGTCTCCATCCATGCGGAATACTCTACAGAACAACCTAGATGATCGACGGAAAATCACCTATCTCACCGATCCCAACATGCATACACACGGATCGGTCCTCCCTCCGAAGAAAGATAGCGAGAAGTCAACACCGACCTATCGCCCCTCAAAAGGATGAAAGTCCCGGCCCCGGTCAAATCACGACATCACGACCAGTGGGTGATAAGTAGTCACACCCCTCAAACCAGCCAGATGGACATAATCCATGCCCGGAGCATGAGTAATAAAGTTGTAAGGTGAGCTAAGCCCCGAGCACGACAATATGACAAATGGATCTCTGATATCCGCCAAGAATATGGACCAAGACATAGCATCTGTACACTTCGATGGCTAAAAGGAGTACGACATGGTTATATCATGGGTGAACCAGTACCCATGCCATCTAAGAGTGCCAATCGGTCTAAAGTGTGACATAAACCACACGTATAGCATGACCGAGCTGCCCGTGAACACTCCTATCGAAAAAGCACAGCAATATGTGGCTGACCTCAGAGTCTGCTATAATCATCAGAATGATGGTATGACCCACCCTGAGAGCTCTCACTGCCATGATGACTCCAATGTCTATCTCATCCATGTACCGTGGCATATAGACATACGACAGCACGCACAATATTAGTACATCCACTCTGGCTCGACGCCAATGATCCTCCGGTGCGGTGAAATCCCCAGAATGTTGTGTATAATTATCCTTAGAGCCAAATCTGTCAAACAGAAAGCTACGTGGGATATAACGTGGCTCGATGTAAGCTCATCCTCGCACCACTTTACGCCCTCAATCCAAATGAGGGTCATGAACCACCGACTCATGTCCCCCAAAGCCATATATCTGCAAGGTCCGCCTTGTGGCAAAGATCGTCAACCATGCATACTCCTCCAGAGTGGGAGTCAACTCTTGGGTCCCAAATTAGAAAACCTGCCTCTCCGATACCCAGTGCTCTAGCATGCCATCCACAAATCCTGTGGGAACCTGAAACATCAACAAGGTCATAGTATGCTACAACAAATGATCTACGGTCACCCTGTCTAATGGTGACATGATATCGTACCATGATCGCTTACCCGATGCCATCAATGATGGTGGTTTATGATCAATATGACTAACGATCGAAGAAGACATCTGTACGGGCTGTGTCATAAGACCATCCAGTGGTCAATGCTGAATATTTCTGGACATACATACATATGCATAACATGATACATGTATTGCAGATAATAGATGACAATATGATATAGGGAATAAAAAACTGTGCATACATTCCTAAGTATATCAACATGTAATACATCATCTCTCAGATATCTACAAATATGGAAAATGGGGCATATACGCCTCTACTACTAATGAGAGGCCTATCAAAAGATATAACGAGAATACACATCGGAAGAAGACAATGGTGTCAATATCTATATCATCAATCCTGTCCACCTGATGTAACTCCTCCTGAGTCACTGGATCTCTATCAGCAGGATTTCGTGCCTATATAGAAGGAGGATCTGCTACCAGAAACCAAATGTGTCATCTGAGGGGCCAGCACCTGAGCTAGAAGGATCAAACGAATCTGCCTCTGCCGGATCTCTTCCCAAATGCCGAATAAAGAAATGTGCCTGGTCTAGTCATTTGGGTCAAATCATTAATCAGGTCACATGAGTCGGATCTCAGACCTAGGCTATTCAATCCATCATAATCACGGATCTTGGAACCATATCCCCCATAAACTAAGTGGCGCGGGACTGGGCTCCGATTGTAAGAGGGAACCACCAACGCTGGAATATCTCTTGAGTGCAAGGACCCTTTGATAATATAAAGCTGTCAAACCCCAACAATGGGATATTAGTGATGGGTGACTACGATACAGGCCAATGATGCTTGGCAGGAGGCAAGATCGGCATACGAATCTCCAATGTGGTGCTCCTAATAGCACGCTCTCCTAAATAGAGCTCCCATCCTCCATCTATAAAGAGAGGAACTCTCCGGGTGGAGATCACATACTCAATGCCAATCGGGTACCCATCCTCAAATCCGATGGCCAAATGTTCCCCATAATAGGGAATCCATGTAATGATATCAGCTGTCAATAACTCTAGCTGCATGCGGCAGTGAGTGAAACCCTCAGCTACAGGGACTTCCGTTAAAATGGAATGATGCCATTATCGTCCTCGTGGATAGGTATCTAAACCTAACACACTTATAGGACACAAGCATGGGAGCCTCTCGTAGGCCCAAAACTGCCAACACAAGGGTAAAACATCTGCGGTTAGTAAACACTCTTAACCTATAAATGGAAAATGACAAGAGAAATACTCACCAGCAGAAATGGGTAGAATCCTAGCCAAGCCTCACCAACCACAATGAGCGCATCTACGCATGCCCCGAGGAAATAAGCAAAGGTGTAGGAACCCCAATCATACTTTCTCCAATATGGTCCACATTACGTGTGGCGGCCGATCAAAGTGAACGACACCAGATAAGAGTTATCTTCTATGGTAGCCTCTAATGATCATCGTGAACAATCGTCAAGAATACGATCCTGACTTTGACATCATCGGCATGGGCTCACTCAAAAGCCCGCTTTCATAGCATCTACGCCAAAGGACCTACACGACAATCCTCCTTTGAGCGCCTCACGCCATACGGAACTCCTAACAAGGATCGGCTATGAGGGGTAATGTTAAGCTATGCAAGGTACTAGCTCCCTCCAAACTCCATACCGTCGATATAAACCGCCAATCCATCGGCGGCCATCATCACCTCACAGTCCAATAAATAGAGTGATTGAGTTTGATGAAACCATCGCTCAGACAATGCCCTGAGGTAACCCCAGGGATAACGACGGGGAAGGATGGAGAAAAATGCCCCGAATCCCTAATCATGCACTCCTGCTCTATAATCAGGATGAAGACCCTGATACATTGAGTGTATATTAAATAAATTCCTTCGAGGCTGTGTGAAGCCGGGAACCTGCATGAAATGCAGATCAACATCAAAACCCTTTAATCCTCATCAATAGGAAAGAATGAAGATCAAGATCTAACGTCATACCTCATTAGCATGCAAGTATATCGAGGGATGTCTGCTCAAGTCACCCAGAAGCTTTGGGTTTTCCACCTGAATACAAGCGAGCTCCCTACGGGTAACATGTGCAGCATGAGCGGGGTCCTCAATCGGAATATCCTCATCCTCGTCCTCAACGTGCGAACGCCGCACCAGATCGACGTATCACCGCTTCCACCAATCGACGAGGTCATTCGGCGAATGGGGTCGAGGCACTTCAGAAGCCCTCCACCGTATACCAGAAGTGGTCATGCGGGAACTACTCGGCTGATCCAGATCCATAATATCTGGACAACAAGTCTCCAAATCACCTCGTAAAGGGTGTGGTATTTCCTTACCAAGCTTTTAAAATTCATTTTATGATTACATGCATGCATGCATTACTTTAACATACATCTACGGTGAGTTAAAATTGCATGACTAATTAAATGCCTACATTTTGAAATTTTTTGCCATAGTCCCTTTGTAAATAGGGACTATCCACACGCATATAAAATGACTAGTGGCCATTCATTAGCACACTCGCCTCTAAAGTTATATATATAACATATGCATTAAAGATTAAAATCATCGATTGCATAAGGTTAACCTCAATATCGTGAGTACTTTGCCTTTCTATCTTTTGCTCATCGGACCTCAAATAGGGACAAAATAACGAGAAAAAGGTGCCAATTGATTTGTCTCAAAAGTCAAATTTTTCACATCATTATGTTTAGCATGGTTTAATACTAACATTTACTATGTTGAATATTTTTATCAAGTCATTTGTGCATACATAATCACTACTATGTGTTTAGATGCATTTTATCGACAACTCATTTTCTAACGGATAAAAACCGGAAAAATACATGCATACGTTACCGTGGATAGTCTTGAGAACACTTGTACGGTGTGATGTAATTTACGTAAAATAGCCCGAACTCAAAGAGATCTGAAGGAGGCTCTCGGATTTTCCTTTGCGACACAAGTTAAAAATGACTTGTGAGACCAACCTACTGGATTATAACATCCATAGTTGGCCGTAGGTCCATCTACGGCTGAAGAAGGTGTACCTGCGGCACCCCTATGTGGGGCCCACCCCTCCGACTCGGTCAAGTTCAAGTTGCAAAGGAGTTCTTGCGGACTAAAAAAGTCAAATCCGGAATAAAAATGCTACGCGATTAAGCAAAACATCCTACAATCCTGGTCTTCTCAGATGGAACTTTGAGTCTGAACATCACTCATTGGTAGTCACCCAAACACGAGGTATACCATGCCAATGTTCTCATTTGTTACAAATCACATCCGTAATACCTTGTATGCAGTCCAATGCATGAACCTCGGTCATTACCCTAAAAGATCAACGTGATCCCCGACGGGGGTTACAACGTAGATCCTCGTCGGGGGTTACAACGTAGATCCCCGATGGGGGTTATAACGTGAAGCCCCGACAAGGGGTTACAATGCACATTCAGCCATTGACACATATATCAATGAAGGTCAAGTAGCCTTGACGTTATCTCAGCCGATGACGATGAAACCTATCGAAGCTCGAGAGCTATTCGAGGATTTCATACTCGATTACTCATATTCCCCAACGGATCCCTGGTGGGGGTTACAACGGGTTCTGCCATTGATTCACACGTCAACGAAGATCAAGAAACCTTGACAAATTTCCCCCATGTGGTTCTTTTCCACCCGTTGATTCATATGCCGGTGAAGTACACGTCAACGAAGGTCAGCCATCCCTTACGACATTTGCTGTTGGCAGTAAATCCAACAGAATCTTGATATGTCATGGCGATACCAACCAGGAAAGGTCAACGTCATCAAGGAGGATCGATGATGGAATATGTTATACACATCCTCAAACAGACCAAGCTTTATCCCCACAGATCTCTTACACATAAGAGGTACATCTTCAGGATCAAGTCGTTATCAAGGATCCAGGAATTTGGTGATAACCCCAACATCAACATCCTAACAGATTCAGATTACAAATCAAATTTGGTCATCACTGCCAATCCCTAGTTGAAGCAACAGAGGAGCTGAATCATCCCCATGTTGTCAGCAACAACCCGTACACATGCATCATACATTTGTATCATGTTGCTACATATAGTATCATGTTTGTCTTATGGCATTTCAAGTGTCTAGGATTCTTTATCCTACCCCTACATTGCATTGCATGAGTATGATAAAGAGGGGCATCTGTAGACACTCAAAATTTTTTGCACACCTGTCACTAATATTGCAGGAGGACATATTCATCTTTCAAGAGAGAACCCTAGAAGATAGTTCATATCCATTCTGGATACTATCGGAAGTTCAACATCAACCCCGGAACACACACCGGGAGTAACAATTCCAACCTCAGAGACAACCCCGAGGCGTACAAATCCAATACCAGAACACACATCGGAGAAGACCGATTAATCTTGGAGATAACCCCGAGGTATCCAGTCTCAGTCCCAATCATGGGAATAGCTACCAACCTTGGTGATCACCCCAAGGAATGCAGTTCCGGCGATAACCCTGAAAATGCTTGTTTTAAATGCAACCAGCTTCAATCTCGGCGCTCACAACGAGATACCCAGTACCAACCCGGAGATAACACCAGGAGGACATGCACACCTTAGAGTTGACACTGAGGACTTTTAACACTTATGACGGTCAATCTCAAATAAGCCACGAGAGCGTAACGTCGCTTTGACAAATTTTAAACCGATAACACCCGAGGAAAGGGCAACCTCGTCATCTTGACAACACGATGCCACATCACGTCGTCTCATCATTTTATACACACATCTCTACACAATGATGTCCCATAAGAATCAAGGAAAACCAATCCTGAGTGACTATTGTACTGGGTAACGGATAGAATTTGAAGCTTGAAGACCGGAGGCATCGTCCCCATCTTCACCGACTTAAGTAAAACTCTAATCACATGCCATTGTATAACTCTCGACAACGGCGGTCAGAAATATATCCTATATACCTTAGTCGGATGCCCAGATTGCAATTCTAAAAGTTCGAACGGACATTGCGGTTGCTACGTTACGCGTCTTAAGAGACGATTAGACACGAGAAACCCGGGAAACGAGCGACCTCAATACACCGTATCGGTCAGTAAGTACACATCGGCTCCCCTCTATAAAAAGAGGGCATGGGTGGCCATTTGAGAAGAAAAAAGCGAGGAAGCCTCCATCAAATTTGCTCTACCGTACTTACAATATAATGAGTGCTTTCCCATTTTATACATTGTGGTGACATATATCAACTTTTTGTCTTACATGGGAACCGAGTTTCATCCACTTTAAAGATATAAAAGCCTTCTTTGGTAGCCCACCGTAGTAAGCCTTCTCACACACTTTAAAGCCTTTCTCTTCATCTCTCTTTTACCTTCTTCACGTTGAGAGTCGTGTTTAGTGTTTTGCCTTTACTTTGGTCCGTGGTTTTATTTCATTGTATATACATATATATTTATATATATATATATATATATATATATATATATATATATTTATATATATGGACTAACATTTTCGAGTTATGCCTCGATTGAGCTAGACTTGATTCGGAGCGCTTATTTGCTTATATATATATATATATATATATATATATATATATATATATATATATATATGAATTGTGTGTTTAACTTTGTTCGATGAGCCTAGATTTCTGATGCAGAGCGTTTCTTCGCTTTAATATATATATATATATATATATATATACGCATTTATATATATTAACGTGTTGCCGGACTTTGTTCGATGAGCACAGATTTTACATCCTGAGCATTTACTTGCTTTTATATATATATATATATATATATATATATGAATATTTGTCGAACTTTGTTCGATGAGCTGAGATTTAACATCCAAAGGTTTACTACTCGCTTATATATATATATGAATCAGTTGTCGAACTCGCTTTATGAGCTCGAATATATATATATATATATATATATATATATATATATATATATATATATATATATTCGTCCCACACGAGTTTACTTACGTGGTGGTTGATCGCTTTTACTGACTTTATTTACGTTTTGTCATGCACCTCGGAGTTCACTTATTGGCGGTTGATTGCTTTATACAACTTTATTTACATTTTGTCCCTTTGGAGTTTCCTTCGTGGTGGTTGATAGCTTTTACTGACTTTATTTACGTTTTGTCCCTTTTGAGTTTCCTCCGTGGCGAGTTGATAGCTTTTATGACTTTATTTACATTTTCGATCCCCATAGAGGTGCTTCGTGGTCGGTGATCATTTCAGTATATATATATTTACGACTTTTATATATATACCCTTACTTACTTTCATATAAATTATGTTATCATGTGCTTTAGGAATCATGTGATCACAGATTCAACTTATTGGATCTAGATTCGGTTTCAAGTGATGGACATTTTCAAATTTATAGTGACTTATAAATTATTCTACGGTGTTTGAATTTTCTCAAATGGTTTTCATACCCACGAGGAAATCGGCATTATTTTGTACATTATTTTCTTATAGATGCTTCAGCATCTCAAAAATAAAATCAATCAAGCCGAACACTTAACAAAATGGAAGTATAAAGGTCTCAATTACTATTGAGCATCGTGGTTTTAAAACCTCTTTTATAAAACTTCACCCATATATCTTGCTAAAAATGAATTTTTCCATAAATTCCAAACCTCATATATAGGTGCGAATCGAGGCCTCTTGACTATTTCCAAATAACAAGACATTGACCCACACACACACACATTATTCAGATAATAGTTTCTTGAAAAGAGGCGGTCACAAGTGGTAACACGGATGTTGGGGGTGCCTAACACCTTCCTCCGCATAATCAAGTCCCCGAACCCTAATGAATCTCGGTTTCATTCGAATTCAGTTTAGCGATATCACATCATTTGGGTTAATGTGCAAACCTTTTCTCATTGTGTTGGTACAACCATTTAAAAAACCAACTGGCGACTCTTATGATCCATCAATCGACATTATACATGTCAGGACCTTTTCACTTGTTTTTTCAAACAAATCTCACCTAAAATGAGAACACCAAAGAACAAGTAATGCTGAAAGGGACAATTAAAAATCCCGACATCGACATCATTCTAAGCATTTTCCTATAAATATGGTGCTTAGTTAGAATTGAAAATCACACAATGAAATAAGTTTTCTCTCTTTTTCTCTCGATATTATCGAGCGTATTTTTTGTGATAGTATGTAGATACTTTTGTGAGTTGCTATTCATCGATTGTAAGTTTCCTTCAAATTTCACCTTTATATCGATATTCCGTCGAAAGACTTGATATTTTGAGGTAAGGGATGTTATTTTCTTTCTAATGATGTTATTCGTTCAATATCATTATCTGCAGAAATATTGGTATGGATTTTATTATGGAATTTCTACCTTTTTATGTCTAAGTTACTATTCACGTATCTGACTATTCACGAATCTGGTGCAATTCACCGAAAAATGAAATTTTCTCCTTTTGTCCAAGATGTCTATTATGGTTTATTATCTTTGATTGTGTCCATGTTTTGATCTTTATTTTTGAATTCCGCTTCCACAATTGGTTTTTTGGAGTATTATTGAACTTGGATAAACCATAATACTGAATCCCTAATATTTAGCCTTTTGTCTCACTAGATTCGTTTTCTTTAAGATATTTTTCATCATCCTCGGTCTAAATAATGATATTCTTTGAATATCTTTGGCACCGTAGTGCAAAGATGAATGATTACCTAATGAATATCTTTGGCCCGTAGTGCAAAGATGAACAAGAATGTAGATGAACATGACCAACTGGTGATATAAAATGAATATCTTTGGCACCATGGTGCAAAGATGAATATTTGATTCAAGATGTATATTGATTGATGTTACGAGGATAAAATATTGATGATGGACTTTTCAATCTTAGAAGATAGTAGAATTCTTTCTACTTGACTCTTCTAATGGATTGTTGTTTTCACTGCAGCTTGTTGATCTAAAACTTGTTGTCTATTATATTTTATCGATTTTTTTCCTCATTGAAGACTAATGATAATTTGTTGTATATTATCTTAGTCATAATATTCTTCTTTGGGCTAGTTGAGCTCACCCTTTTCCTTTTTGTTCCATTGTTCTTCTCGTGAGGAGAGAATTTAGCGAGAACTAAGCGGGGTATGGAGTTATGATTCAAGATAGTTGTTTTAGTAGTCCTCACTATTTTGTAAAATAGTGTATCAATAATTGTTATGAGGACTCCTTTTGAGTTTGTATCTTGTCTATTAGACAATATTTGTATTTAAACTCACAAGATATATGTGTTATTCGTATTTTGCACGCGACAATTGTATTCTTGAAGTTGTATTTATTTCTATACCATGTATTTGGCGACTTAGAATGGGTGATGTATACCTATTTTGGGGGCGCCACACGGTTGGTATCAAAGCTTAGGATATGATCCTGGTGAGATTTGAGACAAGAACTAGGAGGGAGAGACGGGAATTCCTTCGCTTAGTATGACCTGACTAAGTTTATTTGGTATTTATTTGGTCGGTCAGAGTATAGGGATAATATGTGACATGTTAATTAACCCTTGTTTTGTGGCAGTATTTGAGAATGGCATCTACAAATATTAACAATGAAGTGAATCAGACTGTGGAGACACCTTTAATCATCACCCAGCGGAACGTGCAACAGGAAGGCAATATTTCTTCTGTAAACAACACTACCGAACAAATGATGAATGATGGGATGTTTAGATGCTTTTTGCAGTTCATGCAAAATCAGACGAGGGAGACTTGTGCATTGTCGACGTCGGGATTTTTAGATGTCCCTTTCCATTACTTGTTCTTTGGTGTTCTCATTTTAGGTGAGATTTATTTGAAAAACAAGTGAAAAAAGGTCCCACATGTATAATGTCGACGATGGATCTGTTAAGAGTCGCCAGTTGGTTTTTAAATGGTTGTACCAACACAACCGAGAAAAGGTTTGCACATTGACCCATTGATGTGACACTGCTAAATAGGTTGGTGAAACCGAGATTCATTAGGGTCCGGGGACTTGGTTATGCAGAAAGAAGGTGTTAGGCACCCCCCGACATCCGTGTTACCACGGTGACCGCCTCTTTTCAAGAAACTATTACCTGAATGTGTGTGTGTGGGTCAATGTGCTTTTATTTGGAAGAAGTGCGAGGCCTCGTTCGCACCTATATACACAGGGTTTGAATTTATGTAAAAATTCAGTTTTTAGCAAGATATAACAATCATGTTTTATAAAAAAAAAGGTTTTTCAAAGCCTGATGCTCAATAGTAATTGAGACCTTTTACACTCCCATTTTATTAAGTGTTCGGCTTGGTTGATTTTATTTGAAACATGCGAGGCATCCGTACAAAAATAATTTACAAAATAATGCCGACTTCCTCGTGGGTATGGAAACCATCTGAGGAAATTCAGACACCGCAGAATAATTTACAAGTCGCTACATTTGAAAATGTCCATCACGGAACCAAGAATCTAGATTCAACGGGATGAATCGTGATCACATGATTCTAGGCGCATATACATATCGCAAATTTATATGAAAGCGTGTCGTATATGTATAAAAGTCAGAATATATATATACATACATGATCACCAACCACGAAGCACCTCCATGGGGGATCAGAAAAGGTAATAAATAAAGCTGTTAAAAGCCATCAACCGCCACAGAGGAAACTCCAGGCGGGACAAAACATAAATAAAGCTGTAAATACGGTCAACCGCCACGAAGGGAACTCCAAGCGGGACAAAATGTAAATAAACTTGTAAAAGCGATCAACTGCCACAAAGGAAACTCTAGCAGATTTAAAATATATATATATATATATATATATATATATATATAAAAGTAAATAACGCATTCCTAGGATGTAAAATCGGGGCTCATCGATGCAGTCCCACCACAGTTCATATATATATATATATATATATATATATATATATACAAAAGCGAAAAAACACAGGATGTAAAATCAGTGCTCATCGAATGCAGTCCCACCACATTCATATATATATATATATTAAAGCAAATAAACGCCTCGCATCAAAGTCTAGGCTCAATCGAGGCATAACTCAATAATGTTAGTCAATATATATGTAAATATATATATACTATATATATATATACACTAATATGAAACCACGGACCGAAGTTCGGGCAAAAATAAGCAACACGACTCTAAACGTGTAGAAGGGTGTGTGCAGAGATGAAGAGAAAGACTCTAAAGTGTGTGAGAAGGCTTACAACTGACTGCCAAAGAAGACTTCTATATCTTTAGAGTGGGTAAACACTGACTTTTGTTGATACAAAAGGGCTATATATGACCTCACTGTGTGTTTAAAGGGGAAAGTACAACTGCGTGGGATGAGTCTGCAGCAAAATTGAGGCGGGTTCCTCGCCTTTTCTCTTGCAAAATGGGCACCAAGCCCTCTATTTATAGGCAATTTAGTTGCGGGTGTACTGCGGTGAGCCATGAGTGTACAGGGGAAACCTGGTGGGCCCGGGTTTTTCTGATCGGGTCGTCTCGAAATCGTGCACTTTCGAGCCTTTGTAATGTCCACTCGAACTTTCGAAGTGCAATTGGGCATCCGTTTGAGGTATCTGAGACCTATTTAGGACCGTCGTTGTCGAGAGTTGTATGATGGCATGGCATGGGATTAGAGTTTATGCGAAGTCATCAAGATGGGACGATGCCTCCGGTCTTTCAAGCTTCAACTTTCATCCGATTACCGAGACCCATAATCACTCCGGATTGGTTAGTCTTGTGGGACATTATTGCATAGAGATGTTAAGATGACGTGACATGGCATCATATTGATGAGATGACGATGTTGCCCCTCACCGGTGTTATCATTGGATTGAAGGATAAAGGCAGACGTTGCTCAGACTTCGCTGAGATTGGGCTGCTGCAATTGTTGAAGGTCCTCATTGTCACCTTTGAGGTTTGCTGTCTTCCTATGTTATTCTTGGGTTAGTCTGATGAATCTCATTATGAGCGTAGAGATTGAAGTTGGTCGCATTTGAAACAAACATTTCACAGGTTATCGCCATTTTGCATTCCTTAAGGTTATCACCAAGGTTGGTGGCTATTCTCATGGTTGACCGAGACCGATACCTTGGGGTTATCTCTCGAGATTAATCGGTCTTCTCCGAAGTGTGTTCCAAGATTGATCTGCATGCCTCGGGGTTACATCCGAGGTTGGAATTATTACTCTGAGAATGTGATCCGGGGTTGATGTTGAACTTCTGGTAGTATCCGGTATGGATTTGGATTGTCTTTCCAAGGTTCTCTTGAAAAGACAATCCTGCCTCCCGCAATGTTAGTGATAGTAGTACAAAAAAATTTTGAGTGTTTACAAGATGCCCCTCTTTATCATACTCATGCATGGCGATGCATGGGTAGGATAAAGAATCCTAGACACTTGAAATGCAACAAGACAAACATGGTACTATGGATAATAACATGATGCAAATGTATGATGCGTGTGTACGGGGTTGTAGCCCAACACGCTGGGGATGATTGCTAGCTCCCTGTTGCTTCAACTGGGGATTGACAATGATGACCAGATTTGATGTGTAATCCGAATCTGTTAGGATGTTGATGTTAGAGTTATCACCAAATTCCTGTGTCTTTGATTATGACTTGATCCTGAAGATGTACCTCTTATGTGTAAGAGATCTGTGGGGATAAAGCTTGATTTGTTTGAGGATGTGTATAACATATTCCATCATCTATCCTCTTTGATAACATTGACCTTTCCTAGTTGGTATCGTCAGAATATGTCAAGATCCTGTTGGATTTACTGCCAACAACAAATGTTGTTAGGGGTGCCTAACCTTCGTTGATGTGTACTTCACCGACATGTGAATCAACGGTTAAAAAATCCTGTAGGATATACTGTCAGGGCTGCTTGACCTTCACTGACGTGTAGATCAACGGAGCATTCTATGGGTAGATTGTCAAGGTTGCTTGACCTCCGCTGTCGTGTAGATCAACAGAGCATTGCGTTGTGACCCCCGCCGGGGTACCGCTTGGGAAATATGAGCAATTGAGTATGAAATCCTCGAATAGCTCTAGAGCTCTGATAGGTTTAATCGCTATCGGCTGAGATAATGTCAAGGCTACTTGACCGTCATTGATATGTGTGTCAACGACTTGAATGTACGTTGTAATCCTCTGCTGGGGAAATACGTTGTAACCCCCATCGGGGACTCACGTTGTAAACCTCGTCGGGGATTCACGTAGGGTAACGACCTGGAGTTGGTGGCATCGGACTTGTAAAAGGTATTGCCGTATATGATTTGTGACAACTGAGATCATCGGCAGGGTATACCTTGTGTTCAGGTGACTACCAATGAGTGATGTATAGATTCATAGTCTCATCTAGGAAGACCAGGATTGTATGCTATTTTGCTCAATCGCGTGGCATTTTTATTCCTGATTTGACCTTTCTAGTCCGCAAGAACTCCTTTGTAACTCGAACTGGACCGAGCCGGAGGGGTGGGACCCACATAAAAGGAGTGCCGCAGTGCACTCACTCGATCAGCCGTGAGCTCATGACCAATCGCGAGATGATAAATTCCAAAGAGAGTTGGTCTCACAAGTCACTTTCAACTTGTCACGCGAATGAAAATCTGTGAGCCTTTTTCAGATCTGCTGAGTTCGGGCTATTTTCTACAAATTCTGTCATCGTACAAGTGTTCTACACTATCTTGGTAACGTATGCATGTATTTTTCCGATTTTTATCCGTTGGATTGTGAGTTATTGCATGAAATGCATCTAAACACATAGTAGTGATTATGTATGCACAAATGACTTGATAAAAAATATTCAACATAGTAAATGTTAGTATTAAACCATCTTTGAACATAATGATGTGAAAAATTTGACTTTTGAGACGTTCAATTGGCACCTTTTTTCTATTTTTTGTCTATTTGAGGTCCAATGAGCAAAAGGTAGAAAGGCAAAGTACTCTCTAGTATTGAGGTTGACCTTATACGATGATGATTTTGATTTTTAATGCATATATTATGTATATGACTTTTAAAGGTGTGTGTCTTCTTGAATGGCCATCTGACAAGCACATGCATGTGTGGATAGTCCTATTTTTAAAGGGGACTATGGCAAAAATTTTCCAAATGTAGGCATTGGGTAGTCATGCATTTTAACTCTATTATATGTTAAAGTAAATGCATGCATGCACATAGACATAAATGCATTCTAGAAAACTCCAGGTAAGGAAATACCACACCCTTTCTGAGGTGATTTGGAGACTTGTTGTCCAGATATTAATGGATCTGGATCAGCCGAGCAGTTCTCACAGGACCACTTCTGGCATACGGCGGAGGGCTTCCGAAGTGCCTCGTCCCCGTTCTGTCAGACAGCCTTGTCGGTTGGTGGAGGCCGTGATTCGTCCTATCTGGGTAGATGTACCAGACATTAAGGACGAGGAGGCGGATATTCCAATTGAGGATCTCACTCCTGCTGCACATGTTCCTCGCAGGGAGCTATCTAGTATTCAGGTGGCAAACCCAGAGCAGCTGGGTGATTTGAGCAGACATCCATCGATGTATTTGCATGCTAACGAGGTATGGCATTAGACTTTGATCTTTCTTCTTTCCTATTGATGAGGATTAAAGGGTTTTGATGCTGATCTGCATTTTATGCAGGTTCCTGGTTTTACACAGCCTCGAGGGCGGTTGACATTCACTCCATGTACCAGGCGCTTCATCCTGACTATAGAGCGGTAGTGCATGAGTGGGGATTTGGGGCATTCTTCTCCATTCTTCCCCGTCGTTGTCCCTGGGGTTACCTCAGGGTATTGTCTGAGCGATGGTTTCATTAGACTCAGTCACTCCATCTGCTGGATTGCGAGGTGATGATGACGCATATGGATTGGCAATTTATCACAGGTATGGAGTTTGGAGGGGAGCCAGTGCCTTGCATGGCGAATATTACCCCTACTGCCATCAGATCCTTATTAGGAGTTCCAACGGAGGCGCTCAAATCCAGGACTGTCCGTTTAGGTCCTTTGAGCGTAGATGCTATGAGTGGGCTTTTGAGTGAGCCCATGCCTAATGATGTCAGAATCAGGGATCGCGTTCTGCGGCGATTGGTCCTGATGATCATTAGAGGCTGCTTCATAGAAGATAACTCTTCTACAGTATCCTTTGCTTTGATCAGCGCCACATGTGATGTGGACCGTATTGGAGAGTGTGATTGGGGCTCCTATACCTTTGCTTATTTCCTCCGGGGCATGCGTATGAGCTCACAGGGTTTGACCGAGGCTTGGCTAGGATTTTACCCATTTTTGCTGGTGAGTATTTCTCTTGTCTTTTCCCATTCATAGGTTAAGAGTGTTTACTGATAGTAGATGTTTTTCCATTGTGTTGGCAGTTTTGGGCCTGTGAGAGGCTCCCATGTTTGCGTCCTGTGAGTGTGTTAGGTTAAGATACCTATCCACGAGGACGACGATGGCACCATTCTATTTTGCCGGAGGTCCCTATAGCCGAGGGATTCACTCACTGCCGTATGCAGTTGGAGTTGCTGACAGCTGATACCATTACATGGATTCCCTATTCAGGGGAACATTTGACCATTGTCTTTGAGGATGGACACCCGACTGGAGTCGAGTATTTGATTTCCACCAGGAGAGTTCCTCTCTTCACAGATGGAGGCTGGGAGCTGTATTTACGAGAGCGTGCTATTAGGAGCACCACATGGGAGATCCGTATACCGATCTTGCCTCCTGCCAGGCATTATTGGCCCATATCACAGTCATCCATCACTGATATCCCAATTTTGGGGGTTGACGGTTTTGCATTATCAGAGGGTCCATGTACTCAAGAGATGTTCCAGCGATGGTGGTCCACTCGCACTATTGGAGCTCAGTCCCGCGCCACACAGTTTATGGGGGATATGGTTCCAGGATCCTTGATGATGACGGATTGGGTAGCTTGTGTCTGAGCTCCGACTCATATGACCCAGATTAATAGTTTGACCCGGCCCGCTTGGACCGGGCACATATATTTATCCGGCATTTGGGCGGATATCCGGCAGATGAGTCATTTGTTCCTTTTCGGCTCGGTATTGGCCGGTCCCTCAGATGACCCATTTGGTTTTGCCGGCGTAGATCCTCCTCTTTATAGGTCTGACATCCCTGTTGATAGAGATCAAGTGACTCAGGAGGAGTTATATTAGGTGGACAGGATTGATGATGTGGACATTGACACCATGGTCTTCTTCTGATGTGTTTTCTCGTTATATCTTTTGATAGGCCTCTGTTAGATATTGGGTGGCTGTTCCCCATTCTCGCTATATCTTTTGATAGGCCTGTGTTAGTAGTAGGGTGGCTGCTCCCCATTTCCTTGTATTTGTAGCTGTACAGAGCTGATGTATTAGATGATGATATACTTAGGAATGTATACACCGTTTTTTCCATTCCCTATATCATATTGCCATCCATTATCTGTTATGCACGTATCATGTTATGCATATGTATGTATGTCCAGAGATATTCAGCATTGACCCCTGGATGGTCTTATGACACGGCCCGTACATATGTCTTCTTCGACAGTTAGCCGTATAGATCATACCCCACCGTCAGTGGTGGTATTGGGTATGCGATCGTGATATGATAGCATGTCACCACCGAACGGTGATCAGAGATTTGTAGATTAATTCTTACATACCATGACTTTATTGATGTTTGAGGTTCCGCGAGGTTTGTGACGGGATGCTAGAGCATTGGCTACCGGATAGGCAGGTATTCCGATTTGGTACCCATGATTTGACTCCTACTTTGGAGGAGTATGCACATTTGACGATGCTGACTTTAGACAGACCTTGCGTGCATCTAGCTTTGGGAGACATGAGTAGACGATTCATGACTCTCTCAGAGTTAACGGTGGAGAGTAAAGCAAGGCGACATCTAGCCACGTGATATCCCAAATGTTTTTATCACGCGATTTGGCTCGGAGGATAGCTATTCACGACATTCTAGGGATTTCACCAATGGGGAAAGAAAACGGCATTTGGCGAGTGGATGTACTATTCTTTGCGTAAATGCATCGTCAGACGTCTATATGCCACGATATATGGGCGAGATAGACATTGGTGTCATCATGGCCGTGAGAGCTCTTAGAGAGGGTCGCATGCCATTGTACCTATGATTATAGCAGACCCTGCGATCGGCGTCCTATTGTTGCACTTATCCTACGGGGAGTGTTCACTTGGGAGTTCGATCATCTTTGTATGTGGGTTTATGTCACACTTGAGACCCAAGGTTAGTACCCTTAGACGGCATGGGTATTGGTTCACCCATGATGTAGCCATGTCATACTCCTTTTTCAAATTGTCGGAGTGTATAGATGCTCTGTCTTGGTCCACATTTTTGGCAGATATCAGAGATTCATTTAGCATATTGTCGTGTTTGGGGCTTTGCTCACCATACAGCTTCATTACTCACGCTCCGGGCTTTGCTCACCACTAGTCGTGATGTCGCAATTCTACTAGTTCTAAAATTTTCATCCTTTCGAGGGGGCGATAGGTCAGCATTCAGCTTCCCGATATCTCTAAGCAGAGGACTGATCCCGTGTGTATGCTTGTTGGGATCAGCATGAGATAGCTTCTTTTACATCGGTCATCCAAAGTTGTTCTCGCAGCAGTATTCAGCTGTGTGTATCCGTGTTCAAATTCGCAAGCTTGCGAATAATTATGTCATCATCTGACCAAACTGAAGTTAATCCAGTTTCTCGCAAAGAATTCGACGGATTAAGCAAACAAATTACAGATTTGGTTGTTCTACTCAAAGAACTACACCAGTCTGCTCAGGGTTCAAAAATACCCGTACATGCTGAATCCTCTACACAAGGGGGAAACCAGGTCATTACAATATCTGAACTGCAGTTGGATACGACCAAGAAAACTCATGATGCCACCCATCTTATAGGAGATCCAGACACTGGCGACATCAAAAAGATAGTCCTCCAAATGGAAGAGACCCTTCGTGCTATCAAAGGAATTGGTGTTAGAGTTTATGCCCTAGAGGCCAATTATTTGATATAATTGCTTAACATTTTTATATTATATTTGATTGAATAAATGAATGATTTTATTATGGTTTTATTTATTGCGTTATATAAATGTTAACATAATAAAATTCCTCAGAATAGTGATACAATTTATATAGTTTCAAGTATGTGACTTGAACATGAGATTATATAATTACAATTAGTATCATTGCTCTTAAATGTCCCTAGTCGAGTACCATTGTTGATAGGACAACAATGATGCATTGAGACTAGTATGTGGATTGACTGATGACCAAATCTCATTGGTCATAAATATATGAGATATTAAGTCAATGCATAGGTATGTGTTAGAGAACGATGTACTGGACAGACCCACCACGAGAATTCTACGTGGAACATTATGCAAATTGTCATTAGCGATTCTCATAGTGACAATGATGTAATGGTCCTCCAACCTGAAATCACTATATTACTACACGAGAATTTATGTACTTTGATATCATCAAATGTCACCTTTAATCGGGTGGACTATAAAGGTGATTATTGGGTACATCATGAATCGTGTGAGGAATATGAGTGATCTAGATGGAATTTAACCATCCTATATATTGTAAGGTGATATCCATAGGCCTCTTGATTGAGTGGGACTATGAAATGCATGACCATGCTCAAATATTGATTTGTTTCATATAGTCTACTCATTGATCAAGAAAACTTCGATTAAATTATGAAGAGTATGACACATTCCATGACTCGAAGTTTAATCTAGGATATTAAGGTTAAAAGGATTAAATTACATTGAAACATTAGTCACGAAAAGGTTGCATCAAATCATCAATCTTATTATTACTTGGGTAAAGACCGATGCATTACTTGATGTCATTTCATCGCTTATAATTTTATAATATGATTATAAAATTATTGCCAACGTAATAATAACCTATAGGGTCACACACATAGAACATAATTTAAAAGGGAATAAATTTAAATTTTGAGGATTTAAATATATTAATATGATTAATATTATTTAAATCACGCAATTTAAATTAAAAGGATAATTTATATATATATGTATATTAATTAAGTAAGACTTAATTAAGATATATATATATATATATATATATATAAATTAGGATTTTATGAAATTAGGTTTTGATTTGATTAATTCCTTTTAACTACTATATATATGATATATAGCACTACTAGGGTTACATCATAATTGAAAAACCTAGCCATTCTTAGAGAGAGACTAGAGAAAAACAGCTTCATAATCGTTCCTTTGGTGGCTAGTACCGCATGAAGTCCCTCTTATTTGCAGAATCGTTCGACGGTTCATGCAGCGTTAGATGTGGATACCGTAGAGACGTGGTTCTAATTGGATTAAAGTAAAGGATTGAAGCTATTTCAGAACTTTTTCATAATCGGTATAATATCTAAACCACTCAATTAATTTCAATTTCGCTTGGATCCTGTTTTCGGTTTCGAAATTGCTTTGATTATTTTTAAATTTCATTTGCATTTTGTGCCGAAAACCCAACAATTGGAACACGGGAGTGTTTCATATACGCCGATCTTTGCATTTTCCTGGTGTTCATTATCCGAAAAAGTTTAAGACTCGACTTTGAAAAATATGACAAAGTTAGGAGATCCTTACACACATTTAAAGGTGTTTATTGGAGAACTTGGATCTTATATAGAGGATGAGAAGCTCGAATGCAAATTGTTCCAAAAGAGTCTAACCGGGCTTGGATTCAGTGGTACACAAGATTAGAAAATTCAAAGATCCATAGTCAAAGAGCTAGCACACGCCTTCCTCACTCAATCTGACCTTGATCTCGGATGGCTCTTGATCGATATCAAATTACCAAGATCAAGAAACAATGATAACGAGTCTTTCGAGAGTATGCTCAAAGGTGGAGACGCTTTGACCGTCTAGTTATTCCTTCCATGATGTAATCGAAATGGTCATGACTTTCATATAGACATACAAGAAGCTCCTTTCTATGAAAAGAGTTTTAGCCAAGATCGGTAAACCATTTTCTGAAATGGTCAAACATGGGGAGATGGTTGAGATGGGATTGAAGTCCGGAAAAATTCAAGACCTAGCTGCCCTCAAAGCTATTGCTGATCACATCCAATCCAGAAATTATGGAAACAACCCCCAGAGGGTCCATAAAAAGAAAGAGGAAGATGTTTCCCTAATATTACAGGGTCAAAAAGGCAATCAGAACATGCCTATTCAAAGGAGAAACTACACTCCCTTTCAAGCACAGTCTTCGAACCCTCCAGTACCAAAAGGTGGAGAAGTCAAACGCCCTCGAGTGTTCACACCCTTAAGGGACACCCTCGAGAATATTCTCACTCTTCTGACAACACAGAAGAAAATTACGCATCTTCTTCCTCCATCCAGCCCTAATGGACGGGGTTTCAATGCTGCTCGGAAATGTGTTTATCATGCCGGGGCACCTGGACATGATACTCAATATTGTTGGGCCTTGAAACACAAGATCCAACACCTGATAGACAACTATGAGATCGTGGTCACCAAACCAGATCAGCCTCACATTCAAGACAACCCTCTTCTTCAACACAAAGAAGAAGAAGTCAATATGATCAATTGGAGCAATGGACAGAGTTCCAATTTCAACTGTGAATCCTCCCAGACCCTCAAAGACGGTGTTGAAAAATGGGATAATGCCAAGTTCCAGTTCACAATGGAACAAAAGATGAAAGCTCTATGCAAGCAAATTGAGTAATTGGCAGAATTGGTGACTTATTAGCATCAAGTGACACGTCAATTAATCAGCCACGAGCATGCCAATCTCCTACCTCTTGTCATGAATATTCCCTTATCACTGTCAGAAAATGAAATGCTGGAAGACAAAGTGACAAAGAGAGCAAATGCCAAAGCCCGTCGAGATTTTGCCAACAAAAGGGAATTCACCTATTTAGGCCAACCTATGGAGGAAATCCTTCAGATGTTAATCAATGAAGGAAGGATCAGTTCCCTTCTACCTCCAATCAACCCCCGTTCATGATGGTATAATTCTGATGGAGTATGTCAATATCACTCCCATTTTTGCGGTCACAACACAAAAGAATGCTGGGCACTCCGCCACCTCATCCAAAATCTATTTGACAGTGGTGTCCTGCACCTGGCGGACGATGATACTGTGTTACGTGCAAGTGAGAATACATGTCCTACTAAGTGGAAGAGTTTGGTAGAAATCATATCCACTAAAACTGATGAGGCTAACAAATCACTCACAATGCCAACAATTCAACTCAAGGGAAGCAACAATCCTTTGAAAGTGGCCGCTCCCGAGCCAATAAACTTCACATGCAAAGCACAATATCCTATTGTTAGCTTGCGTAAAGTGCCATGGAATTATGGAGAAGGTGAAGGATCCACCTCACATACCACTGCTACAGTGTCGAAGGAAAATCCACTGTATCTTCCCCAACGGGTGATTAAGTCTACCATCAAATCAAATGGGAAAATACCCATGGAGAAGATTGAAAAATTCCTCCGCACTATGGGTCATAACGAACCCAAGGTGGTTTTAAGCTTAAGAGAAGCTCCACATCAAATATGAATTTTGGACTTGGTCCTGACTTCCGAGGATCACCAGAAGATCTTGTTGAAGGTTTTGGAAGAAGCCTATCTACCAACATCAGTTGATACGCAAAAATTTCAACACCTGGTTAATCACATTTTCAACAACAATGTGATATCCTTCACTGATGATGACATACCGCCCGAAGGGACCGGTCATTGCAAGGCATTGCACATTGCGATCTTGTCCTCTGGATACATGCTAGCTGGAGTCTTGATAGATGGAGGATCATCTCTAAATATCTGTCCATACGCTACATTGGTGAAGATGAATATCAATCTCAACCGAATCCGGAGTAGCCATACTGTCATCAAAGCTTTTGATGGAGCCCACCGGAATTCGGTCGGAGTAATTGCCAATCGAAATTAGTCCCCATACATTCTGCGTATCTTTCCACGTACTCAAGATAGATTCGGGTACAACCTGCTCTTGGGACGACAGTGGATTTATATGGCAGGGGAAGTCCCCTCCACCCTTCATCAGCAACTAAAATATATTATCAACAATAGCCTAGTCACGGTAAATACTGAACCAGAGTGTCCTCAACACGGGGACATGCCATTCATCAATGCCAATGCAGATGTTAAACCTGGCCGATTTTCATGCCTTGAAGTAAGCAATACCAATACCATCCTATTGGAACGCCACCTCTCACACCCAAGATTTACTATTTAAGTGATGGTAGCTACTCAAGAAATGATATCCTTGGGTTATCAGCCAGGACAAGGGCTGGGTAAAGATCATCAGGGTATCAAATACCCCATCCAAGTTATCCGTCAAATTGGTACAGCTGGGCTAGGCTACTCTGTCAGTTCTAGTAACAGGAATCCCCATAAACATCTTCAGATTCCTCCAGCTTCAGTTACACGACGTTCATCTATAATTACAACCACTGAGTCCGTACAATCTCCTGTAAAGGTGCCAGCCAACGTGATGACTATGTTATTTCCCAAGACGATACAGGTGAAGGTTAAACAAGTCTTTGTTCCAGATCCCCGAGTGGAGGAAGAGAAACAAAGAATTAAACAAGACGTCATCCGAATGATGTCGGGCATATGCATCATCGTTCATGATGAACATACCAACAGATACACCCAGACGATGATTGCTCGGATGTAATGGCCATCATTCGGGACATGGAGGATGATGACAACCCCTCCATCACTACAGTCCACCCGAACTTTGCCATTGCCAATTGGAACAACACTCCTTGCATTGGTCGACAAGGGTAAAACGGGCAAAACTCTTTCTACCCTGTAGATATCATAACTGCTTACTTTTCTGTACAGTATTAGTAGTTTATTTTGTCAGTATATGCTAACACTGTGTATGATCAAAACGTTTTATATATACTAAGTGAAAGCATATTTTGTTTCAGGACCCTGAATTTAGATGTGCTGTGCTTTGCGATCATTTGTGCCTCTTCTCCACAAGGATTATACCTTTGATGTAGAGATGAATTCAAATTTCGATGGAAGTACATGAGGGACATTGAGGTGCCTCCGTAAATTCAAGAATGGGTCAAAGACAAACCTAAACCCAACCTTGACCAAACCAATTCCTTCAATCTCAGAACCTTAGAAAACCCTAAGTTAATCCAGATTGGTTCAGACCTTACCCCAAACCAGCGGAATGACATGGTTACGCTACTAACCCAATTCCAAGATGTGTTTGCATGGTCTCACGAAGACATGGTGGGTTTGTCCACTGACATTGTTCTTCATCGCCTTCCCATTAAAGAGGGATTTAATCCAGTCAAGCAAAAGCTCAGGCGATTGAAACCTTAGAGGAGTTTGAAAGTGAAAAAAGAAATTGTGAAACAATTTCAAGCTGGCATCATCATGGTGTCCACATATCCTGAGTGGATATCCAACATTGTTCCCGTACCTAAACCCAGAGGAAAGGTGCGAGTTTGCATGGATTACCGGGACTTGAACATAGCTTGCTTAAAAGATAGCTTTCCCGTACCATTTATCCACATTCTTATTGACAATACTGCACAATACTGCATGTACTCCTTTACTGATTGCTTTGTGGGGTACCATCAGATCATGGTTGCTGAGGAAGATTGTGAGAATACTGCTTTCATCACACCTTGGGGAACCTTTTGTTATAGATAGTTGTCATTCGGCCTCATCAATGCCGGAGCCACCTACCAACGAGCTATGATGGCTCTATTCCACAACTTAATGCATAAAGAGATCGAGATCTATGTGGATGACATCATTGTCAAATCCCAGAAGGAGGATGACCATTTAGACCATCTCAGAAAGCTATTCAATAGGTTGCACAAGTACAACTTGAAGTTGAATCAAGCCAAGTGCACCTTTGGCGTTAAATCGGGCAAGTTCCTAGGATTTCTAGTCAGCCACAAAGGGATTGAGCTAGATCCTACCAAAAATCCGAAAGCATTACGGAAATGCCCATTCCTCGAGAGAAGAAGGAAATACTTCGGATTTTTGGGAAGAATCAACTTCATTAAGCGGTTTTATCTCTCAACTCACGAAGAACTCAGCGGAGCCAATCTTCAAGCTATTAAGGAAGAAATCCTCCATGAAATGGAATGATGAGTGCCAGAATGCCTTCCTTACAATTAAAGAACAGCTAGTCAAAGCTCCCATTTTGGTACCACCTAGTGATGATGTTTCCCTGTTCATGTACCTGTCCATAAGTGATAATGCCATGAAATTCGCATGTTAGAGACGTAAAGGATGATAGAGGCCAAGAATGAGCTATCTATTACCTCAGCAAAAGATTCAGCAGTAGTGAACAAAAGTATACTCTGATTGAAAAGACGTGTTGTGCTTTAGCATGGGCTTCCATGAGGTTACAACATTACCTCCATGGTCACACAACCCATCTCATATCCTCGCGTGGATCCTCTCAAAGCACGTGTTCAATAAACCTATGTTAAATTGTCAATTTGTCCGGATGGCGATTGATCTTACAACAATTTGACATCGAGATATGTGACTCAAAAGTCCATCAAAGGTCAAGGAATCGCGGATCAACTGGCCGCTGCACCTTTAGGGGATTTCAAACCCTTGGAGACATACTTCCCCGATGAGGGAGTAATGACATTTCAGCAACACCATCAGTATGATACACGCCAAGCGTGTAAGATGTATTTCGATGGAGTGATATATGGAAGGTTCGGAGTCGAGCAAATCTAGTATCCCAGACGGGAACAATATCTCGTCGTCATCAAATTGCGGTTTATCGGCACCAACAACACATTGAAATGATGAAGGTACATCTTATGGGGATAAAACTTGCCCGCTCAATGGGCATCAAAGCGTTAACTATCTTTGGAGATTCAGAGTTGGTAATCAGAGAATCCACCGGAATCTATCAAACCAAGGAACTACATTTGCTGCCCTACCATCAGCAAGTTTTACAGATGGTTTTGGATTTCGAAGAATCTCTTTTCTACACGTTCGTCATAATAGGAATGACTTTGCAGATGTATTAGCAACTTTTGCCTCCTTGATTCGCATATCTGACAAAGGACACTTGCCAAGCGTCACAATTTCCCTGCAAAAGGCCCCAGCCTATGGGAATTATGTTGGAGAAGTATCGGATGAGCTAACTCCCATCCAGCATCCTTGGTATCAACATATCAAGGAATACCTACGAGATGGATCTACACCCGCTGAGGCGAGCCCGACTGAGAAAAGGCGGATCCATCGACTTGCTACGAAATTCTACCTGAGTGGAGATGCGCTCTACAAAAGAAATGCAGGGCTAGGTCTCCTCAGATGTTTAGAAAAAGATCAAGCCCAAAGGCTTATTGATGAAATCCCTGGTGGAGTCTGTGGCCCCCACATGAGTGGCCCCCTCCTTGTCAAGAAAGTCCTCAGGACAAGACATTATTGGTTATCTCTTAAAGATGATTGCAATGACCACGTCAGGAGATGCTATCAGTGCCAGATTCATGGGAATGCTATACACGCCCCTCTGCGGGAACTCCACAATATGAGTTCACCTTGGCCCTTCTCTGTGATACCCCCAAAATTAGGTATACGTCACCCATCTTGGGTCGCCACTTACATGGTACATAAATTCAAATACAACTTAGTAATACAACTGTCGTGTACAATACGACAAAACATAAACTGTGAGTTTGAATACAAATATTGTCTACTAGAGATTATACAAACTCAAAAGGAGTCCTTATTACAATTATTATTACACTATTTTATAGAATAGTGAGGACTACTAATGCTATCATCCGTCCCATTACCCATTCCCCGACTAGTCCCTGCTACGTTCTCATTTCCTAAAGAGAACAATAAAAGTAAAAGGGTGAGCTCAACTAGCCTAGTAGGAAATATTATGACTAAGATAATGCAGAATATATTATCATTAGCCTTCAACAGTGTTAAACTGATACAATATAACAACCATCAAGTTTAACTGCAGAGGAACAAGCAATCCATTAAAAGAGTCAAGTAGAGAATAAAATCTACTATCTTTTATGATTTAAAAGGTTTTTCATCACTTTTATCCCTAGGACTCAGCTTAATAAATAATCCACATCATCGAATCACCCCTGCACTACGGTCAAGGATATTCTTTAGTATCACGACCACAATTATTCATGCACTACGGGCCAAGAATATTTGTGTATTAATTAATGGTCATGATCATGCCAACAACTGTCCATCAATGCACTACGGGCCAATGAGGACTTTTACCACATCATTTGTAACATTACGATCATGATTACACCGAATAATCCCTGGTCATAATCATACCAAGTCCATCGATGCACTATAGGCCACAGATGACTTTCAACAAAATATAAACATGAATATGATGACAATGATATAAGAATTCAATAAAATAAGTTCAAGAATTATTTTATACAGGAACTAATAACGTCCAAATTGTCAACATGATATTGCTTTGTAGAGTAAAATTCAAGAATGCTCAGAAGAATATTTCCATGAAAAGATACTGGATGAAGTGCAAATATCAAGGATATTCCACTAATTTCATGGAGTATAGAAGTCAAAACTTTAACCAACTGAGTATAAAAAGGAATGGAATAACAAAAAAAATCACTAGGCATGCGATAGATCGCATACAAAAGTTATTCC
Organism: Panax ginseng; assembly: GCA_020205605.1. Taxonomy (NCBI): domain Eukaryota; kingdom Viridiplantae; phylum Streptophyta; class Magnoliopsida; order Apiales; family Araliaceae; genus Panax; species Panax ginseng. The sequence goes on along the minus strand of CM035143.1, from coordinate 50,697,570 downwards.
AACGTAATAATAAATAATCTGACCGGTCCCACAGAAACGCATGTATAGGATATTCCAAATGTAATAATAAAGATTTAAATCAGTCCCATGTAAAACGCATGCATGTGATATTCCAATGAATAATAAAGATTTAACCCGAGTCCTGCAGTAAAACACATGTAACATGATGTTCCAAATGAATGATAAATAATGGAACCAGTCCCACAGAAACGCATGCATGTGATGTTCCAAGAGAATAATAAAGAATGGAATAATGTATAATTTCACCAAGTATAGGTAGCTCCACAGATACCCCAGTTATTCCAATAGAATAATAAAGAATGGAATAACAGAAGTTCTCTTCATGGATAAGAAAAGAAATAATACTCCCTACCTTAGAAAACTGGATACTGAAATAGTGAGGTAGTAGACTTCTCTTCTTCTTTCTATAGTTTCTCTCTATAATAATCGCTCTAAAGCTTTTGTGAATTGGTGAGAAATGAAGGAAAAATGAGCTTCTATTTATAGAAAAATATAGTTTCGATAATTGCACATTTTGGGGCTCGAAAAATTAAAGTACAATACCTCCAACTTTTCCTTTATTTTTAATTTGGTCATGGAAGTATTATCAAACTTGCACCACCTCCCCTAATAGTAAATAATGTGATTCAGTAGTAAATTATGTGAATCAATAGTTCTAGACATGTGAAAATACGAATTACAAAAGATATAGACCTCCATCTATACCTCCATTTTTAACTTAGTCATGCAAGTATTATCAATCTTGCACTAACTCCCTAATAGTAACAAGAATGTGAAACAATAGTATACACATGTGAACAAATAGTTATAATCATATGAAATAATAGCAATCAATTGCTCATTTATCCGGTTAAATACCCGATTGGTCAATATAACCTCCAAACATCGATTATTATCAAAATAATTGTTGATTTTCTCTAACACAAATAATTCCAACACAATGAAACCATTTTTATCAAAAATATAAATTTTGAAATTTTGAAGTTTGACTTTTCCTGAAAAAGTCAATTGTTGACTTTTTAACCAAATAGTGAATTTCGGAAAATTTTGTGTTTATAGACTATTTTTACTAATTTCATCGTTTCAGACTCAAATATCACGTCCGCGTATCCAAATTCAACTCCGAACACAACTTCAATTTTAATAACATTCATCATTAATATTATAACTCACAATATTTATCAACCGTGTCGCTCCTCAAGAAAGAGGGGCTTTCCAATAAGGATTTCTCCCTATCAAGCGCCGAATTAGGTGACCAAACCTCTCCTTGATGTAACTTCTAGACATTATAAATATTGCAATTTAATAATATCTGAATAACTTTGTTGTCTCAATTATTGATTTAATAAAATAACATATTATGCGGATGATCTTGTGTGACAATAATCGAATCAATAATATGAGAGATATGATGCGACAATTCTTCGTAGCAATAATTGAGTATAACCGAAAGTGACTTCTCACGTAAGCATCAATAATCAATACCGAAAGTGCTACTTACGCAACCACAGCGACATCATACTTTTAGTCTTTGGGTAGTTCAACAGTTAACGGTAAAACTTCTGCCGTTATTTTCATAAAGTATTTTTGTCGTTTTCTCAATCCGACGATAATTCCGTTGTGGGGGTCCACCAATGATTGTACCGTTGTACGAATATTCCCTGTTAAAACAAATATTTCCCGACCAATCGAATATTATATAACAACTTACGTACTTTGCAAAAATTGTAAATATTACCCACAACTATAACATTATATCAAATCTACACCATAATATTCAAAAATATATTTCAAGAAAATTTAATCTTTATTCAAAAAGTTGGGGTCTTACAACCTCCCCTTCTTATGAAATTTCGTCCTCAAAATTAGGGTGCGTACCTGGTATGTCGAAGAGGTGAGGATACCTTGATTTCATTTCGGATTCTAACTCCCAAGTTATTTCCTCAACATCATGGTTTCTCCACAAAACTTTTACTTGAGGTATAACCTTGCAGCGTAGAATATGATCCTTCTTATCCAAGATTTTAACAGGAACCTCTTCATACGTTAAATCTTCCTCTATCTCGTCTGGTTCTAATTCAATAATGTGTTTCGGGTCTTTCACATATTTACGTAACATAGATATGTGAAAAACGTTATGAACACGAGACATACTTGGCGATAACGCAAGTCTATAGGCCATAGTTCCTACTCGGTCGAGGATTAAAAATGTGCCAATGAATCGAGGGTTGAGCTTTCCTCTCTTTCCAAATCTCGTAACGCCCTTCCATGGAGCAACACGTAATAACACATGATCTCCAATATCGAATTCCACGTCCTTTCGATGAAGATCAACATAACTCTTTTGTCGATCTTGTGAGGTTTTTATATGTTGTCAGATCGTTTGAATCTTTTCCGTAGTCATACGCATTACCAACTCTGGTCCCAACAACGTTGCTTCACCCACCTCATCCCAAAGATAATGAGAACGACACTTTCTTCCATATAACGCCTCAAATGGAGCCATGCCATACTTGCTTGATAATCGTTGTTGTAGAAAAAACTCCACCAATGGTAAGAACTTGTCCCAACTTCCTTTGAAGTCAAGGATATAGAGTCTTAATAGATCTTCAAGAGTTTTAATGGTCCTCTCCACGCCTGCCGTCCGTCTCGAGGATGATATCGAGCTAAATCGTAAATTTGTGCCCATAGCTTTTTGCAAACTAACCCAAAATCTTGAAGTGAATCTTGGGTCTCGATAAGAAACTATGGATATTGGCATACCATGAAGTCTTACAATCTCGTTTATGTACATACGAGCAAGATGTTCAAGTGTATAAATTTCTCGTATAGGTAGGAAATGAGCAGACTTGGTCAATCTATCAACAATGACCCAAATTGCATCTATGCCTTGAGAAACCTTGGGAAGACCAGTAACGAAATCCATAGTAATGTGTTCCCACTTCCATTCTGGAATTTCAAGTGGTTGCAATGGACCTTTTGGTACTTGATGCTCCGTCTTGACTCGTTGACAAGTTAAACACCTTGAGATAAACTCTGCTATCTCTCTCTTCATATTGCTCCACCAAAATGTATGTCCAAGATCACGATACATTTTGGTACTCCTAGGAGGGATTGCAAACGGTGTGTTGTGCGCCTCTATCATGATTTTATACTTTAAATCAGGTTTGTTAGGAACACAAAGTCTGGAGTTGACTCAAAGTATTCCTTCCTCATCGATTATTACTTCTGGCATAGCACCTTCTTGCACTTTCGTCTTCATACGCAGTAGCTCCAAGTCTGTAGCTTGAGCAGCTTTAACTTTATCAATTAAAGTCGGTTTTACTCGTATGTTTGCCATCATCATGTGGGTCCCTGGAGTCTTTATCTCTAACTCCATCCTTTGCAAGTCATACAAAATGGGGCTTTACGTTGACAATATTGCACTCGTACCCGCATATGATCTTCTGCTCAGTGCGTCAGCTACCACATTCACTTTTCTAGGATGGTATTGGATGGTATGATCATAATCTTTCAATAGTTCAAGCCAACGTCGTTGTCGCATGTTGAGTTCCTTTTGGGTGAAGAAATATTTGAGGCTTTTATGATCCGTGTAGATCTCCACCTTCTCTCTATACAGGTAATGCCTCTAAATCTTAAGCGCAAAAATGACAGCTGCCAACTCTAGATTATGAGTAGGGTAATTCCTCTCATATTCTTTGAGTTAATAAATGAGGCATAAAGGCGACTTTCCCATGTTGACGAACACATCCTAACCCTTTGCACAAGCATGGTCAGATGACAAATCCTCTCGGCGAGATCTATTGTCGAGCAGTCTTTGAAATGAGTCTCCTCTTGAGTTCTTGAAAACTCTTCTCACATTCCTTGCTCCAACCAAATTTTGTATCTTTTGAGTAGTCACCGAGTTAGTGGAGTAGCAATTGAGAAAATCCTTCCACGAATCTCCGATAATAACCAGCTAATCCGAGAAAGCTACGACACTTGATCATTTGATTTAGGTTTCTCCCAGCTTTGAATAGCTTCAATCTTTGCTGGGTCAACAGATATTCCATGACTTGATATCACGTGCCCAAGGAATGCAACTTCCTCAAGCCAGAACTCGCATTTCTTCAACTTGGCATATAGCTTGTTTTCACGAAGCTTTTGGAGTATAAGCCTCAATTGTTGCTCATGATCTTCACGGCTTTTGGAATATATGAGGGTGTCATCAATAAAGACGACCACAAAATGATCCAAATATTCCTTGAATACTCGGTTCATCATATCCATAAAGGCAGTATGAGCATTAGTCAATCCAAAAGACATGACTAAGAATTCATAATGCCCGCATCAAGAGTTCTGGCGCCTTTGGAATATCCTCGCTTTAACCTTCAAATTGATGATATCCGAGCGAAGATCGATCTTTGAAAAAAATTGTGCTCCTTGTAACTGATCAAACAGGTCATCAATACGTGGCAATGGGTACCTATTTTTGATGGTGAAATGATTCAACTCCCGATAATCAATACAAAGTCGCATACTCCCATCTTTCTTCTTCACGAATAGAACAGGAGTACCCCAAGGAGACGTACTAGGACGAATGAAACCAATGTCTAACAATTCCTGCAATTGGGTCTTTAACTCCTGAAGTTTAATAAGAGTCATTCGATATGGGGCTTTGGAAATGGGTTTTGTACCGGGTTCAAGGTCGATACAAAATTTAACTTCACGCTCTGGGGGTAGGCCAGGATGTTCTTCAGGGAATACGTCATAAAATTTATTAACAATAGAAATATCCTTCAAATCTGACGTATTTTTGTTTAAATCCGTGACATGAGCTAAGAAAGCTTGACATCCGCTTTTCAATAAATGAATAGCTTTATGGCTTGAGATGACCGTGATTGATTTTAATGGTTTGGTCGCTTGAATTCGCATAATAGGTTTATTAGGAATATGAAAGCTAACAATGTAGCGTCCACGAAATCCGCCTCGGATCCGGTTCGCTAATTCTATAACTGTTTGCGGAAGATATAAACATAGATTGTTTATACATTAAACTTTACACACATTTCCCCAGAATCGAGTAACCTTCACTTTATACATACCTTCAATATTAAAAAGGTTTACAATACTATTTTCGTCAGAAAATTTAATAAATCTAACTGCAACATAAAAAAAAACTTTGCACTTTGTCTTTGCTCTCATTCTTATTCAAGCCTTCATCTTAATCAAAAATTTTATCATGATATAGCAAGGGTGAGCAAATAAATTTGCCCAAAGAAGTTTTACATACAATGGAGATATATCATGATTGAAAAGAATGAATAAGCTTTCAAGTTTTCAACAATATAATAATTGTGAAATAACATGAATCAAGTTTCAATGATTGAATGACTGAACCAATGATATTGGATGTCAACAATTAACATGAACAAGTTTAACTGAAACCTATGGTAATGAAAGTGATCAGCCTTTCATACCTGATGAACATAAACAACATGCACAATGTGCGAATCAATAAATTATTGACGTGGTATAATCAACAATAATTAACCACTAACATGCTTTGAATTAACTCAAGTTGAGTTAGGAAACTTGCACAATAAATAGAAGTTCAAGTTTAGGAACTTGCCTGTACCGTTGATTACCGCTAAGCAATCAATTTAATCTCTTATAAAAGACCTATCATTAATAAGATCGATCCTCCAATTAGCATAATACATTTTATCCCACAACATTATTACTCAAATAATAAATTAGCTAACATTTAGCCACATAATTAAACATTGAATAATTCTTTAACTCATTAGTAATATTATTATCCCTTAATAATATTACTATCACTTAACCATTATCTTAAACTTTTGTCTAATATTTTTAATCGCTTAATAGAGTATTTATCATTCACAAATATTATTAATAACTTAATAATATTTAAATCCTTTACTAATATTATTAATCATTTAATAATATTGTAATCACCTTCTAATATTATTAATCATGTAATAATATTTTACTTGTTTCATAAATAGTAAAGGTCTCACACATTTTAAGATGCAAATATTTTACATCTTGAAACTTAAACCATTTAAATTTCATTTCAGAAATATCTTTTACCTCTACTCGTAAAATACTTGAGTTTAAATAGCTAATGCATAACTTTTATAGTAAAACTCAATTTACTATATTATTTCTTTACTTTAAATAACTTTTACTTCAGTTTGTCCGTTTATGAGTCAACACTGACTATTGCCTCATATATAAACATTTTATCTCACTAGCACATTCGCTTTATTTTTCATTTTACGCCCCATAAGATTTTATTAGATTATTATGACTTATTATTTCTCTATCATTTGCCCAAACACATAATATTCATTGAATATCAATTTCAACAATTACATTGAAAAATATCATAAATCTCTTATTAAATCTCCCGTCGAATATTATTAATTATGCAATAATATTTTACGCTAAGGTTATCAACCTTTTAATTACATTCCAATCAAATACTACTAATAATATCTCACTACAATACTATTAGTCATATAAAAAAAATATCTTAAGTCATTAATCACATAAATAAACAATTATTTCAATTGTTTTCCTTTTTAATAAATAACTTGCTTAAGCATTCTAAAATGCTATAAACATTACAACACTTTAAACTCGAATTCCCAAGCTTCATTACAAACTTGCATAAGCCATGCTCAAGGGTCTCACGCCATAAATCACATTTTCCTATTTTTGGACAATTTTGATTTTCGAAAATTTTACCCAAATTTCGCTAAAACGGCCCATAACTCTCGCGTTTTAAAAACATTTTTGAGTTGATTCTTGAGCCCACGCCAAGATAACTTCCAGGGCTACAACTTTTGTCTCACGACATCTTTCCAAAATCAGAACACAACAGTCAAAAATTTACATCAAGGAGGCTGTTCGGGACTTGAGGAACAGCTTTACACGCACCTTCCGAACGCCATATAACTACCTCATCCGAGTCGGAATTAGTCCGTTCCGAGTCTATGGAAAGCTAAAACAGTGTACTACAACATATCAAAAGCCCAGAATTTTTAAAGCACAAAAACTGGACGAAATTGCCCTCGCTACTGACTGCCCCGAATCTTCCCATTTTTGGTTGTAAATAAATTTTCTTTATTCTTTTGATTCACCCAAATCAACATCAAAAATGAGTAAATCCATAGAAAACACATAGATCTTAAGGGTTTGAACATCCAAATCAAAACCCCATTTTCATCAATTTCATAAAATAAAGGAATAAAGCTTAGAAAGAGAAAAATTTTACCTTCTTCTTCTTCTTCTTCTTCTTCTTCTTCTTCTTCTTCTCTTCCATGGAGGATTTCTCCTCCTCTTTGACACTCAAGGGCTGCCGCCCTTCTCTTCTTCTCTCCCTCTCCTCATGGTTCTCCCGATCTCCTCTCTTCTCTTGTCTCGGCTCCTCCTTTCTCTTCTTCTCCAGTTCTTTTTTCTTGCAATAATCTCCTACCACTTGGCCTTTAAATTGCCACATGATGGTTTAATTAATTGTTTTCATTAAATTGCTTTAGTAAATGACCACCATGCCCATCATCACTAATTGGGTTAAAATAAATTGAGACATTTCCATAAATGTTTGGGCTTTCCCACTAAATTCTTTTGGGCAATGAAATATATACATGTAGACCAATTCTTTTCTATCTTTACCCACCCTAAATATTTAATTAGGGTATCATTCCAAATAATTAGAATTTAAATCATCACTCTACTACAATAAATTCTATAACCCAATTAAGCTTATTTTAATTAAGTTATAAAATTAATAACTTTGAGATAATAAAATATATCTCTTAACTTAATACAATTTACTAATCTCCCACAAGTGGGCTTAGTTTGTGCCCTTAATTAATTTCATAAAGCTAGCAATTTTACTTGCTTTACTTACTAACAAAACTAACTTGGGCTATCACCCAAAATTTAATTGGGTCATTATAATACTTGTCACATACATAATATGTTGGGCTAGATTAAATAATTTAATCATCCTTAATCATTTATCTACAAGTCCCATGCTTAATTAATTAATTGGGCTTGTTTAAATAATATAACCTCCTTAGCCCATTAAATCCACTTCTCTTGGACTCTATTCAAAATAATTGGGCTATAACCTTATTATAGTCCATTATTTTTAATTCTATTCCATTCTACCCTTATCCTTTAATTAGGGTTCCACTACACCTTCGTAAACAAATTCCTTACTCATGCCTTTTAATTTCATAAACCAAATTAGACTTGGGTATAAAATTAATTATTGGAGATATATAAAATAAATCTCTTAATGTCAGTATACACATTTATATACTAATATTCTCCCATATTATAACCTCTCGAAGTTATTTAATTATCACACCTAATATATATATTAGGTTACATAACTTAATTCTTAATTCACTCCTATATACAAAATAAATGTATTCACATTATATAATGTATATTTATTTACTCATATCCATAATTCACATAATCATAACATATTTCACTTCTCACACTAATTTTGACTTTTCTCCATAAAGTTAATCATTGACTTTGACCAAAAAGTCAACCTTTACACATTTTGTGTTTCATCGTCCATTCTCGACTAAATTGACGCTCGGACGGGCCTTGGCAAAGCGATCCATGCTTCAAAATTCTATCTCTAACTCAAATTTTGAGTTTTAAATTACTCCTTCTCATTGCTAATCGTATTATCTAACGACTTTTATACTTATTCAAATTCTTATTTGCCAATCATAGGCCAACACTCAAACTATGTTAATTACTAACATCGCTTTATCTTGATCATTATATCATTAACTTAATTCATCATTCCTCTTGCTAAAATATATATAGCACCTTACTAAGTATATATATTTCTATACATATACTCATCTTCGCTTAATCTCATAAAGATCTCTTCATGTGAAATCTTATCTCCAATAATAAAATTTTCATATGTACTTATATAACATTTTTTTAGACTATTCCGTTCACATCGAATTTAAAGGTATCGTAATACCTTATTCTTAATATTCCTTCAAGTACATATTAATTCATTTCTAGGGTTTTGGAATTTTGTAACCTATATTTTCTCTATTCTTATTCGAATAGCAAACCATATAGGTTTTTCTTGAAAATTTTAAATAAATTCTCAAATTCTCATCTAGGTTTTATTCTTTAACCTTTATTCTAATCATTCAAGATTTTAGAAACTTTTCGGGTTGTCACAAACAACCTTACGAAAACAATCAATTTTAGCATGATGAGTAGTTAACCAATCAATCCCTAGACTCACGTCAAATGCAAGTATTTTTAAGGAGATAAGATCGACGGAGTAGCGTAACGGTTATCAATTTGAATCAAACAAGACTTATAAACAAAGGATGTAATGAAGGTTTCTCCTAATGGAGTTTCAACAGATAAGTCAAAGTCTAATTTCTCCTGAGTCAAATTTAATCGTTGAGCGCAAGTAGGAGAAATAAAAGAATGGGTAGAACCAGTATCAAATAAGGTATAGACTTCGTTAGAGTTTATGATAAGCTTACCCGTGATGACTTCGTTCGGGTTCCTTGCTTTCTGGGAGGTCACTACAAATGCTCTCCCTTGCACCACTGGCTTTGACTTTTCTAGGACGACCTTTGGTGCCTCTATCCTAGCTGAACATGTCTTTGATGAACGACAAAATCGGGCTAGGTGACCTTCTCTTCCACAATTATAACAGGCTTTTGATGGCATCGCGCAGTTTGGACTGATGTGTCCCTCCCCTCCGCATTTGAAGCATATGATAGGTGGTCGTTCTCCTTCCTTGACAACGGGTGTTGGTGCTGACGTATTTCCATCATTGTTGAATCTCCTCTTCTTGAAATGTCCATTCTTATTGTCTTAGCTATGATTACCACCGAAGTGGTTACCATTTCTGGAATATTGATTCCCTCCACGCTTGTTGTCACCGTTTCGATGACTGTTACCACTTGTATTTTCATGCTGCCGGCTGCTTTCCCTTGGTTACGTTGACTCATTACCGCGCTCCAATAACTGAGCCCTATTTACAACATCTGAGTACAAACACAGTTTATGAGAAATAAGATATTGACGTATCTCCGGTTTAAAATCACCGCATGATTCGCTCCTCATTATCGACCAAATGGGATGCAAACCGGGATAACTCCGCAAATTTAGCCTCGTATTGCGACACGGTCATATTGTTTTGTTCTAACTTGATAAACTCCACCTCTTTCATGTGACGAATACTTTCGGGAAAGTACTTGTCGTTGAATAGCTCTTGGAACTTCTGCCAAGACATCTTGAGTGCGTCAGGCTGGGTACATTTTACAGATTTCCACCAGTAATCTGCCTCTTCACTCAACATAAAGGTGGCGAAGGGAACCTTTTGCTCCTCGGAGCATCCCAATACATCAAATATCTTGGTGATCTACTTTATCCATGCTTCAGCCTTAAGTGGTTTTGGCTCTCCAATAAACTCCGGGTGGTCCCGCTCCTTGAATCATGTTTAGCGATGTCGTCCGAGAGTTTCGATGTTTTTACCTACATTTTGGACAGAGAGCCGCTCTCACCGATGTTACATGAATTGCATAAAGCCTCTGAACATTCCATCGTTCATCATTTGTCGATGTTGTTATTTGCATGAGGATTGTCGCCTTCTGATGCACATTATTCTCGATTGTTGATCCATGGAGACTCAATGGTCTCTTGTGCTCCATTGCTATTCTCAATATTCTCGAATGCCATTTTCAAATCACCCACAAAACAAGGGTTAATTGACATGCAACATATTATCCATATACTCGACCAACCAATTAAATACCAAATAAACTTAGGTAGGTCATACTAGCGAAGGAATTCCCCATCTCCCTCCCTAGTTCTAGTCTCACATCTTAGCCAGGATCATATCCTAAGCTTTGATATTAACTGTGGCGCCCCCAAAATAGGTATACATCACCTATTCCGAGTCAATCAAATACATGGTACTGTAATACAAATACAACTTAATTATACAACCGCGTAAGTGTAAAGTACGATAAAAAACATAAGTCGTGAGTTTTAATACAAATATTGTCGTCTAGACAATATACAAACTCAAATTAAATATTATTACATTTATTTTCCACTATTTCACTGAATAATGAGGACTACTAATGCTATCATCTGGTCCGTCACTCCATTCCCCGACTAGTCCCTACAACATTCTCATTTTCTGAAGAGAACAATGAAAGTAAAAGGGTTAGCTCAACTAGCCCAGTAGGAAATATTATGACTAAGATAATAGAGAATAAATTATCATTAGCCTTAAATAGTGTTAAATTGATACAATATAACAAACATCAAGTTTAACTGCAGCGGAATAAGTAATCCATTAAAAGAGTCAAGTAGAGAATAAAATCTACTATCTTTTATGATTTAAAAGGTTTTTCATCACTTTTATCGCTGGGACTCGGCTTAATAAATAATCCACATCATCGAATCACCCCTGCACTACGGCCAAGGATATTCTTTAGTATCACGACCACAATTATCCATGCACTACGGGCCAAGAATATTTGTGTATTCATTAATGGTCATGATCATGCCAACAACTGTCCATCAATGCACTACGGGCCAATGAGGACTTTTTCCACATCATTTGTAATATTACGGTCATGATTACACTGAATAATCCCTGGTCATAAACATACCAAGTCCATCTATGCACTATAGGCCACATATGACTTTCAACAAAATATAAACATGAGGATGATGACAATGATATAAGAATTCAATAAAACAAGTTCAAGAATTAATTTATCCAGGAACTAATAACGTCTAAATTGTCAACATGATACAGCTTTGTAGAGTAAAATTTCAAGAATGCTCAGAAGAATATTTCAATGAAAAGATACTGGATGAAGCGCAAATATCAAGGATATTCTACTAATTTCATGGAGTATAGAAGTCAAAACTTTAACCAATTGAGTATAATAAAGAATGTAATAACAAAAGAAATCACCAGGCATGCGATAAACCACACAGACAGGTTATTCCAACAAAATAATAAATAACGGAATCAGGTCCGGCATAAAAAACACAGACAGTATATTCCAACAGAATAATAAAGATTTTAATCGAGTCCGACGTAAAAAGCGCATGCACAAGATATTCCAATGGAATAATAAAGATTTTAACCAGTCCCACAGTAAAACACACGTATGTGATGTTCCAAATGTAATGATAAATAATGGAACCAGTCCCACATAAACGCATGCATGTGATGTTCCAGTGAGAATAATAAAGAATGGAATAATGTAAGAATTTTACCAAGTATAGGGTAGCCACAGATATCTAAGTTATTCCAATGAATAATAAAGAATGGAATAATGAAGTTCTCTTCATGGATAAGAAAAAATAATACTCCCTACCTTAGAAAAAAACGGATCTTTGGAATAGTGAGGTAGCAGACTTCTCTTCTTCTTTCTATAGTTTCTCTCATAATAATCGCTCTAAAGCTTTTGTGAATTGGTGAGAAATGGAGGAAGAATGAGCTTCTATTTATAGAAAATATAGTTTCGATAATTGCACGCTTTGGGGCTCAAAAATTACAATACAATACCTCCAACTTTTCCTTTATTTTAATTTAGTCATGGAAGTATTATCAAACTTGCACCACCTCCCTAATAGTAAATAATGTGATTCGGTAGTAAATTATGTGAATCAATAGTTCTGACATGTGAAAATACGAATTACAAGATAAAGTACCTCCATCTATACCTCCATTTTTAACTTAGTCATGCAAGTATTATCAATCTTGCACCAACTCCCCTAATAGTAACAAGAATGTGAAACAATAGTATACACATGTGAACAAATAGTTATAATCATGTGAAATAATAGCAATCAATTGCTCATTTATCCTAAGTAAATACTCGATTAATTCAATATAACCTCCAGACATCGATTATTATCGAAATAATTGTTGATTTTCACTAACACAAATAATTCCAACACAATGAAACCATTTTTATCAAAAATATAAATTTTGAAATTTCGAAGTTTGACTTTTCCCGAAAAAGTCAACTGTTGACTTTTTGACAAAATAGTGAATTCCGGAAAATTTTGTGTTTATAGACTATTTTTACTAATTTCATCGTTCCGGACTCAAATATCATGTCCGCGTATCCAAATTCAACTCCCAACACAACTTCAATTTTAATAACATTCATCATTAATATTATAACTCACAATATTTATCAATCAGGTCGTTTCTAGGAAAGAGGGGGCTTTCCAATAAGGATTTCTCCCTATTGGCACGCAATTAGGTGACCAAACCTCTCCTTGACAGAACTTCTAGACATTATAAATATTGAAATTTAATAATATGAATAACTTTGTCGTCTCAATTATTGATTTAATAAAATAACATATTATGCAGATGATACTGTGACAATAATCGAATCAATAATATGAGAGATATGATGCAACAATTACTGTAGCAATAATTGAGTATTACTGAGTGACTTCTCACGTAAGCATCAATAATCAATACCGTGTGCTACTATGCAACCACGTGTATTCTTTGTTTTTTACTACCGGGTAGTTCAACAGTTAACTAGTAAAACTTCCGCCATTATTTTCATAAAGTATTTTTGTTGTTTTCTCAATCCGACAATAATTCCGTTGTGGGGTCCACCAATGATTGTGCCATTGTACGAATATTCCCTGTTAAAACGAATATTCCCCGACCAATCGAATATTATATAACAACTTGCGTACTTTGCAAAATTTGTAAATATTACCCACAACTATAACATTATATCAAATCTACACCATAATATTCAAAAATATATTTCAAGAAAATTTAATCTTTATTCAAAAAGTTGGGGTCTTACACTGTTAGCCTATAGAACCACAATGCGTAACCTCCCCTGGGGCAACCTCACGCAATAACCTATGGGATGGAAGCAAGGGCTCCCCATAGAAGTAGAAATGGAATCCCTCAGAGTGTTGATAGACGCTCAGCTGGATGAACACCAATGGGTACAAGACATGTATCACCAATTGTCTCTAATAGATTTAAAGGCGAATCACGCTTTATCTTCCATTGTGACGCCCCCAAAATTAGGTATACATCACCCATCTTGAGTCGCCAGATACATGGTACAGAATTCAAATACAACTTAATAATACAATTGTCGTGTACAATACGACAAAACATAAACTATGAGTTTGAATATAAATATTGTCTACTAGAGATTATACAAACTCAAAAGGAGTCCTCATTATAATTATTATCACACTATTTCACAAAATAGCGAGGACTACTAATGCAACATCTAGGACCATCACTCTATTCCCCGACTAGTCTCAGCTACGTTCTCATTTCCTGAAGAGAACAGTGAAAGAAAGGGTGAGCTCAACTAGCCCAGTAAGAAATATTATGACTAAGATAATGCAAAATAATTTATCGTTAGCCTTCAACAGTGTTAAACTGATAAAATATAACAACTATCAAGTTTAACTGCAGTGGAACAAGCAATCCATTAGAAGAGTCAAATAGGGAATAAAATCTACTATCTTCTATGATGTAAAAGGTTTTTCATCACTTTTATCGCTGGGACTCAGCTTAATAAACAATCCACATCATCAAATCACCCCTGCACTATGACCAAGGATAATCTTTAGTATCACGACCACGAATTATCCATTCACTACGACTTAAGATAATTATGTTTTCATAATTATCCAATCACGAATTATCCAATCGTTTCCAAAAATCACATCAAAGGCAAGTATTTTCAAAGAGATAAGATCGACAGGTAACGTGAAAGTGTTGATTTGAACAAGATTTATAAATAGTGGAGGTAACGAAGGTTTCTCCCAACTGAGTTTAAACAGATATATCAAAGTCTAACTTCTCCGGAGTTAACTTCAAACATTGAACATAACTAGGTGCAATAAAAGAGTGAGTAGAACCGGTATCTAACACGGTATAGACTTCGCAAGAGTTCATGACTAACATACCTGTGATAATTTTATTCAGGTTCCTCATCACGAAAAAAAATGCTCTCTCTTAAACTACCGGCTTTGGCTTGCTTGGGACATCCTTTGGTGCCTCCATCCTAGCTGAACTTGTCTTCGGTGAATGACAAAATCGGGCTAAGTGACCTTCTCTTCCACAATTATAGCATGCTTTGGACAGCATCGCGCAGTTTGGACTAATGTGTCCCTCCCCTCCGCATTTGAAGCATATGATAGGTGGTCGTTCTCCTTCCTTAACAACGGGTGTTGGTGCTGACATCTTTCCATCATTATTGAATCTCCTCTTCCTGAAATGTCCATTCGTATTGTTTTGACCATGATTACCACTGAAGTGGTTACCATTTCTGGCATGTTGATTCCCTCCATGCTTATTGTCACCGCTTTGATGATCATTATCACCCCATTATCATTTTTTCTACCGCTTCTTTTTGGTTTCGTTGACTCGTTATCGCTACTCCACTAATCGAGCCCTATTTACAACATCCTAATACAAACACGCTTTATGAGAAATAAGATATTGATGTATCTCCACTTCAAACCTCTTAAAATATCCGCGTCATTCTCTCTTCATTATCAACCAAGTGGGGCCTTGAAATCGGGACAACTCTCGGCAAACTTGGCTTTAACGCGATACACGGTCATGTTATTTTTCTCCAACTTGATAAATTCCACCTCCTTCATGTGACGAATGCTTTCGGGAAAGTACTTGTCATTGAACAGCTCTTGGAACTTCTCCCAAGACATCTTGAATGCGTCAGGATGGGTACGTTTTACAGATTCCCACCAGTGATCTGCCTCTTCACGCAACATAAAGGTGGCAAAGGGAACCTTTTGTCCCTCGGAGCATCCTAAGACATCAAATATCTTGGTGATCTGCTTTAACCATGTCTCCGCCTTAAGTGGTTCTAGCTTTCCTAAAAACTCCGGTGGTCCCAGCTCCTTGAATTGCTTAGCGGTGACCAACTATGGGTTGCCATTATTTCCTCCTGCATTATGAACAGGAGCCGCCTTTGCCTGATGTTGCATGAATTCCAAAAAGTTCATAAACGTACCATCATTCGTCAATTGATCAGTGTTGTTGTTTACAGGAGGATTATCGCCATCCTGTTGCACATTGTCCTGATTATTGATCTGTGGAGAATCAACGGTCTCCTGTGCTCCATTGTTATTCTCAAAGGTTAATTGACATGCAACATATTATCCCTATATTCTGACCGACCAATTAAATACCAAATATTCTTAGGTAGGTCATACTAGCGAAGGAATTCCCCGTCTCTCCCCTCCTAGTTCTATCCTCACATCTTAGCTAGGGATCATATCCCTAAGCTTTGATACCAACTGTGACGCCCCCAAAATTAGGTATACATCACCCATCTTGAGTCGCCAGATACATGGTACAGAATTCAAATACAACTTAATAATACAACTGTCGTGTACAATACGACAAAACATAAACTGTGAGTTTGAATACAAATATTGTCTACTAGAGATTATACAAACTCAAAAGGAGTCCTCATTACAATTATTATCACACAATTTCACAGAATAGTGAGAACTACTAATGCAACATCTAGGACCATCACTTGCTCTCTCGACTAGTCCCAAATTTACGTTCTCATTTCGTGAAGAGAACAATGAAAGAAAGGGTGAGCTCAACTAGCCCAGTAAGAAATATTATGACTAAGATAATGTAGAATAATTTATCGTTAGCCTTCAACAATGTTAAACTGATAAAATATAACAACTATCAAGTTTAATCTGCAATGAACAAGCAATCCATTAGAAGAGTCAAGTAGGAATAAAATCTACTATCTTCTATGATTTAAAAGGTTTTTCATCACTTTTATCACTGGACTCATCTTAATAAATAATCCACATCATCGAATCACCCCACTTTTCTACGAGCCAAGGATATTCTTTAGTACCACGACCATGAATTATCCATGCACTACTGACTTAAGATAATCATGTTTTCATCAACGGTCCCGATCATGCCATAAAACAATTCATCTTCAGACTACTACCAAAGAGAATGCATAGACATAATCATACCAAAACCGTCCATCAATGCACTACGGGCCAATGAGGACTTTTATCACATCATTTGTAACATTACTACTATGATTATACCGAATAATCCTCGATCATAATCATACCAAGTACATCTATGCACTACAAGCCACATATGACTTTCAACATAATATAAACATGAGGATGATGACAATGATATAAGAATTCAATAAAACAAGTTCAAGAATTAATTTATCCAGGAACTGATAACGTTCAAATAGTCAACATGATACTACTTTGTAGAGTAAAATTCAAGAATGCTCAGAAGAATATTTCCATGAAAAGATACTGGATGAAGCGCAAATATCAAAGATATTCCACTAATTTCATGGGTATAGAAGTTAAAGTTTTAACCAACTGAGTATAATAAAGAATGGAATAACAAAAGAAATCACTATGCATGCGATAAACCGCACATGCAGGTTATTCCAATAGAATAATAAAGGATGGAACCAGTCCCATAAACGCATGCATGTGATATTCCAATGTAATAATAAATAATGGAACCAGTCCCCGTAAATGCACGCATGTGATATTTCGACGTAATAATAAATAATGGAACCAGTCCCACAGATACACGCACGCATGTGATATTGCATGACAGTAATAATAAATAATGGAACCAGTCCGGCGTAATTTAATACGATAGGATATTTCGACAATTATAATAAAGAGAACGGAATATTAGAAGAATGTCACCATGTATAGGGTAGCTCACAGACATATAGGTTATTCCAACAGAATAATAAATAATGGAATAACAGAAGTTATTTTCATGAGTACGACAAATAACATCCCTTACCGTAAAAGAAGCTGAATATAAGAGTAGGGAAGGAGCAAAATACTTTTCTATAGCTTCTCTATAATTTCTCTCTCTAGAGTTTCAGTGAATTCGTAAGAAATAATGAAGGAATGAGCTTCTATTTATAAGAAAAT
This sequence comes from Panax ginseng, assembly GCA_020205605.1. Lineage (NCBI taxonomy): Eukaryota > Viridiplantae > Streptophyta > Magnoliopsida > Apiales > Araliaceae > Panax > Panax ginseng. Next base: position 50,679,501 of record CM035143.1, on the reverse strand, counting down.
GGAATGAATAGTAACTAATTCATGAACGGTCCAGATTGATTTACTACTAAATGGACGGTCCATATTGGTTTACTATTAAAACTTAAAACAACGGTCCATACTGATTTACTATTAAAACTTTAAACCAGCGATCCATATTGATTTATTATTATAACTCCACCAGCGGTCCATATTGACTTACTATTATATCTTCAACCAACGGTATGAAAAATTAGCACATCTCCTTATGGAATAATATTGTACCCAAATACCCGAATGCACAATACTAGAGTGAATAGTAACCGGGTTAATAGTAACTCGTGAATAGTAACTCATGAATAGTAACTCCGACACGAAAAGTGTCCCGAATACCCAATTGAACAATATATCCTCCAGACATCAATTATACTAACACAAATAAGTTCAACACAATGGAACTATAAAATTAATCTTTAATCAACACGAACTTATTCATCATTAATATTATAATTCACAATATTTAACAACCAAGTCGTTCCCAGGAAAGAGGGGGCTTTCCGATAAGGATTTCTCCTTATTGGCGCCGCAATTAGGTGACCAAACCTCTCCTCGACGTAACTTCTAGACATTGTCAACATTGCAAATAATAATATGAATAACTTTGTCGTCTCAATTATTGATTTAATAATATATCATATAATGCAGATGATACTATAACAATAATTGAATCAATAATATGAGAAATATGATGCAACAATTACTATAGCAATAATTGAGTATAGCTGAGTGACTTCTCACGTAAGCATCAATAATCAATACCGCAGGTGCCATCTCTTTGTACTTCTTTAACTACGCCAGACATCGTCTTTGTACTTTTACTAATGGGTAGTTCAACAGCTTTAATTCAGTAACACCTCCGCCGTTATTTTCATAAAGTATTTTTGTCGTTTTCTCAATCCGACAATAATTCCATTATTAGGGTCCACTAATGATTATGTCGTCACATCTAATATTCCTCGTTAAAACTAATATTCCCAGACCAATCGAATATTATATAACAACTTCATGACTTTTTTTACAAAATTTGTAAATATTACCCACAACTATAACATTACATCAAAACAACACCATAATATAAAAAAAAAATTATTTCGAGAAAATTAAACCTTTATTCATAAAATCAAAATCTCACATCCATGGTCATTATATCGCCAAAGGATCGCCAGCCCTACAACAAAAAGTCTCGTTACTAGCTTTTAAACAACATGACTTGGTTTTGAAGAAGATCATTGACAACCAAGATCAATCTAAGGGAAAATTCGCCTCCTAACTGGGAAGGCCCGCTTTGTTGTCAAGGAAGTATTGACGAGGGCGCCTAAGATTGCAAGAAATGGATGGCGATGAATTTCCACAACTCATCAATTCGGACGCTGTGAAACAATACTATGTTTGAAGTTGCCATCAAGCAAACATCCTGGTGTTGGATCATCAGATCACTAGTCATTCCGGTTCTTTAACCCTTTACCACATACAATTCTTCCACATTTTGCCCCTCAGGGAAAATATACTTTTCAAACCAGCAGCCTAGCTTCTCGGCATTCCTATGACTTAGGTCATCCCACTATAGATTGAACCTCTCGCATTTGTAGTTTGGCTAAACATACATGGGATCAAACTTCTCGTACCTACAGTTTATCCTCATCCTAGGATTAAACTTTCTCCTCCCCGCAATCTGACCTGCACATGGGATCACGCTTTTCCACTCACCTTGAGGGGTGACCTACGTCGACCTGATCTCCTCTTCAATAGGAGTACGTAGGCAACCATTTCATATGGCCCGGTCGCAATAAAACAAAAACTACAAAAACATTTCTACTCCATTCTCCTTACAAAAACAAAAACAATAAAAACATTCTTACACACATTCTGCCACATACAACATTGAACCTCTTACACCAGGTTCAAACTATGCAGACCTGATCTCCTCTTCAATAGGAGTACGTAAGCATCCATTCATGGTGCGGTCTCACCCCCTACCAAAACACAAACCCTTGTCAGTTGGTACTGGGATCAAACATTAATCCACTACATTTCATTGGCTTCAGACCAAAGGGATGGAATTACCTGAACTCCTACTAAATAGGAGATTCGGCGACCATTTAAGTTGCGGTCATACCTTGAAGAGAAACACCAATCCATAAGAGATGGAATTAACTAGGCTTCTCCTAAATAAAAGTACTGGCGACCATCTGTGGTGCGGTCAATCTCAGAGGGGAAAGCCAAATTCCTCTCAATATTTCCATATAAAAACCAGTCCCAAGACACCAAAGATGGTAGGGATACATACAGATCAATGATCCATTCTGAACTGTCCAGAGACATCTCAATGTCCATCCCTCAAGGAGGAATTCAGAATACATCAAGATCGTAAGCCCTTACACAGTAGGCAAAATATCAAGCAAGTATCAAAGCATATCTAAAAGGGAAGTGATCAAAAATATATTTCCCTGCCATATATATATATATAATGTTGTTTGATATACACAATGTAAATTGTACATGACAAAATGGCTAAGCTAGTCTGTGCAGGAGAATACAAGCTCATCTACAAGTCAGGGTATATGCGAGCTAACAAGCCTAACATGGCGTCCCTCTCAGAAGAAGGAGGCGAAGCTGTGGTCTCCTGTACGAGAATATCCACACGACCCAACAGATCTGTAGCCATCTGCATGGTGACCATATGCTCATCAATGTAAGCGCTCATCTCTGCGATCATGCCAGTGGTAAGGGACCTCACTGCAATACTATCTATAACGACTACATCCCAGACAGAAATGGAACTATCCCGCTTAACTATCACTGCATCTCTGGCTGATCTAGCCTCATCCCGCTCAACAACAGCGGTGTCTCTGCGAGCTAATGCCTCGTCTCTCTCTAACAAAGCTGCGTCTCTCCCATCAAGGGCAATCAACATCAAGGCTCTAGCCTGGTCTCTCTCAAAGGTCATCAGATGAAGACTTTGCTCAAAGTATTATGCTGAATGCTGAATCACAACATTACTGGTACTAGGAGAATCTAAATGAAATGTTGGCAATTCATTAGTTGTCTCCTCCTCGATGTAGGAATCAATATCCTCCATAGGTCCTACATCATCTGAATCAATACTCGATAATGTGGATACTACCGCAACCGATGCAATCTCTGTCTCCATCCATGCGGAATACTCTACAGAACAACCTAGATGACTGACAGAAAAATAAGCTATCTCACGCTGATCCCAACATGCATACACACGGATCGGGTCCTCCACGAAAGATAGCGAGAAGTCAACGTCGACCTATCGCCCCCTCAAAAGGATGAAAGTCCCAAATCGGTCAAATCTGCGACATCACGACCAGTGGGTGATAAGTAGTCACACCCCTCAAACCAGCCAGATGGAGATAATCCATGCCCGGAGCATGAGTAATTAAGTTTTAAGGTGAGCTAAGCCCCGAGCACGATAATATGACAAATGGATCTCTGATATCCGCCAAGAATATGGACCAAGACATAGCATTTGTACACTTCGATGGCTAAAAGGAGTACGACATGGTTATATCATGGGTGAACCAGTACCCATGCCGTCTAAGAGTGCCAATCGTTCTCAAGTGTGACATAAACCACACGTATAGCATGACCGAGCTTCCCGTGAACACTCCTATCAAAAAAGCACAGCAATATGTGGCTGACCTCAGAGTCTGCTATAATCATCAGAATGATGGTACGACCCACCCTGAGAGCTCTCACTGCCATGATGAATCCAATGTCTATCTCATCCATGTACCGTGGCATATAGACATACGACAGCACACACAATATTAGTACATCCACTCTGGCTCGACGCCAATGATCCTCTGGTGCGGTGAAATCCCCAGAATGTTGTGTATAACTATCCTTAGAGCCAAATCTGTCAAACAGAAAGCGCTGGGATATAACGTGGCTCGATGTAAGCTCATCATGTACCACTTTGCGTCTCAATCCAGTGAGGGTCATGAACCGCCGACTCATGTCCCCCAAAGCCATATATACGCAAGGTCTATCTAGTGGCAGCATCGTCAACCATGCATACTCCTCCAGAGTGGGAGTCAACTCTTGGGTCCCAAATTAGAAAACCTGCCTCTCCGATACCCACCCAAAGGTTTCTAAAGATGCCATCCACAAATCTGTGGGAACTCAAACATCAACAAGGTCATAGTATGCTACAACAAATGATCTACGGTCACCCTGTCTAATGGTGACATGATATCATACCATGATCGCATACCCAATGCCATCAATGATGGTGGGGTATGATCAATACGACTAACGGTCGAAGAAGACATCTGTAGGGGCCGTGTCATAAGACCATCTAGTGGTCAAAGCTGAATATTTCTGGACATACATACATATGCATACCATGATACATGTATTGCAGATAATAGATGACAATATGATATAGGGAATAAAAAACTGTGCATACATTCCTAAGTATATCAACATCTAATACATCATCTCTGTATATCTACAAATACAGGGAAATGGGGCACATACGCCCTACTACTAACAGAGGCCTATCAAAAGATACAACGAGAATACACATCAGAAGAAGACAATGGTGTCAATATCTATATCATCAATCCTGTCCACCTGATGTAACTCCTCCTGATTCACTGGATCTCTATCAACAGGGATGTCAGGCCTATATAGAGGAGGATCTGCGCCGGTAAAACCAAATGTGTCATCTGAGGGGCCAGCACCTGAGCTAGAAGGATCAAACAAATCTGCCTCTGCCGGATCTCTTCCCAAATGCCGAATAAAGAAATGTGCCTGGTCTAGTCGCTGGGATCAAACTGTCAATCTGTGTCACATGAGTCGGATCTCAGACCTAGGCTATTCAATCCAACATCATCACGGATCTTGGAACCATATCCCCCATAAACTAAGTGGCGCAGGACTGGGCTCCAATGGTAAGAGGGAACCACCAACACTAGAATATCTCTTGAGTGCAAGGACCCTTTGATAATATAAAGCCATCAAACCCCAACAATGGGATATCAGTGATGGGTGACTACGATACAGGCCAATGACGCCTGGCAGGAGGCAAGATCGGTATACAAATCTCCCATGTGGTGCTCCTAATAGCACGCTCTCCTAAATAGAGCTCCCATCCTCCATCTGTAAAGAGAGGAACTCTCCGGGTGGAGATCACATACTCGACGCCAATCGGGTACCCATCCTCAAATCCGATGGCCAAATGTTCCCCAGAATAGGAAATCCATGTAATGATATCAGCTGTCAATAACTCTAGCTGTATGCGGCAGTGAGTGAAACCCTCAGCTACAGGGACTTCCGTCAAAATGGAATGATGCCATTATCGTCCTCGTGGATAGGTTTCTAAACCTAACACACTTATAGGACGCAAGCATGGGAGCCTCTCGTAGGCCCAAAACTGCCAACACAAGGGCAAAACATCTGCGATTAGTAAACACTCTTAACCTATAAATGGAAAATGACAAGAGAAATACTCACCAGCAGAAATGGGTAGAATCCTAGCCAAGCCTCAGTCAAACCCTGTGAGCACATACGCATGCCCCAGAGGAAATAGGCAAAGGTGTAGGAACCCCAATCATACTCTCCAATATGGTCCACATTACGTGTGGCGCTAATCAAAGTGAACGACACCGTATAAGAGTTATCTTCTATGAAGTAGCCTCTAATGATCATCAGGAACAATCGTCGAAGAATGCGATCCCTGACTTTGACATCATCAGGCATGGGCTCACTCAAAAGCCCGCTCATAGCATCTACGCTCAAAGGACCTGCACGAACAATCCTGCCTTTGAGCGCCTCCGCCGGAACTCCTAACAAGGATCTGACGGCAGTAGGGGTAATGTTCGCCATGCAAGGCACTGGCTCCCCTCCAAACTCCATACCTGTGATAAACCGCCAATCCATCGACGTCATCATCACCTCACAGTCCAATAAATAGAGTGACTGAGTCTGATGAAACCATCGCTCAGACAATGCCCTGAGGTAACCCCAGGGATAACAACGGGGAATGATGGAGAAGAATGCCCCGAATCCCTAATCATGCACTAATGCTCTATAATCGGATGAAGAGCCTGATACATTGAGTGTATACTAAATAAATTCCTTCGAGGCTGTGTGAAGCCGGGAACCTGCATGAAATGCAAATCAACATCAAAACCCTTTAATCCACATCAATAGGAAAGAATGAAGATCAAGATCTAATGTCATACCTCATTAGCATGCACGTATATCGAGGGATGTCTGCTCAAGTCACCCAGAAGCTCTGGGTTTGCCACCTGAATACAAGCGAGCTCCCTACGGGTAACATGTGCAGCATGAGCGGGGTCCTCAATCGGAATATCCTCATCCTCATTCTCAACGTCTGGACGCGTCGGACGAATGCATCGACATATCACCGCCTCCACTAATCGACGAGGTCAATTTGCGACGGAAACGGGTCGAGGCACTTCAGAAGCCCTCCACCGTATACCAGAAGTGGTCATGCGGGAACTACTCGGCTGATCCAGATCCATAATATCTGGACAACAAGTCTCCAAATCACCTCAGAAAGGGTGTGGTATTTCCTTACCTGAAGCTTTTTAAAATTCATTTTATGACTACATGCATGCATGCATTACTTTAACATACATCTACAGTGGAGTTAAAATTGCATGACTAATTAAATGCCTACATTTTGAAATTTTTTTGCCATAGTCCCCTTTGTAAATAGGACTATCCACATGCATATAGGCATGACTAGGTGGCCATTCATTAGCACACCTGCCCCAAAGTTATATACATAATATATGCATTAAAGATTAAAATCATCAGTGCATAAGGTTAACCTCAATATCAGGAGTACTTTGCCTTTCTATCTTTTGCTCATTGGACCTCAAATAGGACAAAAATAACAGAAAAAGGTGCCAATTTGACTGTCTCAAAAGTCAAATTTTTTCACATCATTATGTTTAGCATGGTTTAATACTAACATTTACTATGTTGAATATTTTTTATCAAGTCATTTGTGCATACATAATCACTACTATGTGTTTAGATGCATTTTATGCGACAACTCATTTTCCAACGGATAAAAATTGGAAAAAATACATGCATACGTTACCAGGATAGTGCAGAACACTTGTACGGTGACAGAATTTGCAGAAAATAGCCTGAACTCAGCAGATCTGAAGGAGGCTCTTGGATTTTCCTTTGCAACACAAGTTAAAAATGACTTGTGAGACCAACCTACTGGAGAAGGTGTACCTGCGGCACCCCTATGTGGGGCCCACCCCTCCGACTCGGTCAAGTTCAAGTTGCAAAGGAGTTCTTGCGGACTAAAAAAGTCAAATCGGGAATAAAAATGCTACGCGATTGAGCAAAACATCCTACAATCCTGGTCTTCTCAGATGGAACTTTGAGTCTGTACATCACTCATTGGTAGTAAACCAAACACGAGGTATACCATGCCAATGTTCTCATTTGTTACAAATCACATCCGGCAATACCTTGTACAGGTCCAATGCCACCAACTCCAGGTCATTACCCTAAAAGATCAACGTGATCCCCGACGGGGGTTACAACGTAGATCCCCGACGGGGGTTATAACGTGAAGCCCCGGCAAGGGGTTACAATGCACATTCAGCCATTGACACATATATCAGTGAAGGTCAAGTAGCCTTGACGTTATCTCAGCCGATGATGATGAAACCTATCGAAGCTCGAGAGCTATTCGAGGATTTCATATTCGATTACTCATATTCCCCAACGGATCCCTGGCGGGGGTTACAACGCGTTCTGCCGTTGATTCACACGTTAACGAAGATCAAGCAACCTTGACAAATTTCCCCCATGTGGTTCTTTTCCACCCGTTGATTCATATGCCGGTGAAGTACACATCAACGAAGGTCAGGCATCCCTGACGACATTTGTTGTTGGCAGTAAATCCAACAGAATCTTGATATGTCATGGCGATACCAACCAGGAAAGGTCAACGTCATCAAGGAGGATCGATGATGGAATATGTTATACACATCCTCAAACAGACCAAGCTTTATCCCCACAGATCTCTTACAAATAAGAGGTACATCTTCAAGATCAAGTCGTTATCAAGGATCCAGGAATTTGGTGATAACCCTAACATCAACATCCTAACAGATTCAGATTACAAATCAAATTTGGTCATCACTGCCAATCCCTAGTTGAAGCAACAGGGAGCCAGCAATCATCCCCAGCATGTTGGGCAACAACCCCGTACACATGCATCATACATTTGTATCATGTTGCTACATATAGTATCATGTTTGTCTTATGGCATTTCAAGTGTCTAGGATTCTTTATCCTACCCCTACATTGCATTGCATGAGTATGATAAAGAGGGGCATCTGTAGACACTCAAATTTTTTTGCACACCTGTCACTAATATTGCAGGAGGACAGATTCATCTTTCAAGAGAGAACCCTGGAAGATAGTTCATATCCATTCTGGATACTACCGGAAGTTCAACATCAACCCCTAACACACACCGGAGTAACAATTCCAACCTCAAAGACAACCCGAGAGGCGACATGATCCAAAACCGAACACACACCGAGAAGATCAATAATCTCTTGAGATAACCCCGAGGTATCCAGTCTCAGTCCCAATCATGGGAATAGCTACCAACCTTGGTGATCACCCCAAGGAATGTAGTTCCGGCGATAACCCTAAAAATGCTTGTTTTAAATGCAACCAGCTTCAATCTCGGCGCTCACAACGAGATACCCAGTACCAACCCGGAGATAACACCAGGAGGACATGCACACCTTAGAGTTGACACTAAGGACTTTTAACACTTGCAGCAGTCCAATCTCAAATGAAGCCTCGAGCAACGTCCTCTGCTCATTTCAAATCCATGATAACACTGGTGAGGGGTAACCACGTCATCTTGACAACACGATGCCACATCACGTCGTCTCATCATTTTATACACACATCTCTACACAACGATGTCCCATAAGAATCAAGGAAAACCAATCCTAAGTGACTATTGTGCTGGGTACGGATAGAATTTGAAGCTTGAAGACCGGAGGGCATCGTCCCATCTTCAATGACTTCGTACAAACTCTAATCCCATGCCATTGTATAACTCTCGACAACGGCGGTCCGAAATAGATCCTATATACCTTAGTCGGATGCCCAGATTGCAATTCTAAAAATTCGAACGGACATTGCAGTGCCTACGTGCACGTACTACAAGACGATTGGACCCGAGAAACCCGGGGAAACCCGGCAGCCTCAGGTACACCTGTGGCTGGCCACAGGTACACATGTGGCTCCCCCCTCTATAAAAAGAGGGCTTGGGGTGGCCATTTTGAGAAGAGAAAGAGCGAGGAAGCCCTATCAAAATTGCTCCGTACTTGTAATATACTGAGTGCTTTCCCATTTTATACACTTGTGAGCTCACATATATCAACTTTTGTACCGGCGGGAACCGAGTTTCATCCACTTTAAAGATATAGAAGCCTTCTTTGGTAGCCCACTGTAAGCCTTCTCACACACTTTAAAGCCTTTCTCTTCATCTCTGCACACACCCTTCTTCACGTTGAGAGTCGTGTTGCGTGTGTTTGCCCAGACTTTGGTCCGTGGTTTTATTTCAGTTTGTATATACACACATATATATATATATATATATATATATTTATATATATGGACTAACATTTTCGAGTTATGCCTCGATTGAGCCTAGACTTCGGTCTGGAGCGTTTATTTGCTTATATATATATATATATATGAATTGTGTGTCGAACTTTGTTCGATGAGCCTAGATTTGATGCCTGGCGCGCTTTCTTTAATATATATATATATATATATATATATATATATATATATACACGCATTTATATATATTAACCGTATGTGCTCTGACTTTTGTTCGATGAGCCCGATTTTACATCCTGAGCATTTACTTGCTTTTATATATATATATATATATATAAAAGCGAGTAAACGCATTAGGATGTTAAATTCATATATATATATATATATATATATATATATATATATATATATATATATAACTGCTGTTTAACTCTCGCTCGATGAGCTCAATTTTACATCCTAATGCGTTTATATAATTATATATATATATTCGTCCCACCTAGAGTTTACTTTGTGGTGGTTGATCGCTTTTACAGCTTTTTTTACGTTTTGTCATGCCTGGAGTTCACTTCGTGGCAGCTGATTGCTTTGTACAACTTTATTTACATTTTGTCCCGCCTGGAGTTTCCTTCGTGGTGGTTGATAGCTTCTGACTTTATTTACGTTAAATCCCGCCTGGAGTTTCCTCCGTATCGGTTGATAGCTTTTACAGTTTTATTTACATTTTCTGATCCCCCATAGAGGTGCTTCGTGGCTGGTGATCATTTCTGTATATATATATTTACAGCTTTTATATATATACCTGCTTACTGCTTTCATATAAATTGCGGTATCATGTGCGCCTAGGAATCATGTGATCACAGATTCAACCTATTGGATCTAGATTCGGTTCCCGTGATGGACATTTTCAGCTGTAAGCAGCTTGTAAATTATTCTACGGTGTCTGAATTTTCTCAAATGGTTTTCATACCCATGAGGAAATCGGCATTATTTTGTACATTATTTTCTTATAGATGCTTCGCATCTCAAAAATAAAATCAATCAAGCCGAACACTTAACAAAATGGAAGTGTAAAAGGTCTCAATTACTATTGAGCATCAGGGTTTTAAAAACCTCTTTTATAAAACTTCACTGCCATATCTTGCTAAAAACTGAATTTTTCCATAAATTCAAACCCTGTGTATATAGGTGCGAACGAGGCCTCGCACTATTTCAAAATAATAGCACATTGACCCACACACACACATATTCAGATAATAGTTTCTTGAAAAGAGGCGGTCACCGTGGTAACACGGATGTTGGGGTGCCTAACACCTTCCCTCCGCATAATCAAGTCCCCGAACCCTAATGAATCTCGGTTTCACCGACCCGTTTAGCAGTATCACATCACTGGGTCAATGTGCAAACCTTTTCTCGGTTGTGTTGGTACAACCATTTAAAAAACCAACTGGCGACTCTTAACAGTCCATCGTCGACATTATACATGTCGGACCTTTTTCACTTGTTTTTTCAAACAAATCTCACCTAAAATGAGAACACCAAAGAACAAGTAACGGAAAGGGACAATTAAAAATCCCGACATCGACATCGTTCTAACCATTTTCCTATAAATAGGGTGCTTAGTTAGAATTGAAAATCACACCAGAAATAAGTTTTCTCTCTTTCTCTCTCGATATTATCGAGCGTTTTTTGTGAGTATGTAGATACTTTGTGAGTTGCTATTCATCAGTTCAAGTTTCCTTCAGCCTCAGCCTTATATCGATATTCCAATCAGAAGTACTGATATTTTGAGGTAAGGGATGTTATTTTCTTTCTAATGATGTTATTCTTTCAATATCATTATACCGAAATATTGGTATGGATTTTATTATGGAATTTCTACCTTTTTATGTCGGGGTTACTATTCACGTATACGACACTATTCACGAATACGGCACAATTCACCGAAAAATGAAATTTTCTCCTTTTTGTCCAAGATGTCTATTATGGTTATTATCTTTGATTGTATCCATGTTTTGATCTTTATTTTTGAATTCTGCTTCACAATTGGTTTTTTTGGAGTATTATTGAACTTGGATAAACTGTAATACGAATCCCTAATATTTGGCCTTTTGTCTCACTAGATTCATTTTCTTTAAGATATTTTTCATCATCCTCAGTCCTAAATAATGATATTACTGAATATCTTTGGCCTGTAGTGCAAAGATGAATGATTACCTAATGAATATCTTTGGCCCGTAGTGCAAAGATGAACAAGTGTAGATGAACATGACCAACTGGTGATACAAATGAATATCTTTGGCCTGTAGTGCAAAGATGAATATTTGATTCAAGATGTATATTGATTGATGTTACAGAGATAAAATATTGATGATGGACTTTTCAATCTTAGAAGATAGTAGAATTCTTTCTCTACTTGACTCTTCTAATGGATTGTTGTTTCCGTTGCAGTTGTTGATCTAAAACTTGTTGTCTATTATATTTTATCAGATTTTTCCCTATTGAAGACTAATGATAATTTGTTGTATATTATCTTAGTCATAATATTCTTCTTCGGGCTAGTTGAGCTCACCCCTTTTCCTTTTTGTTCCATTGTTCTTCTCGGAGGAGAGAATTTAGCGAGAACTAAGCCGGGTATGGAGTTATGATTCAAGATAGTTGTTTTAGTAGTCCTCACTATTTTGTAAAATAGTGTATCAATAATTGTTATGAGGACTCCTTTTGAGTTTGTATACTGTGTATTAGACAATATTTGTATTTAAACTCACAGTATATGTGTTGTAGTATTTTGCATGACAATTGTATTACTGAAGTTGTATTTATTTCTATACCATGTATTTGGCGACTTAGAATGGGTGATGTATACCTATTTTGGGGGCGTCACAGTTGGTATCAAAGCTTAGGGATATGATCCCTGGCTGAGATTTGAGACAAGAACTAGGAGGGGAGAGACGGAGAATTCCTTCGCTAGTATGACCTGACTAAGTTTATTTGGTATTTATTTGGTCGGTCAGAGTATAGGGATAATATGTGACATGTTAATTAACCCTTGTTTTGTGGCAGTATTTGAGAATGGCATCTACAAATATTAACAATGAAGTGAATCAGACTGTGGAGACACCTTTAATCATCACCCAAGGGAACGTGCAACAGGAAGGCAATATTCCTCCTGTAAACAACAGTACCGAACAAATGATGAATAATGGGATGTTTAGATGCTTTTTGCAGTTCATGCAAAATTAGACGAGGGAGACTTGTGCATTGTCGACGTCAGGATTTTTAGATGTCCCTTTCCATTACTTGTTCTTTGGTGTTCTAATTTTAGGTGAGATTTATTTGAAAAAACAAGTGAAAAAGGTCCGACATGTATAATGTCGACGATGGACTGTTAAGAGTTGCCAGTTGGTTTTTTAAATGGTTGTACCAACACAATCGAGAAAAGGTTTGCACATTGACCCAGTGATGTGACACTGCTAAACAGGTTGGTGAAACCGAGATTCATTAGGGTCCGGGGACTTGGTTATGTGGAAAGAAGGTGTTAGGCACCCCCCGACATCCGTGTTACCACGGTGACCGCCTCTTTTCAAGAAATAATTATCTGAATGTGTGTGTGTGGATTAATGTGCTGTTATTTGGAAGATGTGCGAGGCCTCGTTCGCACCTATATACACAGGGTTTGAATTTATGTAAAAATTCAGTTTTTAGCAAGATATAGCAATCATGTTTTATAAAAAAAAAGGTTTTTCAAACCCTGATGCTCAATAGTAATTGAGACCTTTTACACTCCCATTTTATTAAGTGTTCGGCTTGGTTGATTTTATTTGACACATGCGAGGCATCCGTATAAAAATAATGTACAAAATAATGCCGACTTCCTCGTGGGTATGGAAACCATCTGAGGAAATTCAGACACCGCAGAATAATTTACAAGTCGCCACAAATTTAAAATGTCCATCACGGGAACCGAATCTAGATTCAATGAGATGAATCTGTGATCACATGATTCTTAGGCGCACATAATACTGCAATTTATATGAAAGCAGTAAGCATGTATATATATAAAAGCTGTAAATATATATATACAGACATGATCACCAACCACGAAGCACCTCCATGGGGGATCAGAAAAGGTAATAAATAAAGCTGTTAAAAGCCATCAACCGCCACGGAGGAAACTCCAGGCGGGACAAAACATAAATAAAGCTGTAAATACGGTCAACCGCCACGAAGGGAACTCCAAGCGGGACAAAATGTAAATAAAGTTGTAAAAGCGATCAACTGCCACAAAGGAAACTCCAGGCAGGACGAAAATATATATATATATATTCGCAAAAGCAATAAACGCACCGGATGTAAAATCTAGGCTCATCGAATGAGTTAAACAATAGTTCATATATATATATATACAAAGTAGAGTAAGCGCATACGGAGGTAAAATCCGAAGCTCATCGAATGAAATTAACCACAGCCTATATATATATATATATATATATATATATATATATATATATATATATATATATATATATATATATATATATATATATATAAAGCGAGTAAACACATCGGATGTAAAATCTGGGCTCATCGAATGAGTCCTAACCACGCTTCATATATATATATATATATATATTAAAGCAAATAAATGCTCTAGACCGAAGTCTAGGCTCAATCGAGGCATAACTCAATAATGTTAGTCAATATATATGTAAATATATATATACTATATATATATATATATACACTAATATGAAACCACGGACCAAAGTTCGGGCAAAAATAAGCAACACGACTCTCAACGTGTAGAAGGGTGTGTGCAGAGATGAAGAGAAAGACTCTAAAGTGTGTGAGAAGGCTTACAGCTGACTGCCAAAGAAGACTTCTATATCTTTAGAGTGGGTAAACACTGACTTTTGTTGATACAAAAGGGCTATATATGACCTCACAGGTGTTTAAAAGGGAAAGTACAATCAGATGGGGTGAGTGCAGAGCAAATTAGGCGTTTCCTCGCCTTTTCTCTTGCAAAATGGGCGATTTTCCCTCTATTTATAGGCAATTTAGGCTGCAGGGTGTACTGCTGGTGAGCCATAGTGTATTGTGGGAAACCTGTGGGCACTGGGTTTTCGAATTGGGTCATCTCGAAGTACGTGCACTTAGGCACTGTAATGTCCACTCGAACTTTCAGAAGTGCAATTTGGGCATCCGTTTGAGGTATACAGGACCTATTTCGGACCGTCGTTGTCGAGAGTTGTACGATGGCATGGGATTAGAGTTTGGACGAAGTCATTGAAGATGGGACGATGCCCTCCGGTCTTCAAGCTTCAACTTTCATCCGTTACCCCGGACAATTGTCACTTAGGATTGGTTAGTCTTGTGGGACATTATTGCATAGAGATGTTAAGACGACGTGACATGGCATCATATTGATGAGATGACGATGTTGCCCTCACCTGTTATCACGGGATTGGATGATAAAGCGACGTTGCTTTCGACTTCACCGAGATTGGGTCACTTTAATTGTTGAAGGTCCTCATTGTCACCTTTGAGGTTTGCCTGTTTTCCCTATGTTATTGTCGGGTTAGTACAGTGCATCTCGTTATGAGCGCCGAGATTGAAGTTGGTCGCATTTGAAACAAGCATTTCCTGGGTTATCGCCAAAACTGTATTCCTTAAGGTTATCACCAAGGTTGGTGGCTATTCCCATGGTTGGGACTGAGACTGGATACCTCGAGGTTATCTCTGAGATTAATCGGTCTTCTCCGGTGTGTGTTCGTTATTGATTCGCATGCCTCGAGTTACATCCGAGGTTGGAATTGTTACTCCTGAATGTGATCCGTGGTTGATGTTGAACTTCCTGGGTAGTATCCGGATGGATTTGGATTGTCTTTCAAGTTCTCTCTTGAAGACAAATCATCCTCCCGCAATGTTAGTGATGATGAGTACGAGAAAATTTTGAGTGTTTATGAGATGCCCTCTTTATCATACTCATGCATGGTGATGCATGGGTAGGATAAAGAATCCTAGACACTTGAAATGCAATAAGACGAACATGGTACTATGGATAGTAACATGATGCAAATGTATGATGCGTGTATGGGGTTTGTAGCCCAACACCGGGGATGATTGCTAGCTCCTCGCTGCTTCAACCGATTGGCAGATGATGACCAGATTTGATGTAATTCAAATCAGTTAGGATGTTAATGTTGGAGTTGTCACCAAATTCCTGTGTCTTTGATTATGACTTGATCCTGAAGATGTACCTCTTATGTGTAAGAGATTTGTGGGGATAAAGCTTGATTTATTTGAGGATGTGTATAACATATTCCATCATCTATCCTCTTTGATAACATTGACCTTTCCTGGTTGGTATCGTCAGAATATGTCAAGATCCTGTTGGATTTACTGCCAACAACAAATGTTGTCAGGGGTGCCTGACCTTCGTTGACGTGTACTTCACCGACATGTGAATCAACGGTTGAAAAATCCTGTGGGATATACTGTCAAGGCTTCTTGACCTTCACTGACGTGTAGATCAACGGAGCATTCTATGGGTAGATTGTCAAGGTTGCTTGACCACCGCTGTCATGTAGATCAACGAAGCATTGCGTTCTGACCCCCGCCGGGGTACCGCTTGGGAAATATGAGCAATTGAGTATGAAATCCTCGAATAGCTCTAGAGCTCTGATAGGTTTAATCGCTATCGGCTGAGATAACGTCAAGGCTACTTGACCTTCATTGATATGTGTGTCAATGACTTGAATGTACGTTGTAATCCTCTGCTGGGGAAATACGTTGTAACCCCCATCGGGGACTCACGTTGTAACCCCCGTCGGGGATTCACGTAGGGTAACGACCTGGAGTTGGTGGCATCGGACCTGTATAAGGTATTGCCGTATATGATTTGTGACAACTGAGATCATCGTCAGGGTATACCTTGTGTTCAGGTGACTACCAATGAGTGATGTATAGATTCATAGTCTCATCTAGGAAGACCATGATTGTATGCTGTTTTGCTCAATCGCGTGGCATTTTTATTCCTGATTTGACCTTTCTAGTCCGCAAGAACTCCTTTGTAACTCGAACTGGACCGAGCCGGAAGGGTGGGACCCACATAAGGGTGCTGCATGTGCACTGTTGCGGCCAGAGGTGAGCTCGCTGCCAATCATGGATGATAAATTCCAAGAAAGTTGGTCTCACAAGTCACTTTCAACTTGTCGCTAAATGAAAATCTGTGAGCCTCTTTCGGATCTCATTGAGTTCGGCCTATTTTCTACAAATTTCGTCATCGCATAAAGTGTTCTACACTATCTTGGTAACGTATGCATGTATTTTTTCCTGCTTATCTCTGTTGGATTGTGAGTTATTGCATGAAATGCATCTAAACACATAATAGTGATTATGTATGCACAAATGACTTGATAAAAATATTCAACATAGTAAATGTTAGTATTAAACCATCTTTGAACATAATGATGTGAAAAAATTTATCTTTTAGAGACGGTCAATTGGCACCTTTTTCTGGCTATTTTTGTCCTATTTGAGGTCCAATGAGCAAAAGGTAGAAAGGCAAAGTACTCCTAGTATTGAGGTTGACCTTATGCATGATGATTTTGATTTTTAATGCATATATTATGTATATGACTTTGGGGCAGGTGTGCTACTGAATGGCCATCTAGACAAGCCTGTGCGTATGTGGATAGTCCTATTTTTAAAGGGGACTATGGCAAAAATTTTCCAAATGTAGGAATTGGGTAGTCATGCATTTTAACTCTATTATATGTTAAAGTAAATGCATGCATGCATATAGACATAAATGCATTCTAGAAAGCTCCAGGTAAGGAAATACCACACCCTTTCTGAGGTGATTTGGAGACTTGTTGTCTAGATATTAATGGATCCGGATCAGCCGAGCAGTTCTCACAGAACCACTTCTGGCATATGGCGGAGGGCTTCCGAAGTGCCTCGTCCCCGTTCTGTCAGACAGCCTTGTCGGTTGGTGGAGGCCGGGATTCGTCCTGTCTGGGTAGATGTGCCAGACATTAAGTACGAGGAGGCGGATATTCCGATTGAGGATCCCGCTCCTGCTACATATGTTCCTCGCAAGGAGCTACCTAGTATTCAGGTGGCAAACCCAGGGCAGCTGGGTGATTTGACTAGACATCCATCGATGTATTTGCATGCTAACGAGGTATGGCATTAGACTTTGATCTTTCTTCTTTCCTATTGATGAGGATTAAAGGGTTTTGATGCTGATCTGCATTTCATGCAGGTTCCTGGTTTTACACAGCCTCGAGGGAACTGGTTCAGCATTCACTCCATGTACCAGGCACTTCATCCTGACTATAGAGCGGTAGTGCATGAGTGGGGATTTGGGGCATTCTTCTCCATTCTTCCCCGTCGTTGTCCCTGGGGTTACCTCAGGGTATTGTCTGAGCGATGGTTTCATTAGACTCAGTCACTCCATCTACTGGATTGCGAGGTGATGATGATGCCTATGGTGGCGATTTATCACAGGTATGGGGTTTGGAGGGGAGCCAGTGCCTTGCATGGCGAATATTACCCCTACTTCCATCAGATCCTTATTAGGAGTTCCAGCAGAGGCGCTCAAATCCAGGACTGTCTGTTTAGGTCCTTTGAGCGTAGATGCTATGAGTGGGCTTTTGAGTGAGCCCATGCCTAATGATGTCAGAATCAGGGATCGCGTTCTGCGGCGATTGGTCCTGATGATCATTAGAGGCTGCTTCATTGAAGATAACTCTTCTACGGTATCCTTTGCTTTGATCAGCGCCACATGTGATGTGGACCGTATTGGAGAGTATGATTGGGGCTCCTATACATTTGCTTATTTCCTCCGGGGCATGCTTGTGTCGCTCATGAGGTTTAATGAGAGGCTTGGCTAGGATTTTACCCATTTTGCCTTTGGTGAGTATAAGACCCCAAATTTTTTAAATAAAAAGGAATTTCCTTTATTTATTATTTTGAAATAGTAAGGGTGGATTTGATTAATGTGGTTAGTTATGGGTAAAATGCGCAAATATTTTAAATAAGCAAGTGGTTATATAATATTCATTATTGTCGGGAATATTCGTTGTCGTGGAATATTCAGATCGTTGGGAATATTCGTATTTACGGCCAAGCAAATGCATGTGTGGGCCCCATAACTGAAAGCGATCGAGGAAGAAAACGACAAATATAAGTTGTTTATAAATAATCTACAGAAGTTGTTACCGCAAGTAATACGTTGGAATACCCAAGGGTTAAAACACACTAATACGCCGCTTGTTGCAACAAGAAGACACTACCAGATTGCACCAATTATTGATTTACGTACGTAAGAAGGCACTACTCAATAATGGTTACAAGAATTACTCGCTCAAAGATTTTATTTTATCGATTCAATAATTGTCGTATTGATATTTTATATTGTTGTTGTTTCAATAATTGTCATTACACAAGATTTTTCATTATCGGCAATAATTCATATTATCCTCAATAATATTATTAGATAACATTATTGGCAATGTCTAGAAAGTTCTCGCTCTAAGGAGAGGTTTGGTCACCTAATCATGCTACCAAGAAGGAGAAATTTTATTCGAAAGCCCCTCTTCCTCGAAACCGCCTCGTCACAATATCAGATTCTCGTAATATTATTTGTGAATAATTAATTATTGATTCATATGATGAGGAAAATATTGATTTTATGTGGATATAGATGGAGAAAATTTTTAATGTGACAATTGTTGAAAATTGAAATTTTATCTTTTTCTCGATGAAATAATTCATTTAAATATATATATATATATTATTTTTAATAATATAATAATGGTGATATTTTTACAACGAATGTGGGATATATGAGTATACGAGGAGGAAGAGTATTTTTGTTGCAATAAATGTTTAAAACATGTTAAACATGCTCTGCGGACCCCATTTATCGAATCGAAATTTGATTATAAATTTCGTAAAATCGCCTGCTTGTGGATTTCTACAATTTTTGCTTGGAATTTGGAAAAACTTTCTTCTCAAAAGTTGTAGAGAATTGAATTTCCTATAAAACATCGAGATTCAATTTTTCTCGATAAAAGGGCTATTTATTATGAATTATTGAAGTTCAAGTTCCAAAATAATTGATTTTTGGAAGTTTTAATTATTTTAAATAATAAAACGTTTTTTTGTCTTCTTCCACATGTTATAAATGTGTCATGTTGTCAATTCAGATTCTAAGAAGGTTGCGAGAAAAAATTAATATATATATATATTATTATATTAAATTTTCTCGCTTTGGTGTTCTAAAGATTTTCCTATAAATAGGTGCTTAGGTTAGAATTGAAAATCACACCGTAAATCAAGTTTTCTCTCTATATTATCGAGTTTATTCTTGTGAGTATTTTGAGTATACTTTGAGTATTGCTATACTATGAAAGTTCAAGTCATAGCCTATATCCAAAGTTTCAACTAAAGTACCGCCTTTTCGAGGTAAGTGGATATTATTTTTTTTTCAGAATGATATTATTTCTTCAATATCATTATGTCAAATATTGATCCAAGTTTTTATCAAATTTGGAACTTTTGGTGTCTGAGTTACTATTCACGATACTCAAGACTATTCACGATACTAAGATTATTCACTTAATACTAAGACTATATTCATCTAAAAATGAAAATTTTTCTTTTCGTCTAAAATATCTATTCGTGGATACTAGCTTTGATCAGTATCCATGTTTTGATCATTCTTGAATTTTACACCACTATGATTATTTTTGAGGTATTTTTGACGTGGATAAAACAAAGTACTAATCCTTAATCCTTAATCCTTGTCATTTTGTTTCACCGATTCGCTTTTTTTAAAAAAATATTTTTCATCATCCTCTCATTTTAAATGATGATATTATTGAATATCTTTGCCCTCAGAAGTAAAAGATGAATGATTTATGATGAATATCTTTGGCCCAGAAAAAGATGAATGATTTCGATGAATATCTTTGGCCCAGTAGTGCAAAGATGAACAGTGTTTAGATGAACACGACTAATCGATGAATATCCTCGGCCTCAGAAGTGCAAAGATGAATATTTGATTCCGTATATATATCGATTGATGTTACAGTGATAAAAAATATATGACGATGAACTTTAAAATTCATACATAGTAAGATAGTAGTTTGCATTCTCTACTTAACTCTTCTAATGAATTATTATTTCACCACCGCAAATATTGATTTAAAACTTGTCAGTCTATTGTATTCTATTAGATTTTTCCCTCGTGAAGACTAACGATAATTTTGTTGTATATTATCTTAGTCATAATATTCTTTACCGGGCTAGTTGAGCTCACCCTTTTCCTTTTTGTTCCATTTTTCTTCTCGTGAGACGAGAATGTAAATATACTAGCTCTGGGGTATGGAATGAAGGTTCTAGAGAGAGTTGTTTAGTAGTCCTCACCATTTTTGTAAAATAATGTATCAATAATTATGATGGGGATTTATTTGGCGTGTGGATATTGTCTAGATGGCAATATCTCAGATTTAAACTCACAGCTTTATATGTTGTAATAATAAAGTTGTAGTTATTTCGCATCATGTATTTGGCGACTCGTAATGGGTTGATGGAATGGACCTATTTTGGGGCGCCACAATGGTATCGTAGCTTAGGATATGATCTCCGCATGAGATCTGGAATGTAACTAGGAGGGGAGAGACGAAAATCCTTCGCTAAAGTGTCCTACCTAAGCTTATTTGTTAGTTGGTTAAGATATAGGATATTATGTGATATATTGATTTCTTTAATTAACCCTTGTTTTATGACAAGATTTGAGAATGTCGACCGAGAATATTAACAAAGGAGTGAATGAGACCGTGGAGATGCCTGATTTACCAACGAGGAGAACGTGCAACAGTCGGGCAATGTACCTCCCGTGAACAACACCACCGAAAGCGTATGATGAACGACGGATGTTTAGAAGCTTTTTGCGCTCATGCAAAATCGCATTTAGGGAGACTCGTGTTCAAAATACAGAGGAAATGATAGCAATTACCGGTGGTCACAAATGCAAAGCGCTTCAAAGAGTCAGCCCACCGTACTTTAAGGGAAAGCCGATCCGATTAAGGCGAGACGTGGGTCAAACAAATTACCAAGATATTCGATGTCTTGGGATGCACGGAGAGAACAAAGTTCCATTCGCTACTTTTATGTTCCGTAACGAGGCAGACATCGGTGGAATCAGAAAGCGCACTCCATCCAAATTGCACTCAAAGATGTCATGGGAGACGCTTTCAGAAATAAATAATGACAAGTACTTCCCCGAAAGTATTCATTATACGAAGGAAGTGGAGTTTATTAGACCGAGCAGTAATAACAATGATTTGTCCCAAAGACGAGGCGAAGTTCATGAGTTATCCAGTGTTCAGCACCTCATTTGGCGGAGAATGAGGAACGATGACGCGGATGTTTCGAGAGGTTTGAAACCCCGCATACGCCAAGATCTCATTTCTCATAAATTTTCTCTATTCAGATGTTGTCAATGGGCTCAATTGTTAGAGCGAGATAACGAGTACGCTCAACCGAGGGACCATAACCAGATCATACCAAGATAAGCAAATATCGTAATAACGATAACCAAATGAGAAAGAAGAATACTTGACAAAGGCGTAACCACTCCGTGGTAATCGTGGCCATGAAAATAGAAGAAGCGAGTCAGAGGAGATTTTAAAAGAGGAGATTCAACAACCACCATGTGAAGACGCCAACAAGAGAAAATCGGTTCCAAGGGAGGAGAAAGACCACCGGGTCAGATGTTACAAATGCGGAGAGAGGGATATATCACCCCAAAACCGCCACAACAACATTTTAAGGTATGCTATAATTGTGGAAAAGAAGGACATATCGCCGAGATTGTACGCAGTAGAGCGAAACCAAGTCCAATGGGATGGTGACTCAAAAGGATGTCCCGTAAAAGTCAAAGTCAACGGCCTCGGAAGAGCGCTTTGTCGTGACCGGTTAAAATGCGAGGAACCCGAACGGTTAGCACGGGTTAGTTAATTATAAATTCTTATGTAAGTTTATACCTTATTAGATACCTGCCTACCCATCCTTTTATCTCTTTGCTTATACCAACGCTTGAACTTGACTACGAGAAATTAGACTTTGACCTATCTATGGAGACTCTGCTAGAGAAATTTTCATTACATCGATCGCTTAGAAATCTTGCTTGATTCAAGTGGCACCCTTATCTTACCCGTTAACCTTATATCTCTTTAAAGATACTTGCTTTTGATGTGATTTTAGGATTGATCGTTAACTACTCATCATGCCAAAATTGATTGTTTTCGTAAGGTTGTTAGTTTTCATATTCCTAATCAACCTCGTTGTTCAATTCAAGCAACTAAACCATTAAAATCAATCATTTTCATATCTAATCATAAAGCGATTCGCTTATTGAAAAACGGATGTCAAGCTTTTCTTAGTCCATGTTATGGATTTGAATAAAGACACGCCGATTTGAATAATATTCCCGTTGTTATTGATTTTTCCCGACGATTTCAAGAATTCATCGCCTACCCCCGTGCGCGTATATTGAATTTGTATCGACTTTTAAATCCCAGACAAAACCCATTTCTAAAATCTCATATCGAATGGCTCCTATTGAACTTCGTGAGTTAAAACCCAACTCAGAGAAGTTGATACCCGAGCCTCTATCCGGTGACTTCCTTTGTGGAATGCACCGCCGATTCTCCGTAGGGACGCCATATTCGTGCGCAGAGTAAACCGATAGGTGTCATTGTGACGTATATCCAAGATTGGGATATGAGTCACAATGAGAGCAACCTAAGTCAGAATCAAAATACGAGCTTTTCTAGACTTAATTGGTTATTATCTGAGATTCATCAAGGATATTCTCAATCGCTATTCCATTAACGCAAATTGACTCAGAGAGATACAAAATTCAATGGAGCAAGGAATGTGGAAGAGCTTCAAGAACTCAAGAGGAGACTCATTTCAAAGACATGTTCACCATGCCCATCCTCGAAAAAACGAACGTGGTAGCCGACGTGTTGAGTAGAAGATCGATACAAGTAAGCGAAAATACGATATTGTCAAAGACTCATTTCAGATAATTTACAAATAATAGAGATGGAGATGAAAACTTTAGGTACCCACGTGATGATATACGTAGTATAATCGACTTTTAATCGATAAAGTTAAAGTCGTTCAAGCTACACACCGAGTCGATGAATTTGAAGAAGGAGGTGCAAGAAGTTGTTATTTCAAAAGCGAGAATCTGGAGAGGTGAGGAAAGCTCAAACCTTCGATTTATTAATCCATTTAAAATTCTCGATCGAATAGAACCGTGGCCTATAGACTCGCTTTTATCGCCAAGTATGACGCGTGTTCATAACGCTTTTCACGATCGATGTTACGTAAATATGTGGACAACCCAACCACGCTATCGAAGTTAGAACCGACGAGATAGCCGAAGACTTAACGTACGAGGAGGTACCTATCAGGATCTTGGATAGGAAAGAACATGTCCTATGTACCGAGGTTATACCACAAGTTAAAGTTTTGTGGAGAAACCATGCTATTGAGGAAATGACCTGAGAGTTGGAAACGAAATGAAAGCGAGGTATTCTCATCTTTTCAAACACTGTGTACGTACGCCAATTTCGAGGACGAAATTTCATAAGGAGGGAGGTCAGAAGACCTCAAATTTTTTAAATAAAAAGGAATTTCCTTTATTTATTATTTTGAAATAGTAAGGGTGGATTTGATTAATGTGGTTAGTTATGGGTAAAATGCGCAAATATTTTAAATAAGCAAGTGGTGATATAATATTCATTATCATTTGGGAATATTCGTTTGTCGTGGAATATTCAGATCGCTTGGGAATATTCGTATTTACGACCAGCAAAATGCGTGTGGGCCCCATAACTGAAAAGCGATTGAGGAAGAAAACGACAAAATAAGTTGTTTATAAATAATCTACAGTAGTTGTTACCAAGTATCACCGTTGAATACCCTTGTGGTTAAAACACACTAATACGCCATTGTCGAACAAGAAGACACCAGATTGCACCAATTATTGATTCTTACGTAAGAAGACACTACTCAATAATGGTTACAAAGAATTATCGCTCAAAAGATTTTATTTTATTGATTCAATAATTGTCGATTGATATTTTATATTGTCGTTGTTTCAATAATTGTCATTACACAAGATTTTTCATTATCGGCTAATAATTCATATTATCCTAATAATATTATTAGATAACATTATTGGCAATGTCTAGAAAGTTCTGCCTAAGGAGAGGTTTGGTCACCTAATCAAGCCGCCAAGAAGGAGAAATTTTTATCGAAAGCCCCTTCCCTCGAAACCGCCGGTCATTAATATCAGATTCTCAGTAATATTATTTGTGAATAATTAATTATTGATTCATATGATGAGGAAAATATTGATTTTATGTGGATATAGATGGAGAAAATTTTTAATGTGACAATTGTTGAAAATTGAAATTTTATCTTTTTCTCGATAAAATAATTCATTTAAATATATATATTATATTATTAATTTTAATAATATAATAATGGTGATATTTTTACAACGAATGTGGGATATATGAGTATACGAGGAGGAAGAGTATTTTTGTTGCAATAAATGTTTAAAACATGTTAAACATGTCTGCGGACCCCATTTATCGACCGAAATTTGATTATAAATGAAAATCGCCGCCTGCTTGTGGATTTCGCCAATTTCTGTTTGGAATTTGGAAAACTTTCTTCCGCAAAGTTGTAGAGAATTGAATTTCCTATAAAAAGTCATGAGATTCAAATTTTCCGATAAAAGGGCTATTTATTATGAATTATTGAAGTTCAAGTTCCAAAATAATTGATTTTTGGAAGTTTTAATTATTTTAAATAATAAAAAAACGTTTTTTTGAGTGAGTGTTATTATGTGTTATAAATGTGTCATGTTGTCTGAATTCAGATTCTAGAAAGGTTGGCGAGAAAATTTAATATATATATATTATTATTATATTAAATTTTCTCGCTTTGGTGTTCTAAGCATTTTCCTATAAATAGGTGCTTAGGTTAGAATTGAAAATCACACCGTAAATCAAGTTTTCTCTCTATATTATCGAGTTTATTCTTGTGAGTATTTTGAGTATACTTTGAGTATTGCTATACTATGAAAGTTCAAGTCATAGCCTATATCCTGTTTCAAACTAAAGTACTCGCCTTCGAGGTAAGTGGATATTATTTTTTTTCAGAATGATATTATTTCTTCAATATCATTATGTCAAATATTGATCCAAGTTTTTATCAAATTTGGAACTTTTGGTGTTCTGAGTTACTATTCACGATACTAAGACTATTCACGATATACTTGCACTATTCACTTAATACTAAGACTATTCATCAAAAATGAAAATTTTTCTTTTCGTCTAAAATATCTATTCGGATACTAGCTTTGATTGTATCCATGTTTTGATCATTCTTGAATTTTACACCACTATGATTATTTTTGAGGTATTTTTGGACGGATAAAACAAAGTACTAATCCTTAATCCTTAATCCTTGTCATTTTGTTTCACCGGATTCGCTTTTTTAAAATATTTTTCATCATCCTCACCTTAAATGATGATATTATTGAATATCTTTGGCCCGTAGTAAAAGATGAATGATTTATGATGAATATCTTTTGGCCCAGAAGTGCAAAGATGAATGATTTCGATGAATATCTTTGGCCCGTAGTGCAAAAGATGAACAAAAGTTTAGATGAAACACGACTAATCGATGAATATCTTCGGCCTCAGAGTGCAAAGATGAATATTTGATTCCGTATATATATCGATTGATGTTACAGGATAAAAAATAGATGATGAAACTTTAAAATTCATACATATAAGATAGTAGTTTGCATTCTCTACTTAACTCTTCTAATGAATTATTATTTCACGCATGTAATATTGATTTAAAACTTGTTGTCTATTGTATTCTATTAGATTTTTCCCTCGTCAAGACTAACGATAATTTTGTTGTATATTATCTTAGTCATAATATTCTTTACCGGGCTAGTTGAGCTCACCCTTTTTCCTTTTTGTTCCATTTTTCTTCTAGTGTAGAAATGTAGAGAGTTACTAGCCTGGGGGAATGGAATGAAGGTTTAGTAGAGAGTTGTTTAGTAGTCCTCACCATTTTTGTAAAATAATGTATCAATAATTATGATGGGGATTTATTTGTGCGTAGATATTGTCTAGATGGCAATATCTCGTATTTTTAAACTCACAGCTTATATGTTGTAATAATAAAGTTGTAGTTATTTCGCATATCATGTGTATTTTATGCACTCGTAATGGGTTGATGGAATGGACGTAGACGATTCATGACTCTCACAGATTGCGGCGGAGAGTAAGGCAGACGAGCCGACATCTAGCCACGTGATATCCGGCGTTTCTGTCGTGATTTGGCTCGGAGGATAGTTATTCACGACATTCCGGATTTCACCAGATCGAGGACCACTGGCGTTTGGCCAGAGTGGATGTACTATTGTTGTGCGTACTGTCGTACGTCTATATGCCACGATATATGGACGAGATAGATATTGTTGTCATCATGGCCGTGAGAGCTCTTAGAGAGGGTCGTACCATTGTACCTATGATTATAGCAGAGACCATGCGGTCAGCGTCCTATTGTTGCACTTATCCTACAGGAGTGTTCACTGGGAGTTCGGTCATGCTGTATGTGTGGTTTATGTCACACTTGAGATCGGTTGGTACCCTTAGACGTCATGGGTATTGGTTCACCCATGATGTAGCCATGTCATACTCCTTTCAGCCGTCGGAGTGTATAGATGCTCTGTCTTGGTCCATATTTTTGGCAGATATCAGAGATTCATTTAGCATATTGCCGTGTTCGGGGCTTTGCTCACCATACAGCTTCATTACTCACGCTCCAGGCTTTGCTCACCACTGGCCGTGATGTCGCAATTCGACCAGTTCCAAAATTTTCATCCTTTCGAGGGGGCGATAGGTCAGCATTCAGCTTCCCGATATCTCTAAGCAGAGGACTGATCCCGTGTGTATGCTTGTTGGGATCAGCGTGAGATAGCTTCTTTTTTCGACCATCCAAAGTTGTTCTACGAGTATTCCGCATGGATGGAGACGGAGATTTTGTCGTTTCTAATGCAAAGACCTTTCATAGTACCTGGGATAGTGAGTCGGATGATGTAGAGCCCATGGAGGACATCGATACCTACATCGAGGAGGAGCTCATTGTGGGTTGCCAACATTTCTCCGGATTCTCCCAAGATTCAAGATTGTTGTGATTCAAAGACTCGGCCGCGATTACTTTGAGCAGAGTCTTCATCTGATGACCTTCGAGAGAAATCAGGCTCGATCTATGATGTTGACTGCCCTTGATGGGAGAGACACAACTCTATTAGAGAGAGACGAGGCATTAGATCGAAGAGATGCCACTGTTGTTGAGCGGGATGAGGCCAGATCAGCCAGAGATGCAGTGATAGTTGAGCGGGATAGTGCCATATCTGCCCGGGATGTAGCCATCACAGATAGAACTGTCGTGAGATCCCTTACCACTGGCATGATTGCAGAGATGAGCGCATATATTGATGATCATATGGTTACCATGCAGATGGTTGTAGATCTGTTGGGTCATTTGGATATTCTCGTACAGGAGACCACAGCTTCGCCTCCTTCTTCTGAGAGGGACGCCATGTTGGGCTTGTTAGCTCGCATATACCCTGACTTGTAGATGAGCTTTTATTTACCTGCATAGACTAGCTTAGCCATTTGGTCATATACAGTTTATATTGTATATATCAAACAACATTATATATATGATAGGGAAATATATTTTTGGATCACTTCCCTTTTAAATATGCTTTGCTGCTTGCTTGATATTTTGCATGCTGCTTCAGGACTTGTGATCTTGATGTATTCTGAATTCCTCCCAGGTGGATGGACATTGAGTTGTCTTTGGATAGTTCAGAATGGATCATCGATCTATATGTATCCCTACCATCTTTGGTGTCTTGGGACTGGTTTCTAGATGGAAATATGGAGAGGAGTGTGGCTTTCCTCTCTAAGATTGACCGCACCATAGATGGTCGCCAGTACTTCTATTTAGGAAAAGCCTAGTTAATTCCATCTCTTATGGATTGGTGTTGCTCTTCAAGGTATGACCGCAGCTTAGATGGTCGCCGAATCTCCTATTTGGGAGGAGATCAGGTAATTCCATCCCTTTGGTCTGAAGCCAAATGAAATGTAGTGAATTGAAGGATGATCCCAGTACCAGTTGACAATGGTTTGTGTTTTGGTAGGGGGTGAGACTGCACCATGAATGGCTGCCTACGTACTCCTATTGAAGAGGAGATTAGGTCTGCGTAGTTCGAACCTGGTGTAAGAGGTTCAACGCTGTGTATGGAAGAAATGGTGTAGGAATGTTTTTGGTTGTTTTTGTTTTTGTAAGGGTAGAAATGTTTTTGTTGTTTTTATTTTATTGCGACCGGGCCATATGACATGGTTGCCTATGTACTCCTATTGAAGAGGAGATCAGGTCGACGTAGTTTGCCCCTCAGGGTGAGAAGAAAAGCGTAATCCCATGTGCAGGTCAGAGTGCGGGGATGAGAAAGTTTAATCCTAGGTTGAGGATAAACTACAGGTATGAGAAGTTTGATCCCATGTATGGGTAGCTAAACTGCAAGTACGAGAGGTTCAATCCACGGTGGGATGACCTAAGTCGTAGGAACGCAAAGGAGAGCCAGGCTGCTGGCTTGAAATGTATGTTTCCTTGAGGGGCAAAGTGTAGGAAAGTTGTAGGTGGTAAAGAGTTAAAGAACCGGAATGACTGGTGATCTGATGGTTCGACACCAGGGTGTTTGCAAATTACTTCAGACATAGTATCGTTTCACGGCGTCCGAGTTGATGAGTTGTGGAAATTCATCGCCGTCCATTTCTTGCAATCTGAGAGCGCCTCCTGTCAATACTTCCTTGACAATAAACGGGCCTTCCCAGTTAGGAGCGAATTTTCCTTTAGCCTGATTTTGGTTGTCAAGAATCTTCTTCAAAACCAAGTCATGTTGTTTAAACTGCCGTAGCCGGACCTTTTTGTTGTAGGATCGGGCGATCCTTTGCTGATATAACTGACCATGGAAGATAGCCGTGGTTCGCCTTTCGTCTATCAGAGACAATTGGTGATACATGTCTTGTACCCATTGGTCTTCATCTAGCTAAGCGTCTATCAACACTCTGAGGGATTCCATTTCAACTTCTGTGGGGAGTACTACTTCCATCCCATAGGTTAAAGCGTAGGGGGTTGCCCCAGTGGAAGTACACATTGAGGTTCTGTAGGCTAACTGAGTCATAGGCAATAGGTCAGGCCAATCTTTGTGGTTGGCGGACATCTTTTGCATAATCTTCTTGATGTTTTTGTTAGCCGCTTCAACCGCACCATTCATCTTTGGATGATAGATGACATAGTTGAGATGTTTGATGTGAAATTTACTGCATAATTCCTCCATCATTTTGTTGTTGAGGTTCTTGGCATTGTCTGACACAATCACCTCTGGTTGTCCGTATTGACAAACGACATTGTTTCAGATGAAAGCAATGATGACTTCTTTACTAACCTTGGGGAAGGAGGCTGCTTCTACCCACTTGGTGAAGTAGTCGATCATGGTGAAGATAAATCGGTGACCATTATCGGCTTTAGGCTCGATGGGCCCTTATAACGTCCATTCCCACATTGAGAAGGGCTAAGGTGAACTCATATTGTGGAGTTCCCGGGAGGCGCGGTATAGTATTCCCATGAATCGCAGATCGATAGCATCTCTGACGTGGTCATTGCAATCGACTTTGAGAGATAGCCAATAATGTCCCGGCCCCGAGGACTTTTTTTGATAAGGAGGAGCCACTCATGGGGGCCACAGACTCCACCATGGATTTCATCCATAAGCCTTTGGGCTTGATCTTTGTCTAAACATCCGAGGAGACCTAGTCCCCGCATCTCTTTTGTAGAGCGCATCTC
Source organism: Panax ginseng (assembly GCA_020205605.1). Classification (NCBI taxonomy): domain Eukaryota; kingdom Viridiplantae; phylum Streptophyta; class Magnoliopsida; order Apiales; family Araliaceae; genus Panax; species Panax ginseng. The sequence goes on along the minus strand of CM035143.1, from coordinate 50,648,820 downwards.
CACTCGTAGAATTTCATAGCAAGTCTATGGATCCGCCTTTTCTCGATCGGGCTTTCGCCTCGGTGGTGTAGATCCATCTCAGAGATATTCCTTGATATCTCGATACCAAGGATGTTGGATGGGTGGTAGCTCATCCGATACTTCTCAACGTAATTCCCATAGGTCGGGCCTTGTGCAGGAAATTATGGCGCTTCGGCAAGTGTTCCTTGTCTGGTATGCGAATCAAGGAGGCCAAAGTTGCTAATGCATCCGCAAAGTCATTCCTATTACGAGGAATGTGTAGAAAGGAGATTTCTTCGAACTCCAAAGACATCTCCAAAACCTGCCGATGGTAAAGCAGCAAATGTAGTTCCTTGGTTTGATAGATTTTGGTGGATTGTCTGATTACCAACTCCAAATCTCCAAAGACAGTTAACCGCCTGATGCCCATTGAATGGGCAAGTTTTAGCCCCATAAGATAGCCATTATACTTAGACGTATTATTGGTGCTGACAAACTATAATTTGACGGTAACGGATATCTTCTCCCGTGCAGATACTAGAACCGCTCAGCTCCGAACCTTCCATATTAATAGCTCCATCAAAATACATCTTCCATGATTGGCGCGTGCATCGCCTTGATGGTGTTCTTTGCCTTGTCATTACTCCTTCATCTAGGAAATATATTTCCAAGGGTTTGAAATCCCCTGAAGGTGCGACGGCCAGTTGATCCGCAATTTCTTGACCTTTGATGGACTTTTGAGTCACATATACGATGTCAAATTGTTGCAGGATCAACTGCCATCTGGACAGCCGGCAATTTAACATGGGTTTATTGAACACGTACTTGAGAGGATCCACGCGGGATATGAGATGGGTTATGTGACCATGGAGGTAATGATGTAATCTCATGGAAGCCCATGTTAAAGCATAACACATCTTTTCGATCAGAGTGTACTTGTGTTCACTGCAGCTGAACCTTTTGCTGAGGTAATAGATAGCTCGTTCTTGGCCTCTATCGTCTTTTTGTCCCAGCATGCAGCCCATGGCATTGTCACTTATGGACATGTACATGAACAGGGGAAGATCATCCCTGGGTGGTACCAAGACGGGAGCTTTAATTAGTTGTTTCTTGATTGTGAGGAAGGCATTTTGACACTCATCATTCCATTTCATGGAGGAGTTCTTCCTTAATAGCTTGAAGATTGGCTCACGAGTTCTTTGTGAGTTGGGAGATAAACTCGCTAATGAAGTTGATTCTTCCCAAAAATCCCTGTATTTCCTTTTCTGTCTGAGGAATGGGCATTTCAGTGATGGCTTGAATTTTGGCAGGATCCTAGCAGCTTGCCTGATTTAACGCCAAAGGCGCACTTAGCTGGATTCAACTTCAAGTTGTACTTATGCAATCTGTTGAATAACTTTCTGAGATGGTCTATATGGTCATCCTCCTTCCGGGACTTGACAATGATGTCATCCACGTAGATCTCGATCTCTTTATGCATTAAGTCGTGGAAAAGAGCCATCATAGCTCATTGATAGGTGGCTCTGGCATTGATGAGGCCGAATAACAACCGTCTATAGCAAAAGGTTCCCCAAGGCATGATGAAAGTAGTTTTCTCACAATCTTCCTCAGCAACCAAGATCTGATGATACCCCACAAAGTAATCAGCAAAGGAGTACATGTCGTATTGCGCAATATTGTCAATGAAAATGTGGATAAATGGCACGGGAAAGCTATCTTTTAAGCAAGCTTTGTTCAAGTCCTGGTAATCCACGCAAACTCGTACCTTCCCTCCAAGCTTAGGCATGAGCACAATGTTGGATATCCATTCAAGATATGTAGACACCATTATGATGCCAGCTTGAAATTATTTCACAATTTCTTTTTTCACCTTTAAACTCCATACAGGTTTCAATCGCCTGAGCTTTTGCTTGACTGACTTAAATCCCTCTTTAATGGGAAGGTGATGAAGGACAATGTCAGTGGAAAACCCCACCATGTCTTCATGAGACCATGCAAACACATCCTGGAATTGGGTTAATAGCATAACCATGTCATTCTGTTGGTTTGGGGTAAGGTCTGAACCAATCTGGATTAACTTAGGGCTTTCTAAGGTTTCGAGATTGAAAGAAGTGGTTTGATCAAGGTTGGGTTTAGGTTTGTCTTTGACCCATTCTTGAATTTTTGGAGGCACCTTAATGTCATCCGGTATATCCATTAAGGCTGAATTCATTTCTACATCAAAGGTACAATCCTTGTGGAGAAGAGGCACTGTATCAGCAAGTACAGGCACATCTAAATTCAGAGTCCTGAAACAAAATATGCTTTCACTTAGTATATATAAAATGTGTTGATCATACACAGTGTTAGCATATACTGGCAAAATAAACTGCTAATACTGTACATATAAGTAAGTAGTTATTATATCTACAGGGCAGAAAGAGTTTCTACCCGCTTTACCCTTGACGACCAATGCAAGGAATGCTATTCCAATTGGCAAGGGCAAAGTCCGGGTGGATCGTAGTGATGGAGGAATTGTCATCATCCTCCCTGTCCCGAATGATGGCCATTACGTCTGGGCAATCATCGTCTAGGGTGTATATGTTGGTATGTTCATCATGAACGATGATGCGTATATCGGACATCATCCGTATGACGTCTTGCTTGATTCTTCGTTCCTCTTCTTCCACTGCGGGATTTGGAACAAAGATTTCTTTCTCTTTCACCGGTACTGGCTTGGGAAATAACATAGCCATTACATTGGCTGGCACCTTTACAGGAGGTTGTGCGGACTCATAGTTTGAAGGCGAAGATGAACGCTGCATAGTTGAAGCTTAAGGAATCTGCTGATGTTCATGAGGATTCCTGTGACTAGAACTGGCAGAATAGCCTAGCCCAGCTGTTTGAATTTGCTTGGTTAATCTAATTGGGTATTTGATACCCTGGCAATCTTTACCCAACCCTTGTCCCAGTTTATGACCCAACAACATCATTTCTTGACTAGTTGACATTACTTCGCGCGAAATCTTGGGTTGAACAATGGCGCCCAATAGCGTGGTATTGGGTATTGCTTATTTCAAAGCATGAAAACCTGATCGGTTCAACATCCGCATTGGCATTGATGAACGGTATGTCCCCGTGTTGAGGGTACTCGTTCGGCCGCGTTGACCGTGACTGAGCTATTGTTGATAATGTATTTCAATTGTTGATGAAGGGTGGAGGGAATCGCTGACCATGTGAATCCATGGTCGCCCCAAGAGCGAGTTGTATCCCGAATCTATCTTGAGCACATAGAAAGATCGCAGAGATGTGTGAGGACCAATTTCGATTGCGGCTCAATTACTCAATCAATTTCACCGAGCTCCATCAAAGCTTTGATGATAGTATGGCTACTCCGAATTCGGTTGAGATTGATATTCATTTTCACCAAGGTAGCGTATGGGCAGATATTCAGAGAGGAACCTCCATCTATTAAGACTCCAGCTACCATATATCCAGAGGACAAGACCGCAATGTGCAATGGCTTACAATGATCGGTCCCTTCGGGTGGTATGTCATCATCAGTGAAGGATATCACATTGCTCGGGAGCGGCCATTTTCAAAGGATTCTTGCCTCCCTTGAGTTGAATTGTTGGCGTCGTGAGTAATGTATTAATCCCATCGGGCCAGATGGATATGATCAACACCACACTTTTCCACTTAGTAGGGCCTGCATTCTCACTTGTACGTAACACAATATCGTCGTCCTCTAGGCGCAAGACACCACTGTCGATTAGATTTTGAATAAGGTGGCGGAGTGCCTAGCATTCTTCTGTGATGTGACCATGAGACTGGGAATGATATTGACACACTCCATCAGAGTTATACCGTCCTAAACGGGGGTTGATTGGAGGTAGAAGGGAACTGATCCTTCCTTCATTGATTAACATATGAAGGATTTCCTCCATAGGTTGGCCCAGATATGTGAATTCCCTTTTTTGGCGAAATCCCGACGGGCTTTGGCATTTGCTCTCTTTGTCGTCTTCCAGAATTTCATTTTCTGAAAGTGACGAGGGAATATTAATGAAAATAGGTAGGAGACTGGCATGCTCCTGGTTGATTAACTGACGAGTCATTTGATGCTGATAAGTCACCAGTTCCGCCAATTGCTCAATTTACTTACAGAGAGCTTTCATCTTTCGTTCCATTGTGAACTGGAACTTGGCATAATCCCATCTGTCATCACCGTCTTTGAGGGTCTGGGAAGAGGGTTGTCTTGAATATGAGGCTGATCTGGTTTGGTGACCACGATCTCTCCGTTGTCTATCAGGTCCTGGATCTTGTGTTTTAAGGCCCAACAATCCTGAGTATCATGTCCAGGTGCCCCGGCATGATAAACACATTTCCTAGCAGCATTAAAACCCCATCCATTAGGGCTGGCTGGTGGAAGAAGATGCATAATTTTTTTTGTGTTGTCAGAAGATTTAAAATGTTCTATAGGGTATCCCTTAAGGGTGTAAACACTCGAGGGCGTTTGACTTCTCCACCTTTTGGTATTGGAGGGTTTATAGTCTGTGCTTGAAAGGGAGTGTAGTTTCTCCTTTGAATAGGCATGTTCTGATTGCCTTTTTGCCCCTGTAGTATCAGGGAAACATCTTCTTCTTTCTTTTAATGGACCCTCCGGGGGTTGTTCCCATAATTTCCAGATTAGATTTGATCTGCAACAACTTTGAGTGTAGCTAGGTCTTGAATCATTTCGGACTTCAATCCCATCTCAGCCATCTCCCCATGTTTGACCATTTCAGAAAATGGTTTACCGATACTGGCTAAAACTCTCCCATAGAAGGGAGCTTCTTGTATGTCTATAAAAGTCATGACCATTTCGATTACATCATGGAAGGACTAACTTGGGCAAAATAGCGTCTCCACCTTTGAGCATACTCTCTCGAAAGACTCGTTAGGCATTTGCTTCTTGATCTTGGTAATTTGATACCGATCAGGAGCCATCTGAGTTTGAAAGCTGTATTGAGTGAAGAAAGCATGTGCTAGCTCTTCCCAGCTATGGATCTTTGAATTGTCTAATCTTTTGTACCACAACCGAGCTTCTCCAGTTAGACTTTTCTGGAACAATTGCATTCTAAACTTTTTGTTCTCTGCATAAGATCTAAGTTCTCCAATAAACACCTTTAAATGTGTGTAAGGATCTCCTAACCCGTCATATTTTTCAAAGTCGAGTTTTAAATTTTTTCGGATAATGAACACCGGGAAAATACGAGATCGACGTATGAAACACTCTCATGTGTTCCAATTCCTTTGATAGCGTGAAGGGTCTCTTCCATTTGGAGGACTTTCTTTTTGATGTCACCAGTGTCTGGATCTCCAGTGGGATGGGCAGCATCATGAGTTTTGTTGGTCGTATCCAACTGTAGTTCAGGTATGGTAATGACCGGGATTCCTCCTTGTGTAGAGGATTCAACATGTACGGGTATTTTCTGACCCTGTGTAGACTGGTGTAATTCTTTGAGTAGAACAACCAAATCTGTTATTTGTTTGCTTAATGTAGACACTCGAAATTTTCTGTACTACTATTACTAACATTGCAGGAGGACAGATTCGTCTTTTAAGAGAGAACCCTGAAAGACAATCCAAATCCATACCGGATGCTACCGGAAGTTCAGCATCAACCCCGAATCGCAATCTGGGAGTAACAAATCCAACCTCGAAGATAACCCCGAGACCTACAGATACAAATACCGGAACACACACCGAAGAAGACCGATTAATCTTGGAAACAATCCCGAGGTATCCAGTCTCAGTCCCAACCATGGGAATAGCCACTAACCTTGGTGATAACCCCAAGGAATGCTGTTTCAGCGATAACCCCGAAAATGCTTGTTTCAAAAGCGACCAGCTTCAATCTTAGCGCTCACCAACGAGATACACTGTATCAACCCGGCAATAACATCGGGAAGACAGACACACCTCAAAGATGACAATGAGGACCTTCAACAATTGCAGCAGTCCAATCTCAGCGAAGCTTGAGCAACATATGCTTTATCAGCCCAATCCGGCAATAACACTGGTGAGGGGAAACATCGTCATCTCGTTAAACACGATGCCACATCACGTCTCTATGGAACGATATCCCACAAGGCTAACCAATCCCGAGTGACTATTGTGTGGGGTAACGGATGAAAGTTGAAGCTTGAAGACCGGAGGGCATCATCCCATCTTCAATGACTTCGTACAAACTCTAATCCCATGCCATCGTACAACTCTAGAAAACGGCGGTCCGAAATAGGTCCTGTATACCTCAAACGGATGCCCGGATTGCACTTCTGAAAAACTGAGTGGACATTACAGTGCCTAAGTGCACATATTTCGAGACGACCTAACCCTACAAACCCGGACCGACCCGGGTTGCCTCTGGTACACATGCGGCTCAGCCGCAGGTACACCTGCAGCTAAAATGCCTATAAATAGAGGGCTTGGGGTACTGATTTTCTAAGGAAAAAAGACGGGGAAACCCTGCACAATTTGCTCCGCACTTGCCCATACAGTGTATTTTCCCACTTTTAAACATCTGTGAACTCATATATACCCTCTTTTGTACCCACAAAAGCCAGTGTTTACCCACTATAAAGATATAGAAGCCTTTTTTAGCAGTCAGTTGTAAGCTTCTCACACACTTTAGAGTCTTTCTCTTCATCTTTGCACACACCCTTCTACACGTTGAGAGTCGTGTTGCTTGTTTTTTGCTTTGACTTACATCTGTGGTTTCATTCGATCTATATATATATATATATATATATAAATATATATATATATATATATATATATATATATATATATATATTAAGCGAAAAGCTCGCATCAGAAGTCTAGGCTCATCGAACAAAGTTTGACACACAGTTCATATATATAAATGTATATATATAGAAAAAGCAAGTAAACGCTCCAGACCGAGGTCTAGGCTCAATCGAGGCATAACTCGATAATGTTACTCAATATATATATATATATATATATATATATATAAAGCGTAATGTGTAAACTCGCTCGATGAGCCCTAAATTTTATATCCGATGCATTTATTCGCTTTTATATATATATTTATACTTATATATATATATATATGAACTGTGGTCGAACTACATTTGATGAGCTTTGGATTTCACATCCTAATGCGTTTAATGCTTATATATATATATATATATATATATATTTATTTTTGTCCCGCTAGAGTTTCCTTAAGTGGCGGTTGATCGCTCTTACTGCTTTATTTACATTTCGATCCCCATGGAGGTGCTTCGTGGTTGGTGATCATGTACGTATATGTATATTTACTGACTTTTATATATATATATATATATATATATATATACCTTCTTCTTTCATACAAATTACAAGATTGCATGCTTTAGGAATCATGTGATCACAGATTCATCCCATTGGATCTAGATTCGGTTCCGTGATGGACATTTTCAAATTATGGCGACTTGTAAATTATTCTCATGGTGCGAATTTCCTCGGATGGTTTCCATACCCATGAGAAAGTCGGCATTATTTTTTTATATTATTTTCGTACTGATGCCTCGCATCCGTCAAATAAAATCAATCCAGCCGATCACTTAATAAAAATCGGAGTGTACAAGGTCTCAATTCCTATTGAGCATCAGGGTTTGAAAACCTCTTTTATAAAACATCACTGCCATATCTTGTTAAAAACTAAATTTTTACATAAATTCAAACCCTGTGTATATAGGTTCGAACGAGGCCTCGCACAACTTCCATATAATAGCACATTGACCCACACACGCACACACATTCAGATAATAGTTTCTTGAAAAGAGGCGGTCATCATGGTAACACGGATGTCGGGGGGTGCCTAACACCTTTCCCCCACATAACCAAGTCCTCGGACCCTAAACGAATCTCGGTTTCACCGACCCGTATATCAGTGTCATATCACTAGGTCAATGTGCAAACATTTTCTCGGTTGTGTTAGTACAACCATTTAAAAAACCAACTGGCGACTCTTAACAGTCCCATCGTTGACATTATACATGTCAGACCTTTTTCACTTGTTTTTTCAAACAAATCTCACCTAAAATGAGAACACCAAAGAACAAGTAACGGAAAGGGACACCCAAAAATCCCGACGTCGACAGGTGGCGACTCTGCTGGGGACTCCAATAAGAGGACTTAAGCCGCTATTACAATCTTTTTAAAATTGTTATCTGCTTGTGTGTGGATGTTGCATTTACATTTGATGAATGTGTACGAATGCATTTCCTTATTGCACTTAGTGCTTTGCATCATAACTGCTTGTGATGCTAGTGCTTCGCACCATAACTGCTTGTGATATTAGTGCTTCACACATGTCATCATTTGCATACAGTGAGACGCGATGTATGTGAATGTATGTTGTGTGGTCCCTCCACCAGGAGGCTATCCCGTCGGTGTTTGATTACTGGACTCGTGAGAAGACTAATTCTCTGAGGCTCAGGAAAGGCACCACCCAAATTCTCTCCAGTTGAAAGATCGGATTAACTTCCCGTCAAGTAGTTTGCGATGATTTGGGAACCTTCATGCCAAAAAGCCGCGAGAGTAACCTACGATAGGTCAGCCTCTGATAAACCCAAAGCGGAGGAAAGTCTCTTCATGCTCTCATTTCAATTACTTGTAAACACAAATTACTTGAAATTACATTCCATATATATCTCCATGTAATGAGAAATATGAAGAAATGTGTACACATACATATTAACATGCTATAAACAGCTGACACCCATTGTGGAGGATAGAAATTCCTGAAATGGACACATCACATAGCATGTTGTTATATACATTCCCTAAAGACTAAACTATGCAAGTCTTTCGCATGGAATCGATCAGACCTACTACCCAATCAAAATCCAAAAAGGCAACAGGCCTACAATCAATCATGTCGTCATCCGACCAGACTGAACTTAATCCAGTTTCTCGCAAAGAAGTCGACGGATTAAGCAAGAAAATCACAGATTTGGTTGTTCTACTAAAAGAATTACACCAGTCTACACAGGGTCAGAAAATACCCGTACATGCTGAATCCTCCACATAAGGAGCAATCCCAGTCATTACCATACCTGAACTACAGTTTGATACGACAAACAAAATTCATGATGCTACCCATCCCACTGGAGATCCAGACACTGGTGACATTAAAAAGAAAGTCCTCCAAATGGAAGAGACCCTTCGCGCTATCAAAGGAATTGGAACACATGGGAGTGTTTCATATGCTGATCTGTGTATTTTCTTGGTGTTCATTACCGAGAAAATTTAAAACTCGACTTTGAAAAATATGACGGGTTAGGAGATCCTTTACACACATTTAAAAGTATTTATTGGAGAACTTGGATCCTATGCGGAGGATGAAAAACTAAGAATGCGATTGTTCCAAAAAAAGTCTAACTGGAGAAGCCTGCTCAGTGGTACACAAGATTAGACAACTCAAAATCCATAGTCAAAGAGCTAGCACATGCCTTCCTCACTTAATACTGATTTTCAAACTCAGATGGCTCTGATCGGTATCAAAATACCAAGATTAAGAAGCGACCTCACGAATCTTTTCGGAGAGTATGCTCGGAGGTAGAGGCGCCTGGTCGCCCAAGTTAGTCCTTCCATGATGAGAATCGAAAATGGTCATGACTTTCATGACACACAAGAAGCTCCCTTCTATGAGAGAGTTTTAGCCAAGATCGGCAAACCATTTTGAAATGGTCAAGCATGGGGAGATGGTGAGATGGGATTAAAGTCGGAAAGATTCAAGACCTAGTCGCACTCAAAGTCATTGCGGATCACATCCAATCTGGAAATTATGGGAACAACCCCCGGAGGGTCCATAAAAAGAAAGAGGAAGATGTTTCCCTAATACTACAGGGGCAAAAAGGCAATCAAAACATGCCTATTCAAAGGAGAAACTACACTCCCTTTCTAGCACAGTCTACGAACCCTCTAATACCAAAAGGTGGAGAAGTCAAACTCCCTCGAGTGTTTACACCCTTAGGGGATACCCTCGAGAACATTCTTAATCTTCTGACAACATAGAAGAAAATTACGCATCTTCTTCCACCAGCCAGCCCTAATGGACGTGGTTTCAATGCTGCTAGGAAATGTGCTTATCATGCCGGGGCACCTGGACATGATACTTAGGATTGTTGGGCCTTGAAACACAAGATCCAGGACCTAATAGACAATGGGGAGATCATAGTCACAAAACACGATCAGCCTCATGTTCAAGATAACCCTCTTCCTCAACATAAAGAAGAAGAGGTCAACATGATCAATTGGACCAATGGACAGAGTTCCAACTTTAGCTGTGAATCTTCCCAGACCTTCAAAGATGGTGATGACAGATGGGACTATGCCAAGTTCCAGTTCACAATGGAACGAAAGATCAAAGCTCTCTACAAACAAATTGAATAATTAGCAGAACTGGTGACTTATCAGCATCAAGTGACTCGTCAGTTAATCAGCCAGGAGCATGCCAGTCTCCTACCTCTTATCATTAATATTCCCTCGTCACTTTCAAAAAATGAAATGCTGGAAGACAAAGTGACGAAGAGAGCAAATGCTAAAGCCCGCCGGATTTAAGCCAATAAAAGGAATTCACTATCTGGGCCAACCTATGGAGGAAATCCTTCACATATTAATCAATGAAGGAAGAATCGCCCTTCTACCCCCAATCAACCCCTGCTTGGGATGGTACAACTCGATGGAGTATGTCAATATCACTCCAGCCTGCATCCATACAAGATAGAAGAATGTTGGGCACTCATACCTTATTTAAAATCTAATCGACAATGGTGTCACATGTGGTTTAGCGACTTACGACACCGTATTACGTGTAAGTGAGAATGCAGCCCTACTAAGTGGAAAAGTGTGGTAGTGGTCATATCCACTGAAGCTGATGGGATTAATACCTTACTCACAATGCCAATAATTCAATTAAAGGGAGGGAATAATCCTTTGAAAGTAGCCGCTCCCGAGCCAATCAACTTGCCATGCAGAGCATAATATCCTATTGTCAGCTTGCGCAAGGTTCCGTGGAATTATGGAGAAGGTGAAGGATCCACCTCACATATAGCTGCTGTAGTGTTGAAGGAAAATCCACTGTATCTCCCCCATCGGGTGATGAAGTCTACGACCAAATCAAAGGGGAAAATACCCATGGAGAAGATTGAAAAATTCCTCCGCGCTGTGGGTCATAAAGAAGCTATGGTGGTTTTAAGCTTGAAAGAAGCTCCACAACAAATATCAATTTTGGACTTGGTCCTAACCTCCGAGAATCACCGGAAGGTATTGTTAAAGGTTCTAGAAAAAACCTACCTCCCGACATCAGTGGATACGAAAAAGTTTCAACATATGGTTGATCACATTTTCAACAACAATGTGATATCATTCACAGATGATGACATACCGCCCGAAGGGACCGGTCATTGCAAACCATTGCATATTGCGGTCTTGTCCTCCGGATATATGGTAACTGGAGTCTTAATAGATGGAGGTTCCTCTCTGCATATCTGCCCATACGCTACCTTGGTGAAGATGAATATCAATCTCAACAGAATTCGGAGTAGCCATACTATCATCAAAGCTTTTGATGGAGCCCGCCGTAACTCGATCGGAGTAATTGAGCTGCCAATCGAAATTGGTCCTCACACATTCTGCGTGTCTTTCCATATACTCAAGATAGACTCGGGATACAACCTGCTCCTGGGATGACCATGGATTCACATGGCAGGGGCAGTCCCCTCCATTCTTCATCAACAGTTGAAATACATCATCAACAATAGCCTGGTCACAGTCAACGCTAAACCGGAGATTCCTCAGCACGGGGACATGTCGTTCATCAATGCCAATGAGGATGTTGAGCCAATTAGTTTTCATACTTTGGAAATAAGCAATATCCAATACCATGCTGTTGGAACGCCACTGCCCGAACCCCGATTTCTCTGAGAGGTGATGTCGACCACTTAAGAAATGATGTCGTTGGGTCGTCATGCGAGCAAGACAAGGGTTGGGTAAAGATTGCCAGGGTATCAAGTACCCCATTCGATTAACTAAACAAGTTGGAACCGCTGGACTAGGGTATTCTGCCAGCTCTAGTCACAAGAATCCTCATAAGCATCAGCAGATTCCTTCAGTTTCAACCATGTGGCGTTTAGCTTCGCTTTCAAAATCTGAGTCCGCACAACCTCCCGTAAAGGTGCTAGCCAATGTAATGGCTATGTTATGTCCCAAGCCGGTACCGGTGAAGGGGAAAGAAGTCTTTGTTCCAAATCCCACGGTGGAAGAAGAGGAACGAAGAATCAAACAAGACGTCATACGGATGATGTCCGGTATACGCATCATCGTTCATGATGAACATACCAACAGATACACCCAGACGATAATGGCCCGGATGTAATGGCCATCATTCGGAGACGAGGAGGATGATGGCAATCCCTCCATCGCTCGCGGTCCACCGGACTTTGCTCTTGCCAATTGGAACAACATTCCTCAGATTGGTGCGTCGAGGGTAAAGCGCGTGAAACTCATTATGCCCCGCGAGATATAATAACTGCTTACTTTTCTTACATGCAGATTAGCGATTTATTTTGCCAAGATATGCTAACACTGTATGATCAAACACGTTTCATATATATACTAAGTGAAAACATATTTTGTTTCAGGACTCGAATTTAAATGTGCTCATTTGCTTAGCGATCTGGTGCCTCTTCTACACAGGGATTGTGCCTTTGATGTAGAGATGAATTCAGCCTTGGTGGATATAAAGGATGACATTGAGGTGCCTCCAGAAATTCAGGAATGGGTCAAAGACAAACCCAAACCCAACCTTGATTAAGCCACTTCTTTCAATCTCTAACCTTAAAAAGCCCTAAGTTAATCCAGTTGGTTCGAGACCTTACCCCCAAACCAACGGAATGATATGGTTATGCTATTAACCCAATTCCGGGATGTGTTTGCATGGTCTCATGAAGACATGGTGGGTTTATCCACCGACATTGTCCTTCATCGCCTTCCCATTAAAGAGGATTTAAGCCAACAAGGCGAAACTCGGTATTTCAAAACCCGAGTGGAGTTTAAAGGTGAAAGAAGAAATTATGAAACAATTTCAAGTCGGCATCATAATGGTGTCTACATATCCCGAGTGGATATCCAACATTGTACCCGCCCTAAACACGGAGGGAAGGTGCGAGTTTAAATGGATTACTGGAACTTGAACAAGGCTTGCTTAAAAGATATCTTTCCGTGCCATTTATCCACATTCTCATTGACAATCTTCATTGTAATACATGTACTCCTTTGTTGATTGCTTTCTTAGGGTACCATCGGATCATGGTTGCCAAGGAAGATCATGAGAAAATCGCTTTCATCACCCCTTGGGGAACTTTTTGTTATAGACGGTCATTCGGCCTCATCAATCTTAGGAGCTACCTATCAACGAGCTATGATGGCTCTTTTCCATGACTTAATGCATAAAGAGATCGAGATCTACATGGATGACATCATTGTCAAGTCCCGTAAGAGGATGACCATCTAGACCATCTCGGAAAGTTGTTTAACGAGTTTGCGTGAAATACAACTTGAAGTTGAATCCAAATAAGTCGCCTTTGGTGTTAAATCGGGCAAGTTGCTAGGATTTCTATTCAGCCACAAAGGGATAGAGCTGGATCCTGCCAAAATCCAAGCCATCACTGAAATGCCCATTCCTCAGATAGAGAAGGAAATACGGGGATTTTTGGGAAGAATCAACTTCATTAGCAGGTTTATCTCCCAACTCACAGCAACCTGTGAGCCAATCTTCAAACTATTAAGGAAGAACTCCTCCATGAAATGGAATGATGAGTGTCAAGATTCCTTCCTCACAATCAAGAAATAGCTAGTCAAAGCTCCTGTTTTGGTGCCACCCAAGGATGATGTTCCCCTGTTTATGTACCTGTCCATAAGTGACAATGCCATGGGCTGCATGCTGGGACAGAAAGACGATAGAGTCCAAGAACGAGCTATCTATTACCTCAGCAAAAGGATCAGTAGCAGTGAACACAAGTACACTCTAATCGAAAAGACGTGTTGTGCTTTAGCATGGGCTTCCATGAGGTTACAACATTACCTCCATGGTCACACAACCCATCTCATATCCCATGGATCCTCTCAAATGCGTGTTCAAAAACCCATGTTAAATTAATAATGTCCGGATGGCGCTTGATCCTACAACAATTTGACATCGTATATGTGACTCAAAATTCCATCAAAGGTCAAGGAATCGTGGATCAATGGTCATTTGAGACGATTTCAAACCCTTGAAACATATTTCCCTGATGAAGGAGTAATGACAGTGCAACAACACCATCAGTATAATACGCGCCAATCATGGAAGATCTATTTTGATGGAGCTGTTAATATGGAAGGTTCTAGAGCTGGAGCAGTTCTAGTATCTGGCACGGGGGAGCAATATCCTGTTGCTGTCAAATTACAGTTTGTCAGCACCAACAATACGGCTGAGTATGAAGGTTGTCTCATGTGGCTAAAATTTGCCCGTTCAATGGGCATCAAGCGGTTAACTATCTTTGGAGATTCGGAGTTGGTAATCAGACAATCCACCGGAATCTATCAAACCAAGGAATTACATTAGCTGCCTTACCATCGACAGGTTTTGGAGATGGCTTTGGAGTTTGAAGAAATCTCCTTTCTACACATTCCTCATAATAGGAATGACTTTGCGGATGCATTAGCAACTTTGGCCTCCTTGATTTGTATATCAGACAAGGAACATTTGCCGAGCGTCACAATTTCCCTGAACAAGGCCCCGGCCTATGGGAATTACGTCGGAGAAGTATCAGATGAGCTACCTCCCATCTCGTCCTTGGTATCAGCATATCAAGGAATATCAACAAGATGGATCTACACCCGCTGAGGCGAGCCCGACTGAGAAAAGGCGGATCCATCGAATTGCTATGAAGTTCTACCTGAGTGGAGATGCGCTCTACAAGAGAGATGCAGGATTAGGTCTCCTTAGATGTTTAGACAAAGATCAAGCCCAAAGGCTTATGGATGAAATCCATGGCGGAGACTGTGGCCCCCACATGAGTGGATCCCTCCTTGTCAAGAAAGTCCTCAGGACGGGACATTATTGGTTATCCCTCAAAACTGATTGCAATGACCACGTCAAAAGATGCTATCAGTGCCAAATTCATGGAAATGCTATACACTCCCCTCCACGGGAACTCCACAATATGAGTTCACCTTGGCCCTTCTCAATGTGGGGAATGGAAGTTATCGGGCCCATCGAGCCTAAAGCCAGTAATGGTCACCGATTTATCTTCACCATGATCGACTACTTCACGAAGTGGGTAGAAGCAGCCTCCTTCCCCAGGGTCACTAAAGAAGTCATCATTGCTTTCATCAGAAACAACGTCATTTGTCGATATGGACAACTAGAGGTGATTGTATCAGACAATGCCAAAAACCTCAACAACAAAATGATGGAGGAATTATGCAGTAAATTCCACATCAAACATCTTAACTCTGTCATCTATCGTCCAAAGATGAACGGTGTTGTTGAAGCGGCTAACAAAAACATCAAGAAAATTATGCAAAAGATGTTCGCCAACCATAAAGATTGGCCTAACCTATTGCCTCTAACTCTATTAGCTTACAGAACCTCAATGCGCACTTCAACTGGGGAAACCCCCAACGCTTTAACCTATGGGATGGAAGCAGTGCTCCCCATAGAAGTTGAGATGGAATCCCTCAGAGTGTTGATTGACGCTCAGCTGGACGAAGACCAATGGGTACAAGACATGTATCACCAATTGTCTCTAATAGACGAAAGGTGAACCGCGGCTATCTTCCATGGTCAGTTATATCAGCAAAGGATTTCCAGATCCTACAACAAAAAAGTCCGCTACTTAATTTAAACAACATGACTTGGTTTTGAAGAAGATTCTTGACAACCAAGATCGAAGCTAAAGAAAATTCGCTCCCTAGCTGGGAAGGCCCGCTTATTGTCAAGGAAGTATTGATGGAGAAGCGCTCTCAGATTGCAAGAAATGGACGGCGATGAATTTCCACAACTCATCAACTCAGACACCATGAAACGGTATTATGTCTGAAGTAACCAGCAAACACCATGGTGCATCATCATTAGGTCACCAGTCATTCCGGTTCTTTAACCCTTTACCCCATATAACTTATCTACACTTTGCCCCTCAGGGAAACATACTCTTTAAGCCAGCAGCCTGGCTTTCTCCTTTGCGCTCATACAATTCAGGTCATCCCACCGTGGAATGAACCTCTTGCGTTCTTGCGCTGGCTACCCTTACAGGATCAAACTTCTACGTACCTCAGCTTTATCCTCAACCTAGGATTAAACTTTCTCCTCCCCGCACTGACTTGCACATGGGATTATGCTTTTGTCTCGCCTAGGGGCGAACTACGTCGACCTGATCTCCTCTTCAATAGGAGTACGTAGGAAACCATTTCATATGGCCCGTTCGCAATAAAACAAAAAAAAACCAAAACATTTCTACCCTCTTCTCCTTACAAAAACAAAAACAACCAAAAACATTCCTACACCATTTCTGCCACATACAACGTTGAACCTCTTACACCAGGTTCGAACTACGCAGACCTGATCTCCTCTTCAGTAGGAGTACGTAGGCAGCCATTCATGGTGCGGTCTCACCCCCTACCAAAACACAAACCATTGTCAATCGATACGGATCAACTTTCAATACACTACATTTCATGTGGCTTGCATCAAGAAGGATGGAATTACTGAACTCCTCCCAAATGGGAGATTCAGCGACCATCTAAGTTGCGGTCATACCTTAAAGAGCAACACCAATCCATAAGAGGTGGAATTAACTAGGCTTCTCCTAAATAGAAGTATTGGCGACCATCTGTGGTGCGATCAATCTCAGAGAGGAAAGCCACACTCCCCTCCACATTTCCATTCAGAAACAAGTCCCAAGACACCAAAGATGGTAGGGATACACATAGATCTATGATCCATTCTGAACTATCCAGAGACAACTCAATGTCCATCCACCCAAGAGGAATTCAGAATACATCAAGATCACAAGCCCTGAAGCAGCAGGAAAAATATCAAGCAAATAGCAGGACATATCTAAAAGGGAAGTGATCCAAAAATATATTTCCCTGTCATATATAATGCTGTTTGATATATATACAATGTAAATTGTACATGACAAAATGGCTAAGCTAGTGCATGCGGTGGTAAAGACAAGCTCATCTACAAGTCGTAGTATATCAGCTAACAAGCCAAACATGGCGTCCCTCTCGAAGAAGAAGGGCGGTTCGTGGTCTCCCAATGAGAATATCCATACGACCGAAAAGATCTGTAGCCATCTGCATGGTGACCATATGATCATCAATATATGCGATCATCTCTATAATCATGCTAGTGGTAAGGGACCTCATTGCAGTGCTATTTGTGACGGCTGTATCCCGGGCAGATATAGCACTATCCCGCTCAACTATCACTACATCTCTGGCTGATATAGCCTCATCCCGCTCAACAACAGCGGCATCTCAGCGATCTAATGCCTTGTCTCTCTCCAATAGAGCGGCATCCCTCACATCAAGAGCAGTCGACATCATAAATCGAATATGGTCTCTCTCAAAGGTCATCAGATGAAGATTCTACTCTAAGTGTTATGTCGAGTGCTAAATCACAAAAGTACGGGTACTAGGAGAATCCGGAAGAAATGATGGCAACCCAGCAACGGGCTCCTCTTCGATGTAGGTATCAATGTCCTGCATGGGCTCTGCATCGTCTGACTAAATATCCGGTACTGCAGATACTGCTGCAGCCGATAAAATCTTTGTCTCCATCCATGTCGAATACTATGCAGAATAACCGGGATGACTGACAAAAAAAGAAGCTATCTCACGCTGATCCCAACAAGCATACACACGGGATCGGTCCTCTGCTGAGAGATATTGAGAAGTTGAACGCTGACCTATCGCCCCCTCGAAAGGATGAAAATCCTGGAACTGGTCGAACTGCGACATCACGGCCAATGGGTGATAAGTAGTCACGCCCTTCAAGCCAGCCAGAGGAAGGAAATCCATGCCCGGAGCGTGACTGATGAAGCTATATGGTGAGCAAAGCCCCGAGCACAGCAATATGCTAAATGGATCTCTGATATCTGCCAAAAATGCGGACCAGGATAGAGCATATATACACTCCGATGGCTGAAAGGAGTATGACATAGCCACATCATGGGAGAAGCAATACTCATGCCGTCTAAGGGTACCAACAGGTCGTAAGTGTGACATAAACCATACATACAAAGATGATGGCCAGAACTCCCAAGAACACGCTGACGGATAAGTACAAAGAAGATAGGATCTTGTTGTAGAGTCTCTGCTACAATTATAGGCACAATGGTACGACCCTCCCTGAGAGCTCTCACTGCATTGTTAACGCCTATATCTATCTCATCCATATACCGCGACATATACACATATGACAGTACACATAGCATTAGTACATCAACTATGGCCAAACGCCAATGATCCTCCGACGCGGTGAAATCCCCGGAATGTCATGAGTAGCCGTCCTCCGCGCTAAATCTGTCATACAGAAAACGCTGAGAGATCACGTGGCCAATGTCAGCTCATCCTGCACTACTCTGCGCCTCAATCCTGTGAGAGTCATGAATCGTCTACTCATGTCTCCCAAAGCTAGGTGCACGCAAGGTCCGCTTAAGGCAAAGATCATCAAACGTGCATACTCCTCCGCAGTAGTAGAGTCAACTCATGGGTGCCAAAACGGAATACCTGCCTATCAGGTAGCCAATGCTCTAGCATCCCGTCTACAAATCCTGTAGGACCCTGAAATGCCAAAAGGGTCATGGTATGCTACAACAACATATCTATAATCACCCTGTCTGGTGGTGACATGTTATCGTACCACGATCGCATACCTAATGCTACCACTGACATTGGGGTATGATCTATACGGTTAACTGTCGAAGAAGACATCTGTGCGAGCCGTGTCATAAGACCATCCAGGGGTCAATGCCGAATATCTCTGGACATACATACATATGCATAACATGATACATGCATAACAGATAATGGATGGCAATATGATATAGGGAATGAAAAATGGTGCATACATTCCTAAATATATCAACATCTAATACATCAACTCTGTACAGCTACAAATACAGGGAAATGGGGCACAACCACCCTACTACTAACAGAGGCATATCAAAAGATATAGCGATAATGGGGAACAGCCACCCAATATCTAACAGAGGCCTATCAAAAGATATAACGAGAATATACATCAGAAGAAGACCAGGGTCTCGATGTCCACGTCCTCAATCCTATCCACCTGATGTAACTCCTCCTGAGTCACTGGATCTCTATCAACAGGGATGTCAGGCCTATAAAGAGGAGGATCTGCGCCGGCAAAACAAAATGGGTCGTCTGAGGGGCCAGCACCTGAGCTGGAAGGAACAAATGACTCCGCCTTTGATGGATCTCTGCCCAACTACCGAATAAATACATGTGTCTGGTCCAACTGCCGGGTCAAACTATCAATCTGGGTCATATGAGTCGGAGCTCGGACACAAGCTACCTAAACCTTCATCATCAAAGATCCTAGAACCATGTCCCCCATAAACTGTGTGGCGCGGGACTGGGCTCCAATAGTGTGAGGGAACCACCTACGCTGGAACGTCTCCTGAGTACATGGGCCCTCTAATAATGCAAAGCCGTCAACCCCCAACAATGGGATATCAGTGATGGGTGACTGTGATACAGGCCAATAACGCCTGGCAGGAGGCAAGATCGGTATACGAATCTCCCCTGTGGTGCTCCTAATAGCACGTTCTTCTGAATAGAGCTCCCAACCTCCATCTGTGAAGAGAGGAAATCTCCTGGTGGAAATCAAATACTCGACTCCAGTCGGGTGTCCATCCTCAAAGCCGATGGTCAAATGCTCCCCTGAATAAAGAATCCATGTAATGGTACCCGCCGTCAGCAACTCTAGCTGAATACGGTAGTGAGTGAATCCCTCAGATACAGGGACCTCCGATAAAATAGAATGATGCCATCGTCATCCTCGTGGATAGGTATCTAAACCTAACACACTCACAGGATGCAAACATGGGAGCCTCTCATAGGCCCAAAACTGCCAACACAATGGCAAAACATTTGCTATCAGTAAACACTCTTAACCTATGAATGGGAAAAGACAAGAGAAATACTCACCAGTAGAAATGGGTAAAATCCTAGCCAAGCCTCGGTCAAACCCTGTGAGCGCATTTGCATACCCCGGAGGAAATAGGCAAAGGTGTAAGAGCCCCAATCGTACTCTCTGATATGGTCCACATCGCGTGTGGCGCTGACCAAAGCGAAAGATACCGTGGAAGAGTTGTCTGCTATGAAGCAGCCTCGAATGATCATCAGGAACAATCGCCGCAGGACGCGATCCTTGATCCTGACATCATCAGGCATGGGCTCACTCAAAAGCTCGCTAATAGCATCTACGCTCAAAGGACCTGAATGAATAGTCCTGCCTTTGAGCACCTCTATCGGAACTCCTAGCAAGGGTCAGATGGTAGTGGCGGTGATATTCGCCATGCAAGGCACTGGCTCCCCTCCAAACTCCATACTTGTGATAAATTGCCAATCCATGGGCGTCATCATCACCTTGCAATCCAGCAAATAGAGTGACTGAGTCTGATGAAACCATCGCTCAGACAAGGCCCTGAGGTAACCCCAGGGACAACGACGGGGGAGGATGGAGAAGAACGCCCCAAATCCCCACTCATGCACTACCGCTCTATAGTCGGGATGAAGCACTGCGGTATATGGAGTGAATCTTTGAACCGGTTCCTCGAGTCCATGTAAAACTGTGAACCTGCATGAAATGCAGATCAATATCAAAACCCTTTAAATCCTCATCAATAGGAAAGAAGGAAGATCAAAGTCTAACACCATACCTCGTTAGCATGCAAATACATCGATGGATGTCTGCCCAAATCACCCATCAACTCTAGGTTTGCCACCTGAATGCTCGAAAGCTCCCTGCGAGGGACATGTGCAGCAGGAGCGGGATCCTCAATCGGAATATCCGCCTCCTCGTCCTCAACGTCTGGAACATGTACCTGGACATGACGTATCATTGCCTCCACCAACCGACGAGGTCAGTCGTGAGATGTAATCGGGGCGAGGCACTTCGAAGCCCTCTGCCATGCGCACGAAGCGATCCTGTAAGAATCGCTTCTACCGATCCGGATCCATAATATCTCGGACAACAAGTCTCCAAATCACCTCGAAAAGGGTGTGGTATTTCCTTACGGAGCTTTCTAAAATGTATTTATGACTATATGCATGCATGCATTTACTTTAACATATAATAGAGTTAAAATGTATGACTACCCAATGCCTACATTTGGAAAAATTTTGCCATGGTCCCCTTTGAAAATAGGACTATCCACATGCACATAGGCATGTCTAGGTGGCCATTCAGTAGCACACCTGCCTCAAAGTTATATACATAATATATGCATTAAAAATTAAAATCATCATGCATAAGGCCAACCTCAATGCTAGGAGTATTTTTCCTTTCTACCTTTTGCTCAATGGACCTCAAATAGGACAAAAATAGCAGAAAAAGGTGCCAATTTGACTGTCTCAAAAGTCAAATTTTTTCACATCGTTATGTTCAGCATGGTTTAATACTAACATTTACTATGTTGAATATTTTTTATCAAGTCATTTGTGCATACACAATCACTTCTATGTGTTTAGATGCATTTCGTGCGATATCTCACAATCCAACGGACAGAAATTGGAAAAAAATGCATGCATACGTTACCAGGATAGTGTAGAACACTTGTACGGTGACAAAATTTGCAGAAAACAGCCCGAACTCAGCAGATCTGAAGATGGCTCATGGTTTTCTCTATGCGAAATGAGTTGAAAATGACTTGTGAAGGCTGGCTGCAAGATATATGATCCGCGCCTGGCCGCAGGCCCACCTACGGCTGCAGTAGGTGCACATGTAGCACCCCTATGTGGGTCCCACCCCTCTAGGTCGGTCCAGTTCGAGTTGAAACGGAGTTCTTATGGGCTAGAAAGGTCAAATCGGGAATAAAAATGCCGCGATTGAGCAAAATAGCATACAATCCTGGTCTTCTCGGATTAGAATTTGAATCTGCACATCGCCCATTGGTAGTCACCCGAACACGAGGTATACCCTGCCAATGATCCCATTTATCACAAATCACATCCGGCAATACCTCGTACAGGTCCAATGCCGCCAACTCCGGGTCGTTACCATAAATAGGTCCCCGACGGGTGTTACAACGTAGGTCTCCGACGAGGGTTACAACGTAGATCCCCGACGGGGGTTACAATGTAAATCCCCGATGGGGGTTATAACACGTTCATCCGTTGACATTTCTATCAACAAAGGTCGAGCAGCCTTGACGTTATTTCAAGCCGATGGCAAGTAAACCCATCGAAGCATTGAGGACTGTTCGATATTTGCGTACGTGCTCATGAGTCCCCAGTAGGTCCCCAACAGGGGTTACAACGTTAAGCCCCGGCAGGGGATTACAATGTATATTCAAGCCGTTGACACACATATCAATGAAGGTCAAGCAACCTTGACGTTATCTCAGCCGATAGCAATTAAACCTATCAGAGCTCTAGAGCTATTCGAGGATTTCATGCTCGATTACTCATATTCCCCCAGCGGATCCCCGGCGGGGGTCACAACGCAATGCTCCGTTGATCTACACGACAGCGAAGGTCAATCAACCTTGATAATCTATTCATAGAGCCTCGGCCGCTGATTCGCGCATCAGCGAAGGTCAAGCAACCTTGACAGTATATCCCATAGGATGTTTCAGCCGTTGATTCACATGTCGATGGAGCACACGTCAACAAAGGTCAGGCACCCCTGACAACATTTGTTGTTGGCAGTAAATCCAGTAGGATCTTGACATGTTATGGCGATACCAACCAGAAAAGGTCAATGTTATCAAAGAGGATAGATGATGGAATATGTTATACACATCCTCAAACATACCAATCTTTATCCCTGCAGATCTCTTACACATAAGAGGTACATCTTCAGAATCAAATAGTTATCAAAGACACGGGAATTTGGTGATAACTCCAACATCAACATCCTAACAGATTTGGCTTACACATCAGATCTGGTCAGTATTTCCAATCCCAGTTGAAGCAACAGGGATCCAACAATCATTCCCAGCATGTTGGGCTACAACCCCATACACATGCATCATACATTTGCATCATTTTACTACCCATAGTACAATGTTCATCTTGTTGCGTTTCAAGTGTCTAGGATTCTTTATCCTACCCATGTATCACCATGCATGAGTATGATAAAGAGGGGCATCTGTAGACACTGGAAATTTTCTGTACTATTGTTACTAACATTGCAGGAGGACAGATTCATCTTTTAAGAGAGAACCCTGAAAGACAATCCAAATCCATACCGGATGCTACCGGAAGTTCAGCATCAACCCTGGATCGCAATCTGGGAGTAACAAATCCAACCTCGGAGATAACCCCGAGACCTACAGATATAAATACCGAAACACACACCAAAGAAGATCGATTAATCTCGGAAACAACCCCGAGGTATCCAGTCTCAGTCCCAACCATGGGAATAGCCACTAACCTTGGTGATAACCCCAAGGAATGCAGTTTTGGTGATAACCCAGGAATTCTTATTTCAAATACAACCAGCTTCAATCTCAGCGCTCACCAACGAGATACATTGTATTAACCCGACAATAACATCGGGAAGACAGGCACACCTCAAAGATGACAATGAGGACCTTTAACAATTACAGCAGTCCAATCTCAGCGGAGCTTGAGCAACGTCTGCTTTATCAGCCCAATTCGGCGATAACACCGGTGAGGGGCAACATCGTCATCTCATCAAACACGATGCCACATCACGTCTCTACGCAATGATGTCCCACAAGGTTAACCAATCCCGAGTGACTATTGTGCGGGGTAACGGATGAAAGTTGAAGCTTGAAGACTGGAGGACATCGTCCCATCTTCAATAACTTTGTACAAACTCTAATCCCATGCCATCGTACAACTCTCGACAACGGCGGTCCGAAATAGGTCCTGTATACCTCAAACGGATGCCCGAATTGCACTTTTAAAAAATCGAGTGGACATTATAGTGCCTGAGTTCACGTACTTCGAGATGACCCGACCCGACAAACCCGGGCCGACCCGGGTTGCCTATGGTACACCTGCGGCTCAACCGCAGGTAAAATGCCTATAAATAGAGGGATTGGGGTGCTGATTTTCTAAGGAAAAAAGACGGGGAAATCCTGCATAATTTGCTCCGCACTCACCCATATAGTGTATTTCTCCACTTTTAAACATCTGTGAGCTCATATATAGCCTCTTTTGTACCCACAAAAGCCAGTGTTTACCCACTATAAAGATATAGAAGCCTTTTTTAACAGTCAACTGTAAGCCTTCTCACACACTTTAGAGTCTTTCTCTTCATCTTTGCACACACCCTTCTACACGTTGAGAGTCGTGTTGCTTATTTTTGCCTGCACTTGATCCCTTCGGTTTCATTCCAGGTCTATATATATATATATATATATATATATATATATATATATATATATATTGAGTAACATTATCGAGTTATGCCTCGATTGAGCCTGAGACCTCGATGCGAGGCGTTTACTTGCTTTTTTTCTATATATATACATTTATATATATGAACGTGTGTCGAACTTTGTTCGATGAGCCTGAACTTTGATGAGCGTTTATCGCTTTAATATATATATATATATATTAGCGTGTGTCGAACTCGCTTCGATGAGCCTGGATTTTATATCCTTGCATTTATTCGATTTTATATATATTTATACTTATATATATATGAATTGTGGTCGAACTCTGTTCGATGAGCCTGGATTTCACATCCGGTGCGTTTAATTCTTTTATATATATATATATATATATATATATATATATATATATATATTCGTCCTGCCTAAAGTTTCCTTCGTGGCAGTTGATCGCTCTTACGGCTTTATTTACATTTTTGATCCCCCATGTAGGTGCTTCGTGGTTGGTGATCATATATGTATATATATATTTACAGCTTATATATATATATATATCTGCTTACTGCTTTCATACAAATTGCAGCATTTTGTGCGCCTAGGAATCATGTGATCACAGATTCATCCCATTGGATCTAGATTCGGTTCCCGTGACGGACATTTCCAAATGTATGGCGACTTGTAAATTATTCTCATGATGTCTCGAATTTCCTCAGATGCTTTCCATACCCACGAGGAAGTCAGCAATATTTTTGTATATTATTTTCGTACTGATGCCTCGCATCCGTCAAATAAAATCAATCCAGCCGATCACTTAATAAAAATGGGAGTGTAAAAGGTCTCAATTCCTATTGAGCATCAGGGTTTGAAAACCTCTTTTATAAAACATCACTGCCATATCTTGTTAAAACTAAATTTTTACATAAATTCAAACCCTGTGTATATAGGTTCGAACGAGGCCTCGCACAACTTCCATATAATAGCACATTGACCCACACACACACATACATTCAGATAATAGTTTCTTGAAAAGAGGCGGTCACCGTGGTAACACGAATGTCGGGGGGTGCCTAACACCTTCCACCCGCATAACCAAGTCCCCGGACCCTAAACGAATCTCGGTTTCACCGACCCGTATATCAGTGTCACATCAATGGGTCAATGTGCAAACCTTTTTTCGGTTGTGTTAGTACAACCATTTAAAAAACCAACTGGCGACTCTTAACAGTCCCATCGTCAACATTATACATGTCGGACCTTTTTCACTTGTTTTTTCAAATAAATCTCACCTAAAATGAGAACACCGAAGAACAAGTATCGGAAAGGGACACCCAAAAATCCCGACGTCGACACTTAATCCATCGAATTCTTTGCGAAAAACTGGATTAAGTTCAGTCTGGTCGGATGACGACATGATTGACGTAGGCCTGTTGCCTTTTTGGATTTTGAACGGGTAGTAGGTCCGTTTGATTCCCTGCGAAAGACTTACATAGTTTAGTCTTTAGGGAATGTGTATAATAACATGTTATGTGATGTGTCTATTTTAGGAATTTTATCCTGCAAAACGGATGTCAGCTGTTTATAGCATGTTTTAAAATATGTATGTGTATACATTTCTTCATATTTCTCATTACATGGAGATAGATATGGAATGTAATTACAAGTAATTGTGTTTACAAGTAATTTGAAATGAGAGCATGAAGAGACTTTCCTCTGTTTTGGGTTTATCAGAGGCTGACCTATCTTATGTTACTCTCGTGGCTTTTTGGCATGAAGGTTCCCAAATCATCGCAATCTACTTGACGGGAAGTTAATCCGGTCTTTCAACTGGAGTGATTTTGGGTGGTGCCTTTCTTGAGCCTCAGAGAATTAGTCTTCTCACGAGTCCAGTAATCAAACACAGACGGGATAGCCTCCTGGTGGTGGGACCACACAACATTCATTCACATACATCGCGTCTCACCGTATGAAAATGATGACATGTGCGAAGCACTAATATCACAAGCAGATATGGTGCGAAGCACTAATATCATAAGCAGTTATGGTGCGAAGCACTAAGTACAATAAGGAAATGCATTCGTACACAATCATCAAATGTAAATGCAACATCCACACACAAGCACATAACAATTTTGAAAAGATTGTAATAGCGGCTTAAGTCCTCTTACTGGAGTCCCCAGCAGAGTCGCCACCTGTCGACGTCGGGATTTTTAGATGTCCCTTTCCGTTACTTGTTCTTCGGTGTTCTCATTTTAGGTGAGATTTGTTTGAAAAAAAAAAGTAAAAAAGGTCTGACATGTATAATGTCAACGATGGACCGTTAAGAGTCGCCATTGCTTTTTAAATGGTTGTACCAACACAACCGAGAAAAAGGTTTGCACATTGACCCAGTGATGTGACATCTTTGCTAAATGGGTCTGTGAAACCAAGATTCATTAGGTCCGGGGACTTGGTTATGCGGAGGAAGGTGTTAGGCACCCCCGACATCCGTGTTACCACTTGTGTTGCCTCTTTTCAAGAAACTAGTATCTGAATTTGTGTGTGTGTGGGTCAATGTGCTGTTATTTGGAAGTAGTGCGAGGCCTCGTTCGCACCTATATACACAGGGTTTGAATTTATGTAAAAATTCAGTTTTTAGCAAGATATAGTAATGATGTTTTATAAAAAAAAGGCTTTTCAAACCCTGATGCTCAATAGTAATTGAGACCTTTTACACTCCCATTTTATTAAGTGTTCAGGTCGGTTGATTTTATTTGACAGATGCGAGACATTCGTACGAAAATAATGTACAAAATAATGCCAACTTCCTCGTGGGTATGGAAACCATCTG
The DNA here is from genome assembly GCA_020205605.1 of Panax ginseng. Lineage (NCBI taxonomy): Eukaryota > Viridiplantae > Streptophyta > Magnoliopsida > Apiales > Araliaceae > Panax > Panax ginseng. The sequence goes on along the minus strand of CM035143.1, from coordinate 50,621,355 downwards.
AGGAAATTCAAACACCACAGAATAATTTACAAGCTGCTTACAGCTGAAAATGTCCATCACGGGAACCGAATCTAGATTCAATGGGATGAATCCGTGATCACATGATTCCTAGGCGCACAGAATACTACAATTTATATGAAGGCAGTAAGCAGGTATATACATAAAAGCTGTAAATATATTTATACAGACATGATCACCAACCACGAAGCACCTCCACGGGGGATCAGAAAATGTAAATAAAATTGTTAAAAGCTATCAACCGCCACTGAGGAAACTCCAGGCGGGACAAAACGTAAATAAAGTTGTAAATACGGTCAACCGCCACGAAGGGAACTCCAAATGGGACAAAATGTAAATAAAGCTATAAAAGAGATCAACTGCCACAAAGGAAACTCCAAGAAGGACGAAAATATATATATTCGCAAAAGCAATAAACGCACCGGATGTAAAATCCAGGATCATCGAACAGAGTTCGACAACAGTTGATATATATATATATATACATACAAAAGCAGAGTAAACGCATCGGATGTAAAATCTGTGGCTCATCGAGCAGTAGTCCCACCATTCATATATATATATATATATATATATATATATATATATATATATATATATATATATATATATATATATATATATATATATATATATATATATACAAAGCAGTAAACGCATCGGATGTAAAATCTGCACTCATCGAATGTAGTCCCACCATAGTTCATATATATATATATATATATATATATATATATATATATATATATATATATATAAAAAGCGAGTAAACGCCTGCACCTAAGTCTAGGCTCATCGAACAAAGTTCGACACACGCTTAATATATATATATATATATATATATATATATATATATATATATATATATAAAGCAAATAAACGCTCCGCATCAAGTCTAGGCTCAATCGAGGCATAACTTGATAATGTTAGTCAATATATATGTAAATATATATATATATATACACACACTAAAATGAAACCACGGACCGAAGTTCGGGCAAAAGCAAGCAACACGACTCTCAACGTGTAGAAGGGTGTGTGCAGAGATGAAGAGAAAGACTCTAAAGTGTGTGAGAAGGCTTACAACTGACTGCCAAAGAAGACTTCTATATCTTTAGAGTGGGTAAACACTGACTTTTGTAGATACAAAAGGGCTATATATGACCTCACAGGTGTTTAAAAGGGGAAAGTACACTGCATGGGGTGAGTGCAGAACAAATTGGGCAGGGCTTCCTCGCCTTTTTCTCTTATAAAATGGGCAGCTGAAGCCCTCTATTTATAGGAAATTTAGCCGCAGGTGTACCTGCGACTGAGCCGCAAGTGTACCAGAGGAAACCCGGGTGGGCCCTTATTTTTTGGGTTTGTTCGTCTCAAAGTACGTGCACTCAGGCACTGTAATGTCCACTTGAACTTTCAGAAGTGCAATCCGGGCATCCGTTTGAGGTATATAGGACCTATTTCGGACCACCGTTGTCGAGAGTTATACGATGGCATGGGATTAGAGTTTGTACGAAGTCATTGAAGATGGGACGATGCCCTCCGGTCTTCAAGCTTCAACTTTCATCCGTTACCCCGCACAATAGTCACTCGGGATTGGTTAGTCTTGTGGGACATTATTGCGTAGAGATGTTAAGACGATGTGACATGGCATCGTATTGACGAGATGACGATGTTGCCCCTCACCGGTGTTATCGCCGGATTGGGCTGATAAAGCAGACGTTGCTCAGACTTCGCTAAGATTGGGCTGCTGCAGTTGTTGAAGGTCCTCATTGTCACCTTTGATGTGTGCCTGTCTTCCCTATGTTATTGTCGGGTTGGTATAGTGCATCTCGTTATGAGCGTCGAGATTGAAGCTGGTCGTATTTGAAACAAGAATTTTCGGGGTTATCGCTGAAACTACATTCCTTGGGGTTATCACCAAGGTTGGTGGCAATTCCCATGGTTGGGACTAGACTGGATACCTTGGGGTTATCTCCGAGATTAATCGGTCTTCTCCGGTGTGTGTTCCGGTATTGGATCTGCATGCCTCGGGGTTACATCCGAGGTTGGAATTGTTACTCCCAGAATGTGATCCGGGGTTGATGTTGAACTTCTAGTAGTATCCGGTATGGATTTGGATTGTCTTTTCGTGGTTCTCTCTTAAAGATGAATCATCCTCCCTGTAATGTTAGTGATGAGTACAAAAATTTCGAGTGTCTACATGCATAAAATATGGGAGGAAATGATAGCAATGCGCGGCTTGTCACAGCCAAGCAGTTCAAGGAGTTGGGACCACCAGAATTTGCAGAAAAGCTAAATCCGATTAAGGCGGAAACGTGGGTCAAACAAATTACCAAGATATTCGATGTCTTGGGATACACGGAGGAACAGAAGGTTCCATTAGCCACCTTTATGTTCCATAGTGAGGCAGATTACTGGTGGGAATCTGTGAAGCGTACCCAGCCTGCCGCACTCAACATATATTGGGAAACATTTCAGAAACTGTTTAATGACAAGTACTTTCCTTAAAGTATTCGTCATATGAAGGAGGTGGAGTTTATCGATCGAACAAAACAACATGATTTGTTGTCACAAAGACGGCCGAAGTTTGCGAGAGTTATCTAGGTTTGCACCTCATTTGGTCGAGAATGAGGAACGAATGACGAGGATGTTTAGAGAGGTCTAAAACCCGAGATTCTAAAATATCTTATCTCTCATAAATTTTCTTTATATTCGGATGTTGTCAACAAGGCTCAATTATTAGAGCAAGATAATGAGTATGCCCAACCGGGGGACCACAATCAGGGTCATACCGGTGATAACAGTCAGCAGAGCAATGATAACTAGCGGGGAGGAAAGAATACAGACAAAAGCGGTAACCACTCGGGTGGTAATCGTGGCCATGATAATAGGAGAGGTGAGTCAAGTGAAAATTTTAGAAAGAGGAGATTCAACAATGACAAGAAGACATCAGCAGCATCACCAGCACTAACAAAAAATTCTAGGGGAGGAGAACGACCGCCAGTTAGATGCTATAGATGCGGAGATGAGGGACACATAAGTCCAAACTGTTCACAGCCTTCCAAGGTGTGTTTCAGTTGTGGAAAAGATGGTCATATAGCCTGATTTTGTCCGGTAGTGAAGTCAAGTCCAGCTGGGACGGCGACACCAAAGGCAACTACGGACAAGACAAAGTCGGTGGTTCAAGGGAGGGCGTTTGTCGTGACTGGCCAAAACGTGAGCAACCCGAATGAGGTGATCACAGGTAAGCTAATCGTAAACTCTTGTGAAGTTTATACCTTATTAGATACCGGTTATACCCATTCTTTTATCTCTCTTGCTTGTGCTCAACGTTTAAACTTGACTTCAGAGAAATTAGATCTTGACTTATCTGTTAAGACTTCGTTATGAGAAACTTTTATTACATCAACTGTTTGTAAATCTTGCTTGATTCAAGTTGAAACCATAACATTACCTACCAATCTTATTTCGTTGAAAATTCTTGCATTTAATGTGATTTTAGGGATTGATTGGTTAACCACGCATCATGCTAAAATTGTTTATTTTCATAAGGTTGTTAGTTTTCATATTCCTAACCAATTCTATTATGCGAATTCAAACAACCAAACCATTAAAGTCAATCACTGTCATATCAAGTCATAAAGCTATTCGTTTATTGAAAAATGGATGTCAATCTTTCTTAGCCCATGTCACGGACTTGAACAAAAACATGTCAGATTTGAATAATATTTCTGTTGTTAGTGAATTTCCTGACGTATTTCCTAAAGAACTTCCCGGTCTACCCCCAGAACATGAAGTTGAATTCTTTATTAATCTTGAACCTGGTACAAAGCCTATTTCTAAAACCCCATATCGAAGGGCTCCTATTGAACTTCGTGAGTTAAAGGTCCAACTACTGAGAGTTGTTGGACATCGGTTTCATCTGGCCCTAGTACATCTCCTTGGGGTGCTCCTGTGTTATTCGTAAAGAAGAAAGATGGGAGTATGCGACTTTGTATTGACTACAAAGAATTGAGCCATGTCACCATTAAGAATAGGTATCCGCTACCTCACATTGATGACTTGTTCGACCAGTTGCAAGGAGAAAAATTCTTTTCAAAGATTGATCTTCGTTCTGGATATCATCAGCTAAAGATTAAAACTAAGGATATTCTAAAGACTGCCTTTAGAACTCGGTACGGGCATTATGAATTCTTAGTCATGTCTTTTGGATTAACTAATGCTCTTGCTGCTTTCATGGATATGATGAACCGTGTGTTCAAAGAATATTTGGATCAGTTCATTGTTGTCTTTATTGATGACATCCTCATCTATTCGAAAAGCCGTGAAGATCATGAGCACCATTTGAAGATGGTACTGCAAAGGCTTCGTGTTTTAACAAGCTATATGCTAAGCTGAAGAAATGCGAGTTTTGGCTTGAGGAAGTAGCATTCCTTGGGCACGTGGTGTCAAAACATGGAGTATCTGTCGACCCGACGAAAAGTGAAGCAATATAAAGTTGGGAGCAACCGAAGTCAGTGACCGAAGTACGTAGCTTTATGGGCTTAGCTGGTTATTATCGGAGATTTGTGGAAGGATTTTCTCGAATCGCTACTCCGTTAACTCAGCTGACTCGTAAAGATAAAAAATTCGGTTGGAGCGAGGATTGTGAGAAGAGTTTTCAAGAGCTCAATAGGAGACTCATTTCGGCACCAGTTCTGACAATACATCTGGTTCGGATGGATTTGTTATCTATAGTGATGCTTCAGGCAAAGGGTTAGGATGTGTTCTCATGCAACATGGGAAAGTCATAGCCTATGCAGTCGTTTTTGAATTAAAGATCTGGAGACACTACCTGTATGGGGAGAAAGTGGAGATCTATACAGATCATTAAAGCCTCAAATATTTCTTCACCCAAAAGGAACTCAACATGCGACAATGACGTTGGCTCGAGCTGTTGAAAGATTACAATCACATCATCCAATATCATCCTGGAAAAGCAAACGTGGTAGCTGACGCAATTAGTAGAAGATCATATGCGGGTACGAGTGCAATGTTGTTAACACAAAGGTCCATTTTGTATGACCTTCAAAGGATGGACATAGAGGTAAAGGCTCCAAGTACCCATGTGATGATATCAAATATACGAGTAGAATCGACTTTAATCGATAAAGTTAAAGCTGCTCAAGCTACAGATATGGAGCTGATGCGTATGAAGAAGAAAGTGCAAGAAGGTGCTATTCTAGAAGCAAGAATTGATGAAGAAGGAATACTTCAAGTCAACTCCAGACTTTGTGTTCCTAACGATTCTGACTTGAAGCATAGAATTATGATGGAGGCACACAACACACCATTTTCAATCCATCCTGGGAGTACCAAAATGTATCATGATCTTCGACATACATTTTGGCGGAAAAAATATGAATAGAGAGATCGCGGAGTTTATCTCGAGGTATTTAACTTGTCAACGTGTAAAGGTAGAGAATCAAGTGCCAAAGGGTCCATTGCAACCACTTGAGATTCCGAAATGTAAGTGGGAACACATTACTATGGATTTCGTTACGAGTCTTCCCAAGGTTTCTCAAGGCATATATGCAATTTGGGTTATTGTTGATAGATTAACCAAGTCTGCCCATTTCTTGCCTATACGAGAGACTTATTCCCTTGAACATCTTGCTAGTATATACGTAAATGAGATTGTGAGATTGGATGGCATGCCAGTATCCATAGTTTCGGATCATGACCCAAGATTCACTTCACGATTTTGGGTTAGCTTGCAGAAAGCTATGGGCATAGATTTACGATTCAGTTCGGCATACCATCCTCAAACGGACGGGAAATCAGGGAGGACTATTCAAACTCTTGAAGATATATTAAGACTCTGTGTCCTAGATTTCAAATGGAGTTGGGATAAGTATCTACCATTGGTGGAATTCTCCTACAACAACAGTTATCAGGCAAGTATAGGCATGGCTCCATTTGAAGCATTGTATGGATGAGAGTGTCGCTCTCCAGTATGCTGGGATGAGGTGGGAGAAGCAACATTATTGGGACAAATATTGGTAGGCATAACTACAGAAAAGATCCAAACGATTCGATAACGTATACAAACGGCACATGATCGACAAAAGAATTATGCGGATCTTCATCGAAAGGATGTAGAATTTAATATCGGGGATCACATATTGTTACATATTGCTTATGGAAGAGAGTTACAAGATTTGGGAAGAGAGGAAAGCTCAATCCAAGATTTGTTGGTCCATTTGAGATTCTTGACCGAATATGAAATGTGGCATATAGACTCGCATTACCTCCAAGCATATCTCGTGTTCATAATGTTTTTCACATATTTATGCTTCATAAATATGTGAAAGACCCGAACCACATTATTGAGTTAGAACCGGACGAGATAGTCGAAGATTTAACGTACGAGGAGGTACCTGTTAAGATCTTGGATAGAAAAGAGCATGTCCTACGCACCAAGGTTATACCACAAGTTAAGGTTTTGTGGAGAAACCATGCTATTGAAGAAATGACCTGGGAATTGGAATCATAAATGAAAGAGAGGTATCCTCACCTTTTTGAAACACCAGGTACGTACGTCAATTTCGAAGACAAAATTTCATAAGAAGGGAAGGTTGTAAGACCCAAACTTTTTAATGAATAAAATCAAATTTCCTCTATTTATTATTTTGAATAATAATTTGATATAATACTTTGGTTATGGGTGAAATGTGCAAATTTTGAAAAAAAAGCAAATGGTTATGAAGTATTCATTTTATCGGGGAATATTTGTTTGGTCGTGGAATATTCTTTCTATCGGGGAATATTCGTACTGTAACGCCCGAGAAAATTGAATTTTTAGAAGAATTAAAATTTTATTTAATTATACAGATTAAATGAATTTAATTGATTATTTATGGGAGCAGGCTAATTGAAGGCCGTTCTATGACCTAAACATATCAGAACGTCGTAGGATTTTGGCTACGTGATAGAATTAAAGTGTTTGAATTTCCAAGACGAAAATAAAAACTTTCTGAGAAATTTTCTGAAAAACACTATTCACGCATTTCTGCTTGGGAATTATTTTTGAAATTCTGAAAAATATGTAACGATAGAATATCAAGGTAAGATGGAATATCCAATAATATTTCAGTTATGGAAAATATAATATTTTGCATGTTTATAAGAAAGGAATTTAAATGCGTATAGTAAATTAAAGTGATGATAGTATATTACGTAGGTATTGTACAAAGTAATGAATACGAGTATGATATGATGTATTATACGAGTATGTATGGATGATGGTATATCGTATATTATGAATAAGTATATGATTAGAATACGAGAATTATACGTAAATAATACGTTATAAGGATTTAAGCCAAAAGAAAGGAACTTGTAGGATTTGTTAAGTATTATGTTAGCCAAGTATAAAAATGGTTAAGCCCAATGTGAACTAATGTTAAAACCAAATATTGGTTATTATAAAGTCCAATAGAATTAAATGTTCAAGTTTAAGTGTTTGTAAAGTAAAGCCCAAAGATTTGTTAATGTAAGCCCAAAGTATAAGATGAGATTAATTAAAAATTAAAGTCCAAAGCAAGGTTGATCCATGGAGCAACCCATAATCACATGGGTGATCTTGGTGACCAAGAAACAAGAGTGATGAGAAAGTAGACTTAAGGGCTAAGTAAAGGATAAGTTAGGTGCTATACAAGTTAACTTAATAGCTAAGCAAAAAGTGTGGTGACTAAGTGTTGTGGAGAGCAAGTAATGAATAGTAAGGAGGTGGATTAAGGAGGTGGAATGGCCTAAAAGACTAAACTACCCTAACCTTAGAAGTCCTATAAATAGCAAGCTTGGATTCATTTGTTTGGTTGTTTCATTTCATCCAACTTATAAGTTGAGAGCTTATTTGCTTGAGAGAATAAGCACATATAAAGTTAGACTTCCCTTGTTGGATTTTCCACCAACAACTTATAGCTTATTGGTTTGAGAGAAAAAGTAAGAAGAAGATTAAGGCTTATCAAGTGATCATCAAAGGGTAAGTAAACTTGAACCATGTTTCTCTTTTCTTCCATTATTAGAGAAGGGAGGAATGGTGGTTCATATATGCTAAGAAGTAAAGGAATGGGATAGTCAATGGAATTAGGCCATATAGGTAATGAATAAGTAATTCAATCATAAATAAGTTATGAACTTATAATGCACGTATATGAACTTGTAACATGATTACCCAAATGAAGTTAGTATGTTAGAAATAAGCAAGAATAATGTTTAGAAGACATAAACTATCCTAAGTCATGAGAAATGGAAACGTAAGTAATTTATAATTTCATTAGTTGCAAATTTACAAACAACTAGTAATAACTTATCATGTTTATAAGTTAATGAAGCATGTATGTGAAGATGTTAGTATAATGGATTGAATCCAATTGAAATGGTTTAAAAATCTCAAGTAACGAAGTTCTGCCGGAATTAACGTGATTGGACGATAATCGTTGAATTTGTGAAATTCTCGGAATGGAAGTCGAATTTTGATATTGAGCTTGGAAACATTGTGTTTCAATGGAGACAAGTCTTATTTGGAATTATAGAGTTGCGGACTCAAAAATGGCCGGATTCCGACTTAGAACGAAGAAACTAGCGTTGAACGTTCACGAACGTTTATCGTTTTCGTTAAAATGGACTAATAGGTAAAATTTTAGCAAACAAAGTCGAATAGATAAAATTCTTGCATGACCACATAGAGTATGTGATTTGTGAACCGTAGGCTCTTGAACGAGCCAATTCGGACTTATAACAAAGAAGTTACGAGTTCGGGAATCTCATAAGTTTGAAAAAAATTGTCAAAGTTTCTGTGGCTCATAGTCCGCGTCGCGGCGCGACTCCAAGCCTAAATGATCGGCGCCACAGTGCCAAAGTGGCCATAGTCCCCTGCAAACGCACGCCGCAGCGCGACATGTAACAAAACGACTCGCACCGCAGCGCCGAGTCCGATTTTTAAGCCTTAATGAAGCGACGCCAAGATCATGAAGCATAACAAAGCAACATCTTGGCGCCACAAATGCCCGACTTTAAAAAAGCTAGACATAAAAGTATGGTTTCAAGTAGAAGATGAAGGGAAATTGTTTAGTAACGAACTAAGGGACTTAATAAAACATTGTTAAGTCATAATTAAAACTCAAGTGTGATCACTTAGAGTTAAAGAAAGTTAATTGAATGTGAACGTGAACGATGTGCAATAAGTGTACTAAACCAATGACGATCGAGTTTCGATTAATAATAAAGTTAGTAAGCCGCGATGAAAGACAATTAACTCGAACTGAGTTGTAATAATGGAATAATTTCAATTAAGTTATAGAAAGGAAAGAAGTTGATAAGAATGATGTAAAAGAACGACGGAAAGCCGAAACCAATAAATAACAAATCTAATACGTAATTAGATTGAGAAGAAGGGTAAGATTCTTTAAGGAATATGTATGTTCATTCATGACCTAATGTGGTATGTTATGTGGTTATGTGTTGTAGAGACCGTAAAGATTCAAAGGAAGTAATTTTACTGTAGCAGACACTGAAGGCAAGTTTTTCTAAACGCTTGTCTAACCTTTGTGTTAGTTAAGTTTTCAAATGATTCAAGTTATGAAATGCATGAATGGTTTTACGAAAGAGTTGATTGATTTCTTTATAAGTTTTCCATATAGAATTGATAACGCTATCCTACGCCAATTGTTTGGTATAGATTCGAGGTAAGCCTGAATATGAATAAACAAATATATTTTCATCGAGTATTCGATGGGCACGTGAGGTTGCCACAACTTAAACGTACACACGTTTAATGGATGTAGTGTTGATCAACATAGAGTACTATAGGCTGATCACCTAGAAGTGCTCGTAAGATATGTCGGACTTACGGACTTCGTGTCGGGTTGTCCTTTTCAAAGAAATTATGAAACGCTCATGGTCTTGGACCAGATTTGGTGTTTTACTGAATATTGTTATGATAAAACATTTTGAAGGAAAATGAATGCTATTTTAAGTTATTGATAGTACTTCGTAACTAATATCCAGTTACTGAAGATATATGATTCATATGTTGCAAGCATGCTTTTAAAATGAAATTGTTGTACTTGCTGAGCTTGTTATGCTCACTCTTACTTGAACCATATGAATGCAGCTTAGACAGAATGGACCGCAGGATTCGTCAAGGATAAAGTGTAGGCTAAAGCGAACTTGTAGATTACCTATGTAATAGTATAGGTTTGTAATGATAATATTTGATATTATGACAAGAACAAATGTAACGGTTATAAAGAACCTGGGAAATGGTAGAGCTGTTTTGGAATATATATACGACATATTCGTTCTTTTGAGGCATTTCAATTGAATGTTTGTGTGAACTGTAGCACCGTGGAGCACCATATGTCGGGTTGGAAGAGACCCGGATTTGGGGGCGTGACACGTACGATGGCGCAACCATTTGTGGGTCCCATAACGGATAACTGTCAGATGAAGAAAATGACAAGTTTGAGTTTTTATAAATAACGACGTAATGGTTACCGTTAACACTGTTGGAATACCCAGTGGTTAAAATACAGTAATACGCATGGTTGCACAGTAGCACACGTTATTGCACAATATTTTTGAAATTATTGATTCTTACGTAAGAAGTCACTACTCAATAATTGTTATAGTAATTACTGTTAAATATTTTATTTTATTGGTTCAATAATTGCTGCGTTGATATTTTATATTATTGTTGTTTCAATAATTATCACTGCACAGTATCTCCATTATCAGATAAATAATTCATTTTATTTGAATAATATTATTAGATAACATTATTGGCAATGTCTAAGCAAGTTCTGTCTAGGAAAGGGGTTTGGTCACCTAATTGCGCCCCAATAAGGAGAAATCCTTATCGGAAAGCCCCCTCTTTCCTAGGAACGACGTGGTTGTCATAATTATGATTTTGTAATATTATTTGTGAATAATTAGTTATTGATTTATATGATAATGAAATATTTATTTTATATGAATATAAATGATGGATATATTTATTTAATGTGGTTATAAATGAAGGAATTAATGCTGAGGTGTTTTATCAGTATTTTGTCAGAATGGAAGTTTTGAAAATCGTCCGTATGTGGATTTCAGTCATTTTTCGTTTGGAATTTGAAAAAAATTTAAACTTACAAAGTTGTAGAGAATTAAATTTCCTATAGAAAGAACATGAGATTCAAATTTTTCTGATAAAAGGGCTATTTATTATGAATTATTGAAGTTTCGGAAAATAAAATGTTTTTATTAAAAATATGGTGGGCCCCACTTTTGGTTGGTGAGTAATGAAATGTGCTGGAATTCATTTTCAAAAGTGGTGGGCTTGAATAGTAGTAGGTAAAGCCATCAGGTAGCAGGTTAGTCCGCTATGGCGTTCTAAGCATTTCCCTATAAATAGGGTGCTTAGTTATAATTGAAAATCACACCAGAAATAAGTTTTCTCTCTTTCTCTCTCTATATTATCGAGCGTATTTTGTGAGTATTTAGATACTTTGTGAGTTGCTATTCATCAGTGCAAATTTCCTTCAGCCTCAACCTTATACTAATATTCCGATCAGAAGTACTGATATTTTGAGGTAAGGGATGTTATTTTCTTTCTAATGATGTTATTCTTTCAATATCATTATACCGAAATATTGCTATAGATTTTATTGTGTAATTTCTACCTTTTTGTGTCGGAGTTACTATTCACGTATACGGCACTATTCACGAATACAACACTATTAACCGAAAAATGAATTTTTCTCCTTTTTGTCCAAGATGTTTATTATGGTTACTATCTTTGATTGTATCCATGTTTTGATCTTTATTTTTGAATTCTGCTTCACAATTGGTTATTTTGGAGTATTATTGAACTTGGATAAACTGTAATACGAATCCCTAATATTTTTCCTTTTGTTTCACTGGATTCCTTTTCTTTAAGATATTTTTCATCATCCTCAGTCCTAAATAATGATATTACTGAATATCTTTGGCTTGTAGTGCAAAGATGAATGATTACCTAATGAATATCGGCCCGTAGTGCAAAGATGAACAGGTGTTGAGATGAACATGACCAACTGGTGATACAAATGAATATCTTTGGCCTGTAATGCAAAGATGAATATTTCATTCAAGATGTATATTGATTGATGTTACAGGGATAAAATATTGATGATGGACTTTTAAATCTTAGAAGATAGTAGAATTCTTTCTCTACTTGACTCTTGTAATGGATTGATGTTTCCGCTGCAGTTGTTGATCTAAAACTTGTTGTCTATTATATTTAATCAGATTTTTCCCTGTTGAAGACATATGATAATTTGTTGTGTATTATCTTAGTCATAATATTCTATACTGGGCTAGTTGAGCTCACCCTTTTCCTTTTTGTTCCATTGTACTTCTCAGGATGAGAGAATTTAGTAGGAACTAGCCGGGGTATGGAGTGATGATTCAAGATAGTTGTTTTAGTAGTCCTCACTATTTTGTAAAATAGTGCATCAATAATTTCTATGAGGACTCCTTTTGAGTTTGTATACTGTCTATTAGACAATATTTGTATTCAAACTCACAGTGTATGTGTTGTCGTATTTTGCACGACAATTGTATTACTGAAGTTGTATTTGTTTCTGTACCACGTATTTGGCGACTCAGAATGGGTGATGTATACCTATTTTTGGGACATCACAGTTAATCACCCTAGGTTCTAGAACAATTAATAAACACATATCATATAATATTATTAATAAAAATTCATTTTATTAATAACTAATTCTATAAACTTAAATTCTGGACAACCCGAATTTCCGGGTCATCACAGAGTGTTAGAGGTAGATGGAGTGACGGCAATAGCAGCGCAAAATTCAGCGCTATCTAAGAAGTTCGATGTGACGCCCCCAAATTCGGGTATCTTCCAACCCGACAGATGGTGCTCCACTGTACTAACATCCTTACAATCATTCCATTGAAATACAACAAAATGAAAGTAATTACTATCTTCTTATTACAATCAAAGTATAATCCTTCCCAGGTTCATAAACCGGTTACATCGTGAATTGTTCATAATGTATAATACATACAAACTTACTAAACTATTACACAATCCATCTTATATTTGCCCTTATCATTCTTGGCATTCACAATACGTTCATCTTTAGCTGCAGTTATATAATTCAAGCAAGAAGTGAGCATGACAGCTCATCAAGTTTAATCAAGGAAAATAGGAATACCACATTCATGAATTATACAACAATTCCAACATAACTGAACAATAGTTATGAAGTATTCTGAATCAATTATACTTTAACAGTTCATAACATCAATTCCCAAAGTATAGAATAGATTAGAAATTCTGAACCGGTCGATAGACTATGAAAAGTAAATTTCAGTTTTCATACTTGAAAAGGAGTCCACAGCACTAAGGCCATTCATCCGTATAACTTACGAGCACTTCTAGGTGATCAGCCTATAGTACTCTATGTTGATCAACACTCATTCATTAAACGTATTTACATTTAATATTTTTGGCAAACTCACGTGCCCATCGAATAATCGATGAAAATACTTTTGTTTGTTCTTAGAAAAACCTTACCTTCACGTCCGTACCAATTACTTGGCATAGGATAGCGTTAACATTTCTATATAGAATGATATGAATAATAATCAATCTATATATTATGAATAGTCTAGCCAAGTTAAAATATGGCATCAACTCTTTCTTTAAAACAAGTCTTGCAATTCAGTTCAACGAATCACATAAAACTTGACTAACATGGAAGTCAGACAAGCGTTAAGAAAACTTGCCTTTCAGCGCCTTCAAATAACATACTTGACTGATCACAACCTTTACAGAATCTACATGATATGTTCACATAGCACACTTTAATTAGCTATCAAATAACTATTCACATTGTTCCTACAAGCTTCTTTCTCTTCTATGTCTGTGTTAACTTAATATCTTTATTAAAGTCAACATGACTTATTACCCTTCGTCCTGGTGTATCACTCTATTGACGTTTATTAACCGGACTCAAACATCGTTGATAAAGTACCAACTTTGTTCGTTGTATATATCTTGTTAATATGCATTACATTCCTAAGTTTCATACTCTATACCTTAGTATAGGTAATATAGGATTAGTCTTAGTACTTTCTTTGAGTATATAAACTCAACTCAAGTAGGTCTTGAAATAACTGAAGTTCAAAACTTAAGTTACTATCAAAAGACTCGAACTCATGACTGGCATACGACATCAAAAGCATTCTAGTGGCTATTGGCACTTCTCGAAGAGGTTTTGCGGACTTGGGGTCATGGCGAGTCCATGAACAAACTCTCGTACATGGGCATGAAGTCTTCGATTTTTTTATTTTCTCCTCGCCATAATCAAGGCCATTGCATGGCCTTTTACACTATGTCCGGAGCCATACGCTGCAGACCTCAAACCTGATTCTCGAAATTTTAAAAATCTGTGTGAAATTCCCGAGGCCGTAACTTCTTCGTTATAAGCCCGATTTGGTCCGTTCAAAAGCCTACACGTCATAAATGACATACCCTAAATGTTCATATAAGAATTCAACACTTTCAAATCCGTTAACTCAAAATTCACTATGGAGTTCATTTTCTAGACGTTCGAAAACGTTAATGAGCGTTCAATGCTCGTTTTCTTCGTTTTAAGTCGAAATCCGACGATTCTCGAACCTGCAACTCTTAATCACCCTATCTCACTTGTTGACATTGAAAACCAACGTTTTTAAGTCTCACGGCAACTTTCGACTACCAATCCTGAATTTCTACATTTTCTACGTTTAATGTCTATTTCCGTAGAATTCGCCATAACTTCGTTACTAAAGTTCTCTAAGCCAAATCACATGGAATACTCCATGTATTTCATATCTACATCCTAACCAAACAAGATGCATATACTAACGTATTGATGGAGCTCAATCGTTTATCAATAATCGATCTCCACTATCAATATTTTCATGGTTCAAAAACTATATCAAACCTTATTATTTTTATAATCTCATGACTTATAGAGATTGAATCTATGGTAAGTCATCTTTAATCTCTCATTCATGACATATACCACCCCTTCATGATTCTCTAAAATTAAAGAAAATCTAAAAGTGATGGAGATGAAAGGTAAGGATTATACCTTAAGAACTCTTAGTTTTCTTTCTTGGAAAACTTTAAGATCAAGCTTCCAAAGTGTATGTTTTGCAAGTATAGCTCTCTTTCTCTCTCAATATAATCTAGGTTGGTAATTAAAAAACTCTCAAATGGCCAACCTTGCCTTCTTATTTCTAGGAAATGAGAATCGAGGGCAATTTGGACATTAAACCCCACCTCCTTACTATTCATGTGTGGTCACCAAGTAAGATACTTGGTGTTACTTGGTGACCAAGCCTTATGCTTGTAGTCCACACCAAGGTGGCCGGCCCACCTTCCTTTGTGACATCCCATGGGTTTTACCCATTGGGTGACCCACCAGTTCGACCCACGGTTCGGTTTTAATGAATTGGGCTTAACTAAATAAATATTGGGCCTTGATTTGGACTTAACCCATCCATCTCATTGGGCTTAGTCATTCAATTGATTGGGCTAATCATAATCCAATACAAGTGAATTACTCATTGATACATAGATTAATCCTATGATACGCATCGTATTCTATACGTATAATTCACGTATTCCCTTCGTATACCATACTTACAATAATCGTATTGTACCTTGTATTTACTCAACGTATTATAAATAGATACCAACTAGCATCACCAATTGTATAACACTTGAATTAAACCTAACGCCATTCCTTCTACGCATATTATTTCCTTCTCGGAAATCAATATACTTAACCCTTAGGTTTTAAGTCCGAAGGCGAAAACTGCGTTTTCCATAAATGAAATATTATCAAATATTCCAACTCATCACGATATTCTATCATTACGCGTTTCCCGAAAATTTCAAAATAATTCCCCGAACAGAAATGGATGAATAGTGTTTTTACGGAAATTTCTAAGAAAACAATTATTATCATCTTGGAAATTCCAAACAACTATTTCTAACACGTAGCCAGAATACTAACCACTTTAGAACATTCTAGATCATAGAACGACCTTCACATAGCTTACTCACAAAGAAATCAATTAAATTCAATTAATTCACATAATCAAATAAAAATTTATTTGTCATAAAAATCCGATTTTCTCGGGCGTTACATTCTCTCCCCCCTTATAAGGATTCTGTCCCCAAAATCTTAGCTTATAATTACATAAACAAACGAGGAAAATCTTCCTTCATTTTAATTTCGAGCTCCCACGTTGCTTCTTTAGCATTGTGGTTTCTCCATAACACCTTTACTGAAGGTATTACCTTAGTTCTTAAAACTTGTTCCTTCCTATCAATAATTTGAATTGGAAGTTCCTCATAGGACAAGTCCTTTTCTATCTGAATAGATTCATATTCTATTACGTGTTTATAGTCCTGTTTATAAGGACGCAACACTGACACATGAAACACATTATGAATGCGTTCCATCTCTGGAGGTAAGGCTACTACATACGCTACCTCCCCTATCCTTTTTAAAATCTCAAAAAGTCCTACAAACCTTGGACTTAGCTTCCCTTTCTTTCCAAAACGTATCTTCCCTTTCCAAGGCGATACTTTCAGAAAAACAAAAGATCCTACATCGAATTCTCTATTCTCTCGGTGAGGATCTGCATACTTCCTTTCCCGATCTTGAGACGCAACTAATCGAGTACGTATTAACTCTACCATGTTTGCCTTCTGCTGAACCATTTCAGGTCCCAACATCCAACGTTCACCCACCTCATCCCAACACAATGGAGTTCGGCACTTCCTCCCATACAACGCTTCGTAAGGCGGCATGCCTATACTAACGTGAAAACTATTGTTGTACAAAAATTCCACCAATGGTAGAAATTCGTCCCAACTCCCTTTAAAATCCATAACGCAAGATCTTAACATATCTTCAAGCATTTGAATTGTTCGCTCACTCTGACCATCCGTCTGAGGATGATACGCCGTACTCAATCTTAACTGCGTTCCTATTTGCTCTTGCAAACTTTTCCAAAAGTTCGATGTGAATCATGGATCACGATCGAAACAGGTACTCCATGTCTAGAAATAATTTCCTTGACATACAACTTAGCTAACTGATCTAGGTTATATCTAACTCCTATTAGTAGAAAATGAGCCAATTTCGTTAATCGATCCACTATCACCCAAATAGCATCGTATCCTTTTCTGGTTGTTGGAAGTCCTACCACAAAGTCCATTGTGATGTGCTCCCACTTCCACTCTGGAATTTCTAGTGGTTGTAACAACCCGCTCGGTCGTTGATGTTCAGCCTTAACTTTTTGGCAAGTTAAGTGTGAGGTCCCCAAATCCGGATACTTGAAACCCGAACTCGGTACATCACGATACCATTTCTATGAGCGGAATAATACTAATAATAATAACAATAATATAAAACTTAACTTAAGTTTACATATACATCGTAGTCATTCTCCCAAGTCGTAACCTTTAAACATTCATTACATGTCATAATATATATATATATATATATATATATATATATCATAGTCTTCATAATCTAATAAAACTATTACAAATCATCGCCGCAATTCTTATTTGGTTAGCTTTCCTTTTCCTTTGTCTCTACTTTGAACTTTCTCGGTCCTTCACACTTAGTGAAAACATTTAAATTAAGCAAGGATGAGCATTTGAGTGCCCAAAGAAGTATTATATATATATAGGTGAAAGAATTTAAATGTTTTCTTTATAATATCTTCTACAACTAGTCAAGAGTTGTGAAGTAATCTGTACCAATAATAATTTATAACAACCCTCTTCAAACTTTTGAAACTACGATTATTTGATATGGGGTTTCGTGACATACCATGAACATTGTTTTCATTTTCAAAAGGTTTAAATGTAGTTCATCTCAGAAACTGTCATGACTTACTAAGCACGGAGGGTGATCGGCCATTGTACCTCAGATTGATCAATACTACTACATGTACATGAACGATGTTATCGTTAAGCTCATCGCTTACCAGCGCATAAAATTTTCCCATTTTTGGGATGTTCATATCTCATCGGGTTTTCATAACAAAGGTCTTATATAATTCAACATATATGTATATCAAAGGGGTATCAACATGCGATGAAAAAATAATGATTGTCCAAGTGGGGACACTTGTATAATCATTTATAGAAATTAACGAATGTAATATATTTATCCGAATTATCATATACTAGCATGTTGATAATCAATGGGCATATATAATATAGGCTTAACAATCATATAATAATAATAATAATTACAAACTTCTCACTTCATCCATTGCATAAAGAAAAAAATACAAAGTTAGGATATCATTCGATGCTGCGCCTTACTATTCTCAACTTAGTTTTATCTTTTATGAAATCACCTATCATTAATCGGATCATTTTACCGATTAGTATATCATAACGTAACACATAACAACGCCTATTGCGATTGAAGACATTCCTAATCACATTGCCACACAATCTTTAACAACCATTGAATCACAAATAAACATTTATTTAGCCCATTATCTAAGTCCAGATCAATTTCTGAAACATGTCGGTCTACCGACAGCTTTTTCGGGTAATTATCGAGTCTAAGACTCTAAACCGTAGTTCAATATCCATTTGGATAACTTAAACATTAGTCACACTATTTTTTTACGGCCTTATAATAATTATTAAATAATTATTATCATAATTTTGAAATATCGTAATCATTATTAAATGATTTAAATATTAAATAATTCTATTATCATTAATATTTAATTAGTATTAAACTATTAATGAAACCATTGCCAAAATATTAATGTTATGTATAATAACTCAAAATATTTTTAAAGTATTTATAATACCCTTAAATGATTTTTAAAGCATTTAAAATCATTATTAAATAATTACCACTAATATTTAATTATTAATGAACTATTATCTAAATATTAAAAGTCATTAATTATAACTTAAAATATTTTAATCCATTCATATCCTTTTAAAATGATTTTTAAATTAAATAAACCATTTTTAAACTATTTATTTAATATAATTATTAAATAAATTTAATATCATTAATCATTAAATAAATATCATTAATATTAAATTATTAATGAAATTATTCTTTAAATATTAAAAGTTATATTTTATAACTTAAAATATCTCTAAACACTTTATTTTTATTTAAAATGATTATTATAATAATAAAATCATTTTAAACTAAATTATTTAATATAAGTGTTAAATAACTTTATTATCATTAATCATAATTAATTAATGAAATTTATCTTTAAATATTAAAAGTTATATTTTATAACTTAAAATATTTTTAAATACCTTTTATTGTTTAAAATTCGATTTTTAATATAATAAAATCATTTTTAATTCATTTATTTAATTCATTTAATAAATAACTTAATTATCATTAATATTAATTTATTAATGAAAATTATCACATAATATTAAAAATAACTTAAAATATTTTCTTATATCATAATATAATTTTAAATGATTTTCATGAATTAAAATCATTTTTAAATAATTTATTTAATATTATAATTAAATAAATTAATTACTTTTAATATTCCAAAAATATTAAATATTTATGAAATATATTTAAAATAATTAAAAACTAATTTTTAGAATTTAAAATAATTTTTAATAATTTATTTTGTATTTTAATAATTTAAAACTAATTTTCTATAATTATTAATTAATTTCCTAAAATATTAATCATTCTGTCATTAAAAAGGCCACCTATAGCGCAGGCAACTGCCGCTATAGGTGTTCTTCTTCATGTTCATACTTAAACCCAGATCTTCATAGGCGATTCTTGAGAGGGCCATGTTTGACCCACTTTAATTCTCTGTCAGATATTGTGTTTCGAGAAATACAAAAGCTAGATTTTGTAGACAAAGTTCAAGACTACATGTTCTAATAAATCACATGATCTAAAAACCTAACATAAGCTAGATCTAAGCGCCCCAAGATCTTTGTCGAGTCGTTTTCATTTTCCGGGTTGCCCGTAAATGAAGAAATGATTCGAGCGACCACTTTTGATCAACTATAACGTGCAACACATGAACTTTTCTTGTGATATAAAGGGTTCAGTTGTAGCTAGCATGCAAGAGAGTAGATCTATTACATAAAATACAACTATCATGAATGAGAATCCAAAAGTTATGACTCCTATTAAACCATGTCAATGACATAATTCATATGTTTTCCGGGTTACCCGTAAAATGCGAGAACGAAGCTTCGACCTTGCTAGTTTGACCGTCCATAAAATCCAACCCATTTACTTAAATAAGTGATATTAAGGCATGATGATGTAGTCTAACAAACATACTACAACTTAGATACAAGAACCATAACGATACATCAAACCAACGCTGTCGATTCAAGCCATTTAAAAACTTGTCGAGCTTTACGGGCTCATTCGGGTTACCCAAATGGCCCGATCAATGTTGGTCAACGACCTTTGAATTTCCGTTATAACTTATAATCTACAACCGATCTAGGTCCGATTCTTGATCCAGAGCAAAAGATCTCATAACCGACTACCATATTCAACACTTATAACACAAAAAATCAAACACCTACAGAGATCTACACGACCGACATTCGTTGTCGACGCCTCCTTTAAAATTTCCATTTTGAAAATCTTTAATTTCGAGCACTTTAATGTTATGGACTTGATAAATACCAACCCAGATCATCATAATATCTTATAAACAACATATTCTAACACCCAAACATAACATCTAACAACTGAAAATTGGACAGATTTTGAATTAGGGTTTCATACCTTTTATGCTCAATTCTTGATTTCTGGCTATTGATTTGTTGTTGGATTTCGTGGGGCTTGATAATGGGTCTGATATACTCAACAAATTTCGGAGGTTTTAGTAAGAGGAACTCTTGGTTGAGTTTTATGCAAAATAGCTATCCAAAATGGATTTTTCTCTTTCTAATCCTTTATATAGACATGCTAGATTCATGAATGGGCTGGAAAAGTAACTGATTGCTGTCATCTTAGAGTCAATGGAGTTGTTAGTTTTGGTGAACAACTTCACCAATTTGTCAAAACCTATGGCTAGCTTCTTTAATGCTAAGAGGGGTATAATGGTCATTTGATAAATCAATTTTAAATGGCAAAAATGAACTTACCAAACCCTTAGGGTTAGGGTTTGATTTAGGGTTTAGGGTTTGAGCCAATTTGGATAAACAAAAATCTAGAATTTCCAATTTAGGGTTTGCACACAAAAATTAAATAAATAAAATTAAATAACTTTTAGTTTCAAAAATTTTACAAAATTAATATTGTTAATTAAATTAAGTTTGTAATTACATGAACATTAGGGTTTATTACCCTTAATCATAATGAACTTTGCTAATAAAGCAATTAGGGTTTAAAATATCGATAATTACGGTTTCCAGAAATACAATTAGGGTTTCTAGAAATTAAATTAGGATTCTAGGTTTTAGGGTTTTGATTTACTAATTACGTTTATTTTAATTAGCAATTAAAGCCTATCACACGTGTTATTAATCAATCGTAACACAATTCTTGATGTATCAAACCTCCTGGTTTAGGTTTTCCTGGATTAGGGTTTCTAATATTGGAAATTAGGGTTTAACATTATTAGGGTTTCCGAATTTTAATTAGGGTTTACCTAATTAATACATTTAATACACGACATAAATGGTATTACATGCTTATAAAACAATCTCACACTCTAATTTGGATCTCAAATTAGGGTTTAACATTATTACTATGGTTTAGGTCAAAATACACAATCGTAATTGACCAACCATTATCAATACTGGACATACCGTATATATTCATAGTAATCGAAAAATCAAAATATATGTAATATTATATTATTATTCTCATACCTTGATAATAATCCAAAATTAGGGTTTGATTCCATATCCGATTATTCTTTCATATTTAACCTTAATAATTAAGGTAAAATAATTAACTTAATAATCAGTACAAAAATTCATATAATAAAATAATTATTATATTTATTCTAAAATCACTTCAGATATTATTTAAATAATATACGATTATATAATAATTAATAAAAACATTTTTATCTTAAAATTAATTATTATAAGAATATACTTTATAATAATCAAAAAATTCTAAAATAAATTTACTTGTAAATATTCATGTAATAAATATATTTTTATTTACCACATAAATACATATACACATAATCTTGTACAAATCCTCATCCTTAAAATAAAAGAAAAAAAAAATTTATACTAAAATTTATGATTTATTTATATAGAAAATATCGGGTTGTCACATTCACCTCCTTATAAGGATTCCGTCCCCGGAATCACCACTTAAAACCTACACATAATCGGGTTCATAGCATACACGATCTTCGTAAAATAGATCTCGATTAACTTTAATCGAACCGATCTTTAATTAATCACATTAAGCTTGTTTTTTTCGATTAAACGGAAATTTGATTTCTAAAAGAACTCAAATTTCTCCTCAAAATTTCTTTATAAAATAATTTACTATAAATAGAAAAATTCTAATTACGCAAATAAAAGTTATTCAATATTACCAATGCATCGCATTGCCACCGCCACCGTGGTGTCTTGAACCGTCATGTTGAAGACCCTTGATGTTGACTTTGTTGGTTTGTTCGATGATGTCGGTCCCGTGATTGCTAATGTTCCACTACCCTTACCAATATTCACACTACCACCTCTACCCTCCCTGTTCGACAATCTTTAACCCTATGCTCCAAAGATCCACAAATAAAACAACCACTGCTCATTCTAGGATTTGGGTAGTTGGGAGAGATGTGACCTCCCGCCTCGCACTTATAACACACAAATTTTCCTTTTAAACATTCTCCTGAGTGGTTCTTTCCACATGTCTTGACCGAATCGCCTCGCTTTTCACTCCCTCTTGCTTCACCCGCACGCTTCAAAGTAGTTTTCCTTTCTTTTTCCATCAAGACTCCTGCTTCCACTATTAATTCTCACCTTCTCGCCTCCCTCGACCTTGCCCTTGTTTTTTCTTCTCCTTATTGTAGAAGCTCATAGCCTCACTTCCTCCTCCTCTGCAATTATCGCTTCTCCATGAGTGATGCAAATGTTGGGATTTGCAACACCTACCACCTTATTATAGAGCCAGGGTTTTAATCCCACCAAATCTCCTCGCCTTCCTAGCCTCCAGATCGACTTGATGCGAGCAAACCTAGCTAATTCATTGAATTTCATGCATATTCCGCCACCCCACATATCCCTTGCTTCAACTCCGTAATTTTACCTCTATTCTAGCTCATACTAAATTTGAAAAAATAATTCTCGAAAATAAGGTCTTAAATCTATCCCATGTTACCACACCGCCTCCCGCCTCACACGATTCGCTTCCCACCGTAAATTTGCCTCACCCTTCATCATGTAGGTGGCAAAAGAGGTCTTTTTGCCCTCACCACCCTAGCTATTATAAACGCCTTCTCGATTTCTTTAACCCAAGTTTGGGCTTCTACAGGTCGGTCGTACCTTTGAATTCGTGGTCCTACTACTTTTAAAATCTTTAAAATTTGCCAAATAATTATCCTATTGGTTCCTTTGTTGCATGGCTCGAGCTACCATATTCATGAATCACGCATTGGGTCCGCTTGTTGTTGTCCTTCAACGTTGTTGATGAGACTCTTTCGCCTCCGATTTCGAGTTTGACGTCTTGGCGGCATTATCCGTTAAGTAAAACCATACATTAACTTACATTCTAAACCTTATCATATAAGTTTAAACTTATTAAACTTGTTTCATAACTCAAACTTTGATTCATATTCATTCATTGCTTTCAAAATACTTTATATATCACAAAGACATAGTGCTTTTTAACATCATCATCCCATTGTGACTACAAAAAGTCGGGATTTACTTCACCGCTTGTACAAAATTTTATAATAATGCATTACACGCATAAACTAAACACACATATTATATTAAACATGCTTATACCCACATAACCAATACTACCTATTTACTAAGTCTTCTTTCTTGGACGAACTTCTTTTCGATGATCTTCTTTTCCACAAACAAAACATGCTCCCCTGCTTATAGTCGGGGATAATACAGAGTGGTATGCCCTTCATAACCGCAAAAGATAACATATTCTTTTCCATTTCTTCTTCCCAGTGTTTTCCTAAATCATGGTCTTCTACCTTCCTTTTTCCCTTATCTCTGGAGTCGCATACGAAGTGTTGCTTGAGGCTCCCATCCGATTGATTTTGATTTTAAGCTTATCCTCGCTTCTTCCATTGTTTCTATTAACGCTTGACGCAATCGGATCGTTAAGCGCTTTTTCCGTCTTCCACAACCTTCTAGAGAAGATACCTTGTTCCTCAATTCTTGCATCTCCAATGATGCTTGATCGCCTTCAACTTTAGGGTCTCAATCATTATCCGCCGGATCCACTATTTCCTGGATCTGTACTATGTTTTCCACGATAACCACCTCGTCTCGAAGTTTGTTTCATTGTGAGCTTCTATTTCCGCTTATCGCTTCGATAGTAGCTCCTTCTTTATAATTCATGGATATCCTAATCCTTTTCACCGACATCTACACACAAAGAATTATCCCGATTAGCATATATTATATACACAAAGTCAAATAATAGTTTTGTATGAATTATCTTTTATTTTGTTTGACGATGAATTTATTCAATTCATCTCTTTTTAAACTATATATGAGTTATTTATATTTTCAACGTTTCCCTCTGGTTCTAAGGTTATAGCCTAAGGTCTATCCCACCTAAGGTTTCTAACCTATAGCTCGATACCATTCTGTGAGGTCCCCAAATCCGGATACTTGAAACCCGAACTCTTGTACATCACGATACCATTTCTATGAGCGGAATAATACTAATAATAATAATAATAATATAAAACTTAACTTAAGTTTACATATATCGTAGTCATTCTCCCAAGTACGTAACCTTTAAACATTCATTACATGTCATAATATATATATATATATATCATAGTCTTCATAATCTAATAAAACTATTACAAATACTACACCGCAATTTTTATTTGGTTAGCTTTCCTTTTCCTTTGTCTCGGCTCGAACTTTCTCGGTCCTTCACACTTAGTCGAAAACATTTAAATTAAGCAAGGATGAGCATTTGAGTGCCCAAAGTATATTATATATATATAAATTTGAAAGAATTTAAATGTTTTCTTTATAATATCTTCTACAACTAGTCAAGAGTTGTGAAGTAATCTGCACTAATAATAATTTATAACAACCCTCTTTCAAACTTTTGAAACTACGTATTGATCAGATATGGGGTTTCATGACATACCATGAACATTGTTTTTCATTTTCAAAAGGTTTAAATGAAGTTCATCATCAGAATCGCACGACTTACTTTTTACGCACGGAGGGTGATCGGCCTGTTGTACCTGTATTGATCAATACTACATGTATACATGAACGATGTTATCGTTATTCTCTGTCTACTTGGTAGCATAAAATTTTCCCATTTTGGGATGTTCATATCATCGGGTTTTCATAACAAAGGTCTTATATAATTCAACATATATGTATATCAAAGGGTATCAACATGCGATGAAAAACAATGATTGTCCAAGTGGGGACACTTGTATAATCATTTATAGAAATTAACGAATGTAATATATTTATCCGAATTATCATATACTAACATGTTGATAATCAATGGGCATATATAATATAGGCTTAACAATGCATAATAATAACAATAATTACGAACTTCTCACTTCATCCATTGCATAAAGAAAATACAAAGTTAGGATACTTTTTGATGCTACCGCTTACTATTCTCAACTTAGTTTTATCTTTTATGAAATCACCTATCATTAATCGGATCATTTTACCGATTAGTATATCATAACGTAACACATAACACCGCTTATTGCGTTAAAGACATTCCTAATCACATTGCCACACAATCTTTAACAACCATCAATCACAAATAAACATTTATTTAGCCCATTATCTAAGTCCGGATCAATTTACGAAAACGTATTGGCCACCGACAAATTTTTTCGAATAATTATCGAGTCTAAGACTCTAAACCGTAGTTCAATATCCATTTGGATAACTTAAACATTAGTCACACTATTTTTCATGGCCTTATAATAATTATTAAATAATTATTATCATAATTTTGAAATATCGTAATCATTATTAAATGATTTAAATATTAAATAATTCTATTATCATTAATATTTAATTAGTATTAAACTATTAATGAAACCATTGCCAAAATATTAATGTTATGTATAATAACTCAAAATATTTTTAAAGTATTTATAATACCCTTAAATGATTTTTAAAGCATTTAAAATCATTATTAAATAATTACCACTAATATTTAATTATTAATGAACTATTATCTAAATATTAAAAGTCATTAATTATAACTTAAAATATTTTTAATCCATTCATATCCTTTTAAAATGATTTTAAATTAAATAAACCATTTTTAAACTATTTATTTAATATAATTATTAAATAAATTTAATATCATTAATCATTAAATAAATATCATTAATATTAAATTATTAATGAAATTATTCTTTAAATATTAAAAGTTATATTTTATAACTTAAAATATCTCTAAACACTTTATTTTTATTTAAAATGATTATTATAATAATAAAATCATTTTTAAACTAAATTATTTAATATAAGTGTTAAATAACTTTATTATCATTAATCATAATTAATTAATGAAATTTATCTTTAAATATTAAAAGTTATATTTTATAACTTAAAATATTTTTAAATACCTTTTATTGTTTAAAATGATTTTTAATATAATAAAATCATTTTTAATTCATTTAATAAATAACTTAATTATCATTAATATTAATTTATTAATGAAAATTATCACATAATATTAAAAATAACTTAAAATATTTTCTTATATCATAATATAATTTTAAATGATTTTTCATGAATTAAAATCATTTTTAAATAATTTATTTAATATTATAATTAAATAAATTAATTACTTTTAATATTCCAAAAATATTAAATATTTATGAAATATATTTAAAATAATTAAAAACTAATTTTTAGAATTTAAAATAATTTTTAATAATTTATTTTGTATTTTTAATAATTTAAAACTAATTTTCTATAATTATTAATTAATTTCCGGAAAATATTAATGCATTCTGTCATTAAAAATACCTATAGCTATGTAACTGCCGCTATAAGTGTTCTTCATGTTCATACTTAAACCCAGATCTTCATAGGCAGCTGATTCTTAGAGTGGCCATGTTTGACCCACTTTAATTCTCTCAGATATTGTGTTTTCAGAAATACAAAAGCTAGATTTTGTAGACAAAGTTCAAGACTACATGTTCTAATAAATCACATGATCTAAAAACCTAACATAAGCTAGATCTAAGCGTTCCAAGATGTTTGTCGAGTCGTTTCTTCATTTTCCAGGTTGCCCGAAATGAAGAAACGATTCGAGTGTTCACCACTTTTGATCAACTATAACGTGCAACACATGAACTTTTCTTGTGATATAAAGGGTTCAGGTTGTAGCTAGCATGCAAGAGAGTAGATCTATTACATAAAATACAACTATCATGAACAGAATCCAAAAGTTATGACTCGGTCAAACCATGTCGGTCGACATAATTCATATGTTTCCTGGGTTACCCGTAAAAATGGAGAACAAAGGCTCGACCTTGCTAGTTTGATCGTCCATAAAATCCAACCCATTTACGAAATAAGTGATATTAAGGCATGATGATGTAGTCTAACAAACATACTACAAATTAGATACAAGAACCATAACGATACATCAAACCACCGCCGATTCAAGCCATTTAAAAACTTGTCGAGCTTTACAGGCTCATTACGGGTTACCGAAAATGGCCCAATCAATGTTGGTCAACGACCTTTGGCCGGCTTATAACTTATAATCTACAACCGATCTAGGTCTCGATTCTTGATCCGAGCAAAGATCTCATAACCGACTACCATATTCAACACTTATAACACAAAAATCAAACACCTACAGAGATCTACACGACGACATTCGTTGTCGACGCCTCCTTTAAAAATTTCCAGATTTTGAAAATCTTTAATTTCGAGCACTTTAATGTTATGGACTTGATAAATACCAACCCGCATCATCATAATATCTTATAAACAACATATTCTAACACCCAAACATAACATCTAACAACCTGAAAATTGGATGATTTTTGAATTAGGGTTTCATACCTTTTATGCTCAATTCTTGATTTCTCGCTATTGATTTGTTGTTGGATTTAAATGTGGGCTTGATAATGGGTCCGATATACTCAACAAATTTGGAGGTTTTAGTAAGAGGAACTCTTGGTTGAGTTTTATGCAAAATAGCTATCCAAAATGGATTTTCTCTTTCTAATCCTTTATATAGACATGCTTTAGATTCATGAATGGGCCGGAAAAGTAACCGATTCTGTCATCATCTTAGAGTCAATGGAGTTGTTAGTTTTGGTGAACAACTTCACCAATTTGTCAAAACCTATGGCTAGCTTCTTTAATGCTAAGAGGGGTATAATGGTCATTTGATAAATCAATTTTAAATGGCAAAAATGAACTTACCAAACCCTTAGGGTTAGGGTTTGATTTAGGGTTTAGGGTTTGAGCCAATTTGGATAAACAAAAATCTAGAATTTCCAATTTAGGGTTTGCACACAAAAATTAAATAAATAAAATTAAATAACTTTTAGTTTCAAAAATTTTACAAAATTAATATTGTTAATTAAATTAAGTTTGTAATTACATGAACATTAGGGTTTATTACCCTTAATCATAATGAACTTTGCTAATAAAGCAATTAGGGTTTAAAATATCGATAATTACGGTTTCCGTAAATACAATTAGGTTTTCTAGAAATTAAATTAGGATTCTAGGTTTTAGGGTTTTGATTTACTAATTACGCTTATTTTAATTAGCAATTAAAGCCTATCACACGTGTTATTAATCACCGTAACACAATTCTTGATGAGATCAAACCTCCTAGTTTAGGTTTTCCTGATTAGGTTTCTAATATTGGAAATTAGGGTTTAACATTATTAGGGTTTCGAAATTTTAATTAGGGTTTACCTAATTAATACATTTAATACACGATATAAATGGTATTACATGCTTATAAAACAATCTCACACTCTAATTTGGATCTCAAATTAGGGTTTAACATTATTACTAGGGTTTAGGTCAAAATACAATCAGTAATTGACCAACCATTATCAATACTGGACATACCGTATATATTCATAGTAATCGAAAAATCAAAATATATGTAATATTATATTATTATTCTCATACCTTGATAATAATCCAAAATTAGGGTTTGGATTCCATATCGATTATTCTTTCATATTTAACCTTAATAATTAAGGTAAAATAATTAACTTAATAATCAGATAAAAAAATTCATATAATAAAATAATTATTATATTTATTCTAAAATCACTTCGTATATTATTTAAATAATATACGATTATATAATAATTAATAAAAACATTTTTATCTTAAAATTAATTATTATAAGAATATACTTTATAATAATCAAAATTCTAAAATAAATTTACTTGTAAATATTCATGTAATAAATATATTTTTATTTACCACATAAATACATATACACATAATCTTGTACAAATCCTCATCCTTAAAATAAAAGAAAAAAAAAATTTATACGCAAAATTTATGATTTATTTATATAGAAAATATCGGGTTGTCACATTAAGCACCTACTAACATATTCTGCTATCTCCCTCTTCATATTCGGCAACCAAAAGTTCTGACGAAGGTCTTGATACATCTTTGTACTACCGGGATGTATCGAGTACCTCACACTATGAGCCTCCATCATAATTTCTTCTTTTAATTCGGGATCATTAGGAACCCAAATTCTTCCCTCAAAACGAAGTAATCCCTCCTTATCGAGGTTATACTCAGTCTTTTCTTCGTCTTCTATTCTTTTCTGCATCTGCTTCCACTCCTCATTGCTCAATTGTACTCCCCTAACCCGTTCCACTATGGTAGGTTTGGTTTCCATGGAAAATAACCTCTCTACCGCTTCTGCCGGTAACTTAACTTCTAGCTCTATTTTTGTCATCGTTGTTACCAACTCATTTTGAGTTGTTAACATTGATAATTTCTCTCTACCCTTCCTACTTAGCGCATCGGCTACTACATTTGCTTTCCCTGAATGATATAAAATATCACAATCATAATCTTTTATTAACTCTAACCACCTTCTCTGTCTCATGTTCAACTCCTTCTGTGTGAAGATATTTTTCAGACTTTTGTGGTCCGTGTATATCTCACATTTCTCACCATAAAGATAATGTCTCCATATCTTTAGGGCAAAAACTACAGCTGCCAATTCCAGGTCATGAGTAGGATAGACCTTCTCATAATCCTTCAATTGACGTGACGCGTATGCAATGACCTTGCCATGCTGCATAAGCACGTAACCCAGTCCTTTATGCGAAGCATCACTATACACTACAAAATTCCCTGTATCGTCTGGTAAGGACAATACCGGTGCCTCACTTATCCTCTTCTTTAACTCTTGAAAATTGTTCTCACATGTTTCAGTCCACACATACTTCACTGACTTTCTTGTCAGATTTGTTAACGGAGTAGCTAATTTAGAAAAGTCCGGAATGAACCTTCCATAGTATCCCGCTAACCCTAGAAAACTCCGAACCTCAGTTGGCATTTTCGGTTGTTCCCATTCGTTAACTGCTTCTACTTTTGCCGGATCTACGAAAATGCCATCCTTATCAATAACATGCCCTAGAAACTGCACCTTCTCAAGCTAAAATTCATAATTTGTGAATTTCGCATACAACTTCTCCTTCCATAGTGTCTCCAACACTATTCTTAAATGTTCCGAATGATCTTCTAGCGTCTTTGAATAGACTAGAATATCATCAATGAACACTACGACAAACTTGTCCAAATATTGTTTGAACACTCTGTTCATCATATCCATAAATGCTGAATAATCAAATCTTAATTAGTTTATAAATTGACAAGTTATAAGCTCATGAAGAATAAGTTCAAAATCCAACAATGATAATAAGTTATTGTATTAAGTATGTTAAGATGTTCACATGATGAATGAACTTCATTTGTAATGTTGAACAAATCATAAGAATGAAGAATTGCCAGAATTTGCACGATTGGACGATAAACGTCGAATTCGTAAAATTCTCGGAATGGAAGTCAAATTTTGTGTTTGATCACGAAACCATTGTTTTCCAATAGAGACAAGTCATATTTGGCATTTAAGAGTTGTGGACTCAAAAATGACCGAATTCCGACTTAGAACGAAGAAACGAGCGTTGAACGTTCACGAATGTTTATCGTTTTCGTTAAAAATGAACCAATAGGTGAATTTTTAGCAAACGAAGTCAAATAGATAAAATTCTTGAATGATCATGTAGATTACATAATTTGTGAATCGTAGGCTTTTGAACGAGCCAATTCAGACTTATAACGAAGAAGTTATGCGTCCGGGAAGTTCACAAAAATTCAAAACTGAAATTGTTTTCTGGTGGACATAGTTGGCGCCGCGGCGCCAACCCTAGGCAAAATGACTTGCGCCGCAGTGCGGAACAATATTTGAGCCCTCTTGCAAGAGTTCGTCGGCATGTAATAACTATAGTATAATATGTGGCACTTGCATGACGCCATGTACATCAAAATCCTCTTGATAGTAAGCGGCAAGTAGCGCGCCCATTAAGTAAGTACTCATGCTGCCAGCCGCCACGTCTCAGACGGTGATATAATGAGCTCATGGCCGGCAATGAGAGATGTAGTATAAAAATGGCCATGTGACATGATCTCGAAACAAAGATAGTAATGAATGTTTCTAAGTATAAAGAAAAGAAAACTAATTGATTTAAAAGTAAACATAACTTAAGGAATGTAATGTAACATTGTTTAAACTTTGTTAAACCTTAAAGATGTGGTATAAAGGTTGAGATAACCTAGTCGAATATAAATTCAAGGATAAAGATAAATAGGAATGAATAGTAACTGAATCTAATACACAATTAGATTGAAATGAAGGGTATGATATAGTCATATACATACTTGATTATATGCGACCTAATGTAAGGCATTATGTGATCATGTATTGTAGAGACTTAAACGACTTGAACATAAAGTTAATATACCGTAGCAGACGCTAAAGGCAAGTATTCTAATTCTTGTCTCAGTTCAATCTGAACAAGTTTTTGAGGTTCATGTATTCTTTCGCATGAATTAAAGTATGTTGAAGTTTAAACCAATTCCTTTGGCTAGACTTGATGTATTGATAATCTATTCATGTATTATCAAATGTTATTATCTTTTGTCAACTACTTGATATGGTTTTCAAAAGAAGACTGAAATGTTAAACAAATGTTTTGTCGGTGAAACGACAGGCACGTGAGGTTGCCAAATGCTGAAAGGTGCATACGTTTAAAGGATGTAGTGTTGATCAA
Organism: Panax ginseng; assembly: GCA_020205605.1. Taxonomy (NCBI): domain Eukaryota; kingdom Viridiplantae; phylum Streptophyta; class Magnoliopsida; order Apiales; family Araliaceae; genus Panax; species Panax ginseng. The sequence continues at coordinate 50,588,709 of CM035143.1, read as the reverse complement.
CATAGAGTACAATAGGCTGATCACCTAGAAGTGATCGTAAGTAATATCGGGCTTACGAACTTGCTTCCGGGTTGTCCTTTTCAAATAAAGAATGACTACTCGAGGTCTTTGACCGGAGTAAATGTTTTACTAAATATTGTTATTATTGTAAAATATTTGGAAATAAAAGATGAAGTGCTATTTTGAATTATCAATAGTACTTCATAACTATTGTTCAGTTATCGAAGATATACGATTTGTATGTGTCAAGCATGTTGTTATTAAATTGTTATACTTGCTGATCTAGTTATGCTCACTCTTGGTTGAACCATATAAATGTAGCTAAGACTGAACGTCCCGAAGGATCGAAAAAGGATAATGGAACAGCTAAGGTAGATTACTAAGCTGTCTTGTAATAGTATAGGTCTATTATTATAATGTAACTGATATTATGACAAAGAACCTTTGTAAAGGGTATAGAACTTAGGAAATGTAAATATTACTTTGAATATATAGAAGTTATGTTCGTTCTTTGAGACTTTTCAATTTGAATGAATGTATGAATGTTGTACAGTATAGAACCATCTGTCGGGTTGGAAGATACCCGGATTTGGGGGCGCTACAATACTGACACGTGAAACACATTATGTATATGTTCCAACTTTGGAGGTAAAGCTACTTCGTAAGCTACTTCTCCTACTCTCCTTAAAATTTTAAAAGGTCCTATAAACCTTGGACTTAACTTCCCTTCCTTCTCAAAGCGTATCTTCCCTTTCCAAGGCAACACCTTTAGAAAGACATATGAACTGACTTCAAACTCCCTCTTCTCACGGTGAGGATCTGCATACTTCTTATGTCTATCTTGAGCCGCTACTAGTTAAATAAGTATTAACTTCACTATGTCTGTCATTTGTTGTACCATCTCAGGTCTCAACATCCGACATTCACCTAATTCATCCTAGCATAGTGGCATCATGCACTTCTTTCCATATAACGCTTCATAAGGCGGCGTAACTATACTAGCGTGAAAACTATTGTTGTAAGTGAACTCCACCAAAGGTAGATGTTCGTCCCAACTCCTCTTGAAATCCATAACGCAAGATCTTAACATATTCTCTAACGTTTGAATTGTTCATTCACTTTAACCATCAGTCTGAGGATGATATGTTGTACTCAACCTCAACTGCGTTCCCATTTGCTCTTGCAAACTCCTCCAAAAATTTGATGTGAATCATAGATCACGATCTGACACAATTGAAACTGGTACTCTGTGTCTTGAAATGATTTCCTTAACATAAAGTTTAGCTAATTGCTCTAGGTTATACCTAACTCCTATCGGTAAAAAAGTGAGCCGACTTCGTCAAACGATCCACTATTACCCAAATAGCGCTATATCCCTTCTTCTTCGTTGGAAGTCCCACCACAAAGTCCATCGTGATATGCTCCCACTTCCACTCCGAAATCTCTAGTGATTGTAATAATCCACTTGGTCCTTGGTGTTCGACCATAACTTTCTAACAAGTTAAGCACCTACTAACATATTCTGTTATTTCTCTCTTCATGTTCGGCCACCAAAGGTTCTGTTGAAGGTCCTGATACATCTTGGTGCTATCTGGATGTATCGAGTACCTCGAACTATGGGCATCTCCCATTATCTCTTCCTTTAATTTTTCATTACATGGAACCCAAATTCTTCCTTCAAAACACAGTAACCCCTCCTTGTCAAGGTTATACTTAGTCTTCTCTGCATCTTCAATTCTCTTCTTCATTCGTTTGCAATCCTCGTCTCTCAGTTGTACTTCCTTAACTCGTTCCACAATTGTTGGTTGAGTCTCCATTATAAATAAATTCTCTACCGATTCACTGGGTAACCTAACTTCTAGCTCCATCCTTGCCATCTCTATTACTAACTCATTCTGAGTCGTTAACATTGATAGCTTTTCCCGACCCTTCCTACTTAATGCATCGGCTACAACATTCGCTTTCCCTGGATGATATAAGATATCGCAATCGTAATCTTTTATCAATTATAACCACCTTCTCTGCCTCATATTCAACTCCTTCTGCGTGAAGATATATTTCAGACTTTTATGGTCCGTGTATATCTCACACTTCTTCCCATATAGATAGTGTCTCCATATCTTTAATGCAAAAACTACTGTTGTCAATTCTAGGTCATGAGTAGGATAAACTTTCTCATAATCCTTTAGCTGCCGTGATGCATGCGTAATGACATGACCATGTTACATGAGCACGCAACCCAGTCCTCTACGTGAAGCATCACTATAAAATACAAAATTTGTGTATCATCTGGTAAAGATAATACAGGTGCTTCACTTAATCTCCTCTTCAATTCCTGAAAACTATTCTCACTCTTCTCCATCCACACATACTTCACAGACTTCCTTGTCAAAATTTTCAACAGAATAGCTATTTTAGAAAAGTCCTGGATGAACCTTCGATAGTATCCTGTTAACCCTAGGAAAATCCGCACCTCGGTTGATGTTTTCGTCTGCTCCCAATTAATAACCGCTTCCACATTCATTGGATCCACTGAAATGCCAACTTTGTCAATAATGTGCCCTAAAAGTTGCACTCCTTCAAGCCAAAATTCACACTTAGTGAATTTCGCATACAACTTTTCCTTCCATAGTGTTTCCAACATTAACCTTAAATGTTCAGCATGATCTTCTGGCGTCTTAGAATAGACTATAATATCATTAATGAACACTACAAAAAACTTGTCCAAGTATTGCTTGAACACTATGTTCATCATATCCATAAATGCGGCTGGCGCATTTACCAACTCAAATGACATAACCAGACACTCGTAATGACCATAAAGAGTTCTGAACGGCATCTTAGGTACATCCTCCTAAGATACCCCATACGCCAATCTATCTTAGAAAAATACTTTACCCCTTTCAACTGATCAAATAGATCATCGATCATGGGCAATGGGTATTTATTCTTAATCGTTAACTTGTTCAACTCACGATAGTCGATACAAAGTCGTAACGATCCATCCTTCTTCTTTACAAATAATGTCGGTGCTCCCCACAGGGAAACACTCGATTGAATGTACTTCCTGTCTAATAATTCTTGTAATTGAATCATTAACTCCTTCATTTCTACCGGCGCTATACGATATGGTGCCCTAGAAACTGGTGTCGTTCCTGGTAGCACATCGATCACAAATTCGAACTCCCTATCCGGTGGAAGACCTGGTAACTCATCTGGAAATACATCTGTGAATTCTTGTACTATCGGTATCTGTTCCAATGATGCTCCCACTCTCTGGGTATCAACAACATGGCACAAGTATCCTACACACCCCTTCTTCAACATCTTCTAAGCTTGTGTCATGGTTAGACAACAAGAGCGTCCTGGTGATTTACTACCGTAGAACACTACCTTGGGTTTCTTAGAAATCTGAAGGTTCACACTTTTCCTTTGACAATCTATTATCGCTCTATGGTTAAACAACCAATCCATCCCGAGAATTATATCAAATTCTCCCAACCTTATCAGTATAAGATCTACCGACAATTTGTTACCTCTAATATCTACGCAACAATTTCTATTAATATGCTCAACGGGAATTATCTCTTTGTTCGCTACCTTAATGTTTAAAGGTATTTCTAATCTTACTGGGAGTAATCCTAATCGTTTAAAAAATTTACATGCTATAAAAGAACAAGTAGCACCCGAATCAAACATCACATAAGCATTTATTTCATTGACCGGAATAATACCTGCTACTACATCCGCTAATGCAACCGCATCTTGGACAGTCATATTAAAAGTAAGGGCCATATGTCTACCTGGTGGTGTTGGTCTACTAATGGCTAGCTTACCACTACAAGTACCCTTGCTACCCTCTGACTCCTTCTTTGGGCAATTCCTTGTCATGTGGTCCATCGTCCCACATACAAAACACCCCTGGTTATTCCTAGGGATACGACAATTGGGTGAAATATGACCCTCCTACCTACAGTTATAACAAACCGACTTCCCCTTGAGATAGACTCCTAGATAAGCCTTCATGCATGTCTTGCATGCTTCGATCCTACACTTAAGATCCCTTTGTTTTACTCCAGTATTCCCAAAGTTAAAACCCCTCCTTGTAACGACCGAGAAATTCGGATCTTATTGTAAAATGATTTTATTAAATTAAATAATAATAAAATCGTATTCCTTGTGTTATCAAGACAATTGTCATTATATAACCTATTGATGTTAGAATGTCGTAGTATTTGAGCTACGTGGATGAATTAAAGTGTTTGAATTTCCAAGACAAAAATAAAAGTTTTTCGAGAAATTTTCTGAAAAACATTATTCATCGGTATTTGCTCGGGATATAATTTTGAGTTTCCGAGAAATACGTAATGATGAAATAACAAGGTAAGATGGATTATGTAATAAAAATCTAGTTATGAAAAATGTAATAATTCGCTTGTGGACTTAATTTATAAACGTTAAGTAAAGCGAAGTGTTAAGGAATAAGTAATAATTGTATGATACTTGGTATTGTACAAAGTATTGAAAACAAGTATAATCTGAAGTATTATCTGAGTTTATATATGAAGGATGAAATATCGTATATAAATTCTATATGAATTAGAATACGAAAATAATATATAAACTATATGTATATGTATTAAGAAATGTTAATGGACTTGGAAAGATTGATAAGAATTAATATAAGTCCAAGTGAGTTAAATGAAGAGGCCCAATAATTGATTAATGAACAAGCTAGTGTTTATTAATGCAAAGCCCAAGGATTTATTTAATCCAAGCTCAAGCTAGAGTCCAATGAATTAATATACCCATGGGGCAAAACCATATTAATATGGTTAATGTGTGATGACCAATATAAGTGGTCATCAAGATAAGTAATGACCAAGTAATGTGGTGACTAAGACTTTGAATTAATGACCAAGTTAAATGAGTAATGACCAAGCAAAGGATGGGTTTTGTGCCTTGCATGTAATGAATAATAAGGAGGTGGCTTGAGGAGGTGGGATGGTTTAATGACTAAACTACCCTAGCTTTGCAATTTCTATAAATAGAGGAAGCTTATAAGCCATTTATTGGTTGTTCAAATAATCTAGACATCACAAAGTGTTTAAGTGTTAGAGAGTTTAAGTCACAAATAAGTTACTTCCATAAGTACGAAGAAGAAGAAAGCTACCTTACCAAGACTTCAAAAGAGTAAGATTTCTTCTCAAGTATCTTCTATTTCTACCATGATAGGATGATAAAAAAAGTTGGATTAAGAAACATGAATGAGTAAGTAGTGAACTTAAGACAATTAAGTTGGTAATAAGTCATTTAAGCTAGCATAAGTTATAAACTTATGTGAAAATAATATGAACTTGTAAGGAGTTTATTAAGAGAAATGATATGAATATAAAAGAATTTATATGATCATATGTATCATGTATACCCAAGTTAAGTTATATGTTAAGAACATATAAAGTATGATGATTAAGAAATGACCAAGGCCAGTAGCATGGAACGATGAATCGAAAGCACCTTTAGGAGTTACATGCAGCGTATGAACTATAAGATATATGGTGGCGGCCCGCAACGCCATGTAAGATGCCAAAATCTTCTAGAGAGGCGACATGCAGTGACCCGATAAGTAAGGACTCGCATCAAATGGCGCCAAGTCCAGACAATGACATTAGGAGCTCGTGCATGCATGATGATGTAGGTATAAAGTCATAGCCAGATCGCCATCTCGGAACAAAGATAGTAATGAAGGTTTCTAAGTACAAAGAGAAGAAAACCTAATTGATTTAAAAGTAAACATAACTTAAGGAAGGTAATGTAACATTGTTTAAACTTTGTTAAACCTTAAGGAATGTAATGTAAAGGTCGAGATAACCTAGTCGAATATAAATGGAAGGATAATGATAAACCGGAACGAATAGTAACTGAATCTAATACACAATTAGATTGAAATAAAGGGTATGATATAGTCATATACATACTTGATTATATGTGACCTAATGTAAGGCATTATGTGATCATGTATTGTAAAGACTTGAACGACTTGAACATAAAGTTAATTTACCGTAGCAGACGCTAAAGGCAAGTATTCTAACTCTTGTCTCAGTTCAATCTGAACAAGTTTTTGAGGTTCATGTATTCTTTCGCATGAATTGAGGTATGTTGAAGTTGAAGCCAATTCCTTTGGCTACACTTGATGTATTGATAATCTATTCATGTATTATCAAATGTTGCTATCTTTTGTCAACTACTTGATATGGTTTTCATAAGAAGACTGAAATGTTAAACAAATGTTTTGTCGGTAAAAGCAGCGAGCACGTGAGGTTTCAAATGCTTAAACGTGCATACGTTTAATGGATGTAGTGTTGATCAACATAGAGTACAATAGGTGATCACCTAGAAGTGCTCATAAGTGATATCGAGACTACGAACTTATTTTCTAAGTTGTCCTTTTCCAATAAAGAATGAATACCGAGGTCTTTGACCGGAGTGAATGTTTTACTAAATATGGTTGTTATTGTAAAATATTTTGAAAGAAAAGATGAAGTGCTATTTTGAATTATCAATAGTACTTCATAAATATTGTTCAGTTATTGAAGATATACAATTTGTATGTGTCAGGCATGTTGTTATTAAATTGTTATACTTGATGAGCTAGTTATGCTCACTCTTGCTTGAAACATATGAATGCAGCTAAGACTGAACGTCCCGAAGGATCGAAAAAGGATAAGGGAAAAAGCTGAGGCAGATTACTAAGTTGTCTTGTAATTGTATAGATCTATTGTTGTAATGTAACTGATATTATGACAAAGAACCTTTGTAACAGGTATAGAACTTGGGAAATATAAATATTACTTTAAATATATAGAAGTTATGTCCGTTCTTTGAGACTTTTCAATTGAATGAATGTATGAATGTTGTACAGTATAGCACCATCTGTCGGGTTGGAAGATACCCGGATTTGGGGGCGCTACATTCCTCTTGGGCATACTTTCGATGCCACTAGCTCCCTCAGTCTTGGATACTCCTTCTCCTTTATTCTTATTCTTCCTCTCTTTGTGGTATTAGCTTAAAGCCTCACTACCACCCTCAGCAATAATTTCATTTTCTAGAATTGTTCCGAACGAAGCGCTCTGAAACACAGTAATCCTGCTATAAAGACAGGGCTTCAACCTATACTCAAACCTACGAGCCTTCCTCTCCTCAGTGTCCACTTGATGTGGAGCAAATCTTGCCAATTGATTGAACTTGGCTGCATATTGGGGAACCGTCATGTCCCCTTGCTTAAGTTCTAGGAACTTAATCTCCATCCTACCCTGCATGTTCGTAGGAAAGTTGTTCTCGAAGAAGACCTTCTTGAACTATTCCCACGTAATCGCACCTGTTCTAGTTCCACTATGGTGAGCCTCCCACAAGAAGTTGGCTTCTCCCTTCATCATATAGGTCAAAAAAGAAGTCTTTTGCGCCTCTCCGACATTTGAGATTACAAACGCCTTCTTAATTTCTTTCACCCATGTCTAGGCCTCAATAGGGTCCATAGTTCCTTTGAACTCCGACGGACCCACACTTTTAAATTACTTAAAGGTAGTTGTTCGAGCTACCCTAGGGACCACTGGTGCCCCCCAGCTTGATTAAATGCAGCCGTTAATAAATTAACGAACTTTTTGCATAGGGTTGTTCTGACCCTCTTGGTTCTCATTATGGGATTCAGCTTCCTGATTACGTTGTCTTCTTCTTGGCGACATTTTTCTGATTAAATAAATAAATTTTCATTATTATTTATTTCTTCCTTTTTATTTAGTTATTATTCATCAAACAACAACTCATACTTAAATCAAGCACATTTAATAAAAACTTCGTTATCTTAATATGCTTCTTCATAGTTCGAAACTATTTTCATATTTGTTCCATAGTCAGGGCTATTACATTTCTATCCCGCGATTGACTTTCACAAAAATTGGGATTTACAAAAAGACTATCATTTAGTTATACAAAAGAGGGTTTTACGTCACTACACAGATACACAAAATATTTATATATCTATACTTTCTCTATCTACTACTAGCACTGCATAACAACATTCTCCTGCTTCTGATTCGCAAGAATCAACACAATATCCCGACTGATAATATGACGAGTCTGCCCCGACTCAATTGAATAACAAGCAATTTTCATCTTGAAATCCTCATGAGCACTCTCATAGATGTAAGATATCCGTGTTACCTTCTAGTTCTTCTCTCCTAGTTCTTTGCGAAGCTCAACGGCCTCGTTCTTATAATCCCTCGCCTTATTCTTCATGAGCACCTTTTCATCATGCTTTAACTCAAAATCTACTTCTGTAGACTCCTTTGCTTCGTAGAGGTCACTAACCTCCTTCCTCAGGTTCTGCACATCAGTGCGCAGTTGCACATTCCGGTCAAGCACTGCCAGATACAATGCACGCATTGCCTCTGGTGGTGTTGGCTCTAGTGCAGGTATCCTTGTATTGAACGATGCTACCTCCATATCCTCATCCTCATCGGCTACCACATCGAAATATGATGTTGATCCCAAATTCTCTAAGTCCCCATACATATATTCCTCCTTTCACTTAGACTCCTCTATGTTCACCATCGGTACCTCCGCCACTGGCACTGGTACTGGCCCTATCATGTTCACTGACTCTTCACTCACCACATGTATATCCATATACATAGAGTTATAGATTGACATCAACAATAACACATAACATGTTGATTAGTACTTAATGCACAATTTCTTTTAACACATAACATTTAATTTATTTAAGGTTAATTTTCATCTTTTAAATCTTTCGGTAATGAGTCTCATCAATACTTAATTAAGAACCCTACTTGAATTCTTTTACTTCCAATTTCTCATACTACTACCAAGGTTATTAGCCTAAGGTTCTTCCCCATTAAGTTTTATAACCTAATGCTTTAATACCAACCTGTGATGCCCCCAAATTCGGGTACTTTCAACCCACAGATATGGTGTTACACGGTACTACTAACTATACATTCATTCCAATGAAAACAACATCATGATGAGTGTATTTACTACATTCTTATTACAATAGTAATAAATCACTTCCCAGGTTCTGTTAACCAGTACATTCTTCATTGTCATAGTATAAGTTCATACAAATATACTAATCTATTACAAGATAATTTATTTATCCATCATGGCTTTTCCTTTATCCTTACCAGAACCCTCGGTTTGCTCGATCATAGCTGCAATCATATAATTCAAACAAGAAGTGAGCATAACTAGCTCAACAAGTCTAACAATACATATTATAACCACCACATCAAGAATCATATGATTAATCTTCATTAATTAAAAAATAGTTATGAAGTACTATGAAACATCAAAATAGCACTTTTCATTCTCATAAAATAATTCCAGAGTACATACAGTAACATAGGAATTCTTAGCAGGTCAAAAGACCATGAACATTCTCTTTGGTTTTCATTCATGAAAAGGACAACCCGACACTAAGTCCATAAGTTTGATATATTTTACGAGCACTTCTAGGTGATCAGGCTACAGTACTCTATGTTGATCAACATGCATCCGTTAAACGTATTTATGTTTAAGTTTTGGCAACCTCATGTGCCCGCCGAATAATCGACGCAAAACACTTTTGTTTATTCATACTCAAGCTTACATTTGAATTCGTACCAAACAATTGGCATAGGATAGCGTTATTAGTACTATATCGAAAGACTTGTAAACAAACCAATCAAATTCTTAAGGTTTGTTTAGCCGAGTTAAAACTGGCATTGACTCTTTCGTAAAACAATTCATGTATTTTATAACATAAATCACAGAAACTTGACTAACACGAAGGTCAGACAAGCGTTAGGGAAACTTGCCTTCAAGTGTCTTCAAGTAAAGTTCAACCGTTCTCGGTCTTTACAGTTTCTACATGATATATTCACACAGCATACTGAAATTAGCTACCAAACAATCTAATCACATTGTTTATACCAACTTCTTTCTCTTCTATAACTTAATTGAAATTATTTCATTAATAATACTCGTTTCAAGTTATTTATCATTCATTACGGCTTATTAACATTCATATGTTATAAACCGACACAAAACGACTACCGTATAAATACAATGATAGTTTAAACCCTAATTGGTTTGCTAACTCGGACACATTTTCCCCAGATAACCAATATCGGACTCCGTATAGAAAGTACATAAGTTTTATCTTTATTTCTTATCATTCACGTACCACACACATCTATTACATATCATTTAACCATATAACATACGCTAAACCCGAATACAATTCACGGTTCACGTTTTTGTATTTTATGTTCTTCGTTTAAATACATTTAACCAACGTTTAATTCCTAAAATCATCACTATACATGTCATTTAGGAATTGTCTCTTCATGTATATTAAGTATATATATGCCCCCATAGTTACCATACAAAAAGTTGGGTTAACAAACGTTCGCGTCAGAAATTTTTCCCCTAAGGGCGTTGCGGAGCCAATCATAGCTATAAAAGTCATGATGCGGCGCCAATTAGCAGTAGCCAACCTCCCGGCCAGGCGCTGCAGTGGTACATTCTAAGGTTTGGGCGGCGTTGCGGCGCCGGCCCTGAGCCCTTGAATTTTTTTTAAGTTTTCAATTCAATTTCTTTTCGAGCTCATACCGCGATCGTTCTAAGTCGGAATTGACTAATTCTAAAGTTGGTATCTCACATATCTCATATACTTTGATTTCATTCGGACAAAATAAGTTTCTGAATCCTTTAAAAATAAATTTACCGTTTAAATTTCTATTACGCGTTCGTGAACGTTCATAGCTTGTTTTTTTTCTCTTTTAAGTCGGAATTTAACCATTCTTGAGTCCACAGCTTTTGACTATCATTCCAGAAATCCTACGATTTCAACGACTATCGTCTAATCCCGTAAATTTTGCCATAATTTTGTTACTCGAGATTTTTATGCCAAACCAAATGGAATCAATCCATTGGTCAGTTATCTATATCTTAACCAAGCAGTTTGCATCTAACTTATACACAATGGTTTTCAATTTGTCCATCAACGACAAATTCTAAGTTTTAATGGTTTTCTTCGATTAATGTTTAATTAGTCGATTATGATTTTCGCTTATACATGGCTTATTAATGTTATTGTTCACTAACACTCATCCTTATTCCTCCGAAGGAGACATGCTCCACCAATTCATACTCTTTATGAAACTCAATCGAAAATATAATTTAAAGTCGAGTTAACGTGTTTTTACCTTAGTGTTCTTCGCGTTTTTGACTTATGCTTGAATAGTTAGCTTCTTTGCTTCTTGATTCTTTGTTATTGCTCTCTCTCTCTCTCAATATATGTGTTCAAGTTTGTAAACAACAAATGAACCAACTAGCTTCTCTTTTATAAAAATTACAAATGGAGGGCATTTTGGTCAAAAGGCCATCTACTATTCCAACCATTCAAGGAAAGCTATTCTCCCTCCTTGGTCACCAAGTAACCGCCCCTCTTGCCCCATGGGTAACCCACATGGGTTGCCCCATAGGTTTTACCTATCTGATGATCAATCGGTTTGACCCACGGGTTCGTGTCTTGGTTCGGGCTTAGAATTAATTCATATCGGGCCTAACTTTGGGCTTAATTTAATTTAATATTGGGCCTTGATATAATTCATCATTCGGCCTCATTCATTGTCCAATTGGGCTTGACCAAGTCTAGGTCCAATAGCTAAAGTCCCTTAAGAACTAGTCGTATTCTTATCTCATAACTCTAGTATTCTCTTCGTATATACCTCGTACGATATTCATATTATACGTCGTATTAATCTTCATATTATACGCGTATAATAACTAGTATTATACTCGTATTCTTCACTTATAATAACAATTCTTATTATACGTAATCATTTAGTTCTTAAATTTCACTTTCCCTAACCCTTAGGGTTTCTTTTCCGTAGGCGAAAACTTCGTTTCACATAACTAAAATATTATTGGATATTCCATCTTGTCTTAGAATTCTATCATTACGCGTTTCTCAAAAATTCAAAATTAATTCCCGAGTAGAAATGGATGAATAGTGTTTTACGGAATTTTCTTAGAAAACTTTTATTTTCGTCTTGGAAATCCCAATCATTTAATTCTAGCACATAGCCAGAATCCTAACCACATTCGCACATTCTAGGTCATAGAATGACCTTTAAACAGCTTACTCGCTTTAATAAACAATTAAATTCATTTAATTCAAATAATCAAATAAAACTTAATTCACATAATAATCCAATTTTCTCGGGCGTTACAAAGTTTGTCTCCGCACAATGTTTCAATACGATGATCAAATTCTCGAAGCTGCTGTCAAAAGAATCCCCAAAAAAATAAATAGTGTCGTATACGTGAATAGTGTCGTATACGTGAATAGTAACCCTGACTCAAAAAGGTAGAAATTCCACAATAAGATTCATACCAATATGTCAGTATAATGATATTGAAAGAATAATATCATTATGAAAAATATAACATCCCTTAATATCCTTACTATCCCTTACCTCAAAAGAGCAGCACTTCTGACTAGTATTGGATATGACGCTGAAGGAAACTTGCACTGATGAATAGCAACTCACCAAGTATCTAAATACTCACAAAATACACTTGATAATCTAGAGAGAAAAAAAAAAGAAAACTTATGAATTCTGGTGTGATTTTCAATTCTAACTTAGCCCTCTATTTATAGGAAAATGTTAGCACGCTTGAAGCGCACTTGACTGCTACTTGATGGCTTTACACGCTACTATTCCACCACCAAAAATCAGCCATCTTCCCCAACAACCAAAAGTGGGGCCCACCCATTTCTAGAATTTTCCACCAAAATCATTTATAAACCTAATTTCCGAATCATCACCTCTTAAAATTCATAACAAATCATTCGTTCATTTTTATTCGGTTCAAAATTTGTGAACATATACTCAACTTATATTGTATAGCATATCCAAAAATCACAACGATCCAACGATCGAGATTAAATATTATAACTCACACAATAAAGTCAAAGAACACCGATTTGATCTTTTAATACCTCCAATCCGGCAAAATCCTGATAAAACACCTCAACATTAACTCTTTCATTTATAACCACATAAATAAATCCATCATTTATATCCACATCAAATAAATATTTCATTATCATATAAATCAATAATTAATTATTCACAAATAATATTATAGAATCACAATAATGACAACCAGGCAGTTCCCAGGAAAGAGGGGGCTTTCCAATAAGAATTTCTCCTTACTGGCGCGTAATTAGGTGACCAAACCTCTCCTTAACAGAACTTTCTAGACATTGCCAATAATGCTATCTAATAATATTATTCAAATAATATCAATTATTGATCTGATAATGGGAAATATTGTGCAGTGACAATTATTGAAACAACAATAATATAAAATATCAACGCAGCAATTATTGATTCAATAAAATAAAATATTGAACAATAGTTACTGTAACAATTATTGAGTAGTGCCTTCTCATGTATGAATCAATAATTGAAAAAAATACTATGCAACTCTGGCATTCATCAGTATAACTACGCATATTACGTATTTTAACCACCGTGTATTCCAACAATTGTTAATTGTGTAATAACTTCTGTTGTTATTTGTAAAAACTCAAATTTGTCGTTTTCTTCATACGACAGTTATCCATTATAGGGCCCACAAATGGCTGCGCCGTCGTACGAATATTCCCCGACAGAAAGAATATTCCACGACCAAACGAATATTCCCCAACAACAATGAATTTTTTATAACCACTTGTGTATTTTGAAAAAAATTCATATATCACCCTTAACTTTAACCTTTATCAATTTAACCATTTACTGAATAGTAATTATAAGAAAAACTGAATACTTTTATTTCATAAAATTCGGGGTCTTACATTGTGCACAAACATTTTAACGCTATGCGTAAGTTAACCCCTAATCATAACAATAGGGTTGTTCATCTCAGTATTTAGATTACAAGTCTGCACCAAAGGAAGTTTGGTTTGGATAAGCTTTCAAGGTAATTTGGAATTCAACGAACATCAACTAAGGAGCAGTTGAATAAAACCAATAACACAATACTATAGAATAATCGTGATTAAATCAATCATAGTAAACTAAAGTCATGCTTTAGGAATAATCTAATAGCATACAATTTGAATAACTATAGCATACCTTGCTTGAACAATACTAAGCCAAGGTTAATTAGAATTGAATACTAAGCATGCATAGCAATTTGAACGATAGAAATGTTCGACAGTAGTATATATAGTTGTGCATGCTAAACAACAAGTTAAATACAAGAATAACTTGCTCCAGAATAACTTACATCAGTATATTGTAATCGAATTGAAAACATTAATTGAATTAACAAGATAATAGATTAGAAAACTTTCCTTGTTCGTAGATTAAACCGAATAATTCGAATCACAATATCCTATATATATATATATGTCAGCATGACATAGTTAGTTATTATCACATAACTAATACATTCATCATGTAGGTTTGACTATTTAATCACATAATCCAGTAATAACACAAGTTAATCGCTAGTAACATTCTTATTCATGATATAAAAATACTGAAATCATAATTTAACAGTCCTACTAACATCGCAGTACTTTTCTTAAAATTTTGTGTACAAAAAGTACACTTTGTCGAGACCATTCGCTAACTTCATGGCATGCAATACGATTTACATTGTGGATCACGCTTCGTAAGCGTGGAGATGGCGTTCTGGGTAGCGATAATTATACTACTAAGCCACGCTGCGACGTGGCGATGGCGTTAACGCCATACAAATGAACTATTTGGGCAGCCAAGTGGTGCCACTGCTAACGATTTCGACAGAACAACTTACTTGACAACGATAATAAGAAAAAGCCAATTTTGGCCTACAAGCTCGTTTCTAACAGACTAATTCACATGCAATTCATACAAAAACTTAATGTAAACATAATTCAAGAACTCCTAACATGTTTCTACCCATACAACAACATAAACAACGAATCTAAAACATCCAATTTTACTATTTTTGATAAAAACTTACTTTTTGATATTTCAATGAAAATCAACACTATAAATTTTGTTTCTCAACCAAAACAATTAATTCAAGGTATCTTTATCAATAATTATATCAAATTAAATGGCCAATTTATCAACTAAACAACTAATTAACCCTCAGTTTCTACTTTAAATTAACCCATACTCATTCACAAAAACTCTCTGTAAAAAGGTTTTCTTCAAAAACTTCATACATAACCACAATACATTGATTATAATCATATATAACCTATGAAAATAACTTTAAAACACTATTTTATCATATGAACACACATTAAATCAACAATTTCTATCACAAGAATTTTACAGAGAAATAGGAGAAGAGAAACTAAAACTTTAAAACTAAAAAAAAAAATAGAAGAAATACCTTGTTAGTAGAAGATGATACTTTAGAGTTGGAAGATAATGGCTATCCTTTGCTTATCAAGCTTCTTCTCCCACATTTCTTTATCAAATTCTCTAGTCTTCTCACAATCCTCTCTTCTTTTCTCTCTGTAACTCTCTTCTTCTCTCTTACCCCTCTATTCTATTCTTACGTATTAGGAATATAACGTATAAGATATAATATATATATTAAATATATAATATAACTCTAACTTAACTGACATCAGTTATTTTTTTATTTGAAATCAAAAGCCATAAGGCTTGCTTGGCTAACCACTACAAAGATAATCAATTAACCCTTATGCCTTATTTGGTAAAACACAATTAGATTAAAGACTTTAATATGCATTAGGCCTTGTTTGGCAAAACTGAATTAACTCCTTTAATTTATTCTAGTAACTCCTTTATAGTAAGGTTATTTGTCACACTTTAATTTAATTAAATTAATTCTAAAAATAATTTATTAAATCACTTTAACACATAAATCAATACCACAAAATTATAATTTTCTTTATAATCATAACTTTATTTAATCCACTAACGCATCCTTTTAATTTAAAAATTTAAATTAAAATATAATAATTTATTTAATCACAATTCTCTAACTTAATAGTTAAATTAATTAGCAAAAATAATTAATTTCCTTAATTATTTATTTAACAAATAGTTAACCAAATTGAATCAAATTTGAATAATTATTTATTTGAAAATAAACACATCCATTAAATACTTAAATAATTCTATAAATATTTAATATAACAATTAAAAATTCTGGAATGTTACAAGAAATACATGAAAAGGAACTTCAACAACTGAGATTAAGTAGCGATTATAGTAAGTTAGCATCCAATAAGTAGGTCTAAAACCTACTTATCAGCAACACGACGACACTTCAAGGCAGCGTTGGTGTAACACCCCGGTCCCACATCGAAAGATAGGGGAAAAATTTGTCTGCATATAAGAAAATAAGTTACTACCAATAGTACATTCAAGTCATGACCTTTTGGGAGTCTGTGGTGGGCTAAGATGACCCAAGAAGATACTTTGGGCCAGTAGTTTGAGGCCTTATTTTGATGGATTTGATTCGATTTGGACTTGGGATTTGACCTGGGTTGTTTCAGTTGGTGCTTGGTCAAGCTCTAAAATATCTTGTTAAAGCGTAAGTCTTGCCAATACGCATCTCAATTCCATAACCAAGGCATTGAACCTCATCAAATGTTCCTTTGAACACCAACATGCTCATGAATCTAAATAGAAGCGTAAAACACATCAAAATGAACAAAGGATGTCTAAGAACTCAAAGTTTTCTTAAGGTAAAAGTGTTTAATCTGTAGGTATATAAAACCTACATATCAGCTACATCCAAAAGACTAAATTTAGATTTGTGATTTCCTTAATCTTTAAAGGGGATTTTCCAAAGAATATTTTGTTGTGCATAATCAATATTGATTAACGGATTACTTGGTAATACATCTTTAATTAATTGAAAAGTTTTAAAGATCTATTCAACCCCCCCCCCACCCCCACCCCCCTACCCCAATTTAAATCTCTAGTGTGCCTCCAGGAAAAAATAGTTTTGTCCAAAGATGAACAAAAGTGGACTTAAGATGAAGGAGTTATGACCAAAACAAAAACTGGAAATTTAAAATAAAAACTGCAATAACTCGAGTTTTACAACTCAAATTTGGATGAAATTTTGGGTTGAAGTAAATTTAGATGCAAAGAGGATTTTGTCCAAATTTCATGATTTTTGAACAAATATTTTAATTTTAATAAATATTACAATTTCAGACGGAAACTAGCTTAAAATAAATACTAAAATATTTGAAAAAATCTTTAAAAATAAAAAAGAATCTGAAATGAAATTAACTAAGTGGGGCTAGAAGGAGGAAAGATAATAAAATGGTTAAAAGTGTTTAATAAATAAAATATGGTTAAGAAATTATTTAAAAAATTAATTTAAAGGTTACTAGAAAATTTGTAATGTAACCGGCGAGTGCATGTTAAAATAAGTCATGTAAGCTTAAGGGTAAACTAGTCATTTTGATAGTAAAATTATAAAAATTAGATTAAGTTGGTACTTGAAAATAAGTAACTATAACCGAAATTATCGAAATGAGGTTATAAATAGTTACCAACGATAACTATTGAAAATATTAAATTATTTACTTACATAAATCATTATGGATGATGTATGTGAACATTTTGGGACAAAAAGTGGTTTATGTAACAATCCAGAATTTTAAATTATAATTTTAAATATTTATTAAATTATATAAATATTTAATTGATGTGTTTATTTGTTTTGATTTGATTTGATTATTCATTTGTTAAATAAATAATTTATGAGTGAAGAAAATTAATTATTATGAGATAATGTTCTAATTTAATTTAATAATAAAATTAGAGAGTTGATAGGGATTAAATGGATTATTATAATATTTTAAATTTAATTTGGTAATAAAAGTGTGACAATAAATTATGCTATAAATGGGTTATTAAAATAAATTACAGGAGTTTAATTTAGTTTTTTTGCCAAACAATGTTTAAAGATATTAAGTCTTTAATTTTTAAAGAGTTTTGCCAAACAAAGCCTTATGGCTATTGAATTTTAAATTTTATTATAATAAATAAAATAATAAATAAAATATATTTATAATATATATGTTTATATACTTGTAACTGTTATATTAAGTACGCTTATTATGGCTTATCAATTTTAGTGTACGCATACTGTTAATTGGCTTGGTTATCAGTTTTACACCTTTGAGTTATTTGCTAAACTGAGGAAGAGATACAGAGTATTTGAGAGAGGATAGAGAGAGAATTTGAGAGTGAATTCTTGAGGTTTACAGACAATTTCAATGGTGTTGGAAAGGATTACAAAGCAAAAGAAGGTATGATCATAACCTTATTATATGTATATGTATATATATATATATATATATATATATATATATATATATATATGTGTGTGTGTGTGTGTGTGTGTGTGTGTTTTAACGACATGAGTTTCAATTTCTATGTTCTATGAATTCTATTTTTTGAATTGTTGATATACAACTGAATTATTGCAATTGTAAGTAGTTGTAATGCTAGAGTTTATGTTTAGACAAGAATTTGTTATGCTAATTACGGTTAAAAAGGAAGAAAAACTGTTTACAGTATATAGTTTTACATATAGCTTATGAAAGTACCAAAGTTAGTGGTTAATTTGTATATTAATCTATAAATTAAGTCTTGATTATGCTAGTCCATTAAGAAACGAAGAGAACGTAATTTGAACGAAGTAATTTGGTGTAAAATCGTGATAACAGTGGTGAATTTTGTGAAGGATGTCAAAAATAGAGTTTTTGTATGAAAACATGAGATTCAAGGAATTAAATTAGATGAAATTGTTGTTTAATTGTTCTAAGTTGATGAATATGTGAGGAAACATGTTTTTGTTAGTTTTATATCAATTACATATGTTAAGTTTACTGTTCTGTGGGTGAAATTCGTGTTAGTTGGCTTGGAACAGAGGCGAAACTCGCGTTCTACAAAACTGATATTGGTGCGTCGCGCGGGCACGCTATTTTGCAAGCGCCCTATCGCACGGATCGTGGCGTCTTTGTCAGACGGGGCGGTAATTGGCCATTATTTGTCGGACGCTACCGACTCTTTAGTTAATTATGGCGCCGACCAGCACGCCATTAAACAGACATTGACCCGATAAAAGTCTACTATTTCTGCAGACTTTGAACTCTTAATGTAACCTGGTTATTGATGGGTTAAGGTAACAAACATGTAATGGGAATGTTAAAACACAACCCTATCATGTCATTAATAATTTCAAAGTTGTAAAAAGGATTAGTAATTTATGAACGCGATATGTTATGCCTTAGTGTGCATAATGAATAGTAAATATGTGTTGTGAAGTTAAAACTTGAGATTTCTGAAATATTAATGGTACCGTAAGACTTATATTAAAATAACAAATGTAGCTAGAAGTGAGTTCTATTTTGGAAGTGGATGTTAGTATATCTAATATATACTGTGATTATAATACCATATGTAGGTGAATGTGAGTTGTAATTTATAGCTTAAGCACGAGGCAAGTTTATAAACCTTATTTCTTTACATTGAGCAAGTTTTGATCCTAAATTTTATTTGAGCAAGTTATATCTTTATCTTTATTTCGGACAAGTTTTGAATTTCAATAGTTATTGATTTATTCCAACTTGTTTATTTTTAGACAAGTTTCTTTAATTTCATTCTTGTATCGGTAATGCAATTCTTGAATTCCAATTCCAAATATTGAATTGTCTTATTTCAATTACTTTACACAAGTTATTATCATGCGGAGCAAGTTTTACTTTCAGCTTGCTATTAGTTAATACATATTGTTCAAGTAAGGTTGACTATTTCTACGCGTGCCTATTATTCTTAACGTTTTATCTAAAACTATTATTGATCATTCGTAGTGTTGTTAAGTCTTAATGATTCAACTAATCCTTTAGTTGATGATTGTGAAACTCTTAATTACCCTTGAAGCTTATCCAAACCAAACTTTCTTTGGTGCGAACTTGTATTCTAAAATTGAGAAGAACCACCCTATTATAGGGGATACGCGATGCGTTTATATGGTTGTGCACAATACATGGTACGAAGGGCTGATCCCCCTAAGTACGTGAAGTCCATACAGTATATATGTTTATGTTAGAGTTGAAAGATTAATTGTAACCATGGACATAGTTCGCGGTCTTATGAACCTCAGATTCATTTCATATTTTGATTTCTGTTTTGATTATTATTGATAAAGTACTATTCAGTTTTGATGAGCCTATTCATTGGCAGTTATTATTCTCTTATTGATTCATTGTTATATCTAGTGAGCATTTGTTGTGCTCACTCTTGCATATATATACACTCATTGCAGCTAAAGTTGAGAAGTTCGATAAACCTATGACTAGCAAAGGAAAGGGAAAAATGTGCAAGTGATGAAGACTTGTAATTTCATTTATTGTCATGATGATAAACTTTATGCTTAATGATGTTATGTAATTATTTTATTTCCACACTTGATTGATGTTTAAGGTTAGACAACCTGGGGAGACTTTTTGATTAATGATGTAACCCTTTTTAAAGGGAGGATTTATGATTTAATTTTATTATATTTGGGTAGTAGATATGAATGAATGGAAAGTGAACACCAAATCTTGTGGAAATGAAGTACCTGGATTTGGAGGTGTCACAAGTTGGTATCAAAGCTTTAGGTTATGAACCTTAGGTGGGGAAAAGCCTTAGGAAGTAACCTTTGAAAAGATAGTGGTGATAAACTCTTATCGAGTTTAGGAAAGAAGTAATAAAACACTTATGTGCTTATGTGATTTCAACTTATGTGCTCGTGAGTGTTAAGTAATGATGATTAGTAATTAAAACTTCAACATTTTGTTTTCAGGATGGTTAATGTACGAGAATCCAGTCAGGCTAGGGAGGAAGGATCTCAGATGCCTAGAGAGGAGGAGTCTCATGACATTTAGGTGGTTTGGGAATAACTACTTCCACGGGAGTCATCTTTGTTGGTCATACTGGTTGAACCAGAGGGTTTACCTGATGAGGATGATGATGTAGAAACGGATGAGGAGGATCCCGTTGAGCTACCACAGTCGAATGAGGAGGATGAGGACGGGGAGGAAGAGATTCCACTGAACTCGATTGTTGCTCATATGTACGATGAAGTATATGACCACAATGTGGAACTTTAGGATACCGTTGAGGAGTTGGAAGAGATAGTAGCTGAACAATAGACCTCAATTGCACATAAGGACAACGAGATCCGGGATCGAGATGAACGTTTGAATAATGTAGAAGAGAAGCTGATCCACACTGAAGGAGAGAATGAACAAATGACAGTGGAGATTGTAGAGCTGAAGAACAAGTTGAAGGAAGAATCCACTAAGAGGGCAAGAGCCGAAGACGCGTACGTGGAAGCTTATCAACGACTCGGGATAGCAGAGAGAGACTGTAATATCCCGAGTGTTTATGATAACGATCCTTAGAAAAGGAAATGAATGGGTTAAAGAATATATAATACTCAAAATATAATTGAGTTCAAGTGAAAGTTATGAAATAAAACTTACAAGATTTTATTATCAAGAATGTTGGGGGTAGGAAATATAAAACCTATATTAAGGTAAAGTGTTTAAGTTATTCAACGAAGAGATTTGGTAAGAAACCTGAGGAAGGTAGGGTTTTGGTGATTTCGAGGACGAAATCCTTATAAGGTGGGAAGAATGTAACAATCCAGAATTTTATTTATAATTTCAAATATTTATTGAATTAAATAAATATTTTAATTGATGTGTTTGTTGTTTAGTAGATATTTGTTAGATTATTTATTAGTAAATAATAATTCGTGAGTTATAGAAATTAACTTAATTAAGATAAAGAGTGATGAATTAAATTTATGAGATAATACTCTAATTTAACTCAATAACTAAATTAGAGAGTTATTAAGGATTATATGGTTTGTTATAATGTTATTTTAATTTGATTTTTATAATCAAAGTGATGTGTTAATTTATTAAATAAAATTATAATTATAATGAAAATTATAATTTTATTGTATTTGTTTATGTGGTAAATGGATTTAATAAATTGTTATTAGATTTAATTTAATTTGAGTATGAGAATTTATTTAAATAAAGTGTGACAATAAATATGACTTATGAAAATAGATTAAAAGAGTTTTAATTTGGTTTTACCAAACAAAGCCTTAGAGCTTTTGAAATTTTAATTTTAATCTTGTTTTGCCAAACAAGGCTTAAGGAATGATTAAGTCATTATTTTAATAGGTTTTGCCAATTAAGGCCTTATGGCTTTTAAGTTTAAAATAAAAAAAAACTGATAAGTATTTAGTAGCCTTATTATATAATACGTCAGTTTTATTTTTATGTTAGCGTCTGTTTTAGTTTACGTGGAAAAGGGTTTGGCCTAAGCCTAAGAAGAAGAGAGAAGAGAGAGTTACAAAGAAGTTTAAGAGAGACATATTCTCTGAGAAATTGAAAAAGAGGTTATTATGAGAATCAAAGAAGGGAGAGAAAGGATAATCAAGCCATTCTCATCATCTAATTAAGCTTAAGGAGAAATTAAAAGGTAATATTATAGCCCTAGCTTTTAGTTATGTTTTATCAAAGCTTTTTCTCTTTAATTGGTTATGGTACATGATTTGAGTAAAGAATTGGTTTATAAAGATTATTGGGTGTGTATAATCTGTTAACCATCATATATGATTGATACTTGTTTGTCAAATTCGTGAGAATTGGGATTGTTGGAAGAAATTATAAAAAACATGTTTATATTTACATGTTATGGCTTAGAATGTACGAAATTTCATGATCAATACTTGCTATAATCTGCAATTTGATAATAGATGTTGTTAGTACGTTGAAAAACGAAAACAACAAAAGTTAAACAAACCAATTTGGTTGAGAAACGAATTCGTAGTGAATGAATTCGCTAAATTTGTCAAACATGAACAATTAGTATGAACATGAGTTGTAAATCCATATTTGGGTTAGTTAATGTTTATGTTAGTTGATGGGTAATTGGTATGTTGTATCTTTATGGGTTACCAACCCATAGAATCGAAAATGGACTGATTTGGATGAGTATAACTCATATTATGATCATCGGAAAGAGATGAAGTTTGTAAAATTGCGAAGTGCAGAACCTGAAGGGCCACTCTTGCCTCCAGTACACAAATAGCAGCCAATTAGGGTGCAAATTGTACGTGCATGCTTGATCATTAGGTAGACTGTTTTGACTTCTTTATAGTAAATTAGGCATAACGTTTTCATACGAACTCCGATTGAGGTGATTCAAAATGATCCGGAACGAGGACGAATAGACCTACAACTTTTATTCTTCAAATGTTTAAATTTGAGGTCTGGAACAGGGGTCAAAATGGTCATCTTTAGGACTGTTGTATTTTTTGAGGCAATCGGAGGGCGTCGGGCATGCACGTATGCGAGTGTAGTGCTCTTGACGATAAAAGATATTGTTCTAAATTATAAAACATGAATTTTATGAAGTATAATGATGCTTAACATTAATAAATTATATATTAGGTAAGTTGAATACGCATACTAAGCACACACAAGAGAGACAAATTGGGCGTGTGACAAATAAATGTCGAAACGCCGTGACAAGTGTTAATTAACATAAAAAGTGTTTTAAATCAAATGAAATGAATATTATAATATATTGAATAGGGTTAATATAAAACTAATAAGTATTCCTAGCAAGACTTAATCACTTGAATGAACTTCGAATATGAAATATAGTGAGATATAAGTTGAAAGTTAACACAATAAAATTGAACATTGTGTATATATAATAGGAAGGGTTATGAGATGTAGAGTAAAGTTTACATTACAACTACTATGCATTGCTATGTGACTAATAGTTGATGTGCATGATTATATAATTGTGTAGGGCACGTGACGTGCAGATAACTGTAAGCTGTTAAACGTTTATTGGTAAATAACGATCAATACAAGTCTTTCAGTTCCTATTTGCTATGTGAATTGGTGATTAACTGTTTTAAATCTTTATTGCAAAGAACATGATCTGTTATATATATGTTGAATGTATGAAATGTTAAAGTCAACTTATGACTACGTTGATTGAGTAAAGCATGTTGATTGAGTAAGGAACTCAATCTTTATACTTGATTATATGAACTGTAACATGTATGATATGTTTGTCTAATGTTTATGAGATATTTGTTGAGCATTTTATTATGTGTTACGTGATGCATGAAAACTGTTAGATTTTGCTGGGCTGTCGAGCTCAACCTTGCAAATAACCATTTTTGCAGGTTAAGGATTAAAGGTAACACTATGTGCTACTTGAATGACGTGGATCAGAAATAATACCCAAAGATTAATATTTTAGTTAAAGTTGTTATTTCTTTATACCATGATTAAGATTCATGAGATGTACTCAATATTTTATGGTGTATACTTTATGTTGAGTTGTAAAGTTAAAGTTTGAGTTGGCCAATGTATAAAGGATATCGATTTGTTATGTAAGTATATATATACATTAACTCTGATAAAGTGAGTCATGGATTATATATGATTCGAAGACAAGTAGATGATAAAGGTTTTGATTCAGGGAATTAAATTAAGAAGTTAGAAAAATTTAAATTATTCCGCATTTTTTTAAGTTTAACATCGAATAATGATGTAAAATCAGAAGTTAGACGTGTTATTAACGACCAAAGTCGATAATTGAATTGTATAAATTTTGGGGTCGTTACTGTTGGTATCAAAGCTGTAGGTTATAAACCTTAGGTAGGAGTACCGTAGGATATAACCTTAGAGAAGGAAGATGAAGATAATGAAAGAATATGCTCAAATAGAGTTTGAACAATAAGAAATAATTTAAGAAATTTATATAGAAGGGATTAAAATGTGCATGAAAGGATTAAAAGAAGAATCTCACAGAGTTATAAGAAATATGAATGTGGGGTTACCCAACTCCAATAATAAGAATGTAAGGTGTTAATAAATAGAAAATGTCTATAAGAAGAGAATGATAAAGAAGTAAGAATCAAAAGTTATATTTAAGTATGGTACAATTGTACTCTTTAATAGTTGATGTATGGTATCTGGGCTAAATGATTCCTTCATAGAGCGGAGGTATATACACACTAGTAACTCGGAACCTAGTTTGTTGGTTGTTTGTGGGAAACCACTTAGCGTACCATATTGAAATTGTTAGAGACTCGATGTGTACCAAGTATAGAAATGGATACGTGTGATGAAAGTGTAGAACTCGAATGAAATTTTGAGCGATGTAAATGAAGTTAGAATTCTTAAAGGAAGAATTGTTATATAAACAAGAAGATTCAAAGAAGAATCTTGAAGAGATATAAAAATAAGAAATGGGAGTTTCCTAACTACAATAGCCAAGATAACGAATAATGTCATAATGAAAGGAAAGAAAGGGGATCATAAAACAAAACGATCACGAGTTAAGAAAAGAATTTTAAGGGAGATGATTATAGAATAAGATCAAGACGTGATCAGTTGAAGTCATAAAAGAAAGATGGTATGTAATGTTTGAATAATTATAGCTTGATGCTATGAAGATGGTGTACTATGAAATAGTACGAGATAACTCATGAGGAGTTATAGATGATGTGATACGTGGAATTCGTATCGAGTAAAGAGCAAGTTAAGAGCAAGATAAAGTTAGGTGGGGTTTCAATTGAGGACTCCTGTGATGGCTGAGTTGTACAAATCTTTGTATGGGCGAGGGTTTTGTGCTTGCACTCATTTTATTACATTGATAATCATTGGAATGTTTGTGTCATGCTATTTGTTATATGCCTGTTGAGAATGTGATTCTTTTCTCATGTGTATAAGAGATAGGTAGAGTATAGTTAGAGAATATTATAAGGTTAAGTCCGAGTTCTTAAAACTCATACTTATGGTATGTTTGTGACTCATAATTATATGGTATATTTTTGAACCCCTCAGCGAATGGACGCCTATGGTCTGACTAGGATAAGTCTTAAACTCATATGATTGTGGCAAGTTCCTGAACTCATAACGTGTGTTAAGTTTGACCAACTGGGTATAGATAAATGTAAATGGAGTATTAAGGATGATAGGAATGTAGACACTCAAAATTTTTTGTACTATTGTTACTAACATTGCAGGAGGACAGATTCGTCTTTTAAGAGAGAACCCTGAAAGACAATCCAAATCCATACCAGATACTACTGGAAGTTCAGTATCAACCCCAGATCACACTCTGGGAGCAACAATTCCAACCTCAGATATAACCCCGAGACCTGCAGATACAACACCGAAACACACACCGGAGAAGACCGATTAATCTCGAAGATACCCCCGAGGTATCCAGTCTCAGTCCCAACCATGGGAATAGCCACCAACCTTGGTGATAACCCCAAGGAATGCAGTTTCGGAGATAACCCCGGAAATGCTTGTTTCAAATGCCACCAGCTTCAATCTCGGTGTTCACAACGAGATGCACTGTACCAACCCGACAATAACATCGGGAAGACAGGCACACCTCAAAGATGATAATGAGGACCTTCAACAATTGCAGCAGTCCAATCCCAGCAAAGCTGAGCAACGTCTGCTTTATCGGCCCAACCCGACGATAACACCGGTAAGGGGCAATATCGTCATCTGACCAAAGCGATGCCATGTCACGTCTCTATACGCAACAATGTCCCACAAAGCTAACCAATCCCGAGTGACTATTGTACGGGGTAACGGATGGAAGTTGAAGCTTGAAGACCGGAGGGCATCGTCCCATCTTCAATGACTTCGTACAAACTCTAATCCAATGCCATCGTACAACTCTCGACAACGGCGGTCTGAAATAGGTCCTGTATACCTCATACGGATGCCCAGATTGAACTTCTAAAAATTTGAGAAGACATTACAATGCTTGAGTGCACGTACTTCGAGATGACCTCACCCGACAAACCCGGGTCGACCCGACCCGCCTCTGGTACACCCGCGGCTCAGCCGCAGGTACCCCTGCGACTCATATGCCTATAAATAGAGGGCTTGGGGTGCTAATTTTTAAGAGAAAAAAAAGACGGGAAACCACAGACAATTCGATCGCACTCGCATAATACAATTGTATATTGCCCACTTTCAAACACCTGTGAGCTCATATATAGCCTCTTTTGTACCCACAAAAGCCAATGTTTACCCACTCTAAAGATATAGAAGCCTTTTTTATCAGTCAGTTGTAATCCTTCTCACACACTTTAGTGTCTTTCTCTTCATCTTTGCACACACCCTTCTACACGTTGAGAGTCGTGTTGCTTGCTTTTGCCCGGACTTCGGTCCGTGGTTACAATTCCAGTCTATATATATATATTATATATATGTATACTTATATATATTGACTAACATTATCGAGTTATGCCTCGATTGAGTCTAGACTTCGGTCTGGAGCGTTTACTTGATTTTCTATATATATATATATATATATATATATATTTATATATATGAACTATGTGTCGAACTTTATTCGATGAGCTGAGACTTGATGCGGAGTGTTTATTGCTTTAATATATATATATATATATATATATATATATATATATATATATACATTTATAAATATTAACTGTGTGTGGGACTGCATTACGATGAGCTTTTGGATTTTATATCCCAAGTGCGTTTACTTTTTTATATATATATACTTATATATATGAACTGTGGTCGAACTCATTCGATAAGCTTGATTTTACATCCTGCATTTATTGTTTATATATATATATATATATATATATATATATATATATATATATACTAAATCTGCGCCTCGAGTTTTCTTAAGTGGCGATTGATCGCTTACAACTTTATTTATGTTTTGTCCTACCGAGTTTCCTCAAGTGGCGGTTGATAGCTTTTAACAGCTTTATTTACATTTCTGATCCCCCATGGAGGTGCTTCGTGGTTGGTGATCATGTCTGTATATATATATATATTTACCACTTTTATATATATACCTGCTTATTGCTTTTATACAAATTGCAACATTATGTGCGCCTAGGAATCATGTGATCACAGATTCATCCCAGTGGATCTAGATTCGATTCCCGTGATGAACATTTTTTAGCTGTAAGCAGCTTGTAAATTATTATGCGATGTCTGAATTTCCTCAGATGGTTTCCATACCCACGAGGAAGTCGTCATTATTTTTGTATATTATTTTCATACGGATGCCTTGCATCCGTCAAATAAAATTAATCCAGCCAATCACTTAATAAAAATGGGAGTGTAAAAGGTCTCAATTCCTATTGAGCATCAGGGTTTGAAAAAACCTCTTTTATAAAACATCACTGCCATATCTTGCTAAAAAGCTGAATTTTTACATAAATTCAAATCACATGTATATAGGTTCAACGAGGCCTCATGAAACTTCCATATAACAGCACATTGACCCACACACACACACACACTCAGATAATAGTTTCTTAAAAAGAGGCGGTCACCGTGGAAACACGGATGTTGGGGGGTGCCTAACACCTTCCCCCCGCATAACCAAGTCCCCAGACCCTAAAGGAATCTCGGTTTCACCGACCCGTATATCAGTGTCACACCACTGGGTCAATGTGCAAACCATTTCTTTGTTGTGTTGGTACAACCATTTAAGAAACCAACTGACGACTCTTAACAGTCCCATCGTCGACGTCATACATGTCGGACCTTTTTCACTTGTTTTTTCAAACAAATCTCACCTAAAATGAGAACACCAAAGAACAAGTAACGGAAAGGGACATTCAAAAATCCCGATGTTGACAAGGAATAGATAGACCTATTAAGCAATGGATCATTGTAGAAAGTGGAGTTGATGGTGGAAGCATAGGTATTCTAAATCTACTAGCTATGCTAGACTTTCGAAATTTATTGACTTCGTGCTGATGTTTATACTTCTATTTTTTTGAAAAAAATTGGATCAAATGATGAAACCAATAAGTTTTAAAAATAATACCGTTACTCGTATGTCTATGCTAATTGCTTCGGCTAGACAAAAATGATTTGAAATATATCAAAATGTATTTTTATATCATCAATGTATCATGGAACTCGCATGCAATGATGATAAAATGACAGAAGTCATCAATGCAAAGATTTACTTAGTGTTGGAGGTGATCTAAGGATCACCATTACCACTATGGTATGATGTAGTATGATAAAATCACCAAATGACGGAATCCTCAATCGGACTATAAATACATTGCGGTATCGCGGACGTCATAAAAATATTTTTGAGATTTCTTTAAGATATGAGAATATATATGTATATGTATATTTCGATTGATGTCCGAATTGTTGTAAAAGTCTATGCTATTTGATTCAACTAGACGAATATTGAAAGATGTTCATGAAATTCAAGTGCTTCTTGAAAAGTTATGCCAAACCAAATTGTTTTGGTGCAGATTCAGATGTTGAAAAGCTGAGATGAACAACCCTTTTATAGGGGATTACGCAGAGGCGTTGAGATGTTTGTGCACAATACATTGTATGAAGGGCTGATCACCCTAAGTATAGGGGGGTCCCCATAGTCTTATGACTGTTAAAGTTTAAGTTGAAAGCTTACTTATAACTATGGACATACGCATAACGTTTAAATGTTTGTGCACAATACATCGTACGAAGGGCTTAACACCCTAAGTACGAGGGTCCTTATAGTCTTATAACTGTTAAAGTTGAAGTTGAAAGATTACTTGCAACTATGGACATAGTTCGTGGTCTTATGACCCTCAGTATGATTTGGAATCTTTTAAATTCCTGTATTCATATCGCTTTCCAATTATTAAGCAATTGTGGAAGATTCTTGCTATTCTAAAAGGTGAATGTGGTAAGGATGATATTCCTTAGAAAGAAGTGAGTCGTAGAATGTGACACTGAATGATGAATATATTGAACAAGTGAGAAAAGAATTTTTTTTTTAAATGAGAAGGAGATGAGTTATCAAAGAATAATAGAAAAGTTTTAATAGAAAAGTTTAATAATTGTAGAAAGATCTTTGTGGAAAGAAGTGGTTTTAGAACCCAATGAATGAATAAAGTATTAACATAAAATCTATTTTTATAGATTGAATGAATGAAGATTAATAAATAAAAATTTCGAGGACGAAATTCTTAGAAGAATGGGTGAATGTAATATCCCGAGTGTTTATGATAACGATCCTTAGAAAAGGAAATGAATGGGTTAAAGAATATATAATACTCAAAATATAATTGAGTTCAAGTGAAAGTTATGAAATTAAACTTACAAG
Source organism: Panax ginseng (assembly GCA_020205605.1). Lineage (NCBI taxonomy): Eukaryota > Viridiplantae > Streptophyta > Magnoliopsida > Apiales > Araliaceae > Panax > Panax ginseng. Next base: position 50,558,395 of record CM035143.1, on the reverse strand, counting down.
ATTTTATTATCAAGAATGTTGGGGGTAGGAAATATAAAACCTATATTAAAGTAAAGTGTTGAAGTTATTCAACGAAGAGATTTGGTAAGAAACCTGAGGAAGGTAGGGTTTCGGTGATTTCGAGGACGGAATCCTTATAAGGTGGGAAGAATGTAACAATCCAAAATTTTATTTATAATTTCAAATATTTATTGAATTAAATAAATATTTTAATTGATGTGTTTGTTGTGTAGTTGATATTTGTTGGATTATTTATTAGTAAGTAAATAATTCGTGAGTTATAGAAATTAACTTAATTAAGATAAAGAGTGATGAATTAAATTTAAGAGATAATACTCTAATTTAACTCAATAACTAAATTAGAGAGTTATTAAGGATTATATGGTTTGTTATAATGTTATTTTAATTTGATTTTTGTAATCAAAGTGATGTGTTAATTTATTAAATAAAATTATAATTATAATGAAAATTATAATTTTATTGTATTTGTTTATATGGTAAATGGATTTAATAAATTGTTATTAGATTTAATTTAATTTGAGTATGGGAATTTATTTAAATAAAGTGTGACAATAAATATGACTTATGAAAATAGATTAAAAGAGTTTTAATTTGGTTTTACCAAACAAAGCCTTAGAGCTTTTGAAATTTTAATTTTAATCTTGTTTTGTCAAACAAGGCTTAAGGAGTGATTAAGTCATTATTTTAATAGGTTTTGCCAATTAAGGCCTTATGGCTTTTAAGTTTAAAATAAAAAAAAACTGATAAGTATTTAGTAGCCTTATTATATTATACGTCAGTTTTATTTTTATGTTAAAGGCCTGCTTTTAGTTTACGTGGAAAGGGTTTGGCTTAAGCCTAAGAAGAGAGAGAAGAGAGTTACAAAGAAGTTTGAGAGAGACATATTCTCCGAGAAATTGAAAAGAGGTTATTATGAGAATCAAAGAAGGAGAGAAAGGATAATCAAGCCATTCTCATCATCTAATTAAGCTTAAGGAGAAATTAAAAGGTAATATTATAGCCCTAGCTTTTAGTTATGTTTTATAAAAGCTTTTTCTCTTTAATTGGGTATGGTGCATGATTTGAGTAAAGAATTGGTTTATAAAGATTATTGGGTGTGTATAATCTGTTAACCATAATATATGATTGATACTTGTTTGTCAAATTCGTGAGAATTGGGATTGTTGGAAGAAATTGTAAAAAACATGTTTATATTTATATATTATGGCTTAGAAAGTATGAAATTTCATGATCAATACTTGCTATAATCTGCAATTTTATAATAGATGTTGTTAGTACGTTGAAAAACGAAAACAACGAAAGTTAAACAAACCAATTTGGTTGAGAAACGAATTCGTAGTGAATGAATTCGCTAAAATTGTCAAACATGAACAATTAGTATGAACATGAGTTGTAAATCCATATTTGGGTTAGTTAATGTTTATGTTAGTTGATGGGTAATTGGTATGTTGTAGCTTTATGAGTTACAAACCCATAGAATCGAAAATGGACTGATTTGGATGAGTATAACTCATATTATGATCATCGGAAGGAGAGGAGGACTGTTAAATCGCGAATTGCAGAACACAAGGCCATTACGCCTCCTCGAAAGCGCAATTGCGCTGCCCCCAAGGCCAATTAGAGGCCTTGCTATTTTAATCTTCGATGTTGGGTAGACTGTTTTGACCTGCTGTAGTAAATTAGGCATAACGTTTTCATACGAACTCTGATTGAGGTGATTGAAAATGATCCGGAACGAGGAAGAATTGACCTACAACTTTTATTCTTTAAGTTTTTAAATTTGAGTTCTAGAACAGGGGTCAAAAAGGTCATCTTTAGGACTGTTGTGTTTTCAGAGGCAATCGGAGGGCGTTGGGCATTCACGTATGCAAGTGTAGTGCTCTTGACGATAAAAGATGTTGTTATAAGTTATAAAACATGAATTTTATGAAGTATAATGATGCTTAACATTAATAAATGATATATTAGGTAAGTTGAATACGCATACTAAGCACACACAAGAGAGACAAATTGGGCGTGTGACAAATAAATGTCGAAACACCGTGATAAGTGTTAATGAACATAAAAAGTGTTTTAAATCAAATGAAATGAATATTATAATATATTGAATAGGGTTAATATAAAACTAATAAGTATTCCTAGCAAGACTTAAACACTTGAATGAACTTCGAATATGAAATACAGTGAGATATAAGTTGAAAGTTAACACAATAAAATTGAACATTGTGTATATATAATAGGAAGGGTTATGAGATGTAGAGTAAAGTTTATATTACAACGACTATGCATTGCTATGTGACTAATAGTTGATGTGCATGATTATATAATTGTGTAGGGCACGTGAAGTGCAGATAACTGTAAGTTGTTAAACGTTTATTGGTAAACAGTCAAGGCAAGTCTTTCAGTTCCTATTTGCTATGTGAATTGGTGATTAACTGTTTTAAATCTTTATTGCAAAGAGCATGATCTGTTATATATATGTTGAATGTATGAAATGTTAAAGTCAACTTATGACTACGTTGATTGAGTAAAGCATGCTGATTGAGTAAGGAACTCAATCTTTATACTTGATTATATGAACTGTAACATGTATGCTATGTTTGTCTAATCTTTATGAGATATATGTTGAGCATGTTATTATGTGTTACGTGATGCATGAAAACAGTTAGATTTTGTTGGGCTGCCGAGCTTAACCTTGCAAATAACCATTTTTGCAGGTTAAGGATTGAAGGTAACACTATGTGCTACTTGAATGACGTGGATAAGAAATAATACACGAAGATTAATATTTTAGTTAAAGTTGTTATTTCTTTATACCATGATTAAGATTCATGAGATGTACTCAATGTTTTATGGTGTATACTTTATGTTGAGTTGTAAAGTTAAAGTTTGAGTTGGCCAATGTATAAAGGATATCGATTTGTTATGTAAGTATATATATACATTAACTCCGATAAAGTGAATCATGGATTATATATGATTCGAAGACAAGTAGATGATAAAAGTTTTGATTCATGGAATTGAAGTAAGAAGTTAGAAAAATTTAAATTATTCCGCATTTTATTAAGTTTAACATCGAATAATGATGTAAAATCAAAAGTTAGACGTGTTATTAACGACCGAAGTCGATAATTGAATTGTATAAATTTTTGGGTCGTTACAGAGACGCACAAGCAAAGAGGACTACGATGGAGGAGATGAATAACATGTTCAACACCGTGATTAATCGAGCTCAAGATCGGGTCATGAGTTATCCGATTCAGTTTGAGACGCTGGCATCATTCATATTAGATCGCCGAACAATGTTTCAGATTATAGAGGAAGAGCATCATAAGGCTACGCAACATCTTAGTCGGACATCATAGGGAATGTACTTGATATGCGATTATTAATATGATAAATAATATGTAAATCCCTAGTGATATGTAATCAATGGGATATGATGATGATGAAGTTATCCTGAAACTTTAGTAGTTCAGGAAAGTAATGTAAATAGCAATGATGCTATTGTTCTCATGTTTTCAAAAAAAAATGGTTATGAATGAATAAAAGATATTATTTTACTTTATTCAAAGTGTTATGTGTTATGTGACGATTTATTTTATGGGGTGCAAGTTAGGTAGAAAATACTTAAACGAATTGAGTAACAAACTAATGAGTATATTTTAACAGAAGATGCCTCCAAGACATCAACCACGATAGAGGACCCCTGAGGGATCTACTACTAACAACAATGTTGAGGCTAACCCAGTTCAACAGCTAGTGACGTTACTGACGGGAGCATTGCAGAATCAACCGCAGAATCAAGCTACAACTTTTAAGGACTTCAAGGCGGTTGGACCACCAGAATTCCGTGGGTCCATGAATCCAGTAGAGGCACAGACCTGGATCATGGAGATAGAAAAAGTTTTCAATGTTGCTAGAGTAGGTGAGAATCAGAAAACTTCTTTTGCAGCGTTTATGTTGAAAGCAGAGGCTAGTTATTGGTGGCAAGCCAATAAAACTCGAGGAGGTCAAGGGGTAATGACTTGGGATAGGTTTAAAGAGATATTTTTCGATACTTATTTCCCACAGAGTTCAAAGAATCAGCTTGAGGTGTAGTTTCTAGAACTGAAGCAGGGATCAATGTCAGTATCGGAGTATGTCGCAAAATTTAACAAATTGGCAATGTTTGCTCCATATCAAGTCAACACAGATGAGCGCAAGGCTAAGAAGTTTGAATAGGACCAAAACCACGGATTTGTACAATAATAGTCTCCATGTTTCAAATTGAAGACATTTACAGAGTAGTCGGAGAAGGTAATTCTCGCTGAAGGTGGAGGCGAGGCAGTAACAAAGTACAATCAAGAGCAGAGAAAAAAGAAGAATGAAGGCGAAGTTAAGAATGGTAGTGGTAGCAGTGGAAATGGTAACAATAACTTGAAGAGGAAATGGAATGCAACTGTGGGAGCTGGAAACCAGTAGGGTAACCAGCAGAAGAAGAAGTTTAACGCATGTGCTACACGCGGGAGGTTTCATACGGGTGTGTGCTTAAGGGGGAAGCGTGTGTGATTAAACTGTGGCCAGGAGAGTCACATTACCCCAAATTACAATCAACCCAGGAAGAATGGTTGCTACACATGCAGATCGAAGAATCATTTTGCTCGCAAGTGTCCAAAGAAGAAATCTGGTGAGACAACTGGAAGCAATGGAAGTGGCGGTGGAGGTACACTGACTATTGTTGGACCAACATCATCAAATAATCCCATAGCCAAAACCTTCAACATGACAGTGCAAGACGCGGTGCAATCAAAAGATTTCGTGTCAGGTATTATCCCAATCAATGATATAAATGCATATGTATTATTTGATTCGGGTGCTACTTGCTCGTTTATATCTAAAGAATTTGCTAAGAAGTTAGAATTACCTAGCGAGGAGTTGAATTTCCCTTTACAAAAAGAAATTGTGAATAGGGAGGTAATTCAAGTTAAATCCGTATTCAAGAATTGTAGGGTGAATATAAAGGGGAATGTAATGACATTAGATTTAATCCCGATAAAACTTGGAGAGTTTGATGTAATTTTGGGAATGGATTGGCTATTCAATTATGGAGCGATAATTGACTGCCAAAAGTAATGTGTAAACCTTATGACTCCGTCAAAAGTAGTCAAAGGGAGAAGGGTGTGAAAATGGAGGAGATACCAGTGGTTAGGCATTTTGTAGACGTGTTTCCGGAAGACTTTCCAGGACTTCCGCCTGACAGAGAAGTTGAATTTGTGATCGACTTAGCACCAGGAACTGCTCTAATATCGAAGGCCCCGTACAGAATGGCGCCGGTAGAGATGAAGGAACTGATGGTACAACTACAAGAATTTCTAGACAAGAAATATATTCAACCAAGCGTATCATCGTGGGGAGCGCCACTGTTATTCGTAAAGAAGAAGGATGGGACAATACGTCTTTGCATTAATTAAAGAGAATTAAACAAAGTCACTATTAAGAATAAATATCAGTTACCAAGAATAGATGACTTGTTTGATCAATTAAAGGGTGCCAAATACTTCTCGAAAATAGATCTGAGAACTGGGTATCACCAATTGAAAGTAAGGAAGGAGGATGTACCGAAGACAACATTCCAAACTCGGTATAGACATTACAAATTTTTGGTGATGTCTTTTGGTTTAACAAACGCCCCAGCAACGTTCTTGGATTTGATGAACATGATGTTTAAACCATTTCTAGATAAATTTGTGGTGGTATTCATTGATGATATTTTGGTGTACTCCAAATCTCAAGAAGAACATGTGGAACATTTACGTTTGACGCTGGAGACACTAAGAAAATAAAAGTTGTACGTGAAATTTTCTAAATGTGAATTTTGGATGAACCGTGTACAATTTCTTGGGCATGTAATTGACAAAGATGGAATTTCAGTGGATCCATCAAAAGTCGAAGCTGTGATAAATTGGGAACAACCAAGAACTCTATCAGAAGTAAGAAGTTTCTTGGGATTGGCAGGTTATTATAGACGGTTTATTTAGGATTTTTTCCAAGATTGTCACTCCATTGACAAATTTGACGAGAAAAGCTGTAAAATTTGATTGGACGGAAAAATGTGAGGAGAGTTTTACAGAATTGAAGAAGAATCTCAGTGTAGCACATGTGTTATCATTACCAGATAATACAGAAAATTTTGTGGTGTATAGTGATGCTTCACAAAAAGGATTGAGTTGTGTCCTTATGCAGAACGGCAAGGTCATTGCGTATGCATCAAGGCAATTGAAAGATTACGATAAAGGGTATCTGACTCATGACTTAGAATTGGCCGCGGTGGTGTTTGCTCTGAATATATGGAGACATTATCTTTATGGAGAGAAGTGTGAGATCTAAACAGACCATAAGAGTCTGAAGTATATTTTTACACAGAAGGACCTGAACATGCGTCAAAGGAGATGGATGGAATTAATAAAAGATTATGATTGCGAGATCTTTTATCATCCAGGCAAAGCAAAAGTGGTTGCAGATGCCTTGAGTAGGAAGGGTCATGAGAAATTGATGTTGTTAACCAACCAGGAGGAGCTCATTTCAGCAATGGTGAGGTTAGAGCTAGGAATCAAATTTCTAAAAGAATCCGATGAAAAATTGTACCAGATGGAAGCTAGTCCGACTTTAGTAGACAAGGTGAATAATGCTCAACTACAGGATAAAGAATGCAGAAAAATAAAGGAAAGTGTGGTCGAGGGTAAAGAGGTGAAATACAAGATTAATACTCAAGGAATGCTAAGATTCGAGGGACAAATTTGGGATCCAGCAGTACAGGATGTTAAGAAATAAATCTTGACAGAAGCTCATAGTTCAAGATATTCGATTCATCTGGGAAGTACGAAAATGTATCAAGATTTGCGATGACATTTTTGGTGGCCAAATATGAAAAGAGACGTTGCAGAATGCGTTGCAAAGTGCTTGACATGTCAGAGAGTGAATGTCAAGCATCAAAGACCAAGCGGATTACTTCAGCCGTTGGAAATACCGGAATGGAAGTGGGAGCATATCACAATGGACTTTGTTGTAGGTCTTCCAACAACTCAAAAAGAATACGATGTGATATGGGTGATAGTGGATAGATTAACTAAATAAGCACCCTTTTTGCGCATAAAGAATAGATTTAATCTTGATCAGCTGTCAAAACTATAAGTCAAAGAGATCATATCAAGACATAGAGTTCCAGTGTCAATAGTATCAAATAGAGATTCGAGATTCACATCAAATTTCTGGAAGAAACTGCAAGAATGCATGGGAACGCAACTGAAGATGAGTTAACAGATCACCCACAACCCGATGGGCAAAGCGAATGAAAAATCCAGACATTCAAAGATATTCTTAGAGCGTGCCTCATGGATTTCAAAGGAAACTGGGATGATCATTTACCGTTGGTAGAATTTGCCTATAATAATAGTTACCACGCAAGCATTGGTATGCCACCATACGAGGCATTGTACGACAGGAAATGCAGAACTCCACTGTGTTGGGATGAAGTTGGTGAACGTTAATTATTAGGACCAGAATTGGTACAACAGACCATTGAAGTTATCAAACTCGTCAGAGCAAGACTGGTAGTTTCTCAACATAGACAGAAGAAATATGTTGATCAACACAAACAAGATCGTAATTCTGACGTAGGAAATTTTGTTTTCCTGAAAGTTTCTCCTTGGAAGGGGAAAATTCATTTTGACAAGAAAGGAAAGCTCAGCCCAAGGTTTATTGGACCTTTCGAAATACTACAGAGAGTTGGAGAAGTGGCTTACGAGGTAGCTTTACCTCCAGAATTAGAGCATGTGCACAACATTTTTCATGTGTCGGTGTTGCGACCATATAAACCCGATTACAAACATGTGATCGAGTATGAACCGTTAAAATTCAATAAAGACTTGTCTTATAAAGAGGTTCCTATCCAGATAGTTGACAGGAAAGAACAAGTGCTCAGAAATAAAGTGATACCTTATGTGAAGGTGATATGGAGGAACCACAATGTCGAAGAGGCTACGTGGGAACTCGAAGCTGAAATGATGAATAATTATCCTGAGTTATTTGTTTAGTCTGTGTCATCGATTCTGGGGATAGAATCCTTGTAAGAAGGAAAGAATGTGATGATTTTATTATTTGAGTTGTGATTTTAGGGACAGAATCCTTATAAGAAGGGAAGGATGTAACAATCTAGAATTTTAAATTGTAATTTTAAATATTTATTGAATTATATAAATATTTAATTGATGTGTTTATTTTTTTTGATTTGATTTGATTATTCATTTGTGAAATAAATAATTTATGAGTGAAGGAAATTAATTATTATGAGATAATGTTCTAATTTAATTTAATAATTAAATTAGAGAGTTGATAGGGATTAAATGGATTATTATAATGTTTTTAATTTAATTTGGTAATAAAAGTGTGACAATAAACTATGCTATAAATGGGTTATTAAAATAAATTAAAGGAGTTTAATTTAGTTTTGTTGCCAAACAAGGTTTAAAGATATTAAGTCTTTAATTTTTAAAGAGTTTTGCCAAACAAAGCCTTATGGCTTTTGAATTTTAAATTTTATTATAATAAATAAAATAAATCAAATAATAAATAAAATATATTTATAATATATACGTTTATATTCTTGTAACTGTTATATTAAGTACGCTTATTATGGCTTATCGCTTTTAGTGTACGACATCGTTAATTAATTTTGGTTATCGCTTTACGCCTTTTGTTATTTGCTAAACTGAGGAAGAGATACAAAGTATTTGAGAGAGGATAGAGAGAGAATTTGAGAGTGAATTCTTGAGGTTTTCAAACAATTTCAGTGGTGTTAGCAAGGATTAGAAAGCAAAAGAAGGTATGATCATAACCTTATTATATGTACATGTATATATATGTGTGTGTGTTTTAACGACATGAGTTTTAATTTCTATGTTCTATGAATTCTATTTTTCGAATTGTAGCTATACAACTGAATTATGGCAATTGTAAGTAGTTGTAATGCTAGAGTTTATGTTTAGACAATAATTTGTTATGCTAATTACGGTTAAAAAGGAAGAAAAACTATTTACAGTATATAGTTTTATATATGGCTTATGAAAGTACCAAAGTTAGTGATTAATTTATATATTAATCTGTAAATTGAGTCTTGATTATGCTAGTCCATTAAGAAACGAAGAGAACGTAATTTGAACGAAGTAATTTGGTGTAGAATCGTGATCACAGTGGTGATTTATGTGAAGGAAGTCAAAAATAGAGTTTTTGAATGAAAACATGAGATTCAAGGAATTAAATTAGATGAAATTGTTGTTTAATTATTCTAAGTTGATGAATATGTGAGGAAACATGTTTGTGTTCATTTTATATCAATTACATATGTTAGGTTTTACTGTTCTGTGGGTGAAATTCGTGTTAGTTGGCTTAGAACATAGGCGAAACTCGCATTCTGCAAAACTAATACTGGTGCTGATCGCGGGCGCGCCTGACTCTATGTTAATTATGGCATGGTCGCGCCATTAGACAGACAGACCCAATAAATTTTGTTGTGACACCCCCAAATCTCGGTACGTCATTACCTCAAGATTTGGTGTTCACTTAATCAAAACATTCATATCTAACTACCCAATCATAATATAATTGAATAAATAAACCCTCACTTATAGATTACATTAAATAAAATCTCCCAGGTTATCTAACCTTTACAAAAATCATACATGCGGAAAATTAAATAAACTTCATTACAATCTTTAAACCAAAGTCTGATAATAAAACTATCAAAACTATTACAAGTCTTCAGTACTTGTTTATCTTTCCCTTTCCCTTTCCCTTACTGGTGCTAGGTACATCACCCTTTTCAGCTTTAACTGTAAGAAATTTTACAGGAAAGAGTGAACAAACAAGGCTCACTTGGAATAACAATAAATAAAACTTTAACCTTTACATCACTTGCCATATACTAGGCCTAATAGAACTAAACAATACGTTCTATTAACATTCGAAAAATCATAACATTCACTGAGGGTCTAATGACCACGAACCATGTCCACAGTTATAAGTAATCTTTCAACTTTAACTCTAATAGTAATACGACTATAAAGACTCAAAGGTACTTAGGGGGATCAATCCTTCGTACATGTATTGTATACAAACATTTCAGCACAAAGTATAAAATTAAGTGCAACCCCTAATAATAGGGTTGTTCATCTCAGTATTTAGAGTACAAGTCCACACCAAAGTCAGTTTGGTTTGGATACACTTCTATTTAATTTGGAATTCAACGGACATCAACTAAGGATTAGTTGAATAAAAACTAATAACACTATGTTATTGAATAATCATAACTGAATAAACATTTCGTTCTAAGTTCATGCTTTAGGAATAATCTAATAGCATAACAATGGAATAATTTATCATACCTTGCTTTGAACAACATTAAGCTAAGGTTACATCTTAGAATTTAATATTAAGCATGCATAACAAATAATAACTTTGAACGGTAAATTGTTCAACATAATAAAGATATTTTCATGCTAATATAACAAGTTTAGATTTAGGAAAAACTTGCATAATCATAACAAACTAACTCAATGAAGGTATGGAGTTAGAAGATTACTCAATGTAAATAATATATTTAGAAACTTGGATAACGAAGATTTAGGATAAGAAAACTTGCTCAACTATTATAAAAGTAGAGTTAAAGAACTTGCATGACAATAAATCGTTAAACAAGAGATTAGAAATAGAGAATTTGCATAAGTATAACATAACAGTGAAAAGTAACCTTGCTGAATAATAAAGTAGCAAAGGTTAGGGAACTTGCCTCGCATGAAAGGTTAAACAATCACTACTCACGCTCACCCCAAGTCCTACACATACCATATGTATTGACAATACACATTAGTTACACTAACATTACCTTCATGAGTTGCTTTCTTACTTTTAGTATAGCCACTAACTAAGTTTAAGTTTAAATAACATTGCATCTTTTCATGAACATTACTTTTTAGCTTTATTACAACTACTTAAGTGATCATGTCATTGCACCACATACACATTAATAACTTGATACAACATCCTATTACATGTCCAACATGTTATCATTAGGTTATACTAATACTCAAAGGATTGTACTTGCATTCACGCATCCCGACGCCCTCCGATTGGCTCCAAATACACAACAGTCCTAAAGATGTCCATTCTAACCCTTCACAACGATTTCAAATTGAAAACCTTAAAGAATAAAAGTTATAGGCCTATTCATCCTCTTTCCGAATTATCTTGAATCACCTCAATCGAAGTTCGTATGAAAACGTTATGGCCATTTTACTACTGAGGAGGTCAAATCGTCCCACCTGCACCACTTTTTTCAAAGTTGGGGCACGAGATAGTGGTGTTTGGTATGAATTCTCCAACGCCGGGCACGAATTCCAGCGTTGGGGCGTGAACTTCTGGCCTATTTTTGGCGCTGAGGCGCGAGACTTGACGTTAGAGCATGGATTTTGGCGCTGGGACGCCGAAACTCACAGAAACCAAACCAAGAACAGAGCAAAGCTACTGTCTTAATTCTTAACAACAATTAACACCAATTAACATGTATAACTTCACGTAATTTACACATAAATGCTAACAATCATCCATATACCAATTATTAACAATTTTAACAACGATTTTAGAAAACTTAATCCTTGCAACCATATTTTTAAAACTCAAAACTCTATTGTTGTATATAAAATACAGTGAACTAAAATTCCATTGTTACCACCCAAATTGATTTCTTTGTAGTATGTTATCTTACACTCATACCCAAGTAACAAACATGACATTAAATTTCACAATTAGCAAAAACGAATTTTTGTTATCATGCAAAACATATATTCGTATATATATTTTTCACTGTAAAAACCAAGTTCTCTTTCTCAATGGTAATTTAGCATACAACATATACATACATATATATATATATATATATATACATGCTAGCTATAACAATTACAATCACACATATTATCATAACCAATTCTAGAACATGGTTTATCACACAAACATTCAATTGAAATGCCTCAAAAGAACGAATATGTCTTATATATATATTCCAAAACAATACTACCATTCCCGGTGTTCTTTATAATCGCTACATTTGTTCTTGTCATAATATCAAATATTATCATTACAAACCTATACTATTACATAGGTAATCTACAAGTTCGCTTTTAACCTTCACTTTAACCTTGATGAATCCTTTCGGTCCATTCGGTCTAAGTCGCATTCATATGGTTCAAGCAAGAGTGAGCATAACAAGCTCAGCAAGTACAACAATTTCATTTTAAAAGCATGCTTGAAACATAGGAATCGTATATCTTCAATAACTGGATGATAGTTACGAAGTACTATCAATAACTTAAAATAGCGCTTCTTTTCCTTCAAAACATTTTGCAATAACAATATTCATCAATACATCAATTCGGTTCAAGACGTGAACGCCTTTATAGTTTCTTTTTAAAAGGACAACCCGAGACGAAGTCCGTAAGTCCGGCATATATCTTACGAGCACTTCTAGGTGATCAGCCTATAGTACTCTATGTTGATCAACACTACATCCATTAAACGTGTGTACGTTTAAGTTGTGGCAACCTCACGTGCCCATCGAATACTCGATGAAAATACATTTGTTTATTCATATTCAGGCTTACCTTGAATCCGTACCAAACAATTGGCGTAGGATAGCGTTAGCAATTCTATATTGAAAGACTTGTAAACAGTTCAATCAATCTATCAAGATTAGTCTAGCCGAGCTAAAAACCGGCATCGACTCTTTCTTCAAAACCATACATGTATCTCATAATTTGAATCATTTGAAAACCTCAAGCACACGAAGGTTAGACAAGCATTTAAGAAAAACTTTAAATTCAAAGGTTCTGCATAAAGATAATTACGTTTCCTTTGAGTCTTTACGATCTCTACAACACATAACCACATAACATACCACATTAGGTCATGAATGAACATACATAGTTCTTAAAGAATCTTACCCTTCTTCTCAATCTAATCCTTATTAGATTTGTTATTTATTGGTTCCGGCTTTCCATCGTTCTTTTTACATCATTCTTACCAACTTTTTCTCTTTCTATAACTTAATTGAAATTATTTCATTAATACAACTCGGTTCAAGTTAATCATCTTTCTTCACGGCTTACTAACGTCCTTACGTTATTAATCGAAACTCGATCGTCAATGGTTAAGTACGCTTATTGTACATCGCTTCTGATTACATCTTCAATTAACTTCTTTTAACTCTAAGTGATCATACTTGAGGTTTAGTTATGACTTAACAATGTTTTATTAAGTCCTTTAGTTCATTGCTAAACAATTTCCTTCATCTTCTATTTGTAACCATTCTTTTCTATTTATGTTTTAGGGGTTTTAGTGTACATTGTCACCTGGCTATTATCAGACTTGTGTTGCACATGTGCCACCACTTAATACTCAAAATCTGACTCTGACGTCATTGCGCGTCTCTCAGTGTTATATATATATACGTCATGGCATGACTCTCCGTGGACTCGATGGCTCACTTTGGCGCTGCGTGGCGTGAGCTTATTTTGTTTTGATCAGCGCCATGCCATACAGATCAAAGACCGTAAAATTTTTAAAAGTTAACTTTTTATGTGAGATTCCCGGCCTCATAACTTCTTCATTATAAGTCCGAATTGGCTCGTTCAAGAGCCTACAGTTCACAAATAATGTACTCTATGCGTTCATGCAAGAATTTTATCTATTCATCTTCGTTTGCTAAAAATTCACCCATTAGTCCATTTTTAACGAAAACGATAAACGTTCGTGAACGTTAAACACTCGTTTCTTCGTTCCAAGTCGGAATCCGGCCATTTTCGAGTCTGAAACTCTATAATGCCAAATAAGACTTGTCTCCATTGAAAACCAATGTTTCCAATCTCAATATCAAAATTCGACTTCCATTCCGAGAATTTCACGAATTCGACGATTATCGTCCAATCGTGTTAATTCCGGCAAAACTTCATTACTTGAGATTTTTAAACCGTTTCAATTGGATTCAATCCATTATACTAACATCTTGACATACATGATTCATTAACTCATAACATGATAAGTTATTACTTATTCTTGATAAATTTGTAACTTATGAAAATATAAATTATTTATATTTTCATTACTCATGACTTATGTCTTCTTTTCATATGACTTATTAATGAGTTAAGTCCTTTAATCATTATTCTTACATCTTATTAATCATACTAATTTTATTAATGTAAACATGTTACAAGTTCTAACAAGTTCTTATACTTTCATTATAAGTTCATAACTTATTTACGAATGAATTTTTATTCATGACTTATCCCGCTTATTAAGACTTAAGCCCTTTGATTCATTATTCCAACCTCTTCTTAGCATGCTTGTTCTACCAATACCCCCTTCTCTAACAATAGAAGAGAAAGAGAATCATGGTTCAAGGTTACTTACCCTTTGATGATTACTTGCTTAATCTTTAATCTCCTTCTTGATTCTTGAACTTCAAAGACTAGCTTCTAACTTTTCTCTCTCAAGCCACTAAGCTATAAGTTATTGGTGGAAAATCTAACAAAGGAAGTCTAACTTATATGTGCTTATTCTCTCAACCAAATAAGCTCTCAACTTATATGTGGGATGAAATGAACAACACACAAAATGAAAGGCAAGCTTGCTATTTATAGAAAATCTTAGATGAGGGTATAATGGTCATTAAGCCACCTCCACCTCCTTAATCCACCTCCTTACTATTCATTACTTTGCCCCTAAGTAAACTTGCTCCCCACAAAAAATACTTGGCCATCACAACATCTATCCTTTGCTTTGCCCATCACATTACTTAAGCATTAAGTTTACTTTTCATCATCACACTTACTTAGCCTCTAAGTACTTGTTTATTATTACTTTGGATCACCCATGGGTTTAAACCATTCTCTAACCCATTGGTTATTTACCTTGGGCTTTAGCTTAATTAACTTAGCTTAATCATTTGGGCTTGCACATTGAATTATATTGGACTTAACCATTCTTACATTTGGGCTTTGTCAATTCACATTGGACTTTAATATTTCCTACACAATCCTACAAATTCATTACATTTGCTTTAAAGCTTTTTAACGATAATTTACGTATTAATCTCATATTCCACCTCTCGTATACTTATTCATCATATATACGATATACCATCATTCATACATATTCATATAATACCTCGCTTATACTACTCAGATTCATTACTTCGTATAATACCTACGTATTATACGATCATTGTTTTATTCATTAATCGCTTTACATTTCCTTCTCGTAAATCATTTTCCTTAAACGTTAGGTTTTAAGTCCACAGGCGAAATATTACGTTTTCCATAACTGAAATATTATTGGATATTCCATCTCACATCGATATTCTATCGTTACGTATTTTTCTAAGTTCAAAAATAATTCTTGAAAGCGAAATGCGTGAATAGTGTTTTTCGGAAAATTTCTCGAAAAGCTTTTATTTTCGTCTTGGAAATTCAAACACTTTAATTCTACCACGTAGCCAAAATCCTACGATGTTCTGACATGTCTAGGTCATATAACGACCTTCAATTAGCTTGCTCCATAAATAATCAATTAAATTCATTTAATCATTATAATTAAATAAAATTTTAATTCTTCTAAAAATTCGATTTTTCTCGGGCGTTACATTCTTCCCTCCTTATAAGGATTCTGTCCCCAGAATCTCGCTAATAATTATTTAAACAAATGAGGAAAAAAAAATCTTCATTTTAATCTTGAGTTCCCACAATGCTTCTTCG
This sequence comes from Panax ginseng, assembly GCA_020205605.1. NCBI lineage: Eukaryota > Viridiplantae > Streptophyta > Magnoliopsida > Apiales > Araliaceae > Panax > Panax ginseng. Next base: position 50,542,529 of record CM035143.1, on the reverse strand, counting down.
ACATTGTGGTTCTTTTCATTCACCTTCAACAAAGGTATTATCTTATTTCACATGACTTATTACTTCCTATCAATAATTTGAGTTGGAAGTTAAACACTTACTAACATATTACGCTATCTTCTTTTTATTAGTCCTTCTTTTAACTTGGATTTATATGAAACTCAAATTCCTCCTTCAAAATAAGACTATACTTAGTCTTCTATTTATCCTGCGTCTTCTTCTTCATCTACTGGTACTCCTTGTTACCTAGTCGTATTTAATTAACTCATTCTATTATCAGGGATTGAGTCTACCTCTTGAATAACATTTCTACCCTTTCATTCTGTAATTTAACTTCTAACTCCGTTCTCGCCATTTCCATTATTAACTCCTTCTGAGTTGTTAACATCGATAGCTTTCCCTACCCTTCCTACTTAACGCGTCGGCTACAACGTTTACCTTCCCTGAATGATATAAGATATCACAGTCCTCTCTCTACTGCATTTTCAACTCCTTCTGTGTGGAGATATATTTCAGACTCTTAGAGTCCGTGTATATCTCACACTTCTCCGTATAAAAACTATCTTCTGATTTTTAATTCAAAACTACAACTGCCAATTCTAGATCATAAGTAGGATAAACCTTCTCATAATCCTTAACTGGCATGATGCATATACAATGACATTGTCATGCTATAAGAGCACGCAATCATGTCATCCATGCAAAACATCGAGATACACTACAAATTCCCTATATCATCTGATAATGATAATACAGGTGCTTCGCTTAACCTTCCTCTAACTGTGACACTAATGATACCTTCAACCATAGCATCTCACAAGGGTACATATCAATTTGCCACCGACTTGTTTGGCGCCCCTTAAGGAAATCTAGCTTCAGTACATTAGTCAACCCAAATGACATAACCAGAAACTCGTCATAACTATAACGAATTCTGAACGTCATCTTAGGTCCCTCCTCCTTCTTCTTTACTTTCATCCGACTATACCCCGTACACAAATCTATCCTAGAAAAATTCTTTGCCCTTCTCAACTGATCAAATAAATCATTGATCCTGGGCCATGGGTATTTATCCTTAATCACTAACTTACTCCTATTACGATAGTCGATATGCAAATAATAACGACTCATCCTCTTCTTTAACATCCTACTAACTTACGTCCGTGTTAGACGACAAAGGCGTCTCGGTGTTTTATTATCATATAAATTACTACCTTAGGTTTTCTCAAAAAAATTGAAAATTCATACTTTTCTTATAACTATTTATTATAGCTATATGGTTAATCAACCCATTTATACTTCAGAATTACTTCAAATTCTCTTACTTATACTTTATTATTGATGAAACCATTTCCACGAATACAATTAACGGAAGTTATTTCCTCCTACTCTACCTTAATGTTTTAAAGGTACTTATAACCCCTTTCGATTATGCACTCCTAGATGAGTCTTTCCACATGTTTTACACACTTCAATCCTACGCTTAGGATCCCTTGTCCCACTCTAGTATTCCGAGTTAAAAAATTCTTTCTTTTTTGGCATACTACCATTGCATTCTCTACCTTGGTTCCTCTCTCTCCTTGCTTTTATCATTCTTTCTCTCTTTGTGGTATTGAGTCAACGCCTCACTACCACCTTCTCTGCTATAATCACCTTCTCCAGAATGGTCCCATAGGAAACACTCTGAACACCGACATCCCACTATAGAGCCGGGGTTTCAGGCCCGCTCAAACCTCACGAGCCTTCCTCTCCTCGGTGTCCACTTGATGTGGAGCAAACCTTGCCAATTTATTGAATTTGGCCTCATCTTGGGAACCGTCATGTCCCCTAATTTAAGTTCTAAGAACTTAATCTCCATCCTCCTCTCAAGATGCTTGTAGGGAAATAATTCTCAAAGAAAACCTTCTTGAATTGTTCCCATGCTACCTCCTCTGTTCTAGCCCCACCCCACAGTGAGCCTCCCACCAAAAGTTGGCTTCTCTTTTTCATCGTGTAAGTCGCAAAAGAAATCTTTTGCGCCTCACCTACGCTTGTAATAATAAACGCCTTCTCTATTTCTTTTACCCATGTCCGGGCCTCTATTGGGTCCGTCTCGTTCCTTTGAACTCCCATGGGACCTACGCTTTTAAACTCTTTAAAGGTAGTCGTTACGACTATTCTAGGTTTCATGGTACTCTACCCCGGTTTGGTTAAATGCGATCGTTAATAAATTAACGAACTCTTGCATAGGGTTGTTTTAACCCATTTGGTTATCATTATGTGATTCCGCTTCCTTATTACGTTATCTTCTTCTTGGCACATTTTCTCGAAAATTAAAATTTCATTATTATCTATTTACTTACTTCATTATTATTCGCCACATACCAACTCATACCATAACAAATCATTTTATGAAAAAACTTCATTATATTCATATACTTCTTCATAGTTTGAAAACTATTTACAATTTGTTTTCATAGCCAAAAGCTATTACATTTTTATCCCAAATTAGTACTTCACAAAAGTTGAGATTTACAAAAGACTACCCTATTATACAAAAGAGGGTTTTACGTCACTACACACATACTTATAACTTTAGATTTCTAATAATGCATAATAACATTCTCGTGTTTCTCATTCGCAATCATCGCTACAGTATCCCGACTAATCGTATGACGAGTTTGTCCTGACTCATTGGAATAACAAGCAACTTTCAGCTTGAAATCCTTATGAGCACTCTCATGGATGTAAGACATCCGTGCTATCTTCCGGTCCTTCTCCCCAGCTTCTTTACTGGCTCATCGACCTCCTTCTTAAAATCCCTAGCCTTATTTATCATGAGCACCTTCTCATCATGCTCTGACTCAAAATCTTCTTCTTCAGACTCCTTCGCTATATAAAGAGCACTAATCTCTTCATTCTGATTCTGCACAACTGTACTCAGTTGCACATTCTTGTCAAGCTCTGCCAGATATAATGATCTCATTGCATCTGGAGGTGATGACTCTAGTGTAGGTACCACCATTTCAACCGATGTTACCTCCATTCCTTCCTCCACATCATTCATCATACTAAGGTATGATGATATATCCATCTCTCCCTCAGAGTAGTCTTCCTCAGAAAAGTACTCCTCTATCTCCGACTCCTCTAGAATCACTATTGGTACCTCCGCCACTAGCATGGGTACAGGCTCTACTCGGTTCACAAGCTCTTCGCTCACCGCATGTATATCTCTATACATCAAGCTATCGATTGACATCCTACAATAACACATAACATGTTGATTAGTACGTAACACACAATAGTATAAGCACAAATCACATTTAATTTATTTAGGGTTACTTTCCATCTTTTTAAATCTTTCGATACTGAGTTTCCTCAATACCTTATTAACTCATTCGACTTAAGTAAAGCTCGAGTTTACTTCCTTTAGACTTCTCTTCCTTAACGAGGTTATTAGCCCAAGGTTCTTCCCCCTTAAGTTTTATAACCTAATGCTTTGATACCAACTCGTGATGCCCCCAAATCCGGGTCTCTTTCAACCCGATGAGATGGTGCTCCACTATGCTACTGATTCACACAAACATTCAATTGAAATGCCTCAAAAGAATGAATATGTCTTATATATATATTCCAAAACAATACTACCATTCCCCAGTTTCTTTATAACTGTTACATTTGTTCTTGTCATAATATCAAATATTATCATTACAAACCTATACTATTACATAGGTAATCTACACGTTCACTTTTAGCCTTCACTTTAACCTTGATTTAATCCTTCCTGGTCCATTCGGCCTAAGCTACATTCATATGGTTCAAGCAAGAGTGAGCATAACAAGCTCAAATAAGTACAACAATTTCATTTTAAAAGCATGCTTGAAACATAGGAATCGATATCTTCAATAATCGGATGATAGTTACGAAGTACTATCAATAACTTAAAATAGCATTTCTTTTTTTCTTCAAACATTTTACAATAACAATATTCATCAATTCTGGTTCAAGACGTGAACGTCTTATAGTTTCTTTGAAAAGGACAACCCGACACGAAGTCCGTAAGTCCGGCATATCTTACGAGCACTTCTAGGTGATCAGCCTATAGTACTCTATGTTGATCAACACTACATCCATTAAACGTGTATACGTTTAAGTTGTGGCAACCTCACGTGCCCATCGAATACTCGATGAAAATACATTTGTTTATTCATATTCAGGCTTACCTTGAATCCGTACCAATTAGTTGGCGTAGGATAGCGTTAGCAATTCTATATTGAAAGACTTGTAAATAGTTCAATCAATCTATCAAGATTAGTCTAGCCGAGCTAAAATCGCATCGACTCTTTCTTTTTAAAACCATACATGCATCTCATAACTTGAATCATTTGAAAACTCGCTAACACGAAGGTTAGATGTTGTTTAAGAAAAACTTGCCTTCAAAGGTTCTGCTACATAGTATAATTACGCTTCCTTTGAGTCTTTACAATTCTCTACAACACATAATCACATAACATACCACATTAGGTCATGAATGAACATACATAGTTCTAAAGAATCTTACCTTTCTTCTCAATCTAATCCCGTATTAGATTTGTTATTTATTGTTCCGCTTTCCATCATTCTTTACATCATTCTTACCAACTTCGCTCTTCTATAACTTAAGTGAAATTATTTCATTAATACAACTCGGTTCAAGTTAATTATCCTTCCTCACGGCTTACTAACGTCCTTACGTTATTAATTGAAACTCGATCGTCAATGGTTAAGTACGCTTATTGCATACCGTTTGCGTTCATCTTCAATTGACTTACTTTAACTCTAAGTGATCACACTTGAGGTTTAGTTATGACTTAACAATATTTTATTAAGTCCCTTAGTTCATTGCTAAACAATTTCCCTTCATACTCTATTTGTAACCATTCTTGTCTTTCTATGTTTTAAGGTTGGCTGCATGTAAGATTGCTGTTCAGACTTGTTATGCGCATGCTGCATGCGCCACCACTTAATACTTGAAATCCGACTTGGCCACATGCATGCGCGAAGTCTTAGTGTTAAATGTCACGCCACATGCATGATGACTCTCAGTAGTGATTCACTTCACTTTACGCTACTTGCATGACTTATTTTGCCTTGGATCAGCCCGCATGCGCACAAATACTCAAAGACCGTAAAAATTTTTAATGCTTAACTTTTTTATGTGAGATTCCCAGCCTCATAACTTCTTCGTTATAAGTCCGAATTGGCTCATTCAAGAGCCTACGGTTCACAAATTACGTACTCTATGCGTTCATGCAAAAATTTTATCTATTCATCTTCGTTTGCTAAAAATTCACCCATTAGTCCATTTTTAACAAAACGATAAACGTTCGTGAACATTTAATGCTCGTTTCTTCGTTCCAAGTTGGAATCCGGCCATTTTCGAGTCCGAAACTCTATAATTCCAAATAAGACTTGTCTCCATTGAAAACCAATGTTTCCAATCTCAATATCAAAATTCGACTTCCATTCCGAGAATTTCACGAATTCAACGATTATCGTCCAATCATGTTAATTCCGGCAAAACTTCGTTACTTGAGATTTTTAAACCGTTTCAATTGGATTCAATCCATTATACTAACATCTTGACATACATGATTCATTAACTCATAACATGATAAGTTATTACTTATTCTTGATAAATTTGTAACTTATGAAAAAATAAATTATTTATATTTGCATTACTCATGACTTATGTCTTCTTTTCATATGACCTATTAATGAGTTAAGTCATTTAATCATTATTCTTACATCTTATTAATCATACTAATTTTATTAATGTAAACATGTTACAAGTTCTAACAAGTTCTTATACTTTCATTATAAGTTCATAACTTATTTACGAATGAATTTCTTATTCATGACTTATCCTACTTTATTAAGACTTAAGCCCTTTGATTCATTATTCAAACCTTTCTTAGCATGCTTGTTCTACCAATACCCCTTCTAACTAACAATAGAAGAGAAAGAGAATCATGGTTCAAGATTACTTACTCTTGATGATTACTTGCTTAATCTTTAATCTCCTTCTTGATTCTTGAACTTCAAAGACTAGCTTCCTAGCTTTTTTTCTCAAGCCACTAAGCTATAAGTTGTTGGTGGAAAATCTAACAAAGGAAGTCTAACTTATATGTGCTTATTCTCTCAACCAAATAAGCTCTCAACTTATATGTGGGATGAAATGAGCAACACACAAAATGAAAGACAAGCTTGCTATTTATAGGAAATCTTAGATGAGGGTATAATGGTCATTAAGCCACCTCCACCTCCACCTCCTTAATCCACCTCCTTACTGTTCATCACTTTGCCCCTAAGTAAACTTGCTGCCTACACAAAATACTTGGCCATCACAACATCTATCCTTTGCTTGCCCATCACATTACTTAAGCATTAAGTTTACTTTGTCATCACACTTTTATTAGCCTCTAAGTACTTGTTTATTACTTTCAATCACCCATGGGTTTAAACCATTCTCTAACCCATTGGTTATTTACCTTGGGCTTTAGCTTAATTAACTTAGCTTAATCATTTGGGCTTGCACATTTAATTATATTGGACTTAACCATTCTTACATTTGGGCTTGGTCTTAATTCACATTTGGGCTTTAATATTTCTACACTTTAATATCCCTACAAATTCATTACATTTGGCTTAAAGCCTTTTAACGTATAATTTACGTATTAATCTCATATTCTAACTCGTATATACTTATTCATCATATACGATATACCATCATTCATACATATTCGTATAATACCTCAGATTATTCATACTTCATTATTCCGTATATAATACCTACGTATTATACTATCATTGCTTTTATTCATTAATCGCTTTACATTTCCTTCTCGTAAATCATTTTCCTAAAACGTTAGGTTTTAAGTCCACAAGCAAATATTACGTTTTTCATAATCTGAAATATTATTGGATATTCCATCTCACATCGATATTCTATCGTTACGTATTTTTCTGAAGTTCAAAAATAATTCTTGAAAGCGAAATGCGTGAATAGTGTTTTTCTAAAATTTCTAAAAGCTTTTATTTTCGCGTCTTGGAAATTCAAACACTTTAATTCTACCACGTGAGCCAAAATCCTCGATGTTTTGACGTGTCTGTCATATAACTACCTTTCATTAGCTAGGTCATAAATAATCAATTAACTTCATTTACCTTATAATTAAATAAAATTTTAATTTGCTTAATATATATATATATATATATAATATATATAATATAATTAAATTCATTTATATCATTTATTTAGTTAATAATTTAAATTCAAAATTTTTTGTTTGGTAATTTGAAAATTAAAGGATTAATATACTTCTTGTTTGGCAAAACTAAATTAAAATTACTTTAATTTATTTTACTCTTCATAAGACAAATCTTTCTCGAATCAGAATTCGTCAGTATCGATCACATGTTTGTAATCGGGTTTATACTATCAGAAATCAAATATAAAAAACATTGTGAATGTTTTCCAACTCTGGAGGTAGACCTACCTCGTAAGCTACCTCTCCAACTCTTCGTAGCACTTCAAAAGGTCCAATAAACATCGGGCTTAGTTTTCCCTTCTTACCAAAACGAATTTTCCCCTTCCAAGGAGAAACTTTTAGGAATACGTAGCTTCCTACGTCAAATGCACGATCTTGCCTGTGTTGATTAGCATACTTCTTCTGTCGGTCTTGAGCTGCTACCAATCTTATCTTGATGAGTTTGATAACCTCAGCAGTTTGTTGCACTAGTTCTGGTCCTAGCAGTTGACGTTCACCAACTTCATCCCAAAGACAAAGGAGTTCTCGTGACTTTCTCGTATAGATAACGCTTCGTAAGGCGGCATGCCGATGCTCGCGTGATAACTATTATTGTAGGTGAATTCCGCCAACGATAATTGTTCTTCCCAGCTTCCTTTGAAATCCATGACGCATGCTCTCAGCATATCTTCCAATGTCTGGATCATTCGTTCGCTTTGGCCATCTGTTTGTGGATGACAAGCCATACTCATTCGCAACTGTGTTCCCATGCTTTCTTATAGTCTCTTCCAGAAGTTTGACGTGAATCGTGGGTCTTTATCGGACACAATTGACACTGGCACTCCATGTCTCAAAACGATCTCCTTAATGTACAATCTTGCCAACTGATCAAGATTGAACCTAATCTTTATTGGTAAAAGTGCGCTCGATTTCACTAACCGGCCCACTATCACCCAAATCGTATCGCATCCTCTCTAAGTAGTTGGAAGACCCACCACAAAATCCATCGTGATGTGCTCCTACTTCTATTTTGGTATTTCCAACGGTTGAAGTAATCCGCTGGGTCTTTGATGTTCGGCTTTTACTCTTTGACATGTCATACATTTCGCCACGCATTCTGCAACATCTCTTTTCATATTTGGCCACCAAAATTGTCAGCGTAAATCTTGATACATCTTCGTACTTCCTGGATGAATTGAATATTTTAAGCTATGAGCTTCGGTCAAGATTTCATCTTTCACCGTGTGTTCTTTGGACTCGATTCTTCCTCGCATCAGTAGTAATCCTTCGGTATCGATCTTGTATTTTGTATCGCTACCGTTAACCATAATCTCTTTTATCGTCCCACATTCTTCATCTTGTAACTAAGCGTTCTTCACCTTGTCCAGTAAAGTTGGACCGGCTTCTAACTGGAATAGGCATTCGTCGGATTCCTGTGGAAATTTGATTTCCAGCTCTAGCTTTATCATTGCTGAAATGAGCTCCTCCTCAGTTGTTATCAGCATCAACTTCTCCCGACCTTTCCTGCTTAAAGCATTTGCAACCACATTTGCTTTGCCTGGATGATAATAGATCTCACAATCATAATCTTTTATCAATTCCATCCACCTTCTCTGACGCATGTTCAGATCCTTCTGAGTGAAAATATACTTCAGACTTTTGTGGTCTGTGTAGATCTCACATTTCTCTCCATAAAAATAGTGTCTCCATATCTTGAGAGCAAATACTACTGCAGTCAATTCCAAATCATGAGTCGGATAACCTTTCTCATAATCCTTCAGTTGCCTTGATGCATATGCAATAACCTTGCCATTCTGCATAAGAACACAACCCAATCCTTTGTGTGAGGCATCACTATACACCACAAAATTTCTTGTATTATCCGACAGGGTTAACACAGGTGCCACACTTAGCTTCTTCTTCAAATATTGGAAGCTCTCCTCACATTTCTCTGTCGAAACGAATTTCACAGCTTTTCGTGTCAAATTTGTTAACGGAGTGGCTATCTTAGAAAAATCTTGAATAAATCTTCTATAATAACCGGCCAGTCCCAAGAAACTCCTCACCTCCGAAGGTGTCCTTGGTTGTTCCAAATTTATTACAACTTCCACTTTCGATGGATCCACTGAAATCCCATCTTTGTCAATCATATGACCCAAGAATTGTACACAATCGAGCCAAAATTCGCACTTAGAGAATTTTACGTACAACTTTTCCTTTCTTATTGTCTCCAATGTCAAACGTAAATGTTCCACGTGTTTTTCTTGAGTTTTGGAATACACCAGAATGTCGTCGATAAATACCACTACGAATTGTCTAAGAATGGTTTAAATACCCTGTTCATCAAATCCATGAACGCAGCAGGGGCATTTGTTAAACCAAAAGACATCACCAGAAACTCATAATGTCCATACCGAGTTCTGAATGTCGTTCTAGGTATATCCTCCTTTCTTACCTTCAATTGGTGATACCCACTTCTCAAATCTATTTTCGAGAAGTACTTAGCACCCTTCAACTGGTCAAACAAGTCATCTATTCTAGGCAACAGATAACTATTCTTAATAGTGACCTTGTTTAACTCCCTATAATCAATGCAAAGACGCATTGATCCGTCCTTCTTCTTCACGAATAATAATACCGGCGCTTCCACTTTGATACACTTGGTTGAATATATTTCTTGTCCAAAGAATCTTGCAGTTGCACCATCGGTTCCTTCATTTCTACCGGAGCCATTATGTACGGGGCCTTTGAGATCGGTGCAGTTCCTGGCGCTAAGTCGATTACGAACTCAATCTCTCTGTCAGGTGGAAGTCCTGGCAAATCCTCCGAAAATACATCTACGAATTCCCTAACCACTGGTATCTCCTTCAGTTTCACACCCTTTTCTGAGTATCGACTATGTAAGCCAAATAACCCATCTATTAGACTATTACTCAACTTCTTTAAGTATTTGCTAATTACTTGCCTCCATAAAAGAAATAACCACATAACACATAACACTTTGAATAAAATAATAACTTTTATTTATTCATCATTACTTCGAAAGACATAAAAATAATAGCATCACTGCTATTTATATTCCTTCTCTGAACTACAAAAGTTATAGGACAACATCATCATTCTCATATCCCATTGTTACTTAACACTGGGGATTTACACATTATTTAACACTTATTACGTGCATAGCAGGCATATTTCCTACGATGATCTATTAAGATACTCTTAGCCTTTTCGACGCTTTCTTCCATAACTCTAACATTGTTCAACGATCTAACACGATGATGGCAGAGTCTCGAATCTGAATTGGATAACCCATGACCCGATCTTGAGCTTGATTGATCACGATTGAATACTTTATCCATCTCTTCCATCTTCATCCTCTTTGCTTGTCGTCCCTTTACCGCTTCTTATAGCTTCATTGATAAGCTTCCTTGTATGCGTCTTCAGCTCTCGCCCTCTTGGTAGCTTCTTCCTTCACCTTGTATGTTCTTCACTTCCACGACCATCTCAATCAGTTGTTCCTTCTCTCCTTCAGTCTGCATCAGCTTCTCTTCAACATTAGTTAGACGTTCATCTCGATCCTGGATATCGTCATCCTTCTATGTCATTGCAGTCTGTTGTTCAACTACTATCTCCTGCAACTCCTCAACTGTGTCATGAAGTTCCACGTTACGGTTGTAGACTTCATCATCCATACGAGCAGCCATCGAGGTTAGTGGAGTCTCTTCCTCCTAGTCCTCGTCATCCTCATCCTCCTGTGGAAACTCCACGGGATCCTCCTCATCCGTCTCCACATCATCATCCTCATCTTCAACCACTGTGACCAACGGGGTTGACTCCCGTGGTAGTAGTTGTTCCCAAACAACCTGAATGTCGCGAGGCTCCTCCTCTATAGGCATATGAGGTCCTTCCTCTCTAGCCTGACTTGATTCTCTGACATTAGTCATCCTGATAACAAACTTTTAAAGATTATTATTATTAATCATTCTACTCGACACTCACGAGCACATAAGTTATAAACACATAAGCACATAAGTGTGTTATTACTTCTTCCTTAAAACTTGATAAGAGTTATCTCCGCTATCTTTTCAAAGGTTTCTTCCTAAGGCTTTTTCCCCACCTAAGGTTCATAACCTAAAGCTTTGATACCAACTTGTGACACCCCCAAATCCCGGTACGTCATTACCTCAAGATTTGGTGTTCACTTAATCAAAACATTCATATCTAACTACCCAATCATAATATAATTGAATAAATAAACCTGCCCATACAGAATTACATTAAATAAAATCTCCCAGGTTATCTAACCTTTACAAAAATCATACATGCGGAAAATTAAATAAACTTCATTACAATCTTTAAACAAAATATAGACACTCGAAATTGTATGTACACCTGTCACTAATATTGCAGGAGGACATATTCGTCTTTCAAGAGGGAACCCTGGAAGACAGTTCATATCCATTCCGGATACTACCGAAAGTTTAGCATCAACCCCAGAACACACTGGGAGTAACAATTCCAATCTCTGATATAACCCCGAGGCGCAAGGATCCAATACCGAACACACACCCGAGAAGACCGATTAATCTCTTGAGATAACCCTGAGGTATCCAAATTTAGTCCCAATCATGGGAATAGCCACCAACCTTGGTGATCACCCCAAGGAATGCGCTTTGGTGATAACCCCGAAATGCTTGTTTCAAATGCAACCAACTTCAATCTCGGCTCTCACAACGAGATACTCCGTACCAACCCGGAGATAACACTGGGAGGACAGGCACACCTCAGAGATGACACTGAGGACCTTCAACAATTGCAGCAGTCCAATCTATCAACAACGTTGAGGGACACCAACAAGCAGACCCGATGTAACACTTTGCCAACATGGTAGCACAAGCTATGCAGCAAGGAATACCAGTCGTTGGGAATCAGCTGGATAATATCTTAGCAAACTTCAAAGACTTTAAGGCTGTAGGACCGCCGGAATTCAAAGGTACAACTGACCCTGTTTAAGCTCGGACTTGGGTTAAAGAAATTGAGAAGGTGTTCATAATGGCTAGGGTAGCTGAGGGGCAAAAGACTGCTTTTGCCACCTACATGATGAAGGGTGAGGCAAATTTTTGGTGGGAAGCGAACCATGCGAGGGAAGTAGAAGGTATAGTTACATGGGATAGGTTCAAAACACTGATTTTCAAAAAATATTTTTCACCTAGTATGCAGGCTAGGATGGAGGTGAAATTTTTAGAATTGAAGCAGAAAAACATTGTAAAACCCCAACTTTTTAAATAAAGATGAATTTTCTATAAATATTATTTTTGAATATTATGGAGTGAAATTGATATAATAGTTATGGGTATTATTTATAAATTTTGCAAAGTACGCAAGTTGTTATATAATATTAGGACGTTTCCCAGTCCACATCTCATATGGTGTCTTCTGAACCGTTTTTGTAGGAACACGGTTAAGTGTGAATGCAGCTGTATCTAGGGCATGACCCCAGAAGCTTATTGGAAGATCTGCATGACTCATCATTGATCGTACCATGTCCAACAAGATTCGATTCCTCCTCTCAGATACACCATTCTATTGGGGTGTTCCAGGTGGAGTGAGTTGTGATATAATACCACACTCATTTAGAAGGTCATCAAAGTCTTGGCTTAAGTATTCACCACCTCGATCGAATTGAAGGGCTTTTATGCTTTTGCCAAATTGGTTTTGAACTTCATTCTTGAATTCCTTGAACTTTTCAAAGGATTCGGATTTGTGTCTCATAAGATACACATATCCATATCTACTAAAGTCATCAGTAAATGTAATGAAGTAATAAAACCTACCTCTTGCTAACGAACTCATGGGTCCACATACATCACTATGTATAAGTCCCAATACATCGCTAGTCCGTTCACTGTGTGTAAAACCCCAACTTTTTGAATAAAGATGAATTTTCTATAAATATTATTTTTGAATAATATGGAGTGAAATTGATATAATAGTTGTGGGTAATATTTATAAATTTTTCAAAGTACGCAATTTGTTATATAATATTCGATTGGTCGGGGAATATTCGTTTTAACAGGGATATTAGTACAACGGCACAATCACACTGGTGGACCCCTGAATGTAATTATTGTCTTTCTGATTGAGAAAATGACAAAAATACTTTATGAAAATAATAACAAGCGGAAGTTTTACCGTTAATCGTTGAAACACCCTTATGTTAAAAGTAAAAAAATAATACGCGTAGTTGCATAGTAGCAATACAGTGATTGATTATTGATGCTTATGTGATAAGTCACTCATTTGTTTTTATTAGTATTATTAGTGTAATAAAATGTAATACTTTTATAAAGTTATTCTATAAATAGAATATATTATATTCTATTATGCATAGTGTTGCATAGTGTCCAGATAGTGTTTTTGCATAGTAAAATCTTTTTATATAAAACAAAATAATTTTATAAAGTTATTATATAAATAGAATATATTATATTTTATTATGCATAGTGTTGCATAGTGTCTCGTGATAGTGTTTTGCATAGTAAATTTTTTTTATATAAAACATAATACTTTTATAAAGTTATCTGCTTTTATTAGACAATAATTAGAATATATTATATTTTATTATGCATAGTGTTTGATAAAGGCTCGTGATAAGTGTTTGCAGATAGTAAAATCTTTTATAAAGTTATTCGCTTTATTAGATTATAAATAGAATATATTATATTTTTATTTAAAAGATTTTGCTTTAAATATGGACCGCTCATGAGTTAGTTAGGTTACTATGCAATCCATTTTTCTATAAATAGAAGCTCATTCATTCATTATTTCTTACTTAATTCACCTAAACTCTAGAGAGAGAAACTATAGAGAGAAAAAGAAAAGTGTTCTTCTACTTCACTACTTCTATATCCAAAGACTCTTCTTCATAAGGTAGGGAATATTATTTGTTGTACTCGTAAGGGGTACTCTTTTCTTTCTTATTTATGAAGAGAACTTCATTATTCCATTCTTTATTATTCTGTTGGAATAACTCAGATACGCTGCCAGTTACCCTATACTTGGTGAAATTCTTTTGTTATTTCATTCTTTATTATTCTGTTGAACATCCTGTTCGTTTCGCTTATACTGCCGGACTCGGTTCCGTTTTTTATTATTATTCTGCTTGGAATATCCTCGTTCACAAGCGCTTTCGCCTACGGGACCGGTTCCGCCTTTTATTATTATTCTGCTGAATATCTTGTCTCATATGCTTTTTACGGGACCGATTTCGCCCCTTATTAGTATTCTGCTGAATAACTCGTTTATGCGCGGTACCACATGCATGGTGATTTCGTGGTTATTCCATTCTTTATAATTCTGCTGGAAAATCCTGTTGGCGCGATTTCACCGACCGGTTCCGTTATTTAGTATTCTCGTTGAATAACTCTGCCTATGCGCACCGCATGCATGGTGATTTCTTTTGTTATTCCATTCTTTATTATACTCGGTTGGTTAAAGTTTTGACTTATACTCCATGAAATTAGTGGAATATCCTTGATAATTACGATTCATCTAAAGATCTTTTCATGGAAATATTCTTCCGAGCATTCTTGAATTTTACTCTACAAAGCAAGATCATGTTTACAATTTGACGTTATTGGTCCTTGGACAAATTAATTCTTGAACTTGTTTTATTGAATTCTTATATCATTGTCATCATCCTCATATTTATATTTTTGAAAGTCATCTGTGGCTGTAGTGCATAGATGGACTTGGTATGATTATGACTGTGGATTAATCCATGTAATCATGACCGTAATGTTACAAATGATGTGGTAAAAGTCATCATTGGCCAGTAGTGCATTGATGGATGCTTGTTGGCATGATCATGACCATTAATGAATACACAAATATTCTTGTCCCAGTAGTGCATGGATAATTGTGGTCGTGATACTAAAGAATATCCTCGTCAGTAGTGCGAGGGGTTATTCGATGATGTGAATTATTTATTGTCGAGTCTCAAACGATAAAAGTCATGAAAACCTTTTAAATCATAGAAGATAGTAGATTTTATTCACTACTTGACTCTTCTAATGGATTGCTTGTTCACCGCAGCTTAAACTTGATAGTTATTATATTTTATCGCTTTAACACCGCTGAAGGCTAACGATAAATTATTCGTATTATCTTAGTTATAGTATTTCTTCCTGGGCTAGTTGAGCTCACCCTTTCTTTTACTGTTCTCTTCAGGAAATGAGAACATAGCTGGGACTAGTTGGGGAACAGAGTGATGGTCCTAAATGGTGCATTAGTAGTCCTCATTATTCTGTGAAATAGTTTGATAATAATTGTAATGAGGACTCGTTTTGAGTTTGTATACTCTCTAGTAGACAATATTTGTATTCAAACTCACAGCTTTATGTTTTGTCGATTGTATACGACATGCTTGTATTTGAATTCTGTACCATGTAAGTGGCGACCCAAGATGGGTGACGATACCTAATTTTGGGGTCACACAGCTTGGTATCAAAGCTTAGGGATATGATCCTCGCTAAGATATGAGACTAGAACTAGGAGGAGAGAGACGGGAATTCCTTCACTAGTATGACCTACCTAAGTTTATTTGGTATTTGATTGGCTCTGCCAGAGAATAGTGATAATATGTTGTATGTCAATTAACCCTTGTTTTGTGGCGTTGTTTGAAAATGGCATCCGAGAATGTTGAGAATAGCAATGGAGCACAGGAGACCATTGAGTCTCGCATATCAATAATCGTGATAATGTGCAACAGATGGCGATAATCCTCCCAGAAACAACACCGATCAATTGACGAACGACTTGCAGACGCTTAAGAGCTTTTTAGAATTCATGCAACATCAGGAGAAGACGGGTCCTTTTCGTAATGCAGGAGGAAATAATGGCAACCCACGGTTGGTCACCGCTAAGCAATTCAAGGAGTTGGGACCACCGGAGTTTTTGGGAAAGCCAGAACCACTTACGGTGGAGACGTGGTTAAAGCAGATCACCAAGATATTTGATGTCTTGGGATGCTCCGAGGAGCAAAAGGTACCTTTTGCCACCTTTATGTTGCGTGAAGAGGTAGATCAGTGGTGGGAATATGTAAAACGTACCCAGCCTGACGCACTCAAGATGTCTTGGGAGAAGTTCCAAGAGTTGTTCAAGGACAAGTACTTTCCCGAAAGTATTCGTCATATGAAGGAGGTGGAGTTTATCAAGTTTGAACAAAACAATATGACTGTGTCGCAATAAGAGACTAAATTTGCGGAGTTATCCCGGTTTGCATCCCATTTGGTCGATAATGAGGAGTGAATGACGCGAATGTCTTTAAGAGGTTTGAAGCCGGAGATACGCCAATATCTTATTTCTCATAAACTGTGTTTGTATTCAGATGTTGTAAATAGGGCTCAGTTAGTGGAGCGCGATAACGAGTCAACGTAACCAAAAGAGAGCAGCCGGCAAAATGATAATACCGGTGATAACAGTCATCAAAGCGGTGACAATAAGCATAGAGGGAATCAACATGCCAGAAATGGTAACCACTTCGGTGGTAATCATGGTCAAAATAATAAGAATGGACATTTCAAGAAGAGGAGATTCAACAATGATGGAAAGACATCAAGACCAAAGACCTGCTTGTTAAGGAAGGAGAATGACCACCTATCATATGCTTCAAATGCGAGGGAGGGACACATCACCAAATCACATGATGTCATTCAAAGCATGTTATAATTGTGGAAGAGAAGGTCACTTAGCCCAATTTTATCGTTCACCGAAGACAAGTTCAGCTAGGATGGAGGCACCAAAGGTCGTCCCAGAAAATTCAAAGCCGATACTTTAAGAGAGAACATTTTTTTTCGTGACAAGGAACCTAAATAAAATTATCACGGGTATGTTAGTCATAAACTCTTGTGAAGTCTATACCGTGTTAGATACCGGTTCTACTCACTCTTTTATTTCACCTAGTTGTGTTCAATGTTTGAATTTAACTCTGGAGAAGTTAGATTTTGATTAATTTGTTGAAACTCAGTTGGGAGAAACCTTCATTACCTCCACTATTTATAAATCTTGTTCAAATCAACACTTTCACGTTACCTGTCGATTGTATCTCTTTGAAAATACTTGCCTTTGATGTGATTTTAGGAATCGATTGGTTAACTACTCATCATGCTTTTCAATCAGTTGTTAGTTTTCATATTCCTAACCAACCTCATTATGCTAATTCAAGCAACCAAATCACTAAAGTCAATCATGGTCATATCAAGCCATAAGTAAAGAGCCCCGGTCCTTTTGTTGTTGACTTCCTTGTATGGAATGCACCAAAGCCAGACTTTCTGTAGGCGACGCTGTGAATGACGATGGCAAGTTGATAGGTATCAATGTGACGTGTTACCCAAGTCTTGGATGAGAGTCACAGTTTTGAATGATATTTCTATTGTTAATAAATTTCCTTACGTATTCTTGAAGACTTCTTAGCCTACCCCTAAAGAGTGAAATCGAATTTTGTATTGACCCCAAAGACAAAACCCATTTCTAAAACCCTCAAATATTTCTTCAACTAAAATGAACGTAATATGCGCCAAAGACGCTTGGCTCAAGTCGTTGAAGATTACGATCGTACATTCAATACCATCGTGGGAAAGCGAATGTGGCAAATGACGCGTTGAGTAGAAGATCATATTATTTACTGAGTGCGATGTTGTTAACACAAAGACCCATTTCGCATTTACTTACAAATGATGAAGATAGAGTTAAAGACTTTAGGAACCCACGTGAAGATAACGAATATACGAGTAGAATTAATCGACTTTAATCGATAAAGTTAAAGCCGTTCAAGCTACACACCCGGAGCTGATGAATATGAAGAATTAAGAAGGTTCAAGAGCGCATTATTCTAGAAGCAAGAATCAATGAAGAAGGAATACTTCGAGTCAACTCCAGACTTTGTGTTCCTAACGGCCCTGATTTAAAATATAAATTCATGATGGAGGCGCACAACACACCGTTTGCAATCCATCCTGGGAGTACCAAAATGTATCATGATCTTCGACATACATTTTGGTGGGACAATATGAAGAGAGAGATAGCGCTGTTTATCTCAAGGTGTCTAACGTGTCAATGAGTCAAGGCGGAGCATCAAGTACCAAAAGGTTCATTGCAACCACTTGAAATTCAAGAATGGAAGTGGGGAGCACATTACCATGGATTTCACATCGGTCTTCCCAAAGTTTCTCAAGGCATAGATGCGATTTGGGTCATTGTTGATAGATCGACCAAGTCCGCTCATTTTTTACCGATACGAAACTTATACACTTGAACGCCTTGCTCAGATGTACATAAACGAGGTTGTAAGATTGCATGGTATGCCAGTATCCATAGTTTCTGATCAAGTCCCAAGATTCACTTCGCGATTTTGGGTTAGTTTACAAAAAGCTATGGGCACAGATTTACGATTTAGCTCGGCATATCATCCTCGCATTTGACGGACAATGAAGAGGACTATTCAAACTCTTGAAGATCTATTAAGACTATGTGTCCTTGATTTCAAGGGAAGTTGCGACAAGTTCTTACCATTGGTGGAGTTTTCCTACAACAACAATTATCAAGCAAGTATCGGCATGGCTCCATTCAAGCGCCAGTATGGAAGAAAGTGTCATTCTCCAAGATGTCAGGTGATGAGGTGGGTGAAGCAACGTTGTTGGGACCAGAGTTGGTACGTATGACTACAGAAAAGATTCAAACGATCCGGCAACGTATAAAAACCTCACAAGATCGACAAAAGAGTTATGCTGATCTTCATCGAAAGGACGTGGAATTCGATATAGGAGATCATGTGTTGTTACGTGTTGCTCCATGGAAAGGAGTTACGAGATTTGGAAAGAGAGGAAAGCTCAATTCTCAATTCATCGGCCCATTTTTAATCTTTGATCGAGTAGGAACTGTGGCCTATAGACTCGCTTTACCGCCAAATATGTCTCGTGCTCATAACGTTTTTCACATATCCATGTTACGTAAATATGTGGAAGACCCGAACCACATTATTTAGTTGGAACCGGATGAAATAGCGAAAGATTTGACGTATGAAGAGGTTCCTGTTCAAATCTTGGATAAGAAGGAACATATTCTACACACCAAGGTTATACCTCAACTCAAAGTTTTGTGGAGAAACCATGATGTTGAGGAAATGATTTTGGAGTTAGAATCTGAAATGAAATCAAGGTATCCTTACCTCTTCGATATACCAGGTACGTACCCTAATTTCGAGGGCGAAATTTCATAAGAAGGGGAGATTGTAAAACCCCAACTTTTTGAATAAAGATGAATTTTCTATAAATATTATTTTTGAATATTATGGAGTTAAATTGATATAATAGCTATGGGTAATATTTATAAATTTTGCAAACTACGCAAGTTGTTATATAATATTCGATTGGTTGGGGAATATTCGTTTTAACATGGAATATTCGCATACAACAAGCACAATCATCAAAGTGGACCCCATAATGTAATTATTGTTTGATTGAGAAAACGACAAAAATACTTTTATGAAAATAACTATGGAAGTTTTACCGTTAACTGCTGAAACACCCGGTGTTAAAAGTACAGTAATAAGCGTAGTTGCATAGTAGCACACGGTATTGATTATTGATGCTTATGTGATAAATCACTCAGTTTTGTTTTATTGGTATTATTAATGTAATAAAATAGAATACTTTTATAAAGTTATTCTATAAATAGAATATATTATATTCTATTATGTATAGTATTGCATAGTGTATGCATCGTATTTTGCATAGTAAAATCTCTTTATATAAAATGTAATACTTTTATAAAGTTATTCTATAAATAGAATATATTATATTTTATTATTATGCATAGTGTTGCATAGTGCCCGCATAGTGTTTTTTGCATAGTAAATTTTTTTTATATAAAATATAATACTTTTATAAAGTTATCTGCTTTATTAGACAATAATTAGAATATATTATATTTTATTATGCATAGTGTTTGCATAATAAAATCTTTTATAAAGTTATTCGCTTTTATTAGATTATAAATAGAATATATTATATTTTATTTAAAAGATTTTGCTTTAAATATGGACCGTCGATTAAAGTAAATCAATCTCAGACCGCTCATGAGTTAGTTACTATGCGTACCATTTTTCTATAAATAGAAGCTCATTCATTCATTATTTCTTACGAATTCCTCGAAACTCTAGAGAGAGAAACTATAGAGAGAAAAAGAAAAGTGTTCTCGCTACTTCACTACTTCTATATTCAAGATTTTCTTTCTAAGGTAGGGAATATTATTTGGTGTACTGTAAGGGTACTCTTTCTTTCTTATTTATGAAGAGAACTTCATTATTCCATTCTTTATTATTCTCGTTGAATAACTCAGATACGCTGGCTACCTTATACTTGGTGAAATTCTTTTTGTTATTTCATTCTTTATTATTCTGCTGGAAAATCCTCGTTCACATGCGCTTACGCCGGACCGGTTCCGCCTTTTTATTATTATTCTCGCTGGAATATCTTGTTCGTCTAGCTTTTTTAACCTAGTTCCGCCTTTTATTATTATTCTCGTGGAATATCCTGCATCGTTTCTTTTACGCGGACCGATTCCGCCCTTATTAGTATTCTGTTG
Source organism: Panax ginseng (assembly GCA_020205605.1). Lineage (NCBI taxonomy): Eukaryota > Viridiplantae > Streptophyta > Magnoliopsida > Apiales > Araliaceae > Panax > Panax ginseng. Next base: position 50,521,614 of record CM035143.1, on the reverse strand, counting down.
AATAACCTCGTCGATGCGAAGTCCGCATGCATGGTGATTTCTGTTGTTATTCCATTCTTTATTATTCTCGTTGGAACATCCCGCTTGCATGCAATTTCAATCGACTTCGGTTCCGTTATTTAGTATTCTCGTTGAATAACTCGCTCATGCTAAGTACCGCATGCATGGTGATTTCTTTTGTTATTCCATTCTTTATTATACTCATTGGTTAAAGTTTTGACTTCTATACTCCATGAAATTAGTGGAATATCCTTGATAATTGCGCTTCATCCAAAGATCTTTTCATGGAAATATTCTTCTAAGCATTCTTGAATTTTACTCTACAAAGCAAAGATCATGTCGACAATTTGGACGTTATTGGTTCTTGGACAAATTAATTCTTGAACTTGTTTTATTGAATTCTTATATCATTGTCATCATCCTCATATTTATATTTTTGAAAGTCATCTGTGGCCTTCAGAGTGCATAGATGGACTTGGTATGATTATGACCAGTGGATTATTCTATTGTAATCATGACCTTAATGTTACAAATGATGTGGTAAAAGTCCTCATTGGCCCGTGAGTGCATTGATGGACAATTGTTGGCATGATCATGACCATTAATGAATACAAAATATTCTTGGCCCAGAGTGCATGGATAATTGTGGTCGTGATACTAAAGAATATCCTCGGCAGTAAAGTGTAAGTGATTCGATGATGTGAATTATTTATTGCCGAGTCTCAAAGGATAAAAGTCATGAAAAACCTTTTAAATCATAGAACATAGTAGATTTTATTCACTACTTGACTCTTCTAATGGATTGCTTGTTCCGTTGCAGTTAAACTTGATAGTTATTATATTTTATCAGTTTAACACTGTAGAAGGCTAACGATAAATTATTCTGCATTATCTTAGTCATAGTATTTCTTACTAGGCTAGTTGAGCTCACCCTTTCTTTTACTGTTCTCTTCAGGAAATGAGAACATAGCTAGGACTAGTTGGGGAACAGAGTGATGATCCTAGATGATGCATTAGTAGTCCTCACTATTCTGTAAAATAGTGTGATAATAATTATAATGAGGACTCGTTTTGAGTTTGTATACTCTCTAGTAGACAATATTTGTATTCAAACTCACAGTTTATGTTTTGTCGTATTGTACACGACAGTTGTATTATTAAGTTGTATTTGAATTCTATACTATGTATCTAGCAACTCAAGATGGGTGATGTATACCTAATTTTGGGGGCGTCACAAACATGACTTTGCATGTCGAATCACGCTGTATGAAATTCAATGAGTTAATAGGTTTGCCCCGCATCAAGTTGATACTTGAGGCTAGAAAAGCGAGAAGGTTTGAGCTGGGATTAAAACCCTGGCTCTACAACAAGGTGGCGGTGTTGCAGATTCCTACATTTGCAGCACTCATGGAAAAGGCGATTATTGCTGAGGAGGGGAGTGAGGCTTTGAGCCTCTACAACAAGGAGAGGAAGAATAAGGGTAAGACCGAAGGGGCTGGGAAGGTGGAAATTAATAGTGGGAGTAGGGGTGGTAATAGTAGTAACAAGAGGAAGGGGAACTACGTTGGGAATGTTCAGATCAAGCAGGAAGGTGCTAAGAAGCCAGCGGTATAGTGCAAGACATGTGGGAAGAACCACTCGGGGGAGTGTTTGAATGGGAAGTTTGTTTGTTATAAGTGCGGGCAGGAGGGCCATATCTCTCCCAACTGCCCCAATCCTAAGATGAATAATGGATGTTTTATATGCGGATCGACTGAGCACAAGGTGAAAGATTGTCCGAAGAGGAGGGTGGAGACAAGAAGTGTGAACACGGCACTCGGCAAAGGACTTTATCAATCAATCACCTGGATCACTTCACAAACAAGCCAACAAAATCAACAAAGAAGTGGTCTACAACATGATACGAGTGATACTTAACAAATGGGCAATGGAACTCCAGGTATTATTCGTACAATTGTTATTTTATTATATATGATTTTCCTATATATTGTAAATTATTTTATAAAGAAATTTTGAGGGAGGAATTTGAGTTCTTTTAGAAATTAAATTTCCGTTTAATCAGAAAGACAAGCTTTATGTGAATAGTTAAAGATTAGTTCGATCAAATTATGATCGAGATCTACTAGCAATGATTGTGTAAGCTATGTATCCTTATATGTATAGGTTTTAAAACGGTGATTCCGGGGACAGAATCTTTATAAGGGAGGGTGAATGTAACAACCCGATATTTTCTATAGAAATAAATAAGAAATTTTGCGTATAATTTTTTTTTTTATTTTAAAGATGAGGATTTGTACAAGATAATGTGTATATGTATTTATGTGGTAAATAAAAATATATTTATTACATAAATATTTATAAATAAATTTATTTTAGAATTATTGATTATTATAAAGTATATTCTTATAATAATTAATTTTAAGATAGAAATGTTTTTATTATTTTCCATAAAAATATAATCATTTATTATTTAAATAATATAGAAGTGATTTTTAGAATAATTATACTAATTATTTTATTATATGTATTTTAGTACTGATTATTAAGTTAATTATTTTACCTTAATTATTAAGGTTAAATATGAAAGAATAAATCGGATATGGAATCCAAACCCTAATTTTGTATTATTGTCAAGGTATGAGAATAATAATATAATATTAATTATATTTTGATTTTTCAAATTGCTATGAATATGTATTCAGTATGTCCAGAGATTGATAATGGTTGGTCAATTACAATTACTATTATGACCAAACCCTAGTAATAATATTAAACCCTAATTTGAGATCCAATTTAGAGTACAAGATTATTATATAAATGTGTTATATAATTTATGTTGTGGATTAATTAGGTAAACCCTAATTAAAAAATCTAGAAACCCTAATCTTTAGAAAACCCTAATTAATATTTCGAAAACCTAATTTTTGAAATGAGAAAACCCTAACTTGAAACTCAATCATGAGTTCGAGATTATTATATAACTGTGTTATGTGATTTCATGATTAATTAGGTTAACCCTAATTAACATTTAGATATATTAATTTCTAGAAACCCTAATTTCTAAAATTAGTAACCCTAATTAGAAATTATAAAAAAATTATTACTAATTTTAAACTCTAATTGCCAAAGTAGCAAAGTTAATTATAATTAGTGATTTTAAACCCTAATGTTCCTGTATAAAGTAATTAGAAAATTAATCATAATTATGAAACCCTAATTTCAAAATTTTAGAAACCAAAAGTTATTTAATTTTTATTTAATTTTATTTTGTGCAAACCCTAATTGCTAATCCTATTATTGATTTGTGCTAAACCTTAGGGTTAAACCCTAAGGGTCAAACCCTAAGGGTTTGCCAAATGACAAGAATGCCATTAAATGGAAAATACAAATGACCATTTTGCCCCTTTGCATTATTAAAGCTACAAACTAGGTTTTGAAAATAGGAAGAGTGGGTGACCAACTTGTTTGACAAATGTGACTCAAAAATGACAGCAACTCAGCCAGCAATCAGCCATATACAATGCACACAAGTATTATAAATAGATTTGGAGATAGAGAAAGTGTCACTTGTTCACTTATTTTTGTCAAACACTCAAACCTTTTCTCTCAAACCCCAAACCTACGAAATTCTCTCCTAAGATCAGTCAAGAACCGAGCCCCACTAATATCAAAAACAAATCAGTAGCCTAAGATCAAGATTGATCAAAGTAAATGTATAAATCCTAGCTTGATTTTTGACCTTTGATGATGTGTTAGATGTTGTTTTTTTATGTTAAATATGTTGTATAAGGTGTCTAAGGATGATCTGGGTGGCTAGATGTTGAATCCATAATATCTAAAGGCTCGGATTTGAAGATTTACAAAATCTGGAAAAAAGTTCAACAGTCGTCTGATAACGAATGTCAGGTCATGTAGATCTCTGTACGTGTTTGATTTTTGTGTTTTAAGTGTTGAATATGGTAGTCTGTTATGAGATCGTTGCTCTGGATCAAGAATCAGGCCTAGATCAGTTGTAGATTGTAAGTTATAACCAGTCAAAGGTCGTTGACCGGCATTGACCGAGCCATTTCTGGGTTACCCAGAAAGTTTCCATGTCGGTCTGACAGTAGGTTTATGGCCTTGTATCTTGCAAGTGTTAGTTTGTTTGTTGTTGATGTTGTAATATATTTGTACTCTAGTATTTGGACTTCAATATTAAGCTTTTATATCACTTAAATATCTAACGGATCAAAGTCAGTGGAAGGTCAAGCCATGCTAGAAGATCATGAACTTAGTTTTCTGGGTAACCTAGAAAACTTAAGAGCATGATCTCTGACAAGGTTTGACCAACATATATCTTTATTATTTGTTTGTTGTTTTATCGTTTTTATGTAATGGATCTCTAGATTTACATGTTGTCTACATACTGCAAAGCTTAGATCACAAAAACATCAAAAGGATTTCAAGTTATGGAAGCCCAAATTAGGCCTCATTTATTTGTTCTTCATTTCGGGTAACCTGTAAATGAAGAACAGTCCGAACAACCACTTTTAAAGGCTCAGATCTCGTTGTTTATTCACGTTATGATGATGTTTATTGTTGGATCGTGTAGTCTTGTATTTGTACTACATGATCTGACAAACAACAGACCCAGAAACACAACACACACTAAATTATGATTGTCAAACTAAGCAACTTGAAATCGCATAATGAATGTTCGGGTTTAGCCAAGAACACGAAGAACACCTATAGCGGCAGTTACGTCCATTATAAAGCGCCTTTAGCGACACTTTTAATCAAATTAATTATTTAAAATCTAAAAATTATTTAAAAATAGTAATTAATTTCCGAAAATTACAAAAATTATTTTTAAATTATAAAAAATTAAATATTAATAATTTGAAATATTTTTCATAAATATTAGTATTTATTTAAATATTATTGATAATTAATTTATTTATTAAATGCAATAAATAAATTAATTAAAAATGATTTTATTATATTAAAAAACATTTTAAATGATAATAAGTTATTTAAAAAATATTTTAAGTTATAAAATATAAATTTTAATATTTTAAAGCAAATTTCATTAATTATTTAAAATTAATGATCATTAAGTTATTTACTAAATGAATTAAATAAATTAATTAAAAAGATTTTATTATATAAAAATCATTTTAAATAATAATAAGGTATTTAAAAATATTTTAAGCTATAAAATATAAATTTTAATATTTAAAGATAAATTTCATTAATTAATTATTATTAATGATATTAAAGTTATTTAATAATTATATTAAATAATTTAGTTTAAAAATGATTTTAATACTATAATAATCATTTTAAATGAAAATAAAGTGTTTAAAGATATTTTAAGTTATAAAATATAACTTTTAATATTTAAATGATAATTTTATTAATAATTTAATATTAATAATTATTAATTTATTATTAATGATATTAAATTTATTTAATAATTATATTAAATAAATAGTTTAAAAATGTTTTAATTAATTTAAAAATCATTTGAAAAGGATATAAATGAATTAAAAATATTTTAAGTAATGATTAATAACTTTTAATATTTTTATAAATAGTACGTTAATACTTTAATGTTAATGGTAATTATTTAAAAATAATTTTAAATATTTTAAAATCATTTAAGGGTAATATTAATACTTTAAAAGTATTTTAAGTTATTATAAATAACTTTAATATTTTGGAAATGATTTCATTAATAGTTTAATATTAATTAAATATTAATGATAATAAAATTATTTAATATTTAAATCATTTAATAATGATTCCGGTGTTTGAAAATTCATGATAAATTATAATAAATGTTTTAAAATTATATTAAGTCATTTAAAAATAATATGACTGATATTTATAGATATTGAGTTACAGAATAGAGTCTTAGACTCGATAATTACCCGATAAAGCTGTCGTTACACCGACATGTTTAAGAAATTGATCTGGACTTAGATAATTTAATTAGATATGTGATTATTTGTGATTCAATGGTTGTTAAACATGGGTAATAATGTGATTAGGTTATGTGCTGACTGCGAAATGCAGTACTATGTGTTATAGTATATTGTTCTAATCGAACGAATGATCTGATTAATGATAGGTCGTGATATAAATGATAAATCTAAATTGCAAATTGTAAGCAGCGCATCAGGCAAGTATCTTACTTTTGCATTTTCTTTATACAATGGACATGAGTAAGAATGTTTCTAAACTATAATATTACTGTATAGATTATTAACCCTATATTATATACGCTCATTGATTATCAACATGTTAGTATATGGTAATTCAGATATATATATTCTATTTGTTAATTTCTATAAATGGTTAAACAAGTGTCCCCACTTGGATAATCATTGTATTTAATCACATGTTGATATACCTTTGTCAATTACCCGTATACATATATGTTGAATTATAGATTATTGTTGAACAAGATAAAACCTTTGATTTGGAACCCAGACAATTATGAACATCCCTATACTGTGACGCCCCCAAAATAGGTATACATCACCTATTTTGAGTCGTCAAATACATGGTACAGAATATAAATACAACTTAATTATACAACCTGTCATCTAAAAAGTAACGACAAAACATAAGTCATGAGTTTTAATACAAATCATCATCATCTAGACAATATTCAAACTCAAATTCAATATTATTACATTTATTTTTCACTATTTCACCGAATAGTGAGGACTACTAATCTTTCATCCATGCCGTCACTCTCTGTTCCCCGACTAGTCCCTGCTACGTTCTATTTTCCTGAAGAGAACAATAAAAGTAAAAGGTGAGCTCAACTAGCCCAGTAGGAAATATTATGACAAAGATAATGCGAATATATTATCGTTAGCCTTAAAACATGATGTTAAACCGATACAATATAACAACCATCAAGTTTATCTGCAGCGGAACAAGCAATCCATTAAAAGAGTCAAGTAGAGAATAAAATCTACTATTTTTTATGACTTAGAAGGTTTTTCATCACTTTTATCGTTGGAACTCAGCTTAATAAATAATCCACATCATCGAATCACCCCTGCACTACGGCCAAAGATATTCTTTAGTATCACGACCACAATTATCCATGCACTACGGGCCAAGAATATTTGTGTATTCAATAATGGTCATGAGCATGCCAACAACTGTCCATCAATGCTCTACGGGCCAATGAGGACTTTTTCCACATCATTTGTAACATTACGGTCATGATTACATTGAATAATCCCTGGTCATAATCATACCAAGTCCATCTATGCACTATAGGCCACTGATGACTTTCAACAAAATATAAACATGAGGATGATGACAATGATATAAGAATTCAATAAAACAAGTTCAAGAATTAATTTATCCAGGAATTAATAACGTCCAAATTGTCAACATGATACTTTTTGTAGAGTAAAATTCAAGAATGCTCGTAAGAATATTTCCATGAAAAGATCTTTGGATGAAGCGCAAATATCAAGGATATTCCACTAATTTCATGGAGTATAGAAGTCAAAACGTAACCAATCGAGTATAATAAGGAATGGAATAACAAAAGAAATCACCGGGCATGCGATAGACCGCCAAACAGCGAGGTTATTCCAATGTAATAATAAATAACGGAATCAGTCCCATATAAAACACATGTACGAGCGAGATATTCAACCTGAATAATAAAGATTTTAATCGGTCCCAGAAAACGCATGTATAACATGATATTCTAACGAATAATAATAAAGACGGAATCGGGTCCGGTGTAAAAAGCACGCATGTGATGTTCCAATGAGAATGATAAAGAATGGAACAATGTAAGAATTTCACCAAGTATAGGGTAGCTTGCATATACAAAGTTATTCCAACAAAATAATAAAGAATGGAATAACAGAAGTTCTCTTCATGGATAAGAAAGAAATAATACTCCCTACCTTAGAAAAACTGGATACTGGAATAGTGAGGTAGCAGACTTCTCTTCTTCTTTCTATAATTTCTCTCTATAATAATCGCTCTAAAGCTTTTGTGAATTGGTGAGAAATGAAGGAAGAATGAGCGTCTATTTATAGAAAAATATAGTTTCGATAATTGCACGTTTTGGGGCTCGAAAAATTATAGTACAATACCTCCAACTTTTCTTTCATTTTTAATTTAGTCCTGCAAGTATTATCAATCTTGCACCAACTCTCCTAATAATAAATAATGTGAATCAATAGTTCAATTATGTGAATCAATAGTATAATCATTTGAAAAATATGAATTACAGTATGGTACCTCCATCTATACCTCCATTTTTAACTTAGTCATGCAAGTATTATCAATCTTGCACCAACTCCCCTAATAGTAAATAATGTGATTCAATAGTACACATATATGAACAAATAGTTATATAAGCATGTGAATTAGTAGCAATTAATTGCTCATTTATCTGATAAATTACCCGATTTATCAATATAATCCCTAGACATCAATTATCATCGGAATAAATGTCGATTTTCACTAACACAAACAATTCCAACATAATAAAACTTTTTTTATCAAAAATATAAATTTTGGAATTTCGAAGTTTGACTTTTCCCGAAAAAGTCAAATGTTGACTTTTTGACCAAATAGTGAATCCCAGAAAATTTTGTGTTTATAGACTATTTTTACTAATTTCGTCGTTCCGGACTCAAATATTACGTCCGCGTCTCCAAATTCAACTCCGAACAACATTCATCATTAATATTATAACTCACAATATTTATCAACCAGGTCGTTCCTAGGAAAGAGGGGGCTTTCCAATAAGGATTTCTCCCTATTAGTGCGCAATTAGGTGACCAAACCTCTCCTTGACAGAACTTCTAGACATTGTAAATATTGAAATTTATAATATGAATAACTTTGTCGTCTCAAGTATTGATTTAATAAAAAAACATTTTATGCAGATGATACTGTGACAATAATTGAATCAATAATATGATAGATATGATGCAGCAATTACTGTAGCAATAATTGAGTATAACTGACTGACTTCTCACGTAAGTATCAATAATCAATACTGTGTGCTACTATGAAACCACGCGTATTACTGTACTTTTAATACCGGGTGTTTCAACAGTTAACGGTAAAACTTCCGCCGTTATTTTAATAAAGTATTTTTGTCGCTTTCTCAATCCGACAATAATTATGTTGTGGGGGTCCACCAATGATTGTGTTATTGCATTTAATATTCCCCGTTAAAATGAATATTCCCCGACCAATCGAATATTATATAACAACTTGCATACTTTGCAAAATTTGTAAATATTACCCACAACTATAACATTATATCAAATCCACACCATAATATTCAAAAATATATTTCGAGAAAATTTAACCTTTATTCAAAAAATTGGGGTCTTACAACCTCCCCTTCTTATGAAATTTCGTCCTCGAAATTAGGGTGCGTACCTGGTATGTCGAAGAGGTAAGGATATCTTGATTTCATCTCAGATTCTAACTCAAGGTCATTTCTTCCACATCGTGGTTTCTCTATAAAACTTTGACTTGAGGTATAACCTTGGAGCGTAGAATATGATCCTTTTTATCCAAGATTTTAACAGGTAACTCTTCATACGTTAAATCTTCCTCTATCTCGTCTGGTTCTAATTCAATAATGTGGTTCGGGTCTTTCACATATTTATGTAACATAGATATGTGAAAAACGTTATGAACACAAGACATACTTAGCGGTAAAGCGAGTCTATACGCCTACGCCTTCCTACTCGATCGAGGATTAAAAATGGGCCAATGAATCGAGGGTTGAGCTTTCCTCTCTTTCCAAATCTTGTAACTCCTTTCTATAGGCCACAGTTCCTACTCGATCAAAGATTAAAAATGGGCCGATGAATTGAGAATTGAGCTTTCCTCTCTTTCCAAATCTCGTAACTCCTTTCCATGGAGCAACACGTAACAACACATGATCTCCAATATCGAATTCTACGTCCTTTCGATGAAGATCAGCATAACTCTTTTGTCGATCATGTGAGGTTTTTATACGTTGTCGGATCGTTTGTATCTTTTTGTAGTCATACACACCAACTCTGGTCCCAACAACATTTCTTCACCCACCTCATCCCAGCATATTGGAAAATGACACTTTCTTCTATACAGCGCCTCAAATGGAGCCATGCCAATACTTGCTTGATAACTGTTATTGTAGGAAAACTCCACCAATGGTAAGAACTTATCCCAACTTCCTTGAAGTCAAGGACACGAGTCTTAATAGATCTTCAAGAGTTTGAATGGTCCTCTCCGATCGCCTGTCGATCCGAGGATGATATCTTAGAAAGCTAAATCGTAAATCTGTGCCCATAGCTTTTTACAAACCAACCCAAAATCTTGAAGTGAATCTTGGGTCTCGATCAGAAACTATGGTTACTGGCATACCATGAAGTCTTACAATCTCATTTATGTACATACAAGCAAGACGTTCAAGTGTATAAGTTTCTCGTATAGGTAAAAAATGAGCAGACTTGGTCAATCTATAAACAATGACCCAAATTTCATCTATGCCTTGAAAAACCATGGGAAGACCAGTAACGAAATCCATTGTAATGTGTTCCCACTTCCATTCTGGAATTTCAAGTGGTTGCAATGGACCTTTTGGTACTTAATTCTCCGCCTTGACTCGTTGACAAGTTAAACACCTTGAGATAAACTCTACTATCTCTCTCTTCATATTGCTCCACCAAAATGTATGTCGAAGATCACGATACATTTTGGTACTCCCAGGATGGATTGCAAACGGTGTGTTGTGCACCTCCATCATGATTTTATACTTTAAATCAGGGTTGTTAGGAACACAAAGTCCGGAGTTGACTTTCAAGTATTCCTTCCTCATCGATTCTTGCTTCCGTGATAGCACCTTCTTGCACTTTCTTCTTCATACGCATTAGCTCCAAATGCCGTAGCTTGAAGCGACTTTAACTTTATCGATTAAAGTCGTTTCTACTCGTCTGTTTTCCATCATCATGTGGGTCCCTGGAGTCTTTATCTCTAACTTCATCCTTCGCAAGTCATACAAAATGGGCCTTTGCATTGACAATATTGTACTGCGTGCCAAGTATGATCTTACTACTCGGTCGTCGGCTACCACGTTCGCTTTTCCAGGATGGTATTGGATGGTATGATCATAATCTTTCAATAGTTCAAGCCAACATCATTGTCACATGTTGAGTTCCTTTAGGGTGAAGAAATATTTGAGGCATTTATGATCCGTGTAGATCTCCACCTTCTCTCCATACAGGTAATGCCTCCAAATCTTAAGCGCAAAAACGACAACTGCCAACTCTAGATCATGAGTAGGGTAATTCCTCTCATATTCTTTGAGTTATCGTGAGGCATAGGCTATGACTTTCCCATGTTGCATGAGAACACATCCTAACCCTTTGCCTGAAGCATCACTGTAGATGACAAATCCCTACGAGCCAGATGGTATTGTCAGAACAGGTGCTTAAATGAGTCTCCTCTTGAGTTCTTGAAAACTCTTCTCACATTCCTCACTCCAACCGAACTTTGTATCTTTTCGAGTCAGCTGAGTTAATGGAGTAGCGATTTGAGAAAATCCTTCCACGAATCTCCGATAATAACCAAATTTAACGAGAAAGCTACGTATTTGGTCCATTGATTTAGGTTGCTCCCGACTTTGAATAGCTTCAATCTTTGATGGGTCAATGATATTCCATGACTTGATATCACGTGCCCAAGGAATGCAACTTCCTCAAGCGAAACTCGCATTTGTTCAACTTGGCATATAGCTTGTTTTCACGAAGCTTTTGGAGTATCGACCTCAAGTGTTGCTCATGATCTTCACCTTTTTTGGAATATATGAGGATGTCATCAATAAAGACGACCACAAAATGATCCAAATATTCCATGAATACTCGGTTCATCATATCCATGAAGGCAGCAGAAGCATTAGTCAATCCAAAAGACATGACTAAGAATTCATAATGCCCGTCATCGAAGTTTTGAAGGCGATCTTTGGAATATCCTCGATTTTAACCTTCAAATTGATGATATCGAATCGAAGATCGATCTTGAAAAAATTGTGCTCCTGTAACCGATCAAACAGTCATCAATACGTGGCAATAGGTACCTATTTTTGATAGTGACGTGATTCAACTCCCGATAATCAATACAAAGTCGCATACTCCCATCTTTCTTCTTCACGAATAGAGCGAGGAGCACCCCGAGGAGACGTACTTGGGGCCTAATGAAACAAATGTCTAACAATTCCTGCGAATTGGGTCTTTAACTCCTGAAGTTCAATAGGAGCCATTCGATATGGGGCTTTGGAAATGGGTTTTGTACCGGGTTCAAGGTCGATACAAAATTCAACTTCACGCTCTAGGGGTAGGCAAGGAAATTCTTCAGGGAATACGTCAGGAAATTTATTAACAATAGAAATATCCTTCAAATCTGACGTATTTTTGTTTAAATTCGTGACATGAGCTAAGAAAGCTTGACATCTGTTTTTCAATAAACGAATAGCTTTATGGCTTGAGATGACCGTGATTGATTTTAATGGTTTGGTCGCTTGAATTCGCATAATAGGTTTATTAGGAATATGAAAGCTAACAACCTTACGAAAACAATCAATTTTAGCATGATGAGTAGTTAACCAATCAATCCCTAGAATCACGTCAAATGCAAGTATTTTTAAGGAGATAAGATTGACAGGTAACGTGCGGTTACCGATTTGAATCAAATAAGACTTATAAACAGTGGATGTAATGAAGGTTTCTCCTAATGGAGTTTCAACAGATAAGTCAAAGTCTAATTTCTCCGGAGTTAAATTTAATCATTGAGCGCAAGTAGGAGAAATAAAAGAATGGGTAGAATTGGTATCAAATAAGGTATAGACTTCGGGTTCCTTGCTTTCTGGGAGGTCACAACAAACGCTCTCCCTTGCACTACCGGCTTTGACTTTTCTGGGACGGCCTTTGGTGCCACCATCCTAGCTGAACTTGTCTTCGGTGAATGATAAAATCGGGCTAGGTGACCTTCTCTTCCACAATTATAACACGTTTTGGATGGCATCGCGCAGTTTGGACTGATATATCCCTCCCCTCCGCATTTGAAGCATATGATAGGTGGTCGTTCTCCTTCCTTAACCACGGTTCTTTGGTCTTTGACGTCTTTCCATCATTGTTGAATCTCCTTTTCTTGAAATGTCCATTTTTACTGTCTTGGCCATTATTACCACCGAAGTGGTTACCATTTCTGGCATGTTGATTCCCTCCACGTTTGTTGTCACCGCTTCAATGACTATTACCACTGGTATTTTCATGTTGTCGGCTGCTTTCTCTTGGTTGCGTTGACCCGTTACCGCGCTCCAATAACTGAGCCCTATTTACAACATCTGAGTACAAACACAGTTTATGAGAAATAAGATATTGACGTATCTCCGGTTTCAAACCTCTTAAAAACATTCGTGTCATTCGCTCCTCATTATCGACCAAATGGGATGCAAACCGGGATAACTCTGCAAATTTAGCCTCGTATTGCGACACGGTCATATTGTTTTGTTCCAACTTGATAAACTCCACCTCTTTCATGTGACGAATACTTTCGGGAAAGTACTTGTCATAGAATAGCTCTTTGAACTTCTCCCAAGACATCTTGAGTGCGTTAGGTTGGGTACGTTTTATAGATTCCCACCAGTAATCTGCCTCTTCACGCAACATGAAGGTGGCGAAGGGAACCTTTTGCTCCTCGGAGCATCCCAAGACATCAAATATCTTGGTGATCTACTTTATCCATGCTTCCGCCTTAAGTGGTTTTGGCTCTCCAATAAACTCGGGTGGTCCCAGCTCCTTGAACTGTTTAGCGGTAACCGTCCGAGAGTTTCCAGTGTTTCCACCTACATTTTGGATAGGAGCCACTCTCGCCTGATGTTACATGAATTGCATAAAGCCTCTGAACATTCCATCGTTCATCATTTGGTCAGTGTTGTTGTTTGCATGAGGATTGTCGCCTTCCCGATGCACATTATTCTGATTGTTGATCTGTGGAGACTCAACGGTCTCTTGTGTTCCATTGCCATTCACAATATTCTCAGATGCCATTTTCAAATACTGCCACAAAACAAGGGTTAATTGACATGCAACATATTATCCATATACTCTGACCAACCAATTAAATTCCAAATAAACTTAGGTAGATCATACTAGCGAAGGAATTCCCCGTCTCTCCCCTCCTAGTTCTAGTCTCACATCTTAGCCAGGGATCATATCCCTAAGCTTTGATACCAACTGTGACGCCCCCAAAAATGGTATACATCACTTATTCTGAGTCGTCAAATACATGGTACAGAATATAAATACAACTTAATTATACAACTATCGTAAAAAATATCGACAAAACATAAGTCGTGAGTTTTAATACAAATATTGTCGTCTGCACAATATTCAAACTCAAATTTAATATTATTACATTTATTTTCCACTATTTCACGAAATAGTGAGGACTATTAATGCTATCATCCAATCCGTCACTCCATTCCCCGACTAGTCCTCCTTTCGTTCTCATTTCTGAAGAGAACAATAAAAGTAAAAGGTGAGCTCAACTAGCCCGATTGGGAAATATTATGACTAAGATAATGCAGAATATATTATCGTTAGCCTTCAATAGTTTTAAACTGATACAATATAACAACCATCAAGTTTAACTGCAGCGGAACAAGCAATTCATTAAAAGAGTCAAGTAGAGAATAAAATCTACTATCTTTTATGATTTAGAAGGTTTTTCATCACTTTTATTGCTAGGACTTAGCTTAATAAATAATCCACATCATCGAATCACCCCTGCACTACGGCCAAGGATATTCTTTAGTATCACGACCACAATTATCCATGCACTACGGGCCAAGAATATTTGTGTATTCAATAATGGTCATGATCATGCCAACAACTGTCCATCAATGCTCTACGAGCCAATGAGGACTTTTTCCACATCATTTGTAACATTACGGTCATGATTACACCGAATAATCCCTGGTCATAATCATACCAAGTCCATCTATGCACTATAGGCCACAGATGACTATCAACAAAATATAAACATGAAGATGATGACAATGATATAAGAATTCAATAAAACAAGTTCAAGAATTAATTTATCCAGGAACTAATAACGTCCAAATTGTCAACATGATATTACTTTGTAGAGTAAAATTCAAGAATGCTCGGAAGAATATTTTCATGAAAAGATCTTTGGATGAAGCGCAAATATCAAGGATATTCCACTAATTTCATGGAGTATAGAAGTCAAAAGCGTAACCAACCGAGTATAATAAGGAATGTAATAACAAAAGAAATCACCAGAACTGCGATAGATCAAGCAAGGAGTTATTCCAACGAGAATAATAAATAACGGAATCGAATCCGTTGTAAAAGCGCATAGACGGGATATTCCAATGAATAATATAGGCGGAATCGAGTTCGGCGTAAAAGCGCATGAGATGGATATTCCAGCAGAATAATAAAGATAGAATCGGTCCGACGTAAAAGCGCATGCATACATGATATTCCAACGTAGAATAATAAAGAGCGAGAACCGGTCCGCGTAGAGCGCATACGAGCGGGATGTTCCAACGTAATGATAAAGAATGGAACAACGTAAGAATTTCACCAAGTATAGGGTAGCTTTCACGTATCTGAGTTATTCCAACAAAATAATAAAGAATGGAATAACAGAAGTTCTCTTCATGGATAAGAAAGAAATAATACTCCCTACCTTAGAAAAACTGGATACTGGAATAGTGAGGTAGCAAACTTCTCTTCTTCTTTCTATAATTTCGATCTATAATAATCGCTCTAAAGCTTTTGTGAATTGGTGAGAAATGAAGGAAGAATGAGCTTCTATTTATAGAAAAATATAGTTTTGATAATTGCACGTTTTGGGGCTCAAAAAATTACAGTACAATAAGTATTATCAATCTTGCACCAACTCCCATAATAGTAAATAATGTGAATCAATAGTTCAATTATGTGAATCAATAGTATAATCATGTGAAAATACTGAATTACGATGGTACCTCCATCTATACCTCCATTTTAACTTAGTCATGCAAGTATTATCAATCTTGCACCAACTCCCCTAATAGTAAATAATGTGATTCAATAGTACACATATGTGAACAAATATTTATATAAGTATGTGAATTAGTAGCAATTAATTGCTCATTTATCAGATAAATTACCCGATTTATCAATATAAGCCCTAGACATCAATTATCATCGGAATAAATGTCGATTTTCACTAGCACAAACAATTCCAACATAATGAAACTATTTTTATCAAAAATATAAATGTTAAAATTTCAAAGTTTGTCTTGTCCCAAAAAAGTCAACTGTTGACTTTTTGACCAAATAATGAATCCCGGAAAATTTTGTGTTTATAGATTATTTTTACTAATTTCGTCATTCCAGACTCAAATATCATGTCCACGTCTCCAAATTCAACTCCGAACAACATTCATCATTAATATTATAACTCACAATATTTATCAACCAAGGTAGCTCCTCGGAGAAAGGGGCTTTCGAATAAGGATTTCTCCTATTGGCGTATGATTAGGTGACCAAACCTCTCCTCGACAGAACTTAGAAATTATAAATATTGCAATTTATAATATGAATAACTTTGTCGTCTCAAGTATTGATTTAATAAAAAATATTTTATGCAGATGATACAGTGATAATAATTGAATCAATAATATAATAGATATGATGCATCAATTCATCAGAGCAATAATTGAGTATAACTTAGTGACTTCTCATGTAAGCATCAATAATCAATACTGTAATATTCTTTATGCAACCACGTGTAATATCGCACTTTTAACACCGGGTGTTTCAATAGTTAACCAGTTAAAACTTCCGTTATTTTCATAAAGTATTTTTTGTCGTTTTCTCGATCCGACAATAATTCCGTTGTGGGGGTCCACCAATGATTGTGTCGTTGAACGAATATTCCCTGTTAAAATGAATATTCCCCGACCAATCGAATATTATATAACAACTTGCGTACTTTGCAAAATTTGTAAATATTACCCATAACTATAACATTATATCAAATCCACACCATAAATTGGGGTCTTACATACACGGGAAAACTTTTATGCGCCCAAGGTGAACAGAGTGAACGATACCCTCGTTCTAGCATGTAGTATTGATCAATGCAGGGCATAACGAGTTGATCACCCCCCGTGCCCGTAACTTTTGACTGTTTGCAGATGAATTTCTGTTTAACCCATTTAAAAATTGAAAACAATATTCATAGCATGTCACCTAAACCCTATTTATAGTTAGTACGTAGTTTCAAAGATTTGGTATAGAATTGATATATTATTATCATTAGTACACATTACTTCACAACTGTTGAATCATTGTAGAAGGGTAGTATAAAGAAAACATTTAAATTCTTTCAACTTATATATATATATATATATATATATATATAATTGCTATTACTTGCTAGGCACTCAAATGCTCATCGTTGCTTAATTTAAATGTTTTCAGCTAAGTGTGAAGAACCAGAAAGCTCATGCAGAAACAAAGGAAAAGGAAAGCTAACCAAATAAGATTTGTGGTATTCTATGTAATAGTTTGAGACTATTAAGACAGTGATATATATATTATCTATCATGATATGTAATGAATGTAATAAAGGTTACGTACTTGGGAGCTAGACTCTAATAATTATGTAAATTAAGTTTGATATTTATATTATTGTTATTATTTTTAGTATTATTCCGCTCATAGAAATGGTATCGTAAATCACCGAGTTCGGGTTTCAAGTACCCGGATTTGGGGGCTCTACAGCAAAGGATCGCCAGATCCTACAACAAAAAAGTTCGTCTACGGCAGTTTAAACAACATGACTTGGTTTTGAAGAAGATCATTGACAACCAAGATCAATCTAAGGGAAATTTCGCTCCTAACTGGGAAGGCTCGTTTGTTGTCAAGGAAGTATTGACAGGAGGTGCTCTCAGATTGCAAGAAATGGACGACGATGAATTTCTACAATTCATCAACTTGGATGCCGTGAAATGGTACTATGTCAGAAGCTGCCCTCAAGCAAACATCCTGGTGTTGGACCATCAGATCACCAGTCATTCTGGTTTTTTATCCCTTTACCACATACAATTCTTCCACACTTCACCCCTCAGGGAAAATATACTTTTTCAAGCCAGCAGCCAGGTTTCTCTGTGTTCCTACGACTTAGGTCATCCCACTACTGTGACACCACCAAATCTGGGTATCTTCCACCCCGGCAGATGGTGTTCCACGATACTACATTTCATACAATCATTCCATTGAAATAACAACAAAATAAGTGTAATTACTATCTTTGTATTACATTTGTACTAAATCCTTTCCCAGGTTCATAACCGAATACATTCGTTGTTCTTCATAAGTATATTACATACAAATATACTAGTCTATTACAGGACAATTAATTGTCCATCTTAGCCTTGCCTTTATCTCTCTTAGAACTCTCAGTTCGTTCGGCTTTAGCTGCAAACATATGGTTCAAGCAAGAATGAGCATAACTAGCTCAGCAAGTCTTAACAACGAATCATATGAATATCACCTCAACAAATATATGCTTTAATTCTATAACTGAACACTTATCTATGAAGCATTTGACTAATACTTCTCATATCATAACAACCATTCCAAAGTATATAAAATAGCTTAGGAATGATGAACCAGTCAATAGACCATGAACATACTCTTTTCGTTTTTATACTTGAAAAGGATATCCAGCACTAAGGCCATCCACCCGTCTTTACTTACGAGCACTTCTAGGTGATCAACCTATTGTACTCTATGTTGATCAACACTCTTACGTTAAACGTATTTACGTTCAACATTTGGCAACCTCGCGTGCCCATCAAATAATCAATGAAAAATACTTTTGTTTGTACATAGACAAACTTACCTTTATATCCGTACCAAATACTTGGCATAGGATAGCGTTAACAGTTCTATATCAACAAACTTGTAAACAATTCAATCTATTCTTCAATACTTGTCTAGCCAGGATAAAACAGGCATCGACTCTTTCCTTAATACCATTCATGCATTGTTTATCATGCATCACGTAAAAACTTGGCTAACACGAAGGTTAGGCAAGCGTTAAGAAAGACTTGCCTTCAAGCGTCTTCGAATTTATAATTCAACTATTCTTAGTCTTTACCGGATCTACATGATACATTCACATAGCACACTGTAATTAGTTATCAAATAAACTAACTTTATGGTTCTAACCAACTTCTTTCACTTCTATGTTTTATTTGAATTAACTTCGTTATTAAAGTCGATTCAACTTTCTATACTTCGTTACATTTCATTAATGTTCTTACGTCCTTAACCGACAATCGATTATTATTGGTTAACTAACAACGTTGAACGTCATTCATGGTTCACTTATTACGTCTTTATGTTCTTCATTTAATTTCTATTAAACCTTACTAGATCTTCTTACATCAACACCTTATAAGTGATTTAAGGTAAATCTTATCATGTACATTAAGTACCTTCATTGTCTTGCTTTAAGTCTTCATTCAAAATGGAACAAAACTAACTTGGTCAACATTTTTCTCTTGATGGCCTTTTAGCGTGACATCCTATTCTATTCTAGTGGCTGCTGACGTCACTCTCGAGAGAGTTTTTGCTTTCGGACTTCGGCGATGCGGTGCGAGTCCATGTACAAACTCTTGCCTTTGCTGCGGCCTGAAGTCTCCAGATGTTTTCATTTTCTCTCAGCCATACATGGCGTGCGTTGCGGTATGGCGAAAAACACTTTGGTTTTGTTGCTGCGGCGGCTGAACTGTCTGCACCATTAGCCAAAAGCGTTTGGTTTCTAACGAAACTCTCGGCTTCCTAATTTGTTATTTTTACATCCGAATTGACCCATTCGAAAGCCTACAAGTCGAGAAATTACATCCTTTACGTGTTCAGTATAAAATTTCATATTTAGAATTAGTTAACTTTCGAGAATTCACCTTTAAGTTCATTTTTAAGCGTTCGTTTAACGTTTTCGTCCGTCCAATACTCGTTTTCTTCGTTATAAGTCAGAATGCGACGATTCTTTCACCAACGACTCTTAATTACCTTATCTCATGTGTTGACATTGGAAACCAATATTTTCATGTCCCACGTCAACTTTTGACCTTTAATCCGGGCTTTCTACGTTTTCGACGTTTAACGTCTATTTCCGTACAATTTGCCATAACTTCGTTACTAATGTTCTCTAAGCCAAATCCCATGGAAAACTCCATTGATTCATCATAGTCATCCTAACCAAACAATAGGCACATCCCTTAGCTTTAACGATTTTCAAAGCGTTCGTTAATAACTAAGTTAACGTTCAAGACGCTTATGGTTTTTAACTCATGTAAACACTTACAATTTCTATTTGGTCATGACCTATCAATGATTTAATCATTAATAGGCATCCTTATATCTCCTCAATAAACACACTCCACTCATCTACGATTCTTCTACGAGAAAGAAATAGAAAAAGATGAAGATTACGGTTTATAAGAATTTACCTTTGAAGTAATTCCCGTTCTTAATAAATGCCTATTGGTTTGCTTGGAAGTAGAAGGATTTAATGTTTCTAGCTCTTTCTCTCTCTCAGTATATTTGGACAAGCTTTGTAAAATAACAAAAATCCAACTCTAGCTTTCTATTTATAGAAAACCAAATGAGGGCAAAATGGTCTAATTCCCCACCTCCTTACTTATTTACCACTTTGTCACCAAGTAAAGTACTTGGTGACCACCAAGTGGTCGGCCCACCATGTCCATGGGTCATCCCCATAGGTTGCCCCATGGGTTTTACCTATTCAGTGACCCACCGGTTCGATCCACGGTTCGATCCACGGTTCGGTTTTCTTGCATTGGGATTAACAAATCTAATATTGGGCCTTGACTTGGGCTTATCACTTAATCCCTTGGGCTTGCTCATTCAATTGATTAGACTAAACATAATCCACCCCAAATGAATTAACATTAAGTCTTAACTAAATTCTAGAATACATTTTATTTCCCTACGTTATAATTCACGTATTCTTTTAGTATAATACTAGTAAGATAATAAATATTGTACTTTGTATTAACTCATCATATTATACATAGATACTAAATAGTATCTTAATTGTATAACACATGCCTTAACCCTAACGAAATTACTTTCACACGTTTCATTTCCTTCTCGGAAATCAATATACTCAACCCTTAGGTTTTAAGTCCGCAGGCATAAACTTCCTTTGGCATAACGGAATTATTATTGAATATTCCATACTATCTTCGTATTATAATATTATACATTTCTCAGAATCTCAAACCCTAGCTCCGAATGAAATCGGATGAATAGTGTTTTTACGCAAACATTCTCAAAAAATCTTCATTTTCGTCTTGATAATTCACAACAATTAATTCTAGCACAAAGCCATAATACTTACCACATCTGCACATTCTAGGTCATAAAACGACCTTCGAACATCTTACTCACATAATTACTCAATTAAATTCATTTAATCCACATAATCAAATAAAAATTTAATTCATTGAAAATTCGAAATTCTCAGGCGTTACATTCTTCCTTCCTTATAAGGATTCTGTCCCCAGAATCTCGTTATTCTTACATAAACAATTGAGGAAAATTTTCCTTCATTTTACTTTCGAGCTCCCACGTTGCTTCTTCAGCATCGTGGTTACTCCAAATTACCTTTACTGAAGGTATTACTTTATTTCTCAAGACTTGTTCCTTCCTATCAATAATCTGAATCGGAATCTCTTCATAAGTTAAGTCTTTTTCTACATGAATTGATTCATATTCTATTACGTGCTTGTAGTCCGGTTTATAAGGACGCAACACAAACACGTGAAACACATTGTGTATTCTTTCCATTTATGGAGGTAAGGCTACTTTATAAGCTACTTCCCCTATCCTTCTTAAAATCTCAAAAGGTCCTACAAACCTTGGACTTAACTTCCCTTTCTTTCCAAAATGTATCTTCCCTTTCCAAGGCGATACTTTTAGAAAATCATATGAACCTACTTCAAACTCCCTCTTCTCTCGATGAGGATATGCATACTTCCATTGTCTATCTTGAGCCGCTAGTAATCGAGCTCTTATCAGCTTTACCATATCTGCCGTTTTTTGTACCATCTCAGGTCCCAACATTCGACGTTCACCTACTTCATCCCAATAAAGCGGTGTTCTGCACTTCCTTCCATACAACGCTTCATAAGGCGGCATGCCTATACTAGCGTGAAAACTATTGTTGTAAGCGAATTCTACCAAAGGTAGATGCTCGTCCCAACTCCCCTTGAAATCCATAACGCAAGATCTTAACATATATTCTAGCATTGGGATTGTCCGTTCGCTTTGTCCATCCATCTGTGGATGATACGCCGTACTCAATCTCAAATGCGTTCCCATTTGCTGTTGCAAACTCCTCCAAAAGTTCGACGTGAATCATGGATCACGATCGGCATAATCGAAACAGGTACTCCATGTCTGGAAATGATTTCCTTAACATAAATCTTAGCTAACTGCTCTAGGTTATACCTAACTCCTATTGGTAGAAAATGAGCCAATTTAGTTAACTGATCCACTATTACCCAAATAGCGTCGTATCCTTTTCTCGTCGTTGAAGTCCCACCACAAAGTCCATGGTGATATGCTCCCATTTCCTCTCTGGGAATCTCTAGTGGTTGTATCAATCCACTCGGTCTTTGGTGTTCGACCTTAACTTTACGACAAGTTAAACACTTACTAAACATATTACGCAATCTCCCTCTTCATGTTACGGCCACAAAAGAATTACGGCGAAGGTCTTGATACATCTTAGTACTACCGGGATGTATCGAGTACCTCGAACTATGGGCCTCGCACATAATCTCTTCTTTCAACTCGAAATTATTTGGAACCCAAATTCTTCCTTCAAAACAAGAAGTAAACCTTCCTTATCAAGGTTATACTTAGTCTTCACGTCATCCTTCACTATCTTTTTTCACACGATCGCATTCTTGATTACTTATCTCATGCCTCCTTAACTTGTTCCACTATCGTTGGTCGAGTCTCTATTGAGAATAACATCTCTGCTTTATTTCACTTGGCAACAACTTCTAATTCCATCCTGGCCATCTCTGTTATATCAACTCATTACGAGTCGTTAACATTGACAGCTTTTCTCTACCCTTTTGACTTAACGCGTCGGCTACTACATTTGCCCTTCCCGGATGATATAAGATATCACAATCATAATCTTTTATCAATTCTAACCACCTTCTCTCGCCTCATGTTCAACTCCTTACGTGTGAAGATATATTTTGAACTTTTGTGGTCCGTGTATATCTCACACTTCTCCCGTATAAATAATGTCTCCATATTTTTAATATGAAACACTACATTTGCCGGTTCTAGGTCATGCAGTAGGATAGACCTTCTCATAATCCTTTAAGCGATGTGGCATCTGTGATGACCTTGCCATCTTTGCATAAGCATAAGCAACCTAGTCCTCTCTATCTGAAGCATCGCTATAAACTACAAAATTCCCGTATCATCTGGTAAAAGATAATACAGGTGCCTCACTCAACCTCCTTTTTAGTTCTTGAAAACTACGCTCACACTTTTACATCCACTCGTGCTTCACAGACTTCCTTGTCGAGTTGTCAATGGAGTAGCTAATTTAGAAAAGTCTGAATGAACCTTCTATAGTATCCCGCTAACCCCAAAAACTCCTAACCTCGGTTGGCATTTTTGGTTGCTCCCACTCATTCACCGCTTCCACTTTTCATTTGGATCTCTGGATATGCCATCTTTATCTATAACATGTCCTAAAACTGCACTTTCGTTAGAGCCAAAATTCACACTTAGTGAATTTTGCATACAACTTCTCCTCGTAGTGTTTCCAACACTATTCTTAAATGTTTGACATGATCTTACGGCATCTTAGAATAGACTAGAATATCATCAATGAACACTCTGATGAACTTGTCCAAATCTTTGTTTGAACACTCATTCATCATATCCATGAATCTGGTTTGGCGCGTTAAATCAACCCAAACGACATAACCAAAAACTTCGTAATGCCCATAACGAGTTACGAGCAGCAAAATCTTAGGTATATCTTCCTTCCTCACTTTCGATTGATGATGATACCGTATGCATAAATCTATTTTAAAAAATACTTCACCCTTTTAATTGATCAAATAGATCATCGATCACAGGCAATGGGTATTTATTCTTAATCGTTAACTTGTTCAACTCTCGATAGTCGATACAAAAGTCGTAACGATCCGTCCTTTTCTTTACAAACAATACTGGTGTGCTCCCCGGAGACACACTCGGTTGAATGTACTTCTATCTAACAGTTCACATAAGCTGAACCATTAGCTCCTTCATCTCAATGGCGCCATCCTATATGGTGCCTTTAAAAGCTGAGTGTCGTGCCCGGCAACAAATCAATCACAAACTCTACATCCCTATCCGTGAATCTTGGGTAACTCTTCCAGAAACACATCCATGAATTCTTGAACCACTAATATCATTCCAATGATGTTCCCACTCTTTGGGTATCCACCACATGACACGAGATAACCCTTACACCTTTTTCAACATCTTCCTAGCTTGTGTCATGGTTAGACAACAAAGAAACGTCCATTGATTTATTTCCATAAAACACCACCTCGGGTTTCTTAGGAAGCCTTAGGTTTACACTCTTTCTATGACAATCTATTATCGCTCTATGGTTAATTAACCAATCCATCTGAGAATCACATCGAATTCTCTTAACCTTATCGGTAAAAGATCTCTGAGATAATCTATTACCCCCGATATCTTGAAACAATTCCTATGAATATGTTCAATGGGAATTATCTCCTCATTTTCTACCTTAATGTCTAAAGGTATTTCTAACTTTTTAGATTTAATCCCAATTGTTGAGCAAATCCACATGCTTTAAAAAAAACAAGTAGCACCCAAAGTCAAATATGCGTAAGCATTTATTTAGTTGGTGGAATGATACACTGCTTCTACTACATCCGTTGATGCAACTACATCTTGGACCGTCATATTAAATGTTAAATTGAGGTCTACCCAATGATGGTGTTGGTCGATGTGACTAAATTACCACTACGAAACCCTTACTACCCTCACCCTTTTCTTTGGGCAATTTCTTGCCATGTGGTCCACAAACCCACACACAAAAAACATCCCAGACTTTTCTTAGGATTAGGGCAGTTGGGAGATATATGACCCTCCTTATACATTATAACAACCGGTCTTCCCCTTGAAAGAGACTCCCGATGAGTCTTACATGTCTTACATGCCTCCATCCTCCGTTTAGGATCCCCTTGTTTTGCCCAGTATTCCCAGGGTTAAAATTCTTCCATTTAGGCATATTGCCACTACCACTAGCAACCTTTGCCTTATTTCCTCCCTCTCCCTTACCCTTATTCTTTCTATCTTTGTAGTATTGGGTCAATGCCTCACTACCACCCTCTACTATTATCGCCTTCTCCAGAATGGTCCCATAGGAAGCACTCTAAAAAACCGATATCCTACTATAGAGCCAGGGTTCCAGACCCTGCTCAAACCTATGAGCCTTCCTCTGCTCTCACGTGTCCACTTGGTGTGGAGCAAACCTTGCCAATTCATTGAATTTGGCGCATATTGAGAACAGTCATGTCCCCTACTTAAGTTCTAAGAACTTAATCTCCATTCTTCCTTGCATGCTAGTAGGGAAATAGTTCTCGAAGAATACCTTCTTAAAAAGCTGTTCCCATATATAACGACTTCCTCTCGCCCCCACCACAGTGAGCCTCCCACCAATGGTTGGCTTCCCCTTCATCATATAGGTCATAAAAGAAGTCTTTTGCGCCTCGAGATCGTTTGTAATAACAAACGCCTTCTCTATTTCCTTGACCCATGTACGGGCCTCCATTGGGTCCATTGTTCCCTTAAATTGGGGTGGACCTACACTCTTACATTCCTTAAAAGTAGTCGTTCGGGCTACCACCTAGGTCCTACGGGTGCTCTACCCCCAGCTTGGTTAAATCATGGTAGTTAATAAATTAACGAACTCTTGCATTGGGTTATTAGGACCCCCCCTCGTTCTCATTATGCGATTCCACCTCTTGGTTACGTTGCCTTCTTCTTGGCGGCATTTCTGATTAAATAAATAAAGTTCCGTTATTACTTATTTACTTACTTCTTTATTAGTCGTCAAATAACTGAACAATAACTCATACACAGCACAACAATTTAAAATAAAAACTTCTTTATATTAAAATGCTTCTTTATAGTTCAAAACTATTTACAAGTTGTTTTCCATAGCCCAAAAACTAGTACATATACATCCATGATTGACTTCTACAAAATTGGGATTTACAAAAGACTACCCTTTAATTATACAAAGAGGGTTTTCGTCACTACTACAAAAGTATTTACCATACTACTCCTAATCTTTTAACAACATTCTCATGCTTACGGTTTGCGAAAATCGACACAATATCTCGACTTATAGTATGTCGAGTATGTCCCACTCAATAGAATAACAAGCTATCTTAAGCTTGAAATCCTCGTCTTGCTATTTGTCATTTATATATGACATTAAATTCTATATCTTACGGTCTTTTTTCAACGGTTTCTTACGAAGTTCTATGACCTCGTTCTTATAGTCTTGGGCCTTGTCGATTCATGAGCACTTTCTCATCATGCTCTATCTCATAGTCGACTCTGCGAGACTCTTTTTTGCCCCATAGAGATCAACGATCTCTTTCTTTACAGTCTTTGCACCATATTGTGCGATTTGCGTTCTGATCGAAACACTTTGAGAGGTACATTGCCCTCATAGTCTCTGTAGGTTATCGACTCTAGGCGAGCATCACCGTGATAATCGATGTCACCTCCATGTCATCCTCCACATCAATCATCATATTCAAATATGATGTTATCCCCATGGTCTCCTCGAGAATAGTCCTCCTCAGAGTAATATTCCTCGGGCTCGACTCCTCTAGAATCACTACGGTATATACGCTATATAAGCACAGTCTTTGTCTCAACTCGGTTCACGGACTCCTCGTGATCACATGTATATCCCTATACATCAAGCTATCAACCAAACATCTACTGATAACACATAACAAATTGATTAGTACATAATACACAATAATATAAGCACAAATCACATTTAATCCATTTAGGGTTACTTTCCATCTTTTAAATCTTTTGATCTTGAGTTTCCTCAATACCTTATTAACTCAATTGACTCGAGTTAACTTTCTCGGACTCTTCCTTTCCTACGAGGTTATTAGCCTAAGGTTCTTTTTACCCCCTTAAGTTTTATAACCTAATGCTTTGATACCAACTTTGTGGCCTTCCCAAATCCGGGTATCTTCCAACTTGGACGGATGGTGCTCCACGATACTACATTTCATACAATCATTCCATTGAAATAACAACAAAATGAGTGTAATTACTATCTTTGTATTACATTTGTAATAAATCCTTTCCCGGGTTCATAACAAGAATACATTCGTTGTTCTTCATAAGTATATTACATACAAATATACTAGTCTATTACGGGGATGATTAATTGTCCATCTTAGCCTTGCCTTTATCTCTCTTAGAACTCTCGGTTAGATTCGGCTTTAAGCTATGAAACATATGGTTCAAGCAAGAATGAGCATAACTAGCTCAACAAGTCTTAACAACGAATCATATGAATATCACATCAACAAATACATGCTTTAATTCTATATCGAACAATTATCTATGAAGCATTTGACTAATATTTCTCTATACTTCTCCTACAACAATTCCAAAGTATATAAAATAGCTTAGGAATGATGAACCGGTCAATAGACCATGAACATACTCTTTTCGTTTTCATACTTGAAAAGGATATCCGACACTAAGGCCATCCACCCGTCTTTACTTACGAGCACTTCTAGGTGATCAGCCTATTGTACTCTATGTTGATCAACACTCTTACGTTAAACGTATTTACGTTCAACATTTGGCAACCTCGCGTGCCCATCGAATAATCGATGAAAAATACTTTTGTTTGTACATAGACAAACTTACCTTTACATCCGTACCAAATACTTGGCATAGGATAGCGTTAACAGTTCTATATCAACAAACTTGTAAACAATTCAATCTATTCTTCAATACTTGTCTAGCCAGGATAAAACAGGCATCGACTCTTTCCTTAATACCATTCATGCATTGTTTATCATGCATCACGTAAAAACTTGGCTAACACGAAGGTTAGGCAAGCGTTAAGAAAGACTTGCCTTCAAGCGTCTTCGAATTTATAATTCAACTATTCTCAGTCTTTACGGGATCTACATGATACATTCACATAGCACACTGTAATTAGTTATCAAATAAACTAACTTTACGGTTCTAACTAACTTCTTTCTCTTCTATATTTTATTTGAATTAACTTCGTTATTAAAGTCGATTCAATTTTCTATACTTCGTTACATTTCATTAATGTTCTTACGTCCTTAACCGACATTCGATTATTATTGGTTAACTAACAACGTTGAACGTCATTCATGGTTCACTTATTACGTCTTTATGTTCTTCGTTTAATTTCTATTAAACCTTACTAGATCTTCTTACATTAACACCTTATAAGTGATTTAAGGTAAGTCTTATCATGTACGTTAAATACCTTCATTGTCTTGCTTTAAGTCATCATTCAAAATGGAACAAAAACTAACTTTGTCAACATTTTTCTCTTTATCGGCATTGCGGCGCGACATCTATGTATTCTAGTGGCGCTTCTGGCGTCACTCTCGAAGAGTTTTGCGGGACTTGGCGATTGGTAGCGAGTCCATGTACAAAACTCTCGTGCGCTTGTGTTGAGAGTCTCCGAACGTTTTCATTTTCTCTCAGCCATACATGGCGCTGCGGCGTGGCAGAAAACACTGGGTTTGGCGTTGCGTTTTAGAACTTGTCACCGATTAACCAAAATAGTTTGGTTTCTAACGAAACTCCGGCTTCCTAATTTGTTCGTTTTACATCCGAATTGACCCATTGGAAAGCCTCTACAAGTCAGGAATTACATCCTTTACGTGTTCATATAAAATTTCATTTTTAAATTCATTAACTTTCAAATTCACCTTTAAGTTCATTTTTAAGCGTTAGTTTAACGTTTTTTCGTCGTTCAATACTCGTTTTCTTACGTTATAAGTCGAATCGACGATTCTTTACATGAATGACTCTTAATTACCTTATCTCACGTGTTGACATTGAAACCAACGTTTTCAAGTCCCGTCGACTTTTGACCTTTAATCCGGAGACTTTCTCGTTTTTTGACGTTTAACGTCTATTTCGTAAATTTGCCATAACTTTGTTACTAATGTTCTCTAAGCCAAATCACATGGAAAACTCCATTGATTCATCATAGTCATCTAACCAAACAATAAAGCACATCCCTTAGCTATAACGGTTTTTAAAACGTTCGTTAATAACTAAGTTAACGTTCAAGACTTTTATGGTTTTTAACTCATAAAAACACTTACGATTTCTATTTGGTCATGACCTATCAATGATTTGATCATTAATAGGCATCCTTATATCTCCTCAATAAACATACTCCACTCATCTCTGATTCTTCTACGAGAAAGAAATCGAAAAAGATGAAGATTACGGTTTATAAAATTTTACCTTTGAAGTAATTCCGTTCTTGATAAGCGCCTATTGGTTTGCTTGGAAGTAGAAGGATTTAATGTTTCTAGCTCTTTCTCTCTCTCACTATATATTGGACAAGCTTTGTAAAACAACAAAATCCAACTCTAGCTTTCTATTTATAGAAAACCAAATGAGGGCAAAATGGTCCAATTCTCCACCTCCTTACTTATTTACCACTTTGTCACCAAGTAAAATACTTGGTGACCAAGTGATATCTTACCTTGCACACAAAGTGGTAGGCCCACCATGCCCATGGGTCATCCCATGGGTTGCCCCATGGGTTTTACCCATTCGGTGACCCACAGGTTCGATCCACAGTTCGGTTTTTCTTGCATTGGGCTTAACCTTGATCTAATATTGGGCCTTGACTTGGGCTTATCACTTAATCCTTTGGGCTTGCTCATTCAATTGATTAGACTAAACATAATCCAACCCAAATGAATTAACATTAAGTCTTAACTAAATTCTAGAATACAACTCGTATTCCCTACGTATAATTCACGTATTCTTTCTTTATAATACTAGTAACATAATCATATTGTATTCCGTATTAACTCATCATATTATACATAGATACTAAATAGTATCTTAATTATATAACACATGCCTTAACCCTAACGAAATTACTTTCACATGTTTCATTTCCTTCTCGGAAATCAATATACTCAACCCTTAGGTTTTAAGTCCGCAGGCGAAAACTTCGTTTTCCATAATGGAATTATTATTGAATATTCCATAATATCTTCGTATTCTATCATTACGTGTTTCTCGAATCTCAAACCCTAGCTCCGAACGAAATCGGATGAATAGTGTTTTTACGCAAACATTCTCGGAAAACCTTCGTTTTCATCTTGATAATTCACAACAATTAATTCTAGCACAAAGTCATAATACTAACCACATCTGCACATTCTAGGTCATAAAACGACCTTCGAACATCTCACTCACATAATTACTCAATTAAATTCATTTAATCCACATAATCAAATAAAAATTTAATTCATTGAAAATTCAAAATTCTGGAGAATAAATTATCGTTAGCCTTCAACGATATTAAACCGATCTGATATAACAAACATCAAGTTTAAGCTGCAGCGGAACAAGCAATCCATTAGAAGAGTCAAGTAGAAAATAAAATCTACTATCTTCTATGATTTAAAAGGTTTTTCAATACTTTTATTCTTTGAGACTCGACAATAAATAATCCACATCATCCACACTTTTCGACCAAGGATATTCATTAGTATCACAACTACAAATTATCCATGCACTACGGGCGAGGATATTCGTGTTTTCATCAATGGTCATGATCATGCCAACAATTGTTCATCAATGCACTACGGGCCAATGAGGATTTTACCACATCATTTGTAACATTACGATCATGATTATCTGCGAATGATCCTGGTCATAATCATACCAAGTCCATCTACGCATTACAGGCCCACAGATGACTTTTCAGCAATATAAACATGAGGATGATGACAATGATATAGAATTCAATAAAACAAGTTCAAGAATTAATTTATCCGAGAACCAATAATGTCCAAATTGTCAACATGATCTTTGCTTTATGGTGTAAAATTCAAGAATGCTCGGAAGAATATTTCCATGAAAAGATCTTGGATGAAGCGCAAAATATCAAGGATATTCCACTAATTTCATGGAGTATAGAAGTCAAAGCTTTAACCAACCGAGTATAATAATGAATGGAATAACAAAAGAATTCACCAAGCATGCGATAGACCGCACAGACAGGTTATTCCAACAGAATAATAAATAATGGAACCAGGTCATGCGTAAATTCAAAGACAGGATATTCCAACAGAATAATAAATAATCAAACCAGGTCATGCGTAAAGCACAGACAGGATGTTCCAACAGAATGATAAATAATGGAACCAGGTTATGGGTACAGCACAGACAGGATGTTCCAACAGAATAAGAAAGAATGGAATAATAGAAGAATTTCACCATGTATGAAGTACTTCGCATAGACAAGTTATTCTAACATAATAATAAAGAATGGAATAACAGAAGTTCTCTTCATGAATACAAAAGAATTAACACCCCTTACTTTAGTAGGAGATTGAATATTGTAGTAGTGTAGTAACAGAATACTCTTCTTCTTTCTCTCTTATTCTCTCTATACTTTCTCTCTCTATAGCTTGAATGAATTCGTGAAAAATAATGAAGAACTAGGCCTCTATTTATAGAAGATTTCTAGCTTAACTCTTGCAATGTGAAAAGGCAAGCGACTTGACGACTGGTGATGTGAAAAGAAAAGTGGTTTGACGCATGTAATGTGAAACACCAAGTAGTTTAACGTTTGTAATGTGAAATATCAAGTGGTTTGACGCATGTAATGTGAAACATCAAGTGGTTTGATGCCTGTAATGTGAAACAACAAGTGGTTTGATGCCTGTAATGTGAAACGACAATTGGTTTGATGCCTGTAATGTGAAACGACAATTAGTTCGATGCCTGTAATGTGAAACGACAAATAGTTCGACGCCTGTAATATGAAACGGCAAGTGGTTTGACGTTTGGTAAAGGTAATTACTATTGGCGAAAGAGACTCTTAGATGATGACATATTGGCCCCCATAGAATAACCAAACTTACCACAAACGTCTCATAATAGACTTCTTATATACATCAAGGATTGAATAAATATTACCACAAATCATTTTATTTTTAATCAACACATATTTAATCTTTCAACAATTATTTAATATTATAACTTGTCGTCTCAATTATTGATTTAATAATATAACATATTATACGAGATAATCTTGTGACAATAATTGAATCAATAATATAAGAGATATGATCGCGGCAGAATTACTATAGCAATAATTGAGTATAACCGAGTGACTTCTCACGTAAGCATCAATAATCAATACTGTAGTGCTACTATGCAACCACGCATAATCATTTGCACCTTTATTACCGGGTATTTCAACAGATTACGGTAAAACTTCCGCCGTTATTTTTATAAAAGATAATTTTGTCGCTTTCTAACTCAATAATAATTTTGTTATAAGGGTCCACCAATGATTGTGTCGTCGTCATTTAATATTCCCCAAGCAAAAGAATATTCCCCACCAAACGAATATTTTATAACAACTTGTTTACTTTGCATAATTTAAAATATTACCCACAACTATAACATTATATCAAATCCACACCATAATATTCAAAATGATATTTAGAGAAAATTAATCTTTATTCATAAAAGTTGGGGTCTTACATCTACCCTTCTCCTTACAAAACAAAAACATTCCTACACCATTCTCGCCATATCTGACGTTGAACCTCTTACACCGGGTTCGAACTTCACGAGACTGATCTCCTCTTCATAGAGAGTACGTGGCGACCATTCATAGTTCGGTCTCACCCCTACCAAAACACAAATCATTGTCAATCGGTCTTCGGGATCATCCTTGATCCACTACATTTTATTCTAACCCGCACGAAAGGGATTGAATTACCTGAACTCCTCCCAAATAGGAGATTCGGCGACCATCTAAGTTGCGGTCATACCTTGAAGAGCAACACCAATCCATAAGAGATGGAATTAACTAGGCTCCTCCTAAATAGAAGTATTGGCGACCATCCGTGGTGCGGTCAATCTCATAGAGGAAAGCCACACTCCTCTCTACATTTCCATACATAAACCAGTCCCAAGACACCAAAGATGGTAGGGATATATACAGATCAATGATCCATTCTGAACTATCCAGAGAAAACTCAATGTCCATCCACCCAGGAGGAATTCGGATTACATCAAGATCACAAGCCCTGAAGCAGCAGGCAAAATATCAAACAAGTAGCAAAGCATATCTAAAAGGGAAGTGATCCAAAAATATATTTCCCTGTCATATATATAATGTTGTTTGATATATACAATGTAAATTGTATATGACAAAATGGCTAAGCTAGTCTGTGCAGGAAAATACAATCTCATCTACAAGTCAGGGTATATGCGAGCTAACAAGCCTAACATGGCGTCCCTCTCAGAAGAAGGAGGCGAAGCTGTGGTCTCCTGTACGAGAATATCCACACAACCCAACAGATCTGCAGCCATCTGCAAGGTGACCATATGCTCCTCAATGTAAGAGCTCATCTCTGTGATCATGCCAGTGGTAAGGGACCTCAACTGCGATCTTATCTCTGTGATGACTATATCCCGGTAGATATAGCAATATCCTCTCAACTATCACCATCTCTGGTGATCTGGCCTCATCCCGCTCAACAACAGCGATATCTCTGCGAGCTAGTGCCTTGTCTCTCTCTAATAGAGCTGCGTCTCTCCCATCAAGGGCAGTCAACATCAAAGATCGAGTATGATCTCTCTTGAAGGTCATCAGATGAAGACTCTACTCAAGGTACTGTGCTAAGTGCTGAATCACAACAGTATTGGTACTGGGAGAATCTAGAGGAAATGCTGGTAACCCAGCAGCGGGCTCCTCCTCGATGTGGGAATCGATGTCCACCATGGGCTCTACATCATCTAACTCACTATCCGGTACTGTGGATACTACCGCAACCGATAAAATCTCTGTCTCCATCCATGCGGAATACTCTGCAGAATAACCTGGATGACTAATGGAAAAATCAGCTATCTCATGCTGATCCCAACAAGCATACACACGGGATCGGTCCTCTGCTGAAAGGTATCAAGAAGCTGAACGCTGACCTATCGCCCCCTCGAAAGGATGAAAATCCTAAAACTGGTCAAACTATGACATCACGGCTAGCGGGTGATAAGTAGTCACGCCCCTCAAACCAGCCAGAGGGAGGTAGTCCATGCTCGGAGCATGAGTAATAAAGTTGAATGGTGAACTAAGCCCCGAACACGGCAATATGACAAATGGATCTCTGATATTCGCCAAAAATGTGGACCAAGACATAGCATCTATACACTCCGATGGCTGAAAGGAGTATGGCATGGCTATATCATGGGTGAACCAATACCCATGTCGTCTAAGAGTGCCAATCGGTCTCAAGTGGGACATAAACCACACATATAGCATGACCGAACTACCCGTGAACACTCACAGCCGAATAAGTACAAGCAAAGAAGAATGCTAATCGCATACGATCTACGCTATAATCATCGGTATAATGGTACGACCCTCCCTTAAATCTCTCACTGCCATGATAACTCTGATGTCTATCTCATCCATGTACCGTGGCATATAGACATACAACAGTACGTATAACAGCAGTATATCAACCCTGGCTAAACGCCAATGATCCTCCGGTGCGGTGAAATCCCCGGAATATCGTGAATGACTATCCTCAGAGCCAAATCTGTCAAACAGAAAATGCTGGGATATGACGTGGCTCGATGTAAGCTCATCCTGCACCACTCTGCGCCACAATCCAATGAGATTCATGAACCGTCAACTCATGTCTCCTAGAGCCATATGCACACAAGGTCTGTCCAGCGACAGCATCGTCAATCGTGCATACTCCTCCAGAGTATGAATCAACTCATGGGTCCCGAATCGAAAAACCTGCCTATCCGATACCCAATGCTCTAGAATGCCATCTACAAACCCTGCGGGAACCTGAAACATCAATAAGGTCATGGTATGCTGCAGCAAATGATCTACAGTCACCTTGTCTGATGGTGACATGCTAGCATACCACGATCACATACCCGATGCCACCAATGATGGTGGGGTATGATCTATACAGCTAACTGTCGAAGAAGACATCTATACGGGCCGTGTCATAAGACCATCCAAGGGTCAATGCTGAATATCTCTGGATATACATACATATGCCTAACATAATACATGCATAGCAAATAATAGATGGCAATATGATATAGGGAATGAAAAATTGTGCATACATTTCTAAGTATATTAACATCTAAAATATCATCTTTGTACAGCTACAAATACAGGGAAATGGGGTACAAACACCCTACTACTAACAGAGGCCTATCAAAAGATATAGCGACAATGGGGTACAGCCACCCAATATCTAACAGAGGCCTATCAAAAGATATAACTAGAATACACATCAAAAGAAGATAATGATGTCAATATCTACATCATCAATCCTGTCCACCTGATGTAACTCCTCCTGAGTCACTATATCTCTATCAACAGGGATGTCAGGCCTATATAGAGGATGATCTGCACCGGAAAAATCGAATGGGTCATCTGAGGGGCCAGCGCCTGAGCTGGAAGTGTCAAACGAAGCTGCCTCTGCCGGATCTCTGCCCAAATGCCGGATAAATATATGTGCCTGGTCCAACAGTCGGGTCAAACTATCAATCTGTGTCATATGAGTCGGATCTCGGACACAAACTATCCAATCCATCATCATCACGGATCCTAGAACCATATCCCCCATAAACTGTGTGGCGCGGGACTGGGCTCTGATAGTACGAGGGAACCACCAACGCTGGAATGTCTCCTGAGTACATGGACCCTCTGATAATGTAAAACCGTCAACCCCCAACAATGGGATGTCAATGACGGGCGATCGCGATCTGAGCCGATGGCGCTTTGACAGAGGCAAGATCGGCATCTGAATCTCCCCCGTGGTGCTCCTAATAGCACGCTCTCCTAAATAGAGCTCCCGGCCTCCATATGTGAAGAGAGAACTCTCCGGTGGAAATCACGTACTCGACTCGATTGGGTATCCATCCTCAAAACCGATGGTCAAGTGTTCCCTGAATAGGAATCCATGTGATGGTGTCAGCTGTCAGCAACTCCAGCTGCATACGGCAGTGAGTGAAACCCTCAGCTACAGGGACCTCTGACAAAATGGAATGATGCCATCGTCGTCCTATTGGATAGGTATCTAAACCTAACACACTCACGGGACGCAAGCATGGGAGCCTCTCGTAAGCCCAAAACTGCCAACACAATGGCAAAACATCTGCGATCAGTAAACACTCTTAACCTATAAATGGGAAATGCCAAGAGAAATACTCACCAGTAGAAATGGGTAGAAGACTAGCCAAGCCTCAGTCAAACCCTGTGAGCGCATACGCATGCCCCAAAGGAAATAGGCAAAGGTGTAGGAACCCCAATCATACTCTCCAATACAATCCACATGACGCGTGGCCCTGATCAAAGAAAACGACACCGTAGAAGAGTTATCTGCTATGAAGCAGCCTCTAATGATCATCAGGAACAATCGTCGAAGAATGTAATCCCTGACTCTGACATCATCAGGCATGGGCTCACTCAAACGCCCGCTCATAGCATCTACGCTCAAAGGACCTGAACGGATAGTCCTGCCTTTGAGCGCCTCCACCGGAACTCCTAACAAGGATATGACGGCAGTAGGGGTAATATTCACCATGCAAGGCATTGGCTACCCTCCAAACTCCATACCTGTGATAAATCGCCAATCCATCGGCGTCATTATCACCTCAAAATCCAGCAGATGGAGTGACTGAGTCTGATGAAACCACCGCTTAGACAATACCCTGAGATAACCCCAGGGACAACGACATGGAAGGATGGAGAAGAATGCCCCGAATCCCTAATCATGCACTACCGTTCTGTAATCAGGATGAAGACCCTGATACATGGAGTGTATACTAAACAAATTCCCTCGAGGCTGCGTGAAGCCGGGAACCTGCATGAAATGCAGATCAACATCAAAATCCTTTACTCCTCGTCAATAGGAAAGAAGGAAGATTAAGATCTAACGTCATACCTCGTTATCATGCAAATACATCGAGGGATGTATGCTCAAATCACCCAGAAGCTCTAGGTTTGCCACCTGAATACAAGGGAGCTCCCTACGGGGAACATGTGTAGCGGGAGCGGGATCCTCAAGCGGAATTTCCTCATCCTCGTCCTCAACGTCTGGCACCTCAGCCTGGACTGGACGAATCATGGCCTCCACCAATCGACGAGGCTGTCTGACAGAACGGGGTGGAGGTACTTCAAAAGCCCTCCTCCATATACCAGAAGTTGTCCTACGGGAACTACTCGGCTGATTCGGATCCATAATATCTGGACAACAAGACTCCAAATCACCTCAGAAAGGGTGTGGTATTTCCTTACCTGGAGCTTTCTAGAATGCATTCTATGACTATATGCATGCATGCATTTACTTTAACATACAATAGAGTTAAAATGCATGACTACCCAAAGCCTACTTTGAAAAATTTTGCCATAGTCCCCTTTGAAAATAGAACTATCCACATGCATATAGGCATGTCTAGGTGCCAATTCAGTAGCACACCTACACCAAAGTCATATACATAATATATGCATTAAAAATCAAAATCATCCATGCATAAGGTTAACCTCAATATCAGGAGTACTTTGCCTTTCTACCTTTTTCTCATTGAACCTCAAATAGGACAAAAAATAGCAGAAAAAGGTGCCAATTTGACTGTCTCAAAAGTCAAATTTTTTCACATCATTATGTTCAGCATGTTTTAATACTAACATTTACTATGTTTAATATTTTTAAGCAAGTCATTTGTGCATACATAATCACTACTATGTGTTTAGATGCATTTCATGCTATAACTCAAATTCCAATAGATAAAAACTAGACTAGAAAAAATGCATGCATACGTTACCAGGATAGTGTAGAACACTTGTATGGTGATAGAATTTGCAGAAAGTAGCCCAAACTCAGCAGATCTGAAGGAGGCTCTCGGATTTTCCTTGGCGAAACAAGTCGAAAGTGACTTGTGGTACCAACCTGAGGCACCCCTATGTGGGCCCCACCCCTCCGACTCGGTCCAGTTCGAGTTGCAAATGAGTTCTTACGGACTAGAAAGGTCAAATTGGGAATAAAAACGCCACGTGATTGAGCACAACAGCATGCAATCCTGGTCTTCTCGGATGAACCTTTGAGTTTGTGTACCGCTCATTAGTAGTCACCCGAACATGAGGTATACCCTGCCAATGATCTCATTTGTTGCAAATCACATCCGGCAATACCATGTACAGGTCTAATGCCGCCAACTCTGGGTCGTTACCCTAAAAGATCAACATGATCCCCGACGGGGATTACAACGCAGATCCCCGACGAGGTTTACAACGTGAAGCCCCGGCAGGGGATTAAGACGCACATTTTAGCCATTGACAAACATATCAATGAAGGTCAAGTAGCCTTGACGTTATCTCAGCCGATGGCGATTAAACCTATCACAACTCCAAAGGTATTCGAGGGTTTCATGCTCGATTGCTCATATTCCCCAGCGGATCCCCAGCGGGGGTCACAACGCAATGTTCCGTTGATTCACACATCAGAGAAGGTCAAGCAACCTT
The DNA here is from genome assembly GCA_020205605.1 of Panax ginseng. Classification (NCBI taxonomy): domain Eukaryota; kingdom Viridiplantae; phylum Streptophyta; class Magnoliopsida; order Apiales; family Araliaceae; genus Panax; species Panax ginseng. The sequence goes on along the minus strand of CM035143.1, from coordinate 50,482,593 downwards.
AACAATCTACCCACAGAATATCAGTCATTGATTCACAGGTCAGCGAAGGTCAAGCAACCTTGACAGTCTATCCCACAGGGTTTTCAGACGTTGATTCACATGTCGGTGAAGTACACGTCAACGAAGGTCAGGCATCCCTGACATCATTTGTTATTGGCAGTAAATCTAACAGAATCTTGACATGTCCTGGCGATACCAACCAGGAAAGATCAATGTTATCAAAGAGGATCGATGATGGAATATGTTATACACATCCTCAAACAGACCAAGCTTTATCCCCATAGATCTCTTTACGCGTAAAGAGGTACATCTCGGGATCAAGTCATTATCAAGAACCCGTGAATTTGGTGATAACCCCAACATCAACATCCTAACAGATTCGGATTACACATCAAATCGGGTCATCATTGCCAATCCCGATTAAAAAGCAACAGGGCCGGCAATCAATCATCCCGGCATGTTGAGCTACAACCCCGTATACACACATGCATCATACATTTGCATCATGTTGCTACATATAGTACCATGTTTGTCTTGTTGCATTTCAAGTGTCTAGGATTCTTTATCCTACCCATGCATTGCCATGCATAAGTATGATAAAGAGGGGCATCTGTAGACACTCGAAATTTTCTGTACACCTATCACTAACATTGCAGGAGGACAGTTTCGTCTTTCAAGAGGGAACCCTGGATGATAGTTCATATCCATCTCGGATACTATCGAAAGTTCAGAATCAACCCTAGCACACACTGGGAGTAACAATTCCAATCTCGGATATAACCCCGAGGCGTGCGGATCCAATACCGGAACACACACCGAAGAAGACCAATTAATCTCGGAGATAACCCCGAGGTATCCAGTCTCAGTCCCAATCATGGGAACAGCCACCAACCTTGGTGATCACCCCAAGGAATGCAGTTTCGGCGATAACCCCGGAAATACTTGTTTCAAATGCAACAAGCTTCAATCTCGGCTCTCACAACAAGATACTCCGTACCAACCCGGAGATAACACCGGGAGGACAGGCAAACCTCAAAGATGACACTGAGGACCTTCAATAATTACAGCAATCCAATCTCAGCGAAGCCCTGAGCAACGTCTATTTTATCAGCCCAAATCGACAATAACACCGGTGAGGGGCAACATCGTCATCTCACCAACACGATGCCACGCCACGTAGTCTCAACATTTCATACGCACATCTCTACACAACAATGTCCCACAAGAATCAAGGAGAACCAATCCCGAGTGACAACGTGGCGTGCAAACTCTAATCCCATGCCATTGTACAACTCTCGACATTGGCGGTCCGAAATAGGTCCTGTATACCTCAATCGGATGCCCAGATTGCACTTTTGAAAGTTCGACCGGACATTATAGTGCCCGGGTGCACGTATTACGAGACAACCTGATCTGAGAAACTCGGGGCAACCCGGGTGGCCTTTGGTACACCTGCGGCCACCCTCTATAAATAGAGGGCTTGGGGTGGCCATTTTTCAAGAGAAAACGGCGAGGAAGCCCTACCTAATTTGCTCTGTACTCACCCCATACAGAGTACTTTCTCATTTTAAACACCTGTGAGCTCATATATAGCTACTTTTCTACCTACAAAATCAATGTTTACCCACTTTAAAGATATAGAAGTCTTCTTTGGCAGTCTACTGTAAGCCTTCTCACACACTTTAAAGTCTTTCTCTTCATCTTTGCACACACTCTTCTTCACGTTGAGAGTCGTCTTCTTTGCGTCGCTTTCAGGACTTGATTCAAGTGGTTTTATTTCGGTTTATACATATATATTATATATATATATGGACTAACATTATAGAGTTATGTCTCGATTGAGCACAGACTTGATGCAGAGCATTTATTTGCTTTTATATATATATATATATATATATATATATATATATATATATATATATATATATATATATTTGTGTGTTGAACTTTGTTCGATGATCCTAGACTTTTGTCCGGAGGCGTTTACTTTAAATATATATATATATATATATATATATATATATATATATATATATATATATACATTTAAATATATTATTCGTATGTGGGACTCTATTCGATGAGCACAGGATTTTACATCCTGAGCGTTTATTTATATATATATATATATATATATATATATATATATATATATATATATATATAGGGGAAGGATCAAGAGCATAATCCTTAAATAGCATAACGCATTAAATAGCATAATTTTATAAAACGCATTTAGTTTTGATAAGACGCAGTGGCATTTTTGTAAATACGTTGGTGGCATGGTATTTACAAAATGCCACCGCTCGCCTCCAAAACTACGTCTTTTTGATAAAATTATGCAATTTAAGCGTTATGCTATTTAAGAATTATGCTCTTGATCCTTTTCAAATATATATATATATATATATATATATATCTATGGTCTAACTTCGAACTACTTCGTCGATGAGCTTTGAATTTTACATCTGGTGCATTTACTCGCTTTTATATATATATATACTTATATATATGAATTGTTGTCGAACTCTGTTCGATGACCTGATTTTACATCCAAATGCGTTTACTAACTTTTATATGTATATACTTATATATATGAACCGTTGTTGAACTTTGTTTGATGAGCTGGATTTTTACATCCGTCGCGTTATCACTTTTATATATATATATATATATATTTCTTCCCACCTCAGGAGTTTACTTACGTGGTGGTTGATCGCTTTTACGCCTTTCTTTACGTTTAAATCTCCGCTCGAGTTCACTTCGTGGGCGCTTGATTGCTTTCTACGACTTTATTTACGTTTAAATCACTTTGGAGTTTCCTCCGTATGCGGTTGATAGCTTTTACTGACTTTATTTACATTTTGATCCTCCGTGGAGGTGCTTAAGTGGTTGGTGATCGTGTTCGTATATATATATTTACAGCTTTTATATATATATATATATATATATATATATATATATATATATACATGCTTATCGCTTTCATATAAATTATTGCGGTATCATATGCGCCTAGAATCATGTGATCACAGATTCACCTTTATTGGATCTAGATTCGGTTCCCATGATGGACATTTTCAATTTGTATGTGACTTGTAAATTATTCTGCGATTATTCAATTTCCTCGGATGGTTCCCATACCCACGAGGAAGTCGGCATTATTTTGTACATTATTTTAAATACGGATGCCTCGCATCTGTAAAATAAAATCAATCAAGCCGAACACTTATTAAAATAGAAGTGTAAAAGGTCTCAATTACTATTGAGCATCAGGGTTTGAAAAACCTTTTTTTATAAAAACATCATTGCTATATCTTGCCAAAAACTGAATTTTTACATAAATTCAAACCCTGTGTATATAGGTGCGAACGAGGCCTCGCACTACTTCTAAATAATAGCACATTGATCCATACACACACACACATTCAGATAATAGTTTCTTGAAAAAAAGCGGTCACCGTGGTAACACGGATGTCGGGGGGTGCCAAACACCTTCCCTCCGCATAACCTAGTCCTCGGACCTTAAATGAATCTCGATTTCACCAAACCCATTTAGCGATGGTCACATCATTTGGGTCAATGTGCAAACTGCTTTCTCGGTTGTGTTGGTACAACCATTTAAAAACCAATCAAGCGACTCTTAATACCCATCATCGACATTATACATGTCAGACCTTTTTCACTTGTTTTTTCAAACAAATCTCACCTAAAATGAGAACACCAAAGAACAAGTAACGGAAAGGGACAACTAAAAATCCTGACGTCGACACCAAAGTCTGATAATAAAACTATCAAAACTATTACAAGTCTTCAGTACTTGTTTATCTTTCCCTTTCCCTTACTGGTGCTAGGTACGTCACCCTTTTCAGCTTTAGCTGTAAGAAATTTTACAGGCAAGAGTGAGCAAACAAGGCTCACTTGGAATAACAATAAATAAAACTTTAACCTTTACATCACTTGCCATATACTAGGCTTAATAGAACTGAACAATACATTCTATTAACATTCAAAAAATCATAACATTCACTGAGGGTCTAATGACCACGAACCATGTCCACAGTTATAAGTAATCTTTCAACTTTAACTCTAACAGTCATATGACTATAAGGACTCAAAGGTACTTAGGGGGATCAATCATTCGTACATGTATTGTATACAAACATTTCAGCACAAAGTATAAAACTAAGTGCAACCCCTAATAATAGGGTTGTTCATCTCAGTATTTAGAGTACAAGTCCACACCAAAGTCAGTTTGGTTTGGATACACTTCAATGCAATTTGGAATTCAACGGACATCAACTAAGGATTAGTTGAATAAAAGATAATAACATTATGTTATTGAATAATCATAACTGAATAAACATTTTGTTCTAAGTTCATGCTTTAGGAATAATCTAATAGCATAACAATGGAATAATTTATCATACCTTGCTTTGAACAACATTAAGCTAAGGTTACATCTTAGAATTTAATATTAAGCATGCATAACAAATAATAACTTTGAACGGTAAATTGTTCAACAGAATAAAGATATTTGCATGCTAATATAACAAGTTTAGATTTAGGAAAAACTTGCATAATCATAACAAACTAACTCAACGAAGGTATGGAGTTAGAAGATTTACTCAATCTAAACAATAGATTTAGAAACTTGCATAACGAAGATTTAGGATAAGAAAACTTGCTCAACTATTATAAAAGTAGAGTTAAAGAACTTGCATGACAATAAATCGTTAAACAAGAGATTAGAAATAGAGAATTTGCACAAGTATAACATAACAGTGAAAAGTAACCTTGTTGAATAATAAACTAGCAAAGTTTAGGGAACTTGCCTCGTGTGTAGGTTAAACAATCACTACTCACGTTCACCCCAAGTCCTACACATACCATATATATTGACAATACACATTAGTTACACTAACATTACCTTCATGAGTTGCTTTCTTACTTTTAGTATAGCTACTAACTACGTTTAAGTTTAAATAACATTGCATCTTTTCATGAACAATACTTTTTAGCTTTATTACAACAACTTAAGTGATCATGTCATTGCACCACATACATAACAACTTGATACAACATCCTATTACATGTCCAACATGTTATCATTAGGTTATACTAATACTCAAAGGATTGTACTTGCATTCGCACATCCCGACGCCCTCCGATTGGCTCCAAATACACAACAATCCTAAAGATGGCCATTTTGACCCTTCATAACGATATCAAATTGAAAACCTTAAAGAATAAAAGTTATAGGCTTATTCGTCCTCTTTCCGAATCATCTTGAATCACCTCAATCGGAGTTCATATGAAAAGTTATGGCCATTTTACTACAAGATGTCAAAACTGTCCGACCCATACCACTTTTCTAGCGCTGGGGCGCGAGATAGTGGCACTGGGGCACGAATTCCAGCGTCGGGGCACGAATTCCAAAGATGAGCGCGAACTTCGGCCTATTTTTAGGCGAGGGCTGAGACTTGGCCGCTAGAGCGTGGATTTTGACGGGGCGCCAAACTCTCACAGAAACCAAACCAAGGACAGAGCAAAGCTACTGTCTTAATTCTTAACAACAATTAACACCAATTAACATGTATAACTTCACGTAATTTACACATAAATGCTAACAATCATCCATATACCAATTATTAACAATTTTAACAGCGATTTTAGAAAACTTAATCCTTGCAACCATATTTTTAAAACTCAAAACTCCATTGTTGATATATAAAATACAGTAAACTGAAATTCCATTGTTACCACCCAAATTGATTTCTTTGTAGTATGTTATCTTACACTCATACCCAAGTAACAAACATGACATTAAATTTTACAATTAGCATACACGAATTTTTGTTATCATGCAAAACATATATTCGTATATATATTTTTCACTATAAAAACCAAGTTCTCTTTCTCAATGGTAATTTAGCATACAACACATACATACATATATATATATATATACATGCTAGCTATAACAATTACAATCACACATATTATCATAACCAATTCTAGAACATGGTTTACAAGAATTTTGTAAAACTTATACACAGTGATTCTTAAGAAACAGAGAACACAGAGACATATATGGGTATCTAATATTAAGGTCATAGACATACCTTTTTGTTGCTTAAGAATCTTTGTTAACAGAACTCGCTTTAAAAATCACATTTTCTCTCAAACTCTCTCAAAACTCTGAAACTTTTCTCTCTGAAAACCTTTTTCTAAACTTGTTCTTAGACTTAAGCCATATAAAATATACGTAATATTAAACTAAACTAACACTTACCTTTGAAACGTAAAAAAAAACTGAAACTCTAATAAATAATGCTAATAAGTTATCGGTTTCCAAATATATATATATATATATATATATATATATATATATTATTTATTTAGTTAATAATTCAAATTCAAAAGGAATCCAAAAGCCATAAGGTTTTGTTTGGTAAACCATTTAAAAATTAAAGGATAAATATACTTAAACCTTGTTTGGCAAAACTAAATTAAAATTACTTTAATTTATTTTAATAACTCTTTATAACATAGTTATTTGTCACACTTTATTTAATAACAATTTATTAAATAATTCACTTAATCACATAACTCAATCCACATAACACATTAATTATTTAACAAATAAATAATTAACTAAATCAAATCAATCAAATTGAATAATTATTTATCCAATAATAAACACATCCAATAAATATTTATATAAATCAATAATATTTATAATTTACATTTTAAAAAAATCTGTAATGTTACATCATTCCCCTCTTATAAGGATTCTGTCCCCAGAATCACAACTCAAACAACACATTCGTTACATCTGCTATTTCTGCAGACTTTGCATAAGTATAACATAACAATGAAAAGTAACCTTGCTGAATAATAAAGTAGCAAAGGTTAGGGAACTTGCCTCGTGTGTAGGTTAAACAATCATTACTCACGTTCACCCCAAGTCCTACACATACCATATATATTGACAATACACATTAGTTACACTAACATTACCTTCATGAGTTGTTTTCTTACTTTTAGTATAGCTACTAACTAAGTTTAAGTTTAAATAACATTGCATCTTTTCATGAACAATACTTTTTAGCTTTATTACAACTACTTAAGTGATCGTGTCATTGCACCACATACATAACAACTTGATACAACATCCTATTACATGTCCAACATGTTATCATTAGGTTATACTAATAATCAAAGGATTGCACTTGCATTCGCACATCCTGACGCCCTTCGATTGGCTCCAAATACACAACAATCCTAAAGATGCCATTTTGACCCTTCATAACGATTTCAAATTGAAAACCTTAAAGAATAAAAGTTATAGGCTTATTCGTCCTCTTTCCGAATTATCTTGAATCACCTCAATCGGAGTTTATATGAAAAGTTATGGCCATTTTACTACAGGATGTCAAAATTGTCTGACCCATACCACTTTTCCAAATACCGGGCGAGAGATAGTAACCATCAAGTAGCGAATTCCAGCCAACAAGCACAATTCAGTATTTGGCGCAAACTTTCGCCTATTTTTGGCGCTGAGGCCCGAGACTTGACGTTGAGGCGTGGATTTTAAGGCCGGGACGCCAAACTCACAGAAACCAAACCAAGAACAGAGCAAAGCTACTGTCTTAATTCTTAACAACAATTAACACCAATTAACATGTATAACTTCACGTAATTTACACATAAATGATAACAATCATCCATATACCAATTATTAACAATTTTAGCAGCGATTTTAGAAAACTTAATCCTTGCAACCATATTTTTAAAACTCAAAACTCCATTGTTGATATATAAAATACAGTGAACTGAAATTCCACTGTTACCACCCAAATTGATTTCTTTGTAGTATGTTATCTTACACTCATACCCAAGTAACAAACATGACATTAAATTTCACAATTAGCATACACGAATTTTTGTTATCATGCAAAACATATATTCGTATATATATTTTTCACTGTAAAAACCAAGTTCTCTTTCTCAATGGTAATTTAGCATACAACACATACATACATATATATATATATATATATATATATATATATATATATATATATACATGCTAGCTATAACAATTACAATCACACATATTATCATAACCAATTCTAGAACATGGTTTACAAGAATTTTGTAAAACTTATACACAGTGATTCTTAAGAAATAGAGAACACAGAAACATATATGGGTATCTAATATTAAGGTCATAGACATACCTTTTTGTTGCTTAAGAATCTTTGTTAACAGAACTCGCTATGAAAATCACATTTTCTCTCAAACTCTCTTAAAACTCTGAAACTTTTCTCTCTGAAAACCTTTTTCTGAACTTGTTCTTAGACTTAAGCCATATACAATATACGTAATATTAAACTAAACCAACGCTTACCTTTGAAACGTAAAAAAAAAACTAAATCAATATATCTATATATATATATATTTTTTTTTTATTTAGTTAATAATTTAAATTCAAAAGGAATCCAAAAGCCATAAGGTTTTGTTTGGTAAACCATTTAAAAATTAAAGGATTAATATACTTAAACCTTGTTGGGCAAAACTAAATTAAAATTACTTTAATTTATTTTAATAACTCTTTATAACATAGTTATTTGTCACACTTTATTTAATAACAATTTATTAAATAATTCACTTAATCACATAACTCAATCCACATAACACATTAATTATTTAACAAATAAATAATTAACTAAATCAAATCAATCAAATTGAACAATTATTTATCCAATAATAAACGCATCCAATAAATATTTATATAAATCAATAATATTTATAATTTACATTTTAAAAAAATCTGTAATGTTACATCATTCCCCTCTTATAAGGATTCTCAATCCTGTAATCACAACTCAAACAACACATTCGTTACATCTGCTATTTCTGCATACTTTAAACTCTTAATGTAACCTAGTTAATGATGGGTTAAGGTAACAAATATGTAATGAGGATGTTAAAACAAAACCCTATCATTTCATTAATAATTTCAAAGTTGTAAAAAGGATTAGTAACTTATGAACGCGATATGTTATGCCTTAGTGTGCATAGTGACTAGTAAATATGTGTTGTGAAGTTAAAACTTGAGATTTCTAAAATATTAATGGTACCGTAAGACTTGTATTAAAATAACAAATGTGAGTTTTATTTTGGAAGTGGATGTTAGTATATCTAATATATACTGTGATTATAATACTATATGTAGGTGAACGTGAGTTGTAATTTATAGCTTACGCACGAGGCAAGTTTCTAAACCTTATTTCTTTACATTGAGCATGCTTTGTTCCTAAATTTTATTTGAGCAAGCTATATCTTTATCTTTATTTCGAACAAGTTTTGAATTCCAATAGTTATTGAGTTATTCCAACTTATTTATTTTTAGACAAGTTTCTTTAATTTCATTCTTGTATCGGTAATGCAATTTTTGAGTTCCAATTCCAAATGTTGAATTATCTTATTTCAATTACTTTGCACAAGTTATTATCATGTGGAGAAAGTTTTACTTTCAGCTTGCTATTAGGTAATACATGTTCAATAATTCTATATCTTATTTAATAAGATCATATCCTTAGCTTAATATTGTTCAAGCAAGGTTGACTATTTCTACGCATGCCTATTATTCTTAACGTTTTATCTAAAACTATTATTAATCATTCGTAGTGTTGTTAAATCTTGTTGATTCAACTAATCCTTTAATTGATGATTGTGAAACTCTAAATTACCTTTGAAGCTTATCCAAATAAAACTTTATTTGGTGCGGACTTGTATTCTAAAACTGAGAAGAACAACCCTATTATGGGGGATACGCGATGCGTTTAGATGGTTGTGCACAATACATGGTACGAATGGTTGTTCCCCCTAAGTATGTGAAGTCTGTCGACGTAGGGATTTTTGGATGACCCTTTCCGTTACTTTTTCTTTGGTGTTCTCATTTTAGGTGAGATTTATTTGAAAAAATAAGTGAAAAAGGTCCGACATGTATAATGTCGACGATGGACTATTAAGAGTCGCCAGTTGGTTTTTTAAATGGTTGTACCAACACAACTGAGAAAAGGTTTTCACATTGACCCAGTGATGTGACACTGCTAAACGGGTCGGTGAAACCGAGATTCATTAGGGTCCGGGGACTTGGTTATGCGGGTGGAAGGTGTTAGGCACCCCAGACATCCTTGTTATCACGGTGGCGCTTTTTTAAGAAACTATTATCCCGAATGTGTGTGTGTGTGTGGGTCAATGTGTTGTTATTTGGAAGTAGTCTGAGGCCTCGTTCAACCTATATACATGTGGTTTGAATTTATGTAAAATTCGCTTTTAGCAAGGTATAGCAATGATGTTTTATAAAAAGGTTTTTCAAACCCCGATGCTCAATCGTAATTGAGACCTTTTACACTCCCATTTTATTAAGTGTTCTACTTGATTGATTTTATTTTACGAATCGCGAGGCATCCGTATTTAAAGTGATGTACAAAATAATGCCACTTCCTCATGGGTATGGAAACCATCTGAGGAAATTTAGACACCGCAGAATAATTTACAAAGTCGCTTCTACAAATTGAAAATGTCCATCATTTGAACCGAATCTAGATCCAATAAATTCAATCACGTGATCACATGATTCCTAGGCGCACAAGATACCGCAATTTGTATGAAAGCGATGGCGGTATATATATAAAAGTCAGAAATATATATACTGAGATATGATCACCAACCACGAAGCACCTCCATGGGGATCGAAATGTAAATAAAGTCATTAAAAGCTATCAACCGCCACGGAGGAAACTCCAAAGGACAAAACGTAAATAAAGTCAGAATACTGGCCAACCGCCACAAAGGAAACTCCAAAGCGAGACAAAATGTAAATAAAGTCAGTATAAAAGTTTATCAACTACCACGAAGTAAACTCCAAAGGCGACGAAACGTAAAGAAAGTCAGAAGCGATCAACCACCACGAAGAAACTCTGTGGGACGTAAATATATATATATATATATATATATATATATATATATATATATATATATATATATATATATATTAGCAATAAACGCATCGTATATAACATCCAAGCTCATCGAATGCGAGTTCAACCACAGTTCATATATATAAGTATATATATATATATATATATATATATATATATATATATATATATAAAAGTTTAATAAACGCATAGGATGTAAAATCCAGGGCTCATCGAATGCGAGTTCGACCACAGTTCATATATATAAGTATATATATATATATATATATCTACATTTATATATATTAACTGTAGTGTTTAACTTTGTTCGATGAGTCTAGATTTCATTTTGGAGCATTTATTTACTTTAATATATATATATATATATATATATATATATATATATATATAAAAAAGCAAATAAACGCTCCGCATCAAGTTCAGGCTCAATCGAGGCATAACTCGATAATGTTAGTCAATATATATATAAATATATATATATATAATATATATGTAAATATATATAATATATATATATATATACATACTGAAATGAAACCACGGACCGAAGTCTGGGCAAAATCAAGCAACACAACTCTCAACGTGTAGAAGGGTGTGTGCAAAGATGAAGAGAAAGACTCTAAAGTGTGTGAGAAGGCTTATAGCTGACTGCTAAAGAAGACTTCTATATCTTTAGAGTGGGTAAACACTGACTTTTGTAGGTACAAAAAGGCTATATACGAGCTCACAGGTGTTTAAATGGTGAAAATACACTGCATGGGGTGAGTGCAGATCAAATTGGGCAGGGCTTCCTCGCCTTTTTCTCTTGCAAAATGGGAAGCCCAAGCCCTCTATTTATAGGAAATTTAGCCAGTGTACAGAGGCAACCCGGGTGGGCTCGAGTTTTTTTGGGTCCTGTCGTCTCAAGACGTGCACTTTCTGCAATCAGAATGTCCACTCGAACTTTCAAAAGTGCAATCTGGGCATCCGTTTGAGGTATACAGGACCTATTTCGGACCGCCGTTGTCGAGAGTTGCACGATGGCATAGGATTAGAGTTTGTACAAAGTCATTGAAGATGGGACGATGCCCTACGGTCTTCAAGCTTCAACTTTCATCCGTTACCCCGTACAATAGTTACTCGGGATTGGTTAGTCTTGTGGGACATCATTGCGTAGAGATATTAAGACAACGTGATGTGGCATCGTGTTGATGAGATGACGATGTTGCCCCTCACCGGTGTAATCGCCGGATTGGGCTGATGAAGCAGACATTGCTCAGACTTCGTTGAGATTGGACTGCTATAATTGTTGAAGGTCATCATTATCACCTTTGAGGTGTGCCTATCTTCCCGATGTTATTGCCGGGTTGGTGCAGTGTATCTCGTTGTGAGCGCCAAGATTGAAGCTGGTCGTATTTGAAACAAGCATTTTCGGGGTTATCGCCGAAACTACATCCCTTGGGGTTATCACCAAGGTTGGTGGCTATTCTCATGGTTGGGGAATCGAGATCGGATACCTCGGGTTATCTTCTCAGATTAATTGGTCTTCTCCGATGTGTATTCCTATTGGATCTGCATGCCTCGTGGTTACATCCGAGGTTGGAACCGCGCATTCTCGAGTGTGATCTAGGGTTGATCTTTGAACTTCGGTAGTATTCGGTATGGATTTGATTGTATTTCGTGGTTCCTCTTAAAGACAAATCATCCTCCTGCAATGTTAGTGACGATGAGTATAGAAAATTTTGAGTGTCTACAGATGCCCCTCTTTATCATACTCATGCATGGCGATGCATGGGTAGGATAAAGAATCCTAGACACTTGAAACGCAACAAGACAAACGTGGTACTATGGGTAGTAAAATGATGCAAATGTATGATGCATGTGTACGGGGTTGTAGCCCAACGTGCTGGGGATGATCGCTGGATCCCTGTTGCTTCAACTGGGGATTGCCAATGCTGATCAGATTTGATGTGTAAGCCAAATTTGTTAAGATGTTAATGTTGGAGTTATCACCAAATTCTTGTGTTCTTGATAACGACTTGATCCTGAAGAGGTACCTCTTATGTGCAAGAGATCTGTGGGGATAAAGCTTGATCTGTTTGAGGATGTGTATAACATATTCCATCATCTATCCTCTTTGATAACATTGACCTTTCCTGGTTGGTATCGCCAGGACATGTCAAGATTTTGTTGGATTTACTGCCAACAACAAATGCTGTCAGGGATGCCTGACCTTCGTTGACATGTATTTCACCGACATGTGATTCAACTACCGGAAAATCTCAGAAGATATAACGTCAAAGAAGGTCGCTTGACCTTCGCTGACGTGTGAATCAATGGAACATTGCGTTGTGACCCCCGCCGGGGATCCGCTGGGGGAATATGAGTAATCAAGCATGAAATCCTCAAATAGCTCTAGAGCTCTGATAGGTTTAATCGCTATCGGTTGAGATAACGTCAAGGCTGCTTGACCTTTGCTAATTTGTGTTTCAACGGATGAGCATGCGTTGTTACTCCACGAGATATATCGTTGTAACCCTCCGTCGGGACTCGCGTTAAACCCCTGTCGTGGACTCACGTTAGAATCTTCACGGGACTCACGTAGGGTAACAACCTGGAGTCGGCAGCATCGGACCTGTATAAGGTATTACCGTATGCGATTCGTGACAACTGAGGTCATTGGAAGGGTATACCTTGTGTTCAGGCGACTACCAATGAGTGATGTACAGGTTCAAAGTCTCATCTGAGAAGACCAGGATTGTATGCTGTTTTGCTCAATCGCGTGGCGTTTTTATTCCCGATTTGACCTTTCTAGTTCGTAAGAACTCCTTTCCAACTCGAACTGGATCGAGTCGGAGGGGTGGGGCCCTCATAGGGGTGCCACAGGTGCACCTACTGCAGCCACAGGTGAGCCTGCGGCCAACCGTGGATGATAAAATCCAGCAGGTTGGTCTCATAAGTCATTTTCAGCTTTGTGCGTGAAGAGAAAACCATGAGCCTCCTTCAGATCTGCTACGTTCGGGCTATTTTCTGCAAATTCTATCACCGTACAAGTGTTCTACACTATCCTGGTAATGTATGCATGTATTTTTACCAATTTCTATCCGTTGGATTGTGAGTTATCGCACGAAATGCATCTAAACACATAGTAGTGATTATGTATGCACAAATGACTTGATAAAAAATATTCAACATAGTAAATGTTAGTATTATACCATGTTGAACATAATGATGTGAAAAAATTTGACTTTTGAGACAGTCAAATTGGCACCTTTTTCTGCTATTTTTTGTCCTATTTGAGGTCCAATGAGCACAAGGTAGCAAGGCAAAGTACTCCTAGTATTGAGGTTGGCCTTATGCATGATGATCTTGATTTTTAATGCATATATTATGTATATGACTTTGGGGCAGGTGTGCTACTGAATGGCCACCTAGACATGCCTATGTGCATGTGGATAGTCCTATTTTCAAAGGGGACTATGGCAAAAATTTTCCAAATGTAGGCATTGGGTAGTCATCCATTTTAACTCTATTATATGTTAAAGTAAATGCATGCATGCATATAGTCATAAATACATTTTAAAAAGCTCCAGGTAAGGAAATACCACACCCTTTCTGAGGTGATTTGGAGACTTGTTGCGCAAATATTATGGATCTAGATTAGCCGAGAAGTTCCTATAGGACCACTTCTGGTGTACGGCGGAGGGCTTCTGAAGTGCCTCATCCCCGTTCTGTCAGACAGCCTCGTCGGTTGGTGGAGGCCGTGATTCGTCCTGTCCGGGTAGATGTGCCAGACATTGAGGACGAGGAGGCGGATATTCCGATTGAGGATCCCGCTCCTGCTGCACATGTTCCTCGTAGGGAGCTCCCGAGTATTCAGGTGGAAAACCCAGAGTTGCTAGGTGATTTGAACAGACATCCATCGATGTACTTGCACGCTAACGAGGTATGGCGTTAGACTTTAATCTTCCATCTTTCCTATTGATGAGGATTTAAAGGGTTTTGATGTTGATCTGCATTTCATGCAGGTTACTGGTTTTACACAGCCTCGAGGGAACTGGTTTAACATTCACTCCATGTATCAGGCGCTTCATCCTGACTATAGAGCGGTAGTTCATAAGTGGGGATTCGGGGCATTCTTCTCCATACTTCCCCGTCGTTGTCCCTGGGGTTACCTCAGGGCATTGTCTGAGCGATGGTTTCATCAAACTCAGTCACTCCATCTGCTGGATTGCGAGGTGATGATGACACCTATGGATTGGCGATTTATCACAGGTATGGAGTATGGAGGGGAGCCAGTGCCTTGCATGGCGAATATTACCCCTACTGCCATCCGATCCTTATTAGGAGTTCCGGCGGAGGCGCTCAAAGGCAGGACTGTCCGTTCAGGTCCTTTGAGCATAGATGCTATGAGCGGGCTTTTGAGTGAGCCCATGCCTGATGATGTCAGAATCAGGGATTGCGTTCTATGATGATTGTTCCTGATGATCATTCGAGGCTGCTTCATAGAAGATAGCTCTTCTACGGTATCCTTTGCTTTGATCAGCGCCACACGTGATATGGACCATATTGGAGAGTATGATTGGGGCTCTTACACCTTTGCTTATTTCCTCCGGGGCATGCGTATGCGCTCATAGGTTTTGACTGAGACTTGGCTAGGATTTTACCCATTTCTGCTGGTGAGTATTTCTCTTGTCTTTTCCCATTCATAGGTTAAGAGTGTTTACTGATAGCAGATGTTTTGCCATTATGTTGGCAATTTTGGGCCTATGAGAGGCTCCCATGTTTGCGTCCTGTGAGTGTGTTAGGTTTAGATACCTATCCACGAGGACGACGATGGCACCATTCTATTTTATCGGAGGTCCCTGTAGCTGAGGGATTCACTCACTGCCGTATGCAGCTGGAATTGCTGACAGTTGGTACCATTACATGGATTCCCTATTTAGGGGAACATTTGACAATCAGCTTTGAGGATGGACAACCGATTGGAGTCGAGTATTTGATTTCCACCGGGAGAGTTCCTCTCTTCACAGATGGAGGCTGGGAGCTCTATTTAGGACAGCGTGATATTAGGAGCACCATAGGGGAGATTCGTATACCGATCTTGCCTCCTGTCAGGCGTCATTGGCCCATATCAAAGTCACCCGTCACTGATATCCCATTGTTGGGGGTTGACGGTTTTGCATTATCAGAGGGTCCTTGCACTCAGGAGACGTTCCAGCAGTGGTGGTCCCCTCGCACTATTGGAGCCCAGTCCCGCGCCACACAGTTTATGGGGGATATGGTTCCAGGATCCTTGATGATGATGGATTGGGTAGCTTGTGTCTGAGCTCCAACTCATATGACCCAGATTGATAGCTTGACCCGGCAGTTGGATCAGGCACATATATTTATCCGGCATTTGGGCAGAGATCCAGCAGAGGCGGAGTCATTAGTTCCTTCCAGCTTCGGTACCGGCCTCGAACGACCTATTTGGTTTTGCCGGCGCAGATCCTCCTCTTTATAGGCCTGACATCCCTGTTGATAGAGATCCAGTGACTCAGGAGGAGTTACATCAAGTGGACAGGATTGAGGACGTAGACATCGAGACCCTGGTTTTCTTCTGATGTATATTCTCGTTATATCTTTTGATAGGCCTCTATATAGATATTAGGTGGCTATTCCCCATTCTCGCTATATCTTTTGATAGGCCTCTGTTATTAGTAGGGTGGATGTGCTCCATTTCCCTTTATTTGTAGTTATACAGAGCTGATGTATTAGATGATGATATACTTAGGAATGTATGCACCATTTTTTTATTCCCTATATCATATTGTCATCTATTATCTGTTATACATGTATCATGTTATGCATATGTATGTATGTCTAGAGATATTCAACATTGACCCCTGGATGGTCTTATGACACGGCCCGTACAGATGTCTTCTTCGACAATTAGCCGTATAGATCATACCCCACCGTCAGTGGTGGTATTGGGTATGCGGTTGTGGTATAATAGCATGTCACCACCGCATAAGGGTGATCAGAGATCGATTCTTCTTGACATACCATGACTTTATTGCCTTTTCAGGTTCCCGCAGGGTTTGTGGACGGGAAACTAGAGCATTGGCTACCGGATAGGCAAGTATTCCGATTCAGCACCCATGAGTTGACTCCTACTCTGGAGGAGTATGCACGGTTGACGATGCTTCCTTTAGACAGACCTTGCATGCATCTAGCTCTGGGAGACATGAGTAGACGATTCATGACCCTCACAGGATTACGGCGTAGAGTAGTGCAGGACGAGCTGAGAGCTCTTAGAGAGGGTCGTACCATTGTACCTATGATTATAGCAGAGACCCTGAGGTCGGCATCCTATTGTTTCACGTATCCTATAGGAGTGTTCACTGGGAGTTCGGTCATGTTGTACGTGTGGTTTATGTCACACTTGAGACCGGTTGGTACCCTTAGACGGCATGGGTATTGGTTCACCCATGATGTAGCCATGTCATACTCCTTTCAGCCATCGGAGTGTATAGATGCTCTGTCTTGGTCCGCATTTTTGGCAGATATAAGAGATCCATTCAGCATATTGCCGTGTTCGGGGCTTTGCTCACCATACAGCTTCATTACTCACGCTCCGGGCATGGACTTCCTCCCTCTGGCTGGCTTAAGGGGCGTAACTACTTATCGCCCACTGGCCGTGATGTCATAGTTTGACTAGTTCCAAGATTTCCATCCTTTTGAGGGGGCGAGAGGTCAGCGTTCAGCTTCTCGATATCTCTCAGTAAAGGACCGATCCCATGTGTATGCTTGTTGGGATCAGCGTGAGATAGCTTATTTTCCTATCAGTCATCCAGGTTATTCTGCAGAGTATTCCACATGGATGGAGATAGAGATTTTGTCGGCTGCAGCAGTATCTGCAGTACCAGATAGCGAGTCAGACGATGTAGAGCCCATGGAGGACATCGATTCCTACATCGAGGAGGAGCCCATTCTTTGGGTTGCCGAATTTTTCCTGATTCTCCTAGTACCAAGATCTTGTTTTGATTCAAAGACTTCGACACAAAGATTTCTTAGAGAAGAGTCTTCATCTAATGACCTTTGAGAGAGATCATGCTAGATCTATGATGCTGACTGCCCTTGAGGGGAGGGACGCAGCTCTATTAGAGAGAGACGAGGCATTAGCTCGCAAAGATGTCGCTGTTGTTGAGCGAGATGAGGCTAGATCAGCCAGAGATGCAGTGATAGTTGAGCGGGATAGTGCTATATCTCTTGCCGGGATGTAGCCATCACAGATAATCTCGCAGATGAGATCCTTACCACTGGCATGATCGCAAAGATGAGTGCATATATTGATGATCATATGGTCACCATGCAGATGTCTGCAGATCTGTTGGGTCGTGTGGATATTCTCGTACAGGAGACCACAGCTTCACCTCCTTCCTCTGAGAGGGACGCCATGTTGGGCTTGTTAGCTCGCATATACCCTGACTTGTAGATGAGCTTGTATTTACCTCCACAAACAAGCTTAGCCATTTTTTCATGTACAGTTTACATTGTATATATATCAAACAGCATTATATATGACAGGGAAATATATTTTTGGATCATTTCCCTTTTAGATATGCTTTGCTATTTGCTTGATATTTTGCCTGCTGCTTCAGGGCTTGTGGTCTTGATGTATTCTTAATTCCACCTAGGTGGATGGACATTGAGTTGTCTCTGGATAGTTCAGAATGGATCATCGATCTTTGTATCCCTACCATCTTTGGTGTCTTGGGACTGGTTTCTGGATGGAAATGTGGAGAGGAGTGTGGTTTTCCTCTCTAAGATTGACCGCACCACAGATGGTCGCCAACACTTCTATTTAGGAGAAGCCTTGTTAATTCCATCTCTTATGGATTGGTGTTGCTCTTCAAGGTATGACCGCAGCTTAGATGGTCGCCGAATCTCCTATTTGGGAGGAGTTCAGGTAATTCCATCCCTTTGGTATGAAGCCAAATGAAATGTAGTGTATTGAAGGATGATCCCAGTACCAACTGACAAGGGTTTGTGTTTTGGTAGGGGGTGAGACCTCACCATGAATGGCTGCCTACGTACTCCTATTGAAGAGGAGATCAAGTCTGCGTAGTTTGAACCTGGTGTAAGAGGTTCAACGCTGTATTTGGCTGAAATGGTGTAGGCATGTTTTTGATTGTTTTTTTTTGTAAGGGTAGAAATGTTTTTGTTGTTTTTGTTTTATTGCGATCGGGCCATATGAAATGGTTACCTACGTACTCCTATTGAAGAGGAGATCGGGTCGGCGTAGTTCGCCCCTCAAGGCGAGAAGAAAAGCGTAATCCCATGTGCGAGTCGAGTCTTGAGGCGGAGAAAGTTTAATCCTAGGTTGAGGATAAACTGTAGGTATGAGAAGTTTGATCCCAGGTATGGGTAGCCAAACTACAAGCGCAAGAGGTTCAATCCACGGTGGGATGACCTAAGTTGTAGGAAAGCAAAGGAGAAAGTCAGGCTGTTGGCTTTGAAAAGTATGTTTCTTTGAGGGGCAAAGTGTATGAAAGTTGTAGGTGGTAAAGGGTTAAAGAACCGGAATGACTGGTGATCTGATGGTCTGACACCAGGGTGTTTGTGAATTACTTCAAACATAGTACCGTTTCACGGCATCCGAGTTGATGAGTTGTGGAAATTCATCGCCGTCCATTTTTTGCAATCTGAGAGCGCCTCTTGTCAATCCAGCTGAGTGTCTATCAACACTCTGAGGGATTCCATTTCATCTTCTATGGGGAGCACTGCTTCCATCCCATAGATTAAAGCGTTGGGGGTTGCCCCAGTGGAAGTACGCATTGAGGTTTTGTAGGCTAACAGAGTCAGAGGCAATAGGTCAGGCCAATCTTTGTGGTTGGAGGACATCTTTTGCATAATCTTCTTGATGTTTTTGTTAGCCGCCTCAACAACACCATTCATCTTCGGACGATAGATGATAGAGTTAAGATGTTTGATGTGGAATTTACTGCATAATTCCTCCATCATTCTGTTGTTGAGGTTCTTAGCATTGTCTGACACAATCACCTCTGGTTGTCCATATCGACAAACGACATTATTTCTGATGAAAGAAATGACGAATTCTTTAGTAACCTTGGGGAAGGAGGCTGTTTCTACCCACTTGGTGAAGTAGTCGATCATGGTGAAGATAAATTGATGGTCATTACTGGCTTTAGGCACAATGGGCCCGATAACGTCCATTCCCCACATTGAGAAGGGCCAAGGTGAACTCATATTGTGGAGTTCCCGTGGAGGGGCGTGTATAGCATTCCCATGAATCTAGCACTGATAGCATCTCGACGCACGTCCATTACAATCAGCTTTGAGAGATAGCCAGTAATTTCCCGTCCTGAGGACTTTCTTGACAAGGAGGGGGCCACTCATGTGGGGGCCACAGACTCCACCATGGATTTCATCCATAAGCCTTTGGGCTTGATCTTTGTCTAAACATCTGAAGAGACCTAGTTCTGCATCTCTTTTGTAGAGCGCATCTCCACTCAGGTAGAATTTCATAGCAAGTCGATGGATCCGCCTTTTCTCAGTCGGGCTCGCCTCAGCGGGTGTAGATCCATCTAGTAGATATTCGTTGATATGCTGATACCAAGGATGTTGGATGGGAGGTAGCTCATCCGATACTTCTCCAACGTAATTCCCATAGGCTGGGGCCTTGTGCAGGGAAATTGTGATGCTTAGCAAGTGTTCCTTATCTGATATGCGAATCAAGGAGGCCAAAGTTGCTAATGCATCCGCAAAGTCATTCCTATTACAAGGAATGTGTATAAAGGAGATTTCTTTGAACTCTAAAGCCATCTTCAAAACCTGCCGATGGTTGGGCAGCAAATGTAGCTCCTTGGTTTGATAGATTTCGGTGGATTGTCTGATTACCAGCTCAGAATCACCAAGGACAGTTAACCGCTTGATGCCCATTGAACGGGCAAGTTTTAGCCCCATGAGATAGCCTTCATACTCAGCCGTATTATTGGTGCTGACAAACTATAATTTGACGGCAACGGGATACTGCTCCCCCATACCAGATACTAGAACTGCTCCAGCTCCAGAACCTTCCATATTAACAGCTCCATCAAAATACATCTTCCATGATTGGTGCGTATCGTACTGATGGTGTTGTTGCACTGTCATTACTCCTTCATCGGGGAAATACATTTCCAAGGGTTTGAAATCCCCTGAAGGTGCGGCGGTCAGTTGATCCGCAATTCCTTAACCTTTGATGGACTTTTGAGTCACATATACGATGTCAAATTGTTGTAGGATCAACTGCCATCTGGACAGCCGACAATTTAACATGGGTTTGTTGAACACGTATTTGAGAGGATCCACGCGGGATATGAGATGGGTTGTGTGACCATGGAGTTAATGATGTAACCTCATAGAAGCCCATGCTAAAGCACAACACGTCTTTTCGATCAGAGTGTATTTGTGTTTCTTCATTCTTTGAACCTTTTCTTTGAGGTAATAGATAGCTCGTTCTTGGCCTCTATCGTCCTTCTGTCCCAGCATGCAACCCATGGCATTGTCACTTATGGACAGGTACATGAACAGGGGAACATCATCCCTGGTGGTACCAACACGGGAGCTTTGACTAGCTATTTCTTGATTGTGAGGAAGGCATTTTGACACTCATCATTCCATTTCATGGAGGAGTTCTTCCTTAATAGCTTGAAAACTGGCTCACAGGTTGCTGTGAGTTGGGAGATAAACCTACTAATGAAGTTGATTCTTCCCAAAAATCCCCGTATTTCCTTCTCTGTCTGAGGAATGGGCATTTCGATGATGGCTTGGATTTTGGCGGATCCAAATTTCTATCCCTTTGTGGCTGACTAGAAATCCAAGCAATTTGTCTGATCTAACGCCAAAGGCGCATTTAGTTGGATTCAACTTCAAGTTGTACTTACGCAACCTGTTGAACAACTTTTTAAGATGGTCTATA
The DNA here is from genome assembly GCA_020205605.1 of Panax ginseng. Taxonomy (NCBI): domain Eukaryota; kingdom Viridiplantae; phylum Streptophyta; class Magnoliopsida; order Apiales; family Araliaceae; genus Panax; species Panax ginseng. The sequence goes on along the minus strand of CM035143.1, from coordinate 50,460,627 downwards.
TGGCCATCCTCCTTCCGGGACTTGTCAATGATGTCATCCACGTAGATCTCAATCTCTTTATGCATTAAGTCGTGGAAAAGAGCCATCATAGCTCGTTGATAGGTAGCTCCGGCATTGATGAGGCCGAATGACAACCGTCTATAACAAAAAGTTCCCCAAGGAGTGATGAAAGCAGTCTTCTCACGATCTTCCTTAGCAACCATAATCTGATGATACCCCGCAAAGCAATCAGCAAAGGAGTACATGTCGTATTGCGCAGTATTATCAATGAGAATGTGGATAAATGGCACGAGAAAGCTATCTTTTAAGCAAGATTTGTTCAAGTCCCAGTAATCCACGCAAACTCGCACCTTCCTTCCAGGTTTAGGCACGGACACAATGTTAGATATCCACTCAGGATATGTAGACACCATTATGATGCCAGCTTGAAATTGTTTCACAATTTCTTCTTTCACCTTTAAACTCCATTCAAGTTTCAATCGCCTGAGCTTTTGCTTGACTGGCGTAAATCCCTCTTTAATGGGAAGGCGATGAAGGACAATGTCAGTGGACAAACCCAACATGTCTTTATGAGACCATGCAAACACATCCTGGAATTGGGTTAATAGTGTAACCATGTCATTCCGTTGGTTTGGGGTAAGGTCTGAACCAATCTGGATTAACTTAGGGCTTTCTAAGGTTCCGAGATTGAAAGAAGTGGTTTGATCAAGGTTGGGTTTGGATTTGTCTTTGACCCATTCTTGAATTTTTGGAGGCACCTCAATGTCATCTGGTATATCCATCAAGGCGGAATTCATCTCTACATCAAAGATACAATCCTTGTGGAGAAGAGGCACAATATCAGCAAGTACAGGCACATGTAAATTCAGAGTCCTGAAACAAAATATGCTTTCACTTAGTATATATGAAATGTGTTGATCATACATAGTGTTAGGATATACTGGCAAAATAAACTACTAATCTTGTATGCATGAAAAAGTAAGGTTATTATATCTACTGAGGCGAAAAAGAGTTTACGCTGCTTTACCTCTCGACGACCAATGCAAGGAATGTTGTTCCAATTAACAAGAGCAAAGTCTGGGTGGACCACAGTGATGGAGGGATTTTCATCATCCTCCCTATCCCGAATGATGGCCATTATGTCTGGGCAATCATCTTCTTGGGTGTATCTGTTGGTATGTTCATCATGAACGATGATGCGTATACCGGACATCATCTGTATAACGTCTTGCTTGATTCTACGTTCCTCTTCTTCCACTACGGGATTTGGAACAAAGATTTCTTTTCCTTTCACCGATACCGGCTTGGGACATAACATAGCCATTACATTGGCTGGCACCTTTACAGGAGGTTGTGCGGACTCAGAGTTTGAAGGCGAAGATAAACGCCACATGGTTGAAGCTGAAGGAATCTGCAGATGTTTATGAGGATTCTTGTGATTAGAACTGGAAGAATAGCCTAGCCCAGCTGTTCTAGTTTGCCTGGTTAAGCGAATTGTGTACTTGATACCTTGGCAATCTTTACCCAACCCTTGTACCAGCTTATGGCCCAACGACATCATTTCTTGAGTAGCCGACATTACCTCGGCAGAAATCTTGGGTTCGGGCAATGGTGCTCCAATAGAATGGTATTGGGTGTTGCTTATTTCCAAAGCATGAAAACTAACTGGTTCCACATCTGCATTAGCATTGATGAATGACATGTCTCCATGCTGAGGAATCTCCGGTTCAGCGTTGACTGTGACCAGGCTATTGTTGTTAATGTATTTCAACTGTTGGTAAAGAGTGGAGGGGACTGCCCCAGCCATATGAATCCATGGTTGTCCCAAGAGCAGGTTGTATCCCGAATTTATCTTGAGCACATGGAAAGATACGCAGAATGTGTGAGGGCCAATTTTGATTGGCAGCTCAATTACTCCGACCGAATTTCGTCGGGCTCCATCAAATGCTTTGATGATAGTATAGCTACTCCGAATTCGGTTGAGATTGATATTCATCTTCACCAGGGTAGCATATGGGCAGATATTCAGAGAGGAACCTCCATCTATTAAGACTCCCGCTACCATATATCTGGAGGACAAGATCACAATGTGCAACGGCTTGCAATGACTGGTCCCTTCGGGTGGTATGTCATCATCAGTGAAGGATATCACATTATTGTTGAAAATGTGATCAACCAGATGTTGAAACTTTTCTGTATCCACTGATGTCGGGAGATAGGCTTCTTCTAAAACCTTTAACAAGACCTTCTGGTGATTCTCGAAAGTTAGGACCAAGTCCAAAATTGATATTTGTTGTGGATCTTCTTTCAAGCTTAAAACCACCGTAGCTTCATTATGACCCACAGCGCGGAGGAATTGTTCAATCTTCTCCATGGGTATTTTCCCCTTTGATTTGGTGGTAGGCTTCATCACCCGTTGGGGAAGATACAGTGGATTTTCCTTCGACACTGCAGCAGTTGTATGTGAGGTGGATCTTTCACCTTCTCCATAATTCCACGGAATTGTGTGCAAGCTAACAATAGGATATTATGCTCTGCAAGGAAAGTTGATTGGCTCGGGAGAGGCCACTTTCAAAGGATTGTTGCCTCCCTTGAGTTGAATTGTTAGCGTTGTGACTAATGTATTAATCCCACCAGTTTCAGTGGATATGACTGCTACCACACTTTTCCACGTAGTAGGGCTTGCATTCTCACTTGCATATAACACAGTATCGTCGTCCGCTAGGCGCAGGACACCACTGTCGATTAGATTTTGAATAAGGTAGCGGAGTGCCCAGCATTCTTCTGTGTTGTGACCACGAGACTGGGAGTGATATTGACATACTCCATCAGAGTTGTATCGCCCTGAACGGGGGTTGATTGGAGGTAGAAGGGAACTAATTCTTCCTTCATTGATTAACATATGAAGGATTTCCTCCATAGGTTGGCCCAGATAGGTGAATTCTCTATTGTTGGCGAAATCCCGACGGGCTTTGGCATTTGCTCTCTTTGTCACTTTGTCTTCCAGCATTTCATTTTCTAAAAGTGTCGAGGGAATATTCATGACAATAGGTAGGAGACTGGCATACTCCTGGCTGATTAATTGACGTGTAACTTGATGCTGATAAGTTACCAGTTCTGGCAATTGTTCAATTTGTTTGCTGAGAGCTTTCATCTTTCGTTCCATTGTGAACTGGAACTTGGCATAATCCCATCTGTCATCACCGTCTTTGAGGGTCTAAGAAGATTCACAGCTAAAATTAGAACTCTATCCATTGCTCCAATTAATCATGTTGACCTCTTCTTCTTTATGTTGAGGAAGAGGGTTGTCTTGTACGTGAGGCTGATCTGGTTTGGTGACCACGATCTCTCCGTTGTCTATCAGGTCCTGGATCTTGTGTTTCAAGGCCCAACAATCCTGAGTATCATGTCCAGGTGCCCCGGCATGATAAGCACATTTCCTAGCAGCATTGAAACCCCGTCCACTAGGGTTGGCTGGTGGAAAAAGATGTGTAATTTTCTTCTGTGTTGTCAGAAGATTTAAAATGTTCTCGAGGGTATCCCCTAAGGGTGTAAACACTCGAGGGCGTTTGACTTCTCCACCTTTTAGTATTGGAGGGTTTGTCGACTGTGATGGAAAAGGAGTGTAGTTTCTCCTTTGAATAGGCATGTTTTGATTGTCTTTTTGCCCCTGTAGTATCAGGGAAACATCTTCCTCTTTCTTTTTATGGACTCTCCGGGGGTTGTTCCCATAATTTCCAAATTGGATGTGATCTGCAACAGCTTTGAGTGCAGCTAGGTCTTGAATCTTTTCGGACTTCAATCCCTTCTCAGTCATCTCCCCATGTTTGACCATTTCAGAAAATGGTTTGCCGATGCCGGCTAAAACTCTCTCATAGAAGGGAGCTTCTTGTATGTTTATGAAAGTCATGACCATTTCTGATTCTGTCATGGAAGGACTAACTTGGGCAGCTAGGTGTCTCCACCTCTGAGCATACTCTCTGAAAGACTCGTTAGACTGTTTCTTGATCTTGGTAATTTGATACCGATCAAGAGCCATCTGAGTTTGAAAGCTATATTGAGTGAGGAAAGCATGTGCTAACTCTTCCCAGCTATGGATTTTGGAGTTGCTAATCTTGTGTACCACGAACGGGCTTCTCCAGTTAGACTTTTTTGGAATAATTGCATTCTAAGCTTTTCGTCCTCTGCATAAGATCCAAGTTCTCCAATAAACACTTTTAAATGTGTGTAAGGATCTCCTAACCCGTCATATTTTTCAAAGTCAGGAGTTTTAAATTTTTCTAGATAATAAACCCCAGGAAAAATACACAGATCAGCATATGAAACACTCCCGTGTGTTCCAATTCCTTTGATAGTCTGAAGGTCTCTTCCATTTGGAGGACTTTCTTTTTGATATCACCGATTATCTGGATCTCCGATTGGGATGGGCGACATCATGAATTTTGTTCGTCGATCCAATCAGTAGTTCGTGTATGGTAATGACCGGGATTCCTCCTTGTGTGGAGGATTCAGCATGTACGGGTATTTTTTAACCCTGTGTAGACTGGTGTAATTCTTTGAGTAGAATAGCCAAATATGTAATATGTTTGCTTAATCCGTCGAATTCTTTACGAGAAACTGGATTAAATTCAGTTTGGTTGGATGACGACATGATTGACTGTAGGCCTGTTGCTTTTTTGGACTTTGAATGGGTAGTATGTCCGATTGATTCCCTGCGAAAGGCTTGCATAGTTTTAGTCTTTAGGGAATGTATATAATAACATGTTATGTGATGTGTCTATTTTAGGAATTTTATCATGCACAACGGATGTTAGTTGTTTGTAGCATGTATGTGTACACATTTTTTCATATTTCTCATTACATGGAGATAGATATGGAATGTAATTACAAGTAATCTGTGTTTACAAGTAATTTGAAATGAGAACATAAAGAGACTTTCCTCCGTTTTGGGTTTATCAGAGGCTGACCTATCTTAGGTTACTCTCGTGGCTTTTTGGCATGAAGGTTCCCAAATCATCGCAATCTACTTTACGGGAAGTTAATCCGGTCTTTCAACTGGAGCTAATTTGGGTGGTGCCTTTCCTGAGCCTTGGAGAATTAGTCTTCTCACGAGTCCAGTAATCAAACACCGACGGGATAGCCTCCTGGTGGAGGGACCACACAACATACATTCACATACATCGTGTCTCACCGTATGAAAATGATGACATGTGCGAAGCACTAATATCTCAAGCAGATATGGTGCGAAGCACTAATATCACAAGCAGTTATGGTGCGAGGCACTAAGTGCAGTAAGGAAATGCATTCGTACACATTTATCAAAATATAAATGCAACATCCACACACAAGCAGATAACAGTTTTGAAAAGATTATAATAGCGGCTTAAGTCCTCTTACTCATATTCCCAAGCAGATTCGCCACCTGTCGACGTCGGGATTTTTGGATGTCCCTTTCTGTTACTTATTCTTTGGTGTTCTCATTTTAGGTGAGATTTGTTTGAAAAAACAAGTGAAAAAGGTCCGACATGTATAATGTCGACGATGGAATGTTAAGAGTCGCTAGTTGGTTTTTTAAATGGTTGTACCAACACAATCGAGAAAAGGTTTGCACATTGACCCAGTGATGTGACACTGCTAAACGGGTCAGTGAAACCGAGATTCATTAGGGTCCGGGGACTTTGTTATACGGGGGGAAGGTGTTAGGCACCCCCCGACATCCGTGTTACCACGGTGATCGCCTCTTTTCAAGAAACTATTATCTGAATGTGTGTGTATGTGGGTCAATGTGCTGTTATTTGGAAGTAGTGCGAGGCCTCGTTCGAACCTATATACACAGGGTTTGAATTTATGTAAAAATTCAGTTTTAGCAAGGTATATCAATGATGTTTTATAAAAAAAGGTTTTTCAAACCCTGATGCTCAATAGTAATTGAGACCTTTTACACTCCCATTTTATTAAGTGTTCGGCTTGATTGATTTTATTTTACGAATGCGAGGCATCCGTACAAAAATGATGTACAAAATAATGTCGACTTCCTCATGGGTATGGAAACCCTCTGAGGAAATTCAGACACTGCAGAATAATTTACAAAATTAACACAAATTGAAAATGTCCATCACGGGAACCGAATCTAGATCCAATAGGCTTAATCTATGATCACATGATTCCTAGGCGCACAAGATACATAATTTGTATGAAAGCGATGGCGGTATATATATATAAAAGTCAGAAATATATATATATATCTGAACATGATCACCAACCACGAAGCACCTCCATGGGGATCGAAATGTAAATAAAGTCATTAAAAGCTATCAACCACCACGGAGGAAACTCCAAAGCGAGACGAAATATAAATAAAGTCAGAATATGATCAACCGCCATGAAGGAAACTCCAAAGTGGACAAAATGTAAATAAAGTTGTACAAAGCGATCAACTGCCACGAAGTAAACTCCAGGCAGGACGAAACGTAAAGAAAGCTGTAAAAGCGATCAACCACCACGAAGTAAACTCCAAGTGGGACAAAATATATATATATAAGCAATAAACGCACCGGATGTAACATCCAGGCTCATCGAACAGAGTTCGACCACAGTTCATATATATAAGTATATATATATGTAAAAGCAAATAAACGCACCGGATGTAAAATCCAGGCTCATCGAACAGAGTTCGACCACAGTTCATATATATAAGTATATATATATAAGTGAATAAACGCACCGGATGTAAAATCGAGGCTCATCGAACAAAGTCCGACACACAGTTAATATATAAATGTATATATATATATTAAAGCAGTAAACGCACTAGACCGAAGTCTAGGCTCATCGAACAAAGTTTGACACACAGTTAATATATATAAATGTAGATATATATATATATATAAAAGCAAATAAATGCTCCAGCAAAATGTTCAGGCTCATCGAACAAAGTTAGACACACAGTTAATATATATAAATGTATATATATATATATATATATATATATATATATATATATATATATATATATATATATATATATATATATATATATAAGCAAATAAATAAACACCTGCATCAAGTCTAGCTCAATCGAGGCATAAATCGATAATGTTAGTCAATATATATATATATATATATATATATATATATATATTTGAAATGAAACCACTAATCAAAGTCCGGGCAAAAACAAGCAACACAACTCTCAACGTGTAGAAGGGTGTGTGCAAAGATGAAGAGAAAGACTCTAAAGTGTGTGAGAAGGCTTACAACCCATAAAAAGAAGACTTCTATATCTTTAGAATGGGTAAACACTGACTTTTGTAGGTATAAAGAGCTATATATGAGCTCACGTGTGTTTAAAAGGGAAAATGCTGTTGCATGGGGTGAGTGCAGAGCAAATTGGATAGGGCTTCCTCACCTTTTCTCTTGCAAAATGGGAAGCCCAAGCCCTCTATTTATAAAGCAATTTAGCCGTTAGGTGTACAGAGGCAACCCGGGTGGGCCGGGTTTTTTTAGGTCAGGTCGTCTCAAGTCACGCGCACTCGAATCGTAATATTCACTCGAACTTTCAGAAGTGCAATCCGGGCATCCGTTTGAGGTATACAGGACCTATTTTGGACCGCCGTTGTTGAGAGTTGTACGATGGCATGGGATTAGAGTTTTTACGAAGTCATTGAAGATGGGACGATGCCCTCCAGTCTTCAAGCTTCAACTTTCATCTGTTACCCCGCACAATAGTCACTTGGGATTGGTTAGTCTTGTGGGACATCATTGCGTAGAGATGTTAAGATGACGTGACGTGGCATCGTGTTGACGAGATGACGATGTTGCCCTCACCAATGTTATCGCGGATTAGGTGATGATGCGAGCGTTACTCGAGACTTATTTGAGATTGGACTACTACAATTGTTGAAGGTCCTCATTGTCAACTTTGAGGTGTGTCTGTCTTCCCGATGTTATTATCGGGTTGGTGCAGTGTATCTCGTTGTGAGCGCCAAGATTGAAGCTGGTCGCATTTAAAACAAGCATTTTCAGGGTTATCACCGAAACTGAATCCCTTGGGGTTATCACCAAGGTTGGTGGCTATTCCCATAGTTGGGACTGAGACTGGATACCTCGGGGTTATCTCCGAGATTAATCGGTCTTCTCCGGTGTGTGTTCCGGTATTGGATCTGCATGCCTTGGGGTTACATCCGAGGTTGGAACTGTTACTCCCAGAGTGTGATCTGGGGTTGATGCTGAACTTCCGGTAGTATCCGGTATGGTTTTGGATTGTCTTTCAGGGTTCCCTCTTAAAAGACGAATTTGTCCTCCTGCAATGTTAGTGACAGTAGTACAGAAAATTTCGAGTGTCTACAAAGTCCCTACAGTATAACTGTTTAGGTTAGCGTTGAAAGATTACTTGTAACAATTGATATAGTTCGCGGTCTTATGACCCTCAGATTCATTTCATATTTTGAATTCAGTTTTGATTATTATTGATAAAGTACTATTCAGTTTTGATGAGCCTATTAATTGGCAGTTATTATTCTCTTATTGATTCATTGTTATATCTAGTGAGTATTTGTTTTGCTCACTCTTGCATATATATACACTCATTGCAGCTAAAGTTGAGAAGTTCGATGAACCTATGACTAGCAAAGGAAAGGGAAAAATGTGCAAGTGATGAAGACTTGTAATTTCATTTATTGTCATGATGATAGACTTTATGCTTAATGATGTTATGTAATTATTTTATTTCCGCACTTGATTGATGTTTAAGGTTAGACAACTTAGGGAGACTTCTTGATTAATGATGTAGCCCTTTTTAAAGGGAGAATTTATGATTTAATTTTATTATATTTGGGTAGTAGATATGAATGAATGGAAAGTGAACACCAAATCTTGTGGAAACGAAGTACCTGGATTTGGGGACAGTTTAAATGAGGAAAGTACATTTGAATCAAGTAAGTTCTCACACTCCTGTGCATTTGAATTTTACCCATTATTAAACTATAAAATTTGTTGAAAAACTTTTTGGACCGTCTATTTTGTTTGGCTAAACTCAATTGTTATGTTTTTATCAATTTATTGAAATGTTCAAGATTCGTTGGTGTTATTGTGACGCCCCCAAATCTGGGTCTCTTCCAACCCGACATATGGTGCTCCACGGTGCTATAGTTCACACAAACATTCAATTGAAATGCATCAAAAGAATGAATATGTCTTATATATATTCCAAAATAATACTACCATTCCCTAGGTTCTTTATAACCGTTACATTTGTTCTTGTCATAATATTAAATATTATCATTACAAACCTATACTATTACATAGGTAATCTACAAGTTCGCTTTAGCCTTCACTTTATCCTTGATGAATCCTGCGGTCCATTCGGTCTAAGCTGCATTCATATGGTTCAAGCAAGAGTGAGCATAACAAGCTCAACAAGTACAACAATTTCATTTTTAAAAGCATGATTGAAACATAGGAATCGTATATCTTCAATAATTGGATGATAGTTACGAAGTACTATCAATAACTTAAAATAGCATTTCTTTTCCTTCAAAACATTTTACAACAACAATATTCAGCAATACATCAATTCTGGTTCAAGACGTGAACGTCTTATAGTTTCTTTGAAAAGGACAACCCGGCACGAAGTCCGTAAGTCCGGCATATCTTACGAGCACTTCTAGGTGATCACCCTATAGTACTCTATGTTGATCAACACTACATCCATTAAATGTGTGTACATTTAAGTTATGGCAACCTCACATGCCCATCGAATACTCGATGAAAATACATTTGTTTATTCATATTCAGGCTTACCTTTAATCCGTACCAACAACTGGCGTAGGATAGCGTTAGCAATTCTATATTGAAAGACTTGTAAATAAATCAATCAATCTATCAAGATTAGTCTAGCCGAGTTAAAAATGGCTTCGACCCTTTCTTTAAAATCATACATGCATCTCATAATGTGAATCATTTGAAAACATGGCTAATACGAAGGTTAGACAAGCATTTAAGAAAAACATGCCTTCAGCGTCTGCTACAATAAAATTACATTTCCTTTGAGTCTTTACAGTCTCTACAACACATAATCACATAACATACCATATTAGGTCATGAATGAACATATGTAGTTTCCTAAAGAATCTTACCTTTCTTCTCAATCTAATCCCGTATTAGATTTGTTATTTATTGGTTCCGGCTTGCCGTCGTTCTTTTACATCGTTCTTACCAACTTCTTTTCTTTCTATAACTTAATTGAAATTATTTCATTATCACAACTCGGTTCGAGTTAAATATCCTTCCTCACGACTTACTAACGTCCTTACGTTATTAATCGGCATTGGTTATGTACACTTATTGTACACCATTTGTGTTTACTTTCAATTAACTTTCTTTAACCCTAAGTGATCACACTTGAGGTTTAGCTATGACTTAATAATGTTTTATTAAGTCCCTTAGTTCATTGTTAAACAATTTCAATTCAAGCTCTACTTGTAACCATTCTTTACTGTCTAGGTTTTAAAATTTTGGACAAGCTGAGCAAAGTGTTTTGTTATTGCAGCGGCTATTGCAACATCCTGTTAGAGCTTGAAGACCGGACTTCATTGTTGCGGACGCGTCTTAGTGTTAACTATCATCATCGCTGCACATGTGAGACTCTAGGGGTGAGGCTCACTTTGGCGGCTGCAGTGTGACTTACTTTTGCCTTTTTATCAGCCATGTAGCTGATTTTCAAAGACTAGAAAATTTTAACAGCTTAACTTTTTATGTGAGATTCTCGGCCTCATAACTTCTTAAGATAAGTCCCAATTGGCTCGTTCAAGAGCCTACGGTTCATAAATCACATACTCTATGCGTTCATGCAGGAATTTTATCTATTCGACTTCGTTTGCTAAAAATTCACCTATTAGTCAATTTTTAATGAAAACGATAAACGTCCGTGAACGTTCAACGCTCGTTTCTTCGTTCTAAGTTGGAATCCGGCCATTTTTGAGTCCGCAACTCTATAATGCCAAATACGACTTGTCTCCATTGAAAACCAACGTTTCCAAGCTCAATAACAAAATTTGACTTCCTTTCCGAGAATTTCACGAATTCGACGATTGTCGCCTAATCGTGTGAATTCCGGCGGAACTTCGTTACTTAAGATTTTTAAACCGTTTCAAATGAATTCATTCCGACATACTAACCTCTTGACATACATACTTCATTAACTTATATTCATGATAAGTTATTACTAGTTCATTGTGAGTTTATAACTTATATAAATATAAATTACTTATATTTTCATTACTCATGACTTATATCTTCTTTTCATATGACTCATTATGGTTAATGACTTTTAACCATTCTCCTTACTTCTTATTATCATACTCACTTTATTAATGTAAACATGTTACAAGTTCTTATACATTTATTATAAGTTAGCAACTTATTTATGATTGAATTACTTATTCATGACTTATACGGCTTATTAAGACTTAAGCCCTTTTATTTACCATTCCTTAGCATGCTAGTTATACCAATACCCCCTTCTCTAACAATGAAAGAGAAAGAGAATTATGGTTTATGAATACTTACTCTTTGATGATTACTTGCTTAATCTTTGATCTCCTTCTTGCTTCTTGAAATATGAAAGACTAGCTTTCTAGCTTTTCTAACTTATTCTCTCTAACCAATAAGCTATAAGTTATTGGTGGAAAAACTAACAAGGAAAGTCTAACTTTATATGCGCTTATTCTCTCAACCAAATAAGCTCTCAACTTTATAAGTTGGATGAAATGAAACAACCAAACAAATAAATCCAAGCTTGCTATTTATAGGATTTCCAAGGTTAGGGTAGTTTAGTCTTTTAGGCCACTCCACCTCCTTACTATTCATTACTTTGTGATTAAGTTAACTTGCTCCCCACCTAAACTTGGCCATCACACTTACTTCATCATTAAGTATACTTGTTAATCACATAACTTAGCCTTTAAGTTTACTTGTTTATCACATTGGATTATCCATGGGTTTTCCCATGGGTTTAAACCATTTTATAGCCCATAGTTCGTAATTTGGGCCTTTAGCTTAATTAATCTTAACTTATCCATTGGGCTTGCAATTAAACAAATACTTGGGCTTGCACATTAATTGTAACAACCCGATATTTTACAGATAAATAAATCAAAAATTTTGCATATAATTTTTTTTTTATTTTAAGGATTAGGATTTGTACAAGATAATGTATGTATGTAATTATGTAATAAATAAAATATATTTATTACATGAATGTTTACAAATAATTTTATTTTAGAATTATTGACTATTATAAAGTTTATTCTTATAATAATTAATTTTATAGTAGAAATGTTTTTATTAATTATTTTCTATGAAAATATGATTATATATTATTTAAATAATATATGATAGGATTATAGAATTATTATAATAATTATTTTATTTTATTATATAAATTTATTTCAGATTAATTAAGTTATTTATTTTTAACTTAATTATTAATGTTATATATGACAGTTAAAATCAGATATAGAATCCAAAACCCTAATTTTGGATTTTGATCAAGGAATGAGAATAATAATATTATATTATTATTTGTCAGTATTATAATTAGGTATGCTATGTATGTAAGGTTAATGTGAGGATCAGTTTTGATGGAACAATTTTAATGTTACGGATAAACCCTAGTTTGAAGTTAAATGAGACTTTAAAATCTGTTTAGTAATTATATTATGTGATTAATGATATTTATTATAATATTATTTTATTTCAGTGCCGTAAATATGTATTGTATGTGTGTGGACTGATAATGTCGGTCGAATTATGTGTATAATGTCAAAACCCTAGTTTTAAGTTGTTAAACCCTAATTTAAAACTGAATGCCAGTGTAAGACTGTTACGTAATCGTGTTAATATGATTTATGATCGGTGTTATAGATATTAACCCTAATTAGGGAGAATCTTAATTATTCAAAACCCTAATTAATATTTAGAAATATTAATTTCTAGAAACCCTAATATTTATTTTATAAACCCTAATTTATTTAAATTATAAACCCTAATTGTTGATTGGAAAGCTTAATGCTAATTAGTGTATCTTAAACCTAATTAGTAAGGTGTTAAGTAAATAAAATCCTAATTGATTAAGAAACCCTAATTACAATTTTTAGAAACTAAAATTTTATTATTTTCATTTTTCAATTTTGTGTGAACCTTAGGGTTAAACCCTAAGGGTTTGTAAAGTTTACAATTGTACCCTTAAAATTGGAATCAAATTGACCATTCTACCCTTTTTGAATTATTTAGTAGGAAACTTGTAATTCTTGCCAACACTTTAGTTGGTAAGCTACCCTTGACTTATTATTAAGTGCTGAAAATCAATACATATCAGCCATTATGTATCAGCCTTGTGCATTATATCATACTATATATAGATTGGGAGAGAGAAAAAGTGCTCATTTTATCACATTTGTCCAACCTTCACTCCATTAAGACCCTCTCTCTCTAGCTCACGAAATTTCTTTAATAAACCAGTCCCAAACAAAGCCCCACCATTACCTTTAACAAAATCAGGAGCTACAATCATGATTAAGCCAAGAAAGGTATAAAACCCTATTCAAGAATCTGTCCATTGATCTGTAGTTAGATGTTGTTTTTTTTGTGTTAAGCATGTTAGATCTAGTGTATAATGATGATCTGGGTTGCTAGATGTTAGATCCATAACATCTAGAGGCTCCGATTTGAAGATTTTAAGAATCTGAAATTTTTAATTTTGAGTCTGACAGTCAAATGTCAGTCATCATAGATCTTTGTATGTTATGTGTTTTTGCTGTTTAAATGTTTGAAGTTGTAGTATGTTATGATATCTTTGATCTGGAACTGGAATCAGGGTCAGGAGATGAGTATATTTTATGTTATTCATGGTCAAACTCGGTTGACCGAGCATGACCGGTAGATTTTGGGTAACCCAGAAATCATTTTCCAGTGTCTGACAAGATTTTTAAGGCTTCCGATCTGTCAGGTTTTTGTGGATTTGTTATTGTTCTTGCCTTCATGTTATAGTATGTTAGATGGACTCTAGATCCATGTCTTTATACCCTTCATAACATAAATATATTGATCTGAGTGAGTGGTCAAAGTAGACCACTCGTCACCGATTAAGCGTTTCTGGAAAACCTAGAAACCAGATGCACAAGTTTTCTGACAGCCGTTGACCGATCAAGATCTTTCTAGTGTTTTGTTGTTATGGTTATGTGTTGTATTAAATCTGTACTATTACATGCTATCTACAATCTAGATGTCTTAAATCACATGAAAGTTACCAGTATTGCAAGTTATGGAGATCTAAAGTAGGTACCTTGTACTGTTCTTCATTTCTGAAAAACTCAGAAATGAAGAACAACGTCTAACAATGGTTTTGAGAGATTAAATCTCTTTGTTGTTTAATGATTTGACCATGTAATCTGTTTGTAGTTATAGTGATGCATGAGTACTACAATATCTAATCGATCTCTAGCCCAGAAACACTTTATATTGGATTTTATAAGTGGTCAAACTAGACACCCTACACACTGTTGATGAATTTCTGGGTTTGATGAAGAACACTCAAGAACACCTATAGCGACAGTTTATTTCCTAAATTATTTATTTTTACAAAATAAATAGAAAAATTAGTTTTTAATTATTAAAAATATAAAATAAATTATTAAAAATTATTTTAAAATCCAAAAATTAGTTTTTAATTATTTTGAATATATTTCATAAATATTTAATATCTTTGGAATATTAAAAGTATTTAATTTATTTAATTATAATATTAAATAAATTATTTAAAAATGATTTTAATACATGAAAAATTATTTAAAATTATATTATGGTATAAGAAAATAATTGAAGTTATTTTTGATAACTTTTAATATTTTGTGATGAATTTCATTAATTAATTAATATTAATGGTAATTAAAGTTATTTAATAAATTTATTAAATAAATTATGAAAAATAGAATTAATAATTTATAAATCATATAAAATGATTTAAAGGTTATAAAAGTATTTTAAGTTATAAATATAACTTTTGATATTTTGTCATGAAAAATATTAATATTTTAATATTAAATGATATTAAATTTATTTAATAATTATATTAAATAAATTAGTTTAAAAATGATTTTAATATTAGAAAAATCATTTTAAATGAAAATAAATAGTTTAAAAATATTTGAAGTTATAAAATATAACTTTTAATATTTAAAGGTAAATTTCATTAATTAATTATTATTAATGATTGTGACGCCCCCAAAATAGGTCCATTCCACCCATCCCATTCTGAGTCGCCAAATACATGGTACAGAAATAACTACAACCTCAATAATACAAATGTCGTGTGAAATACGACAAAGAGTTTAAATCTGATATTGCAAAATGCAGACAATATCCACACGCAAATAAATCCCCATCATAATTATTGATACATTATTTTACAAAATGGTGAGGACTACTAAACAACTCTCTCTAGAACCTTCATTCCATACCACGACTGATTCTCGCTATGTTCTCACCTCCCGAGAAGAAAATGGAACAACAAGGAAAAGGTGAGCTCAACTAGCCCAATAAAGAATATTATGACTAAGATAATATACAACAAACTATCGTTAGTCTTCAACAGGAAAAAATCTAATAGAATACAATAGACAACAAGTTTTAGATCAACAAATGCGTTGAAAACAACAATCCATTCAAGAGTCACGTGAGAATGAATTCTCACTGCCTTACGAGATTTAAAAGTCCATCATCAATATTTTATCCTCAGTAACAACAATCAATATACATCTTTAATCATCTTTGCACTACAAAGCCAAAGATATTCATTTGTATCACCAGATTGGTCATGTTCATCTCAACACTTGTTCATCTTTGCACTTTCTGAGCCAAAGAGATTCATCGATTTAATCATTCATCTTTGCACTACAGAGCCAAAGATATTCATCAATTTAATCATTCATCTTTTGCACTACAGGCCAAAGATATTCATCAAGTATCACCATTAAGGACCGAGGATGATGAAAAACATTTTTAAGAACGAATCTAGTGAGATAGAAGGACAAATATTAGGGATTCGTACAACAGTTTATCCAAGATCAATAATACTTCATAATAAACGATTTTGAAGCAGAACTCAAAAATAACGATCAAAACATGGATCCAATCAAAGATAGTAAGAGCAAAATAGACATCTTGGACAAAAAGAAAAATTTTCATTTTTCGGTGAATAGTGTCGTATTTGTGAATAGTGTCATATACGTGAATAGTGTCGTATACGTGAATAGTAACCCTGACACAAAAAGATAGAAATTTCACAAAAAACATCTTCACGCTTCGTGAATAGTAACTCGTGAATAGTAACTCATGAATAGTAACTCGTGAATAGTAACTCATGAATAGTAACCCAGAGCATGAAAAAGTTCCAAATTTGATAAAAAGTTCAACAAAGATTTTGGCATAATGATATTGAAGAAAATAATATCATTTCATGAAAGAAATAACATCCCTTACCTCAAAATAACCGTATTTACTTGGTGAATTTCGGTATAGTCTTGTGAAATTGCACCAGTATAGCAACACTCAAAGTATACTCACAAGAATACGCTCGATAATATAGAGAGAGAAGAGAAAACTTAGTTTCGTGTGATTTTCAATTCTAACTTAACCCTCTATTTATAGGAAAATGCTAGAACATGAAAGGAGATTAAATAATAAATTAATATTATTTATTAAACACATTTCCTACGCATGTTTACCTACCAATTCAGCCACCAATGCCATCCTTGACTCAAATTAGCAACCCACATGTGTTAGAATAAAAGTGGGTCCCACCCATAATTTAATAAAAATCATTTTATTTTCCTAAACTTCAACAATTCATAGAAAATAGCTCGGTTATCGGAAAAATTCAAAACTCATAATTTCCATGGAAATTCCATTCTCTACAACTTTGCGAAGAAATTTTTCCAAATTCCAAATGAAATTGACCAAAATCCATAAACAGGCGATTTTACGATACATAATCAATTTTCTCAAAGAATTGTGTCCACCGACACACAAAACATATGTTAAACATTTAATGCCACAAAATACTCTACCTCCTCATATACTCATATATCCCACATTCATTATAAAAATATCACCAATTAATATATTATTAAAATAATATATTTAAATGAATTATTTTATCGAGAAAAGATAAAATATTAATTTTCAACAATTGTCACATTAAAAATTTTCTCCATCTATATCCACATAAAATCAATATCATATAAATCAATAATTAATTATTCACAAATAATATTATAGAATCACATTACTAACAACCAGCGCCTCGAGAAAGAGGGCTTTCGAATAAGGATTTCTCTCTACTTGGCACAAGCAATTAGGTGACCAAACCTCTCCTTGATGTAACTTTCTAGACATTGCCAATAATGTTATCTGATAATATTATTCAAATAATATGAATTATTGATTTGATAATGGAAAATACTGTGTAATGACAATTATTGAAACAACAGTGATACCAAATATCAACGCAGCAATTATTGAATCAATATAATATTGAATCGAAGAACTCACTGTGTAATAATTATTGAGTAGTGCCTTCTTACGTAAGGATCAATAATTCAACAATACGAAGGTAATACTGGTGTGCTACGCATGCGACCAATGATATTATCAGTATTTTAACCACCGTGTAACCCAATAGTGTTAATCGGTAACAATTTCTGCCAGATATTTATAAAACTCAATCTTTGTTGTTTTCTTTCATCCAACCGCTTTTAAGTTATGGGGCCCACCAATGACCAAGGTAAATGCATTTAATATTCCCGACAAAAAAGAATATTCCACGACCAAACGAATATTCCCAAACAATAATGAATATTTTATAACCACTTGCTTATTTTGTAAACTTTGCACATTTCACCCATAACCAAAGCATTATATCAAATTACCACCTTATTAATCAAGAATAATAATTAGAGGAAATTCAATTTTTATTTATAAAAATTTGGGGTCTTCTGATGATATTAAAGTTATTTAATAATTATATTAAATAAATTAGTTTAAAAATAATTTTAATATTGTAAAAATCATTTTAAATGAAAATAAAGTGTGTAAAGATATTCTAAGTTATAAAATATAACTTTTAATATTTAAAGGATAATTTCATTATTAATTTAATATTAATGATATTAATTTAATAATAAATGATATTAAGTTTATTTAATAATTATATTAACTAAATAGTTTTAAAATAGTTTTATTTATTTAAAAATCATTTAAAAGGATATAAATGAATTAAAAATATTTTAAGTTATAATTAATGACTTTTAATATTTTAATAAATTGAACATTAATATTGTAATATTATTGATAATTATTTAAGAATGATTTTAAATGTTTTAAAAATTATTTAAGGGTAATATTAATACTTTAAACGTATTTTGAGTTATTATAAATAACTTTAACATTTTGGCAATGGTTTCATTAATAATTTAATATTAATTAAATATTAATGATAATAGAATTATTTAATATTTAAATCATTTAATAATGATTCCAAAGTTTTGAAAATGCGTGATAAAAGATAATAACTGTTTAAAATTATTATAAGTCATTTAAAAATAATATGACCGATACTTACGGATATTAAACTAAAGGATAGAGTCTTAGACTCGATAATTACCCAATAAAAGCGCCAAATCGATCTGTGACATATTTCGTAAATTGATCCGGACTTAGATAATTTAATTAGATATGTGTTTATTTGTGATTCAATGGTTGTTAAACATATGTGACAATGTGATTAGGTTATGTGCTGACTGCAATAAGCAGAGCTATGTGTTATAGTATGTTGTTCTAATCGAACGAGTGATCTTATTACTGATAG
The DNA here is from genome assembly GCA_020205605.1 of Panax ginseng. Classification (NCBI taxonomy): domain Eukaryota; kingdom Viridiplantae; phylum Streptophyta; class Magnoliopsida; order Apiales; family Araliaceae; genus Panax; species Panax ginseng. Next base: position 50,441,702 of record CM035143.1, on the reverse strand, counting down.
GTGTTATATAAAGATAGAACTAAGTTACGAACTGTAAGCAGCGGATCAGGCAAGTATCTTACCTTTGCATTTCCTTTATGCAATGGACATGAGTAAGAAGTTTCAGAATTATATTATTATTATGCTATATTATTAACCCTATTGTGATATATTCTATATCCGATCATTGTTTATCAACATGTTAGTATATAGTAATTCATATATATTATGTTCGTTAATTTCTATATATGGTTATACAAGTGTCCCCACTTGGATAATCAGTGTATTTAATCACATGTTGATATATATATATATATATATATATATATATATATATATATATATATATATATATATAAATGTCGTCTAAGCTATTTGATCACCTTGAGACACAAATTTTGAAATGTCGTTGAATATGATAAAAACCTTTTTGTATCCAATCAAATTATTTTGGTTCGGATTCCGGACTAAAATATGAACATCCCGATCACGGAAAATTTTTATCGCTAAAAGCGAACAAAGGATGAACGATAATATCGTTTCTAGCAATGTAGTATTGATCAATCTGAGGCCCATGAGAAGTACAACTAAAGTTCGTATGTGGCGCCCCCAAAATTAGGTATACATTACCCATCTTAGGTCGTCAAATACATGGTACAAAATTCAAATACAACTTACTAATATAACTGTCGTGTACAATATGACAAAACATAACTGTGAGTTTGAATACAATTATTGTCTACTAGAGATTATACAAACTCAAAAGGAGTCCTCATTACAATTATTAACACACTATTTTACACAATAGTGAGGACTACTAATGCTATCCTTCCGTCACTCCATTTCTCCGACTAGTCCTCGCTATGTTCTCATTTCAAGAGAACAAAGGAAAAAAAGGTGAGCTCAACTAGCCCAAGAAGAAATATTATGACTAAGATAATGTAGAATAAATTATCGTTAGCCTTCAACAGTGTTAAACTGATAAAATATAACAACATCAAGTTTAACTGCAGCGGAACAAACAATCCATTAAAAGAGTCAAGTAGAGAATAAAATCTACTATCTTTTATGATTTAAAAGGTTTTTCATCATTTTAATCTTTGAGACTCGACAATAAATAATCCACATCATTTGAATCACCCCCACTCTGACCCAAGGATATTCTTTATTATCATGACCACAATTATCCATGCACTACGGGCCAAGAATATTTGTGTATTCATTAATGGTCATGATCATGCCAACAACTGTCCATCAATGCACTACGACCAATGAGGACTTTTACCACATCATTTGTAACATTATGGTCATGATTACACCGAATAATCCTTGGTCATAATCATACCAAGTTCATCTATGCACTTTCAGGCCCACGATGACTTTCAAAAAATATAAACATGAGGATGATGACAATGATATAAGAATTCAATAAAACAAGTTCAAGAATTAATTTATTCAGGAACTAATAACGTCCAAATTGTCAACATGATCTTTGCTTTGTAGAGTAAAATTCAAGAATGCTCGTAAGAATATTTCCATGAAAAGATCTTCGGATGAAGCGCGAAATATCAAGGATATTCCACTAATTTCATGGAGTATAGAAGTCAAAACTTTAACCAATCGAGTATAACAACGAATGGAATAACAAAAGAAATCACCATGCATGCGGTTGAGAGATAGCGAAGTTATTCCATAGATTAATAAATAATCGGAACCGGTCGGTAAATTATTTGCCAAGCGGGGATGTCCCAACGAGAATAATAAAGATTTTAACCAGGTCCCAAGCGTAAACGCTTATGATGAGGATATTCCAAATGAATAATAATAAAGACGGAACCAGTCCGGTGTAAACGCACAAATGTGGATATTCCAATGTAATAATAATAATAAAAACATAATAATAGAAGAATGTCACCAAGTATAGGGTAGTCCGCGTATACTGGTTATTCCAGCAGAATAATAAAGAATGGAATATCAGAAGTTCTTTTCATCAATGATCATGATCATGCCAACAACTGTTCATCAATGCACTATGGGCCAATGAGGATTTTTACCACATCATTTGTAATATTACGGTCATGATTATACCGAATGATCCCTGGTCATAATCATACCAAGTCCATCTATGCATTACAGGCCACAGATGACTTTCAACAGAATATAAACATGAGGATGATGACAATGATATAGGAATTCAATAAAAACAAGTTCAAGAATTAATTTATCCAGGAACCAATAACGTCCAAATTGTCAACATGATACTGCTTCGTGGTGTAAAATTCAAGAATGCTCAGAAGAATATTTTCATGAAAAGATACTGGATGAAGCGCAAATATCAAGGATATTCCACTAATTTCATGGAGTATAGAAGTCAAAGCTTTAACCAACTTAGTATAATAACGAATGGAATAACAAAAGAATTCACCAAGCATGCGATAGATCGCACAAACAGGTTATTCCAACAGAATAATAAATAATGGAACTAGGTCATGCGTAAATGCATAGACAGGGTATTCCAATAGAATAATAAATAATGGAACCAGGTCATGCGTAAAGCACAGACAGGATGTTCCAACAGAATGATAAATAATGGAACCAGGTTATGCGTACAGCACAAACAGGATGTTCCAACAGAATAAGAAAGAATGGAATAATAGAAGAATTTCACCATGTATGCAGTACTTCGCATAGACAAGTTATTCCAACATAATAATAAAGAATGGAATAACAGAAGTTCTCTTCATGAATACAAAAGAAATAACACCCCTTACTTTAGTAGGAGATTGAATCTTTGTAGTCTTGTCAGTAGAATGTAATACTCTTCTTCTTTCTCTCTTATTCTCTCTATACTTTCTCTCTCTATAGCTTGAATGAATTCGTAAAAATTAATGAAGAACTAGGCCTCTATTTATAGAAGATTTCTAGCTTAGCCCTTGCAATGTGAAAGGCAAGCGGCTTGACGACTGGTGATGTGAAAAAAAAAGTGGTTTGACTCCTGTAATGTGAAACACCAAGTGGTTTGACGCATGTAATGTGAAATAACAAGTGGTTTGACGCCTGTAATGTGAAACAACAAGTGGTTTGATGCCTGTAATATGAAACGACAATTGGTTTGATGCCTGTAATATGAAACGACAATTGGTTCGACGCCTGTAATGTGAAATAACAATTAGTTCGACGCCTGTAATATGAAACGGCAAGTGGTTTGATGTTTGGTAAAGGTAATTATTATTGGCGAAAGAGACTCTTAGATAATGACATATGGGCCCCCATAGAATAACCAAACTTACCACAAACGTCTCATAATAGACTTCTTATATACATCAAGGATTGAATAAATATTACCACAAATCATTTTATTTTTAATCAACACATATTTAATCTTTCAACAATTATTTAATATTATAACTAGTCGTCTCAATTATTTATTTAATAATATAACATATTATACAGATGATACTGTGACAATAATTGAATCAATAATATAAGAGATATGATGCGCAGATTTATCAGTAGCAATAATTGAGTATAACTGAGTGACTTCTAACGTAAGCATCAATAATCAATACCGTGTGCTACTATGCAACCACGCGTAATACTGTACATTTATTACCGGGTATTTCATCAGTTAACGGTAAAACTTCCGCAGTTATTTTTATAAAAATATAATTTTGTCGTTTTCTAACTCCGACAATAATTCTGTTATGGGGTCCACCAATGATTGTGTCGTCATACGAATATTCCCCGACAAAAAAAATATTCCCCAACCAAACTAATATTTTATAACAACTTGCTTACTTTGCATAATTTAAAAATATTACCCACAACTATAACATTATATCAAATCCACACCATAATATTCAAAAATGATATTTAGAGAAAATTAATCTTTATTCATAAAAGTTGGGGTCTTACATCTACCCTTCTCCTTACAAAAACAAAAACATTCCTACACCATTCCTGCCATATACAACGTTGAACCTCTTACACCGGGTTCGAACTACGCAGACCTGATCTCCTCTTCAATAGGAGTACGTGGCGACCATTTCATGGTTCGGTCTCACCCCCCTACCAAAACACAAATCATTGTCAACTGGTACTGGGATCATCCTTCGATCCACTACATTTTATTCGGCTTCAGACCAATGGGTTGGAATTACCTAAACTCCTCCCAAATAGGAGATTCGGCGACCATCTAAGTTGCGGTCATACCTTGAAGAGCAACACCAATCCATAAGAGATGGAATTAACTAGGCTTCTCCTAAATAGAAGTATTGGCGACCATCTGTGGTGCGGTCAATCTCATAGAAGAAAGCCACACTCCTCTCTACATTTCCATACATAAACTAGTCCCAAGACACCAAATATGGTAGGGATATATACAGATCGATGATCCATTCTGAACTATCCAGAGACAACTCAATGTCCATCCACCCAGGAGGAATTTGGATTACATCAAGATCGCAAGCCCTGAAGCAGCAGGCAAAATATCAAGCAAGTAGCAAAGCATATCTAAAAGGGAAGTGATCCAAAATATATTTCCACATATATATATAATGTTGTTTGATATATACAATGTAAATCAGATATGACAAAATGGCTAAGCTAGTCTGTGCAGGAAAATACAATCTCATCTACAAGTCAGGGTATATGTGAGCTAACAAACCTAACATGGCGTCCCTCTCAGAAGAAGGAGGCGAAGTTGTGGTCTCCTGTACGAGAATATCCACACAACCCAACAGATCTGCAATGATTTGCAAGGTGACCATATGCTCCTCAATGTAAGAGCTCATCTCTGCGATCATGCCAGTGGTAAGGGACCTCACTGCAGTACTATCTGTGACAGCTATATCCCGGGTAGATATAGCAATATCCCGCTCAACTATCACTGCATCTCTGGCTGATCTGGCCTCATCCCGCTCAACAACATCAATATCTCTACGAGCTAGTGCTTCGTCTCTCTCTAATAGAGTTGTGTCTCTCCCATCAAGGGCAGTCAATATCAAAGATCGAGCATGATCTCTCTCGAATGTCATCAGATGAAGACTCTACTCAAGGTACTGTGCTAAGTGCTGAATCACAACAGTACTGGTACTGGGAGAATCTAGAGGAAATGCTGGAAACCCAACAGTGGGCTCCTCCTCGATGTGGGAATCGATGTCCTCCATGGGCTCTACATCTTCTGACTCACTATCCGGTACTGTGGATACTACCGCAATCGATAAAATCTCTGTCTCCATCCATGCGGAATACTCTGCAGAATAACCTTGATGACTAATGGAAAAATCAGCTATCTCATGTTGATCCCAACAAGCGTACATACACGGATCGGTCCTTTCTTTGAAAGGTATCAAGAAGTTGAACGCTGACCTATCGCCCCCTCGAAAGGATGAAAATCCTAAAACTGGTCAAACTGTGACATCACGGCCAGCGGGTGATAAGTAGTCACGCCCCTCAAACCAAACCTGGAGGAGGTAGTCCATGCCCGGAGCATGAGTAATAAAAAGTTAGTATGGTGAGCTAAGCCCCAACACGGCAATATGACAAATGGATCTCTCGATATTCGCCAAAATGTGGACCAAGACATAGCATCTATACACTCCAGATGGTCGAAAGGAGTATGGAATGGTTATATCATGGGTGAACCAATACCCATGTCGTCTAAGAGTGCCAATCGGTCTCAAGTGGGACATAAACCACACATATATAGCATAACCGACTACCCGTGAACACTCCGGTCGAATAAGTGCAAAGAAGAAGATGTCGATCTTGTGACGCCTTCTCTGCTATGATCATCGGTATAATGGTACGACCCTCCCTGAGATCTCTCACTGCCATGATGACTCTGATGTCTATCTCATCCATGTACCGTGGCATATAGATATACGACAGTACGCATAACAACAGTACATCAACCCTGGATAAACGCCAATGATCCTCCGGTGCAGTGAAATCCCCGGAATATCGTGAATGACTATCCTTAGAGCCAAATCTGTCAAACAGAAAATGCTGGGATAGGACGTGGCTCGATGTAAGCTCATCCTGCACCACTCTGCGCCACAATCCAGTGAGATTCATGAACCGTCGACTCATATCTCCTAGAGCCATATGCACACAAGGTCTGTCAAGCGACAGCATCATCAATCGTGCATACTCCTCCAGAGTAGGAATCAACTCATGGGTCCCGAATCGGAAAACCTGCCTATCCGATACCCGATGCTCTAGCATGCCATCTACAAACCCTGTGGGAACCTGAAACATCAATAAGGTCATGGTATGCTACAGCAAATGATCTACAATCACCTTATCTGATGGTGACATGCTAACATACCACGATCGCATACCCGATGCCACCAATGATGGTGGGGTATGATCAGTACAGCTAACTGTCGAAGAAGACATCTATACGGGCCATGTCATAAGACCATTCAAGGGTCAATGCTAAATATCTCTGGACATACATACATATGCATAACATGATACATGCATAGCAAATAATAGATGGCAATATGATATAGGGAATGAAAAACTGTGCATACATTCCTAAGTATATCAACATCTAAAACATCATCTTTGTACAGCTACAAATACAGGGAAATGGGGCACAAACACCCTACTACTAACAGAGGCCTATCAAAAGATATAAATGACAATGGGTGCAAAGAACCCAATATCTAACAGAGGCCTATCAAAAGATATAACTAGAATACACATCAAAAGAAGACAATGGTGTCAATATCTACATCATCAATCTTGTCCACCTGATGTAACTCCTCCTGAGTCACTAGATCTCTATCAACAGGGATGTCAGGCCTATATAGAGGAGGATCTGCACCGGAAAAACCGAATGGGTCATCTGAGGGGCGGCACCGAAATGGAAGGGTCAAATGAAGCTGCCTCTGCCGGATCTCTGCCCAAATGCCGGATAAATATATGTGCCTGGTCCAACAGTCGGGTCAAACTATCAATCTGTGTCATATGATTCGGATCTCGGACACAAACTATCAATGTTGTGTGGCGCGGGACTGGGCTCCGATAGTACGAGGGAACCACCAATGCTGGAATGTCTCCTGAGTACATGGACCCTCTGATAATGCAAAATCATCAACCCCCAACAATGGGATGTCAACAACGGGTGACTGCGATACAGGCCAATGACGCCTGACAGGAGGCAAGATCGACATACGAATCTCCCCTGTGGTGCTCTTAATAGCACGTTCTCCTAAATAGAGCTCCCAGCCTCCATCTGTGAAGAGAGAAACTCTCCTAGTGGAAATCACGTACTCGACTCCAGTCGGGTATCCATCCTCAAAACCAATGGTCAAGTGTTCCCCTGAATAGGGAATCCATGTGATGGTGTCACCGTCGGCAACTCCATTTGTCTGGCGATGAGTGAAACCCTCATTCTGGACCTCGACAAAATGGAATGATGCCATCGTCGTCCTATTGGATAGGTATCTAAACCTAACACACTCACGGGATGCAAGCATGGGAGCCTCTCGTAAGCCCAAAACTGCCAACACAATGGTAAAACATCTGCGATCAGTAAACACTCTTAACCTATAAATGGGAAATGACAAGAGAAATACTCACCAAGAGAAATGGGTGAAGCTTCAGCCAAGCCTCGGTCCAAACCACATGAGCGCATACGCATGCCCCAAGGAAATAGGCAAAGGTGTAGGAACCCCAATCATACTCTCTAATATGATCCACATAACGCATGGCGTTGATCAAAAAAAACGACACCTAGAAGAGTTATCTGCTATGGCGACCTCTAATGATCATCGAACAATCAGAAGAATGTGATCCCTCGTCTACGACATCATCGTATGGGCTCACTCAAACGCCCATTCATAGCATCTACGCTCAAAGGACTGAACAGACAGATCCCCGCCTTTGGCGCCTCCACCGAACTCCTAACAAGGATCCGGCGGTAGGGTAATATTCACCATGCAAGGCACTGGCTCCCCTCCAAACTCCATACCTGTGATAAATTGCCAATCCATCGGCGTCATCATCACCTCAAAATCCAACAGATGGAGTGACTGAGTCTGATGAAACCACCGCTCAGACAATGCCCTGAGATAACCCCAGGGACAATGACATGGAAGGATGGAGAAGAATGCCCCGAATCCCCAATCATGCACTACCATTCTGTAATCAGGATGAAGAGCCTGATACATGGAGTGTATACTAAACAAATTCCCTCGAGGTTGCGTGAAGCCGGGAACCTGCATGAAATGCAGATCAAAATCAGAATCCTTTACTCCTCGTCAATAGGAAAGAAGGAAGATTAAGATCTAACGTCATACCTCGTTAGCATACAAATACATCGAGGGATGTATGCTCAAATCACCCAGAAGCTCTAGGTTTGCCACCTGAATACAAGGGAGCTCCCTACGGGGAATATGTGTAGCAGGAGCGGGATCCTCAAGCAGAATTTCCTCATCCTCGTCCTCAACGTCTGCACCTCAAATTTCGATTTGGACGAATCACTACCTCCACCAATCGACGAGGTCATTCGGCGATGTAATCTGGGTCGAGGTACTTTAAAAGCCCTCCTTCAGATACCGAAGTTGTCCCACGAAACTACTTCCTACCGATTTGGATCCATAATATCCGGACAACAAGTCTCCAAATCACCTCAGAAAGGGTGTGGTATTTCCTTACCTGGAGCTTTCTAGAATGCATTTTATGACTATATGCATGCATGCATTTACTTTAACATACAATAGAGTTAAAATGCATGACTACCCAAAGCCTACTTTGAAAAAATTTTCCATAGTCCCCTTTGAAAATAGGACTATCCACATGCATATAGGCATGTCTAGGTGCCAATTCAGTAGCACACCTGCCCCAAAGTCATATACATAATATATGCATTAAAAATCAAAATCATCCATGCATAAGGTTAACCTCAATATCAGGAGTACTTTGCCTTTCTACCTTTTTCTCATTGAACCTCAAATAGGACAAAAAATAGCAGAAAAAGGTGCCAATTTGACTGTCTCAAAAGTCAAATTTTTTCACATCATTATGTTCAGCATGTTTTAATACTAACATTTACTATGTTTAATATTTTTAAGCAAGTCATTTGTGCATACATAATCACTACTATGTGTTTAGATGCATTTCATGCTATAACTCAAATTCCAACAGATAAAAACTGGAAAAAAATACATGCATATGTTACCAGGATAGTGTAGAACACTTGTATGGTGACAGAATTTGCAGAAAGTAGCCCGAACTCAGCAAATCTGAAGGAAGCTCTCGAATTTTCCTTGGCGAAACAAGTTGAAAGTGACTTGTGTTACCAACCTGCAGCACCCCTATGTGGGCCCCACCCCTCTGGCTCGGTCCAGTTCAAGTTGCAAAGGAGTTCTTATGGACTAGAAAGGTCAAATCAGGAATAAAAATGCCACGTTATTGAGCACAACAGCATGCAATCCTGGTCTTCTCGGATGAACCTTTGAGTCTGTGTATCGCTCATTAGTAGTCACCCGAACACGAGGTATACCCTGCCAATGATCTCATTTATTGCAAATCACATCCGGCAATACCATGTACAGGTCTAATGCCGCCAACTCCGGGTCGTTACCCTAAAAGATCAACATGATCCCCGACGGGGGTTACGACGTAGATCCCCGATGGGGTTTACAACGTGAAGCCCCGGCAGGGGATTAAAATGCACATTTTAGCCGTTGACAAACATATCAATGAAGGTCAAGTAGCCTTGACGTTATCTCAGCCGATGGCGATTAAACCTATCACAACTCCAGAGGTATTCGAGGGTTTCATGCTCGATTGCTCATATTCCCCAGCGGATCCCCGGCGGGGGTCACAACGCAATGTTCCGTTGATTCACACATCAGCGAAGGTCAAGCAACCTTGACAATCTACCCACAGAATATCAGCCGTTGATTCATAAGTCAGCGAAGGTCAAGCAACCTTGATACCTATCCCACGTGGTTTTCAAATTAGTTGATTCACATGTCGGTGAAGTACACATCAACGAAGGTCAGGCATCCCTGACAGCATTTGTTGTTGGCAGTAAATCTGACAGAATCTTGACATGTCCTGGTGATACCAACCAAGAAAGATCAATGTTATCAAAGAGGATCGATGATGGAATATGTTATACACATCCTCAAACAGACCAAGCTTTATCCCCATAGATCTCTTACGCATAAGAGGTACATCTCCAGGATCAAGTCGTTATCAAGGACACAGGAATTTGGTGATAACCCCAACATCAACATCCTAACATATTTGGATTACACATCAAATCTGGTCATCATTGCCAATCCCCAGTTGAAGCAACAGGGAGCCAGCAATCATCCCCAGCATGTTGGGCTACAACCCCGTACACATGCATCATACATTTGCATCATGTTGCTACATATAGTACCATGTTTGTCTTGTTGCATTTCAAGTGTCTAGGATTCTTTATCCTAACCATGCATTTCCATATATAAGTATGATAAAGAGGGGCATCTGTAGACACTCGAAATTTTCTGTACACCTGTCACTAACATTGTAGGAGGACAGATTCGTCTTTCAAGAGGGAACCCTGGAAGATAGTTCATATCCATTTCGGATACTACCGGAAGTTCAGCATCAACCCTAAAACACACTGGGAGTAACAATTCCAATCTCGAATATAACCCCGAGGCGTGCGGATCCAATACCGAAACACACACCGGAGAAGATCGATTAATCTCAAAGATAACCCCGAGGTATCCAGTCTCAGTCCCAATCATTGGAACAGCCACCAACCTTGGTGATCACCCCAAGGAATGCAGTTTCGGCGATAACCCCAAAAATACTTATTTCAAAGGCAACAAGCTTCAATCTCGGCTCTCACAACAAGATACTCCGTACTAACCCGGAGATAACACCGGGAGGACAGGCACACCTCAAAGATGACACTGAGGACCTTCAACAATTCGGAAGAATCCAATCTCAAATAAGCCCGAGGCAACGCTATTTTATCACCAAACCAAAGAATAACACCGGTGAGGGGCAACATCGTCATCTCGCCAACATGATGCCACGCCACATCGTCTCAACATTTCATACACACATCTCTACACAACAATGTCCCATAAGAATCAAGGAGAACCAATCCCGAGTGACTATTGCGCGGGGTAACAGATAGAATTTGAAGCTTGAAGATCGGGAGGCATCGTCCCATCTTCAATGACTTCAGACAAACTCTAATCCCATGCCATTGTACAACTCTCTCGACAACAATTAGTACGAAATAGGTCCCAGATACCTCAATCGGATGCCCAGATTGCACTTTTGAAAGTTCGAAGGACATTATAGTGCCCGAGTGCACGTCTTTATGAGACAACTCCGACTAAAAAAACTGGGGCAACCCGGGGTAGCCTTTAACACTTGCGGCCACCCTCTATAAATAGAGGGCTTGGGGTAACCATTTTAGAAGAGAAAACTATGAGGAAGCCACACCTAATTTGCTATGTACTCACCCCATATAAAGTACTTTCTCATTTTAAACACCTGTGAGCTCATATATAACTACTTTTGTACCTACAAAATCAATGTTTACTCACTTTAAAGATATAGAAGTCTTCTTTGGCAGTCTACTGTAAGCCTTCTCACACACTTTAAAGCCTTTCTCTTCATCTTTGCACACACACTTCTTCACGTTGAGAGTCGTGCTGCGTGCGTTTTCCCGGACTTTGGTCCGTGGTTTTATTTCATTTGTATATACATATATATATATATATATATATATATATATATATATATATATATATATATATTATATATATGGATTAACATTATCGAGTTATGTCTCGATTGAGCCTGAACTTGATGCGGAGCATTTATTTTCTTTTATATATATATATATATATATATATGAATCGTATGTCGAACTTTGTTCGATGATCCTAGAACTTTGGTCCAGGCGTTTCTTGCTTTAATATATATATATATATACATTTATATATATTGAGTGTATGTCAGACTACTGCTTACGATGAGCCTGGATTTTACATCCGGAGCGTTTATTTGCTTATATATATATATATATATATATATATATATATATATCAGGGAAGGATCAAGAGCATAATCCTTAAATAGCATAGCTTTAAATAGCATAATTTTATCAAAAGCGACGTAGTTTTGATAAGGCAGCGATGGTATTTTTTTTAAATACGGCGGTGGCATGGTATTTACAAAAATGCCATCAGCGCGTCCCAAAAAAACTATGTCGTTTTGATAAAATTATGCTATTTAAGGCGTTATGCTATTTAAGAATTATGCTCTTGATCCTTTCCGTATATATATATATATATATGAATCGTAGTCGAACTACATTCGATGAGCCCTCAATTTTACATCCGGTGCATTTACTGCTTTTATATATATATATATACTTATATATATGAATTGTTGTCGAACTTTGTTCGATGACCCTAGATTTTACATCCGGTGCGTTTACTCGCTTTTATATGTATATACTTATATATATGAACTGTTGTCGAACTTTGTTTGATGAGCCTCGATTTTACATCCGATGCGTTTATCGCTTTATATATATATATATATATATATATATATATATATATATATATATTTCGTCCCACACGAGTTTACTTAAGTGGTGGTTGATCGCTTTACAGCTTTCTTTACGTTTAAATCCGCCTCTGAGTTCACTTCGTGGCGATTGATTGCTTTAATACTGACTTTATTTACGTTTAAGTCCTCACCTGAGTTTCTCCGTGGCGGTTGATAGCTTTTCTGACTTTATTTACATTTTGATCCCCATGGAGGTGCTTCAGTGGTTGGTGATCGTATGCGTATATATATATTTACTGACTTTTATATATATATATATATATATATATATATATATATATATATATATATATATACTGCTTTCGCTTTCATATAAATTGCGGATTATCATATACTTTAGGAATCATGTGATCACAAATTGACTTATTGGATCTAGATTCGGTTCCCATGATGGACATTTTCAAATTATGTGACTTTGTAAATTATTCAAGATTTAGAGTACAAGTCCACACCAAAGTCGGTTTGGTTTGGATACACTTCAATGTAATTTGAATTCAATCGGACATCAACTAAGGATTAGTTGAATAAAAGATAATAACATTATGTTATTGAATAATCATAACTGAATAAACATTTCGTTCTAAGTTCATGCTTTAGGAATAATCTAATAGCATAACAATGGAATAATTTATCATACCTTGCTTTGAACAACATTAAGCTAAGGTTACATCTTAGAATTTAATATTAAGCATGCATAACAAATAATAACTTTGAACGGTAAATTGTTCAATAGAATAAAGATATTTTCATGCTCATATAACAAGTTTAGATTTAGGAAAAACTTGCATAATCATAACAAACTAACTCAACGAAGGTATGGAGTTAGAAGATTTACTCAATCTAAACAATAGATTTAGAAACTTGCATAACGAAGATTTAGGATAAGAAAACTTGCTCAACTATTATAAAAGTAGAGTTAAAGAACTTGCATGACAATAAATCATTAAACAAGAGATTAGAAATAGAGAATTTGCATAAGTATAACATAACAGTGAAAAGTAACCTTGCTGAATAATAAAGTAGCAAAGATTAGGAACTTGCACTCGTGTGTAGGTTAAACAATCATTACTCACGCTCACCCCAAGTCCTACACATACCATATATATTGACAATACACATTAGTTACACTAACATTACCTTCATGAGTTGCTTTCTTACTTTTAGTATAGCTACTAACTACGTTTAAGTTTAAATAACATCAGATCTTTTCATGAACAATACTTTTTAGCTTTATTACAACAACTTAAGTGATCATGTCATTGCACCACATACATAACAACTTGACACAACATCCTATTACATGTCCAACATGTTATCATTAGGTTATACTAATACTCAAAGGATTGCACTTGCATTCGCACATCCCGACGCCCTCCGATTGGCTCCAAATACACAACAATCCTAAAGATGGCCATTTTGACCCTTCATAACGATTTCAAATTGAAAACCTTAAAGAATAAAAGTTATAGGCTTATTCTTCCTCTTTTCGAATCATCTTGAATCACCTCAATCGGAATTCATATGAAAAGTTATGGACATTTTACTACAGGATGTCAAAACTGTCCGACCCATCCCACTTTTCCGTAATTGGCGTAGATATAAGTAACCTTTGGCGCTAATTCCAAAGACCGGGCACGAATTCCAGCCACTTGAGGCATGAACTTCTGGCCTATTTTTGGCCCTGAGGCCCGAGACTTGACGCTGGAGCGTGGATTTTGGTGTCTTTGGACGCCAAAACTCACAAGAATTCAAACCAAGGATGAGAGAGCAAAGCTATCATCTTAATTCTTAACAACAATTAACACCAATTAACATGTATAACTTCACGTAATTTACACATAAATGCTAAAAATCATCCATATACCAATTATTAGCAATTTTAATAAATGATTTTAGAAAACTTAATCCTTGCAACCATATTTTTAAAACTCAAAACTCCATTGTTGATATATAAAATACAATGAAACCCCGAAATTCCACCGTTACCACCCAAATTGATTTCTTTGTAGTATGTTATCTTACACTCATACCCAAGTAACAAAATATGACATTAAATTTTACAATTAGCATACACGAATTTTTGTTATCATGCAAAACATATATTCGTATATATATTTTTCACTGTAAAAACCAAGTTCTCTTTCTCAATGGTAATTTAGCATACAACACATACATACATATATATATATATATATATACATGCTAACTATAACAATTACAATCACACATATTATCATAACCAATTCTAGAACATAGTTTACAAGAATTTTGTAAAACTTATGCACAGTGATTCTTAAGAAACAGAGAACACAGAGACATATATGGGTATCTAATATTAAGGTCATAGACATACCTTTTTATTGCTTAAGAATCTTTGTTAACAGAACTCGCTTTGAAAATCACATTTTCTCTCAAACTCTCTCAAAACTCTGAAACTTTTCTCTCTGAAAACCTTTTTCTGAACTTTTTCTTAGACTTAAGCCATATACAATATACGTAATATTAAACTAAACCAATGCTTACCTTTGAAACGTAAAAAAAAACTGAATTCCCTTAGTTCAGTTTACACCGTTTCTGTTTATTTTCAATTAACTTTCTTTAACCCTAAGTGATCACACTTAAGGTTTAGCTATGATTTAATAATGTTTTATTAAGTCCCTTAGTTCATTCTTAAATAATTTCAATTCAAGCTCTACTTGTAACCATTCTTTACTGTCTAGGTTTTAAGGTCAAGGCGTTATTGCCAATGATGTTGCTTTGTTATGCGTTACATGCTGCCACACGTTAGAGCTTGAAGACCGGACTTTGTAAGCTGACGCGAGTCTTAGTGTTGTAATCTGTCGACCAAGATAAGACTCTAGGGGCTGAGGCTCACTTTGGCGCTGTGGTGTGACTTACTTTGCCTTTACTGGCGCCACTCAGCACCAGAAAATTTTAACAGTTAACTTTTTATGTGAGATTCTCGGCCTCATAACTTCTTCGTTATAAGTCCGAATTGGCTTGTTCAAGAGCCTACGGTTCATAAATCACATACTCTATGCGTTCATGCAAGAATTTTATCTATTCGACTTCATTTGCTAAAAATTCACCTATTAGTCAATTTTTAATGAAAACGATTCGTGAACGTTCAACACTCGTTTCTTCGTTCTAAGTCGGAATTCGGCCATTTTCGAGTCTGCAACTCTATAATGCCAAATACGACTTGTCTCCATTGAAAACCAATGTTTCCAAGCTCAATAACAAAATTCGACTTCCTTTCCGAGAATTTCACGAATTCGACGATTGTCGCCTAATCGTGTGAATTAAAAGCAAAACTTCACATTACTTAAGATTTTTAAACCGTTTCAAATGAATTCATTCAAACATACTAACCTCTTGACATACATACTTCATTAACTTATATTCATGATAAGTTATTACTAGTTCATTGTGAGTTTATAACTTATATAAATATAAATTACTTATATTTTCATTACTCATGACTTATATCTTCTTTTCATATGACTCATTATGGTTAATGACTTTTAACCATTCTCCTTACTTCTTATTATCATACTCACTTTATTAATGTAAACATGTTACAAGTTCTTATTCATTTATTATAAGTTAGCAACTTATTTATGATTGAATTACTTATTCATTTACTTATACTACTTATTAAGACTTAAGCCCTTTATTTACCATTCCTTAGCATGCTAGTTATACCAATACCCCTTCTCTAACAATGAAAGAGAAAGAGAATTATGGTTTATGAATACTTACTCTTTGATGATTACTTGCTTAATCTTTGATCTCCTTCTTGCTTCTTGAAATATGAAAGACTAGCTTTCTAGCTTTTCTAACTTATTCTCTCTAACCAATAAGCTATAAGTTATTGGTGGAAAAACTAACAAGGAAAGTCTAACTTTATATGCGCTTATTCTCTCAACCAAATAAGCTCTCAACTTTATAAGTTGGATGAAATGAAACAACCAAACAAATGAATCCAAGCTTGCTATTTATAGGATTTCCAAGGTTAGGGTAGTTTAGTCTTTTAGGCCACTCCACCTCCTTACTATTCATTACTTTGTGATTAAGTTAACATGCTCCCCACCTAAACTTGGCCATCACACTTACTTCATCATTAAGTATACTTGTTAATCACATAACTTAGCCTTTAAGTTTACTTGTTTATCACATTGGATTATCCATGGGTTTCCCCATGGGTTTAAACCATTTTATAGCCCATAGTTCATAATTTGGGCCTTTAGCTTAATTAATCTTAACTTATCCATTGGGCTTGCAATTAAACAAATACTTGGGCTTGCACATTAATTGTAACAACCCGATATTTTCTGTATAAATAAATCAAAAATTTTGCATATAAATTTTTTTTTTTATTTTAAGGATTAGGATTTGTACAAGATAATGTATGTATGTAATTATGTAATAAATAAAAATATATTTATTACATGAATGTTTACAAATAATTTTATTTTAGAATTATTGACTATTATAAAGTTTATTCTTATAATAATTAATTTTATAAGTAGAAATGTTTTTATTAATTATTTTCTATGAAAATATGATTATATATTATTTAAATAATATATGATAGGATTATAGAATTATTATAATAATTATTTTATTTTATTATATAAATTTATTCAGATTAATTAAGTTATTTATTTTTAACTTAATTATTAATGTTATATATTTACGCTTAAAATCGATATAGAATCCAAAACCCTAATTTTGGATTTTGATCAAGGAATGAGAATAATAATATTATATTATTATTTGTCAGTATTATAATTAGGTATGCTATGTATGTAAGGTTAATGTGAGGATCGGTTTTGATGGAACAATTTTAATGTTACAGATAAACCCTAGTTTGAAGTCAAATGAGACTTTAAAATCTGTTTAGTAATTATATTATGTGATTAATGATATTTAATATAATATTATTTTATTTCAAAGGTCAGTAATATATGTACTGTGTGTGTGGACCGATAATGCTCTGGTAATTATGTGTATAATGTCAAAACCCTAGTTTTAAGCTGTTAAACCCTAATTTAAAACCGAATGCCAGTTTGAGACTGTTACGTAATCGTGTTAATGAGATTTATGATCGGTGTTATAGATATTAACCCTAATTAGGGAGAATCTTAATTATTCAAAACCCTAATTAATATTTAGAAATATTAATTTCTAGAAACCCTAATATTTATTTTATAAACCCTAATTTATTTATATTGTAAACCCTAATTGTTGATTGCAAAGCTTAATGCTAATTAGTGTATCTTAAACCTAATTAGTAAGGTGTTAAGTAAATAAAATCCTAATTGATTAAGAAACCCTAATTACAATTTTTAGAAACTAAAATTTTATTATTTTCATTTTTCAATTTTGTGTGAACCTTAGGGTTAAACCCTAAGGGTTTGTAAAGTTTACAATTGTACCCTTAAAATTGGAATCAAATTGACCATACTACCCTTTTGAATTATTTAGTAGGAAACTTGTAATTCTTGCCAACACTTTAGTTGGTAAGCTACCCTCGACTTATTAAGTGTCAAAATCAATACATATCGTACCATTATGTATCGACCTTATGTGCATTATATCATATTATATATAGATTGGGAGAGAGAAAAAAAGTGCTCATTTTATCACATTTGTCCAACCTTCACCCATTAAGACCTCTCTCTCTAGCTCACGAAATTTCTTTGATAAACCAGGTCCCAAACAAAGCCCCACCATTACCTTTAACAAAATCAGAGAGCTACAATCATGATTAAGCCAAGAAAGGTATAAAACCCTATTCAAGAATCATTCATTGATCCAGAAGTTAGATGTTGTTTTTTGTGTTAAGCATGTTAGATCTAGTGTATAATGATGATCCTGGTTGCTAGATGTTAGATCCATAACATCTAGAGGCTCCGATTTGAAGATTTTAAGAATCTGAATTTTAATTTTGAGTCCGATATCAAATGTCGGTCCATCATAGATCTTTGTATGTTATGTGTTTTTTCGTTTAAATGTTTGAAGTCAGAGTATGTTATGATATCTTTGATCCGAACCGGAATCGTGGTCGGAGATGAGTATATTTTATGTTATTCATGGTCAAACTCGGTTGACCGAAAGATGATCAGAGATTTCTGGTAACCCGAAATCATTTTCCAAAGGTCTCGACAAGATTTTTAAGGCTTCCGATCTGTCGTGTTTTTGTGGATTTGTTATTGTTCTTGCCTTCATGTTGTAGTATGTTAGATGGACTCTAGATCCATGTCTTTATACCCTTCATAACATAAATATATCGATCTGAGTGAGTGGTCAAAGTAGACCACTCGTCACCGATTAAGCGTTTCTGGAAAACCTAGAAACCAGATGCACAAGTTTTCTGACAACCGTTGACCGATCAAGATCTTTCTAGTGTTTTGTTGTTATGGTTATGTGTTGTATTAGATTTGTACTATTACATGCTATCTACAATCTAGATGTCTTAAATCACATGAAAGTTACCAGTATTGCAAGTTATGGAGATCTAAAGTAGGTACCTTGTACTGTTCTTCATTTCTGGAAAACTCAGAAATGAAGAACAACGTCTAACAATGGTTTTGAGAGATTAAATCTCTTTGTTGTTTAAAGATTTGACCATGTAATCTGTTTGTAGTTATAGTGATGCATGAGTACTACAATATCTAATCGATCTCTAGCCCAGAAACACTTTATATTGGATTTTATAAGTGGTCAAACTAGACACCCTACACACTGTCGATGAAAGGGTTTGATGAAGAACACTCAAGAACACCTATAGCGACAGTTTATTTCCTAAATTATTTATTTTTACAAAATAAATAGAAAAATTAATTTTAATTATTAAAAATACAAAATAAATTATTAAAATTATTTTAAAATCCGAAAATTAGTTTTTAATTATTTTGAATATATTTCATAAATATTTAATATTTTGGAATATTAAAAGTATTTGATTTATTTAATTATAATATTAAATAAATTATTTAAAATGATTTTAATACATGAAAAATTATTTAAAATTATATTATGGTATAAGAAAATAATTTAAGTTATTTTTGATAACTTTTAATATTTTGTGATGAATTTCATTAATTAATTAATATTAATGGTAATTAAAGTTATTTAATAAATGTATTAAATAAATTATGAAAAATAGAATTAATAATTTATAAATCATATAAAAATGATTTAAAGGTTATAAAAGTATTTTAAGTTATAAATATAACTTTTGATATTTTGTCATGAAAAATATTAATATTTTAATATTAATGATATTAAATTTATTTAATAATTATATTAAATAAATTAGTTTAAAAATGATTTTAATATTAGAAAAATCATTTTAAATGAAAATAAATAGTTTAAAAATATTTTAAGTTATAAAATATAACTTTTAATATTTAAAGGTAAATTTCATTAATTAATTATTATTATTAATGATATTAAAGTTATTTAATAATTATATTAAATAAATTAGTTTAAAAATAATTTTAATATTATAATAATCATTTTAAATGAAAATAAAGTGTGTAAAGATATTCTAAGTTATAAAATATAACTTTTAATATTTAAAGGATAATTTTATTATTAATTAAATATTAATGATATTAATTTAATAATAAATGATATTAAGTTTATTTAATAATTATATTAAATAAATAGTTTAAAATGGTTTTATTTATTTAAAATCATTTAAAAGGATATAAATGAATTAAAAATATTTTAAGTTATAATTAATGACTTTTAATATTTTAATAAATTGAACATTAATAATGCAAATATTATTGGTAATTATTTAAGAATGATTTTAAATGTTTTAAAAATCATTTAAGGGTAATATTAATACTTTAAACGTATTTTGAGTTATTATAAATAACTTTAACATTTTGGCAATGGTTTCATTAATAATTTAATATTAATTTAATATTAATGATAATAGAATTTTTAATATTTAAATCATTTAATAATGATTCCAAAGTGTTTGAAAATGCGTGATAAAAGATAATAATCTGTTTAAAATTATTATAAGTCATTTAAAAATAATATAGTCGATACTTACGGATATTAAACTACGTGGATAGAGTCTTAGACTCGATAATTACCCGATAAAGCCGTCAGTACGCCGACATGTTTCAAAAATTGATCTGGACTTAGATAATTTAATTAGATATGTGTTTATTTGTGATTCAATGGTTGTTAAACATATGTGACAATGTGATTAGGTTATGTGCTGACTGCAATAAGCAGAGCTACGTGTTATAGTATGTTGTTCTAATCGAACGAGTGATCTTATTACTGATAGGTGTTATATAAAGATAGAACTAAGTTACGAACCTGTAGTAAGCGGATCGGATCAAAAAGTATCTTACCTTTGCATTTCCTTTATCACGATGGACACATGAGTAAGAAGTTTCGTAATTATATTATTATTATTCTATATTATTAACCCTATTGTGATATATTCTATATCCGATCATTGTTTATCAACATGTTAGTATATAGTAATTCATATATATTATGTTCGTTAATTTCTATATATGGTTATACAAGTGTCCCCACTTGGATAATCAGCATGTATTTAATCACATGTTGATATATATATATATATATATATATATATATATATATATATATATATATATATAAGTCGTCTAAACTATTTGATCAGCTAGACACAAATTTTGAAATGTCGTTGAATATGATAAAAACCTTTTTGTATCCAATCAAATTATTTTGGTTCGGATTCCAGACTAAGTATGAACATCCCGATCATGGGAAAATTTTTATGCGCTAAGGCAGACAAAGGATGAACGATAATATCGTTCTAGCAATGTAGTATTGATCAATACAGGGCCCATGGGAAGTACAACCTAAAGCCCATATGTGACACCCCCAAAATTAGGTATACATCACCCATCTTAGGTCATCAAATACATGGTACAAAATTCAAATACAACTTACTAATACAACTGTCGTGTACAATATGACAAAACATAACTGTGAGTTTGAATACAATTATTGTCTACTAGAGATTATACAAACTCAAAAGGAGTCCTCATTACAATTATTAACACACTATTTTACAGAATAGTGAGGACTACTAATGCTATCCTCTGGACCGTCACTCCGATCCCCGACTAGTCCCTGCTATGTTCTCATTTCCTGAAGAGAACAGTGAAAAAAAGGGTGAGCTCAACTAGCCCAGTAAGAAATATTATGACTAAGATAATGTAGAATAAATTATCGTTAGCCTTCAACAATGTTAAACTGATAAAATATAACAACATCAAGTTTAAGTGCAGCGGAATAAGCAATCCATTAAAAGAGTCAAGTAGAGAATAAAATATACTATCTTTTATGATTTAAAAGGTTTTTCATCATTTTTAACGCTGAGACTCAGCTTAATAAATAATCCACATCACCGAATCACCCCTGCACTACAGCCAAGGATATTCTTTATTATCACGACCACAATTATCCATGCACTACGGGCCAAGAATATTTGTGTATTCATTAATGGTCATTATCATGCCAACAACTGTCCATCAATGCACTACGGCCAATGAGGACTTTTACCACATCATTTGTAACATTACGGTCATGATTACACCGAATAATCCTTGGTCATAATCATACCAAGTTCATCCATGCACTACAGGCCACAGATGACTTTCAAAAAAATATAAACATGAGGATGATGACAATGATATAAGAATTCAATAAAACAAGTTCAAGAATTAATTTATTCAGAACTAATAACGTCCCAAATTGTCAACATGATCTTTGCTTTGTAGAGTAAAATTCAAGAATGCTCGTAAGAATATTTCCATGAAAAGATATTTGGATGAAGCGCAAATATCAAGGATATTCCACTAATTTCATGGAGTATAGAAGTCAAAACTTTAACCAACCGAGTATAACAACGAATGGAATAACAAAAGAAATCACCATAAATGTGGTACTTGCATGTATGATTATTCCAACAGATTAATAAGTAATAAATTAACCGAGTCGGGCAAAATTTGCAAACGGCGGGATGTCCCAATGTAATAATAAAAGACGGAACCAGTCCCATAAACGCACGAGCAGTGATATTCCAAAGAATAATAATAAAAGACAAGGAACCAGTCCGCCAGTAAAAGCGCCTAAACAGGATATTCCAATGAATAATAATAAAAATGAATAATAGAAGAATGTCACCAAGTATAGGGTAGTCCGCGTATACTGGTTATTCCAGCAGAATAATAAAGAATGAAATATCAGAAGTTCTTTTTATCAATGGTCATGATCATGCCAACAACTGTTCATCAATGCACTACGGGGCAATGAGGATTTTTACCACATCATTTGTAATATTACGGTCATGATTATACCGAATGATCCCTGGTCATAATCATACCAAGTCCATCTATGCATTACAGGCCACAGATGACTTTCAACAGAATATAAACATGAGGATGATGACAATGATATAGGAATTCAATAAAACAAGTTCAAGAATTAATTTATCCAGGAACCAATAACGTCCAAATTGTCAACATGATACTGTTTTGTGGTGTAAAATTCAAGAATGCTCAGAAGAATATTTCTATGAAAAGATACTGGATGAATCGCAAATATCAAGGATATTCCACTAATTTCATGGAGTATAGAAGTCAAAGCTTTAACCAACTTAGTCTAATAACGAATGGAATAACAAAAGAATTCACCAAGCATGCGATAGACCGCACAAACAGGTTATTCCAACAGAATAATAAATAATGGAACCAGGTCATGCGTAAATGCATGCACGGGGGGTATTCCAACGAATAATAATAAATAATGGAACCAGGTAAATGCGTAAAAGCACGCAGACGGGATGTTCCAACGAGAATGATAAATAATGGAACCAAAGTTATGCGATGAAGACAAACAGGATGTTCAGCGATGAATAAGAAAGAATGGAATAATAGAAGAATTTCACCATGTATGCAGTACTTCGCATAGACAAGTTATTCCAACATAATAATAAAGAATGGAATAACAGAAGTTCTCTTCATGAATACAAAAGAAATAACACCCCTTACTTTAGTAGGAGATTGAATACTGTAGTACTGTAGTAACAGAATACTCTTCTTCTTTCTCTCTTATTCTCTCTATACTTTCTCTCTCTATAGCTTGAATGAATTCGTAAAAAATAATGAAGAACTAGGCCTCTATTTATAGAAGATTTCTAGCTTAGCCCTTGCAATGTGAAAGGCAAGCGGCTTGACGACTGGTGATGTGAAAAAAAAGTGGTTTGACGCTTGTAATGTGAAACACCAAGTGGTTTGACGCCTGTAATGTGAAATAACAAGTGGTTTGACGCCTGTAATGTGAAACACCAAGTGGTTTGACGCATGTAATGTGAAACAACAAGTGGTTTGATGCCTGTAATGTGAAACGACAATTGGTTTGATGCCTGTAATATGAAACGACAATTGGTTTGACGCCTGTAATGTGAAACGACAATTAGTTCGACGCCTGTAATATGAAACGGAAAGTGGTTTGACGTTTGGTAAAGGTAATTACTATTGGCGAAAGAGACTCTTAGATGATGACATATGGGCCCCCATAGAATAACCAAACTTACCACAAACGTCTCATAATAGACTTCTTATATACATCAAGGATTGAATAAATATTACCACAAATCATTTTATTTTTAATCAACACATATTTAATCTTTCAAAAATTATTTAATATTATAACTTGTCGTCTCAATTATTGATTTAATAATATAACATATTATCTGAGATGATCTTGTGACAATAATTGAATCAATAATATAAGAGATATGATCACGGCAATTCTTCGTAGCAATAATTGAGTATAACCGAGTGACTTCTCACGTAAGCATCAATAATCAATACTGGTAGTGCTACTATGCAACCACGCGTAATACTTTACCTTTATTAATGGTATTTCATCGATTAACGGTAAAACTTCCATGATTGTTTTATAAAAGATAATTTTGTCGTTTTCTAACTCAAAATAATAATTACATTATGGGGACCACTGAATGATTGTTATCGTCAAATTTAATATTCCCAACAAAAGAATATTCCCCGACCAAACGAATATTTTATAACAACTTGCTTACTTTGCATAATTTAAAAATATTACCCACAACTATAACATTATATCAAATCCACACCATAATATTCAAAAATGATATTTAGAGAAAATTAATCTTTATTCATAAAAGTTGGGGTCTTACATCTACCCTTCTCCTTACAAAAACAAAAACATTCCTACACCATTCCTGCCATATACAACGTTGAACCTCTTACACCGGGTTCGAACTACGCAGACCTGATCTCCTCTTCAATAGGAGTACGTAGGCAGCCATTCATGGTTCGGTCTCACCCCCTACCAAAACACAAATCATTGTCCACTGGTACTGGGATCATCCTTCGATCCATTACATTTTATTCGGCTTCAGACCAAAGGGATGGAATTACCTAAACTCCTCCCAAATAGGAGATTCGGTGACCATCTAAGTTGCGGTCATACCTTGAAGAGCAAAACCAATCCATAAGAGATGGAATTAACTAGGCTTCTCCTAAATAGAAGTATTGGCGACCATCTGTGGTGCGGTCAATCTCATAGAGGAAAGCCACACTCCTCTCTACATTTCCATACATACACTAGTCCCAAGACACCAAATATGGTAGGGATATATACAGATCGATGATCCATTCTGAACTATCCAGAGACAAATCAATGTCCATCCACCTAGGAGGAATTTGGATTACATCAAGATCGCAAGCCCTGAAGCAGCAGGCAAAATATCAAGCAAGTAGCAAAGCATATCTAAAAGGGAAGTGATCCAAAAATATATTTCCCTGTCATATATATAATGTTGTTTGATATATACAATGTAAACTGTATATGACAAAATGGCTAAGCTAATCTGTGCAGGAAAATACAATCTCATCTACAAGTCAGGGTATATGTGAGCTAACAAACCTAACATGGCGTCCCTCTCAGAAGAAGGAGGCGAAGCTGTGGTCTCCTGTATGAGAATATCCACACAACCCAACAGATCTGCAATGATTTGCAAGGTGACCATATGCTCCTCAATGTAAGAGCTCATCTCTGCGATCATGCCAGTGGTAAGGGACCTCACTTTGCAGATTATCTGTGGATGACTATATCCCGGGTAGATATAGAAATATCCCGCTCAACTATCACTGCATCTCTGGCTGATCTGGCCTCATCCCGCTCAACAACAGCAATATCTCTGCGAGCTAGTGCTTCGTCTCTCTCTAATAGAGCTGCGTCTCTCCCATCAAGGGCAGTCAATATCAAAGATCGAGCATGATCTCTCTCGAAGGTCATCAGATGAAGACTCTACTTCAAGGTAATCGTGCTAAGTCTTTGAATCACAACAATCTCGGCATGGGAGAATCTAGAGGAAATGCTGGAAACCCAGCAGTGGGCTCCTCCTCGATGTGGGAATCGATGTCCTCCATGGGCTCTACATCATCTGACTCACTATCCGATACTGTGGATACTACCGCAATCGATAAAATCTCTGTCTCCATCCATGCGGAATACTCTGCAGAATAACCTTGATGACTAATGGAAAAATCAGCTATCTCATGTTGATCCCAACAAGCATACACACGGGATCGGTCCTTTGCTGAAAGGTATCAAGAAGCTGAACGCTGACCTATCGCCCCCTCGAAAGGATGAAAATCCTAAAACTGGTCAAACTGTGACATCACGGCCAGCGGGTGATAAGTAGTCACGCCCCTCAAACCAGCCAGAGGGAGGTAGTCCATGCCCGGAGCATGACTAATAAAGTTGTATGGTGAGCTAAGCCCCGAACACGGCAATATGACAAATGGATCTCTGATATTCGCCAAAAATGTGGACCAAGACATAGCATCTATACACTCCGATGGCTGAAAGGAGTATGGAATGGCTATATCATGGGTGAACCAATACCCATGTTGTCTAAGAGTGCCAATCGGTCTCAAGTGGAACATAAACCGCACATATAGCATGACCGAACTACCCGTGAACACTCCTGTCGATTAAGTACAGCAGTAAGATGCTGACCGCACGGTCTCTGCTATGATCATCGGTATAATGGTACGACCCTCCCTGAGATCTCTCACTGCCATGATGACTCTGATGTCTATCTCATCCATGTACCGTGGCATATAGATATACGACAGTACGCATAACAGCAGTACATCAACCCTGGCTAAACGCCAATGATTCTCCGGTGCGGTGAAATCCCCAGAATATCGTGAATGACTATCCTTAGAGCCAAATCTGTCGAACAGAAAATGCTGGGATATGACGTGGCTCGATGTAAGCTCATCCTACACCACTCTGCGCCACAATCCAGTGAGATTCATGAACCGTCGACTCATATCTCCTAGAGCCGTATGCACACAAGGTCCGCTGTCGACAAAGACGTCATCAATCGTGCATACTCCTCCGGAGTAGAATCAACTCATGGGTCCCGAATCGGAAAACTCCGCTTATCCGATACCCGATGCTCTAAGCATGCCATCTGCAAACCACAGGGGAACTCAAAACATCAATAAGGTCATGGTATGTCATAAAGAAATGATCTACAATCACCTTATCGATGGTGACATGCTAGCATACCACGATCGATACCGTCACGCCACCAATGATGGTGGGGTATGATCAATCTGACTAATCACAAAGAAGACATCTATACGGGCCATGTCATAAGACCATTCAAGGGTCAATGCTGAATATCTCTGGACATACATACATATGCATAACATGATACATGTATAGCAAATAATAGATGGCAATATGATATAGGGAATGAAAAACTGTGCATACATTCCTAAGTATATCAACATCTAAAACATCATCTTTGTACAGCTACAAATACAGGGAAATGGTGCGCAAACACCCTACTACTAACAGAGGCCTATCAAAAGATATAGCGACAATGGGGTACAGCCACCCAATATCTAACAGAGGCCTATCAAAAGATATAACTAGAATACACATCAAAAGAAGACAATGGTGTCAATATCTACATCATCAATCTTGTCCACCTGATGTAACTCCTCCTGAGTCACTAGATCTCTATCAACAGGGATGTCAGGCCTATATAGAGGAGGATTTGCACCGGCAAAACCGAATGGGTCATCTGAGGGGCCAGCGCCTGAGCTAGAAGGGTCAAATGAAGCTGCCTCTGCCGGATCTCTGCCCAAATGCCAGATAAATATATGTTCCTGGTCCAACAGTCGGGTCAAACTATCAATCTGTGTCATATGAGTCGGATCTCGGACACAAACTATCAATGTTGTGTGGCGCGGGACTGGGCTCCGATAGTACGAGGGAACCACCAATGCTGGAATGTCTCCTGAGTACATGGACCCTCTGATAATGCAAAATCGTCAACCCCCAACAATGGGATGTCAACGACGGGTGACTACGATCATGTGCCGATGACGCTTTGACAGAGGCAAAGATCGACATACGAATCTCCCCTGTGGTGCTCTTAATAAGCACGCGTTTCTCCTAAATAGAGCTCCGACCTCTTTCTATCTGAAGAGAGAAACTTTCCTGGTGGAAATCACGACTCGACTCCAGTCAGGTATCCATCCTCAAAACCAATGGTCAAGTGTTCCCCTGAATAGGGAATCCATGTGATGGTGTCACCGTCAAGAAACTCCATTTGACATCTGACGAAGGAGTGAAACCCTCAAGCTACAGGGACCTCTGACAAAATGGAATGATGCCATCGTCGTCCTATTGGATAGGTATCTAAACCTAACACACTCACGGGACGCAAGCATGGGAGCCTCTCATAGGCCCAAAACTGCCAACACAATGGTAAAACATCTGCGATCAGTAAACACTCTTAACCTATAAATGGGAAATGACAAGAGAAATACTCACCAGTAGAAATGGGTAGAAGCCTAGCCAAGCCTCAGTCAAACCCTGTGAGCGCATACGCATGCCCCGAAGGAAATAGGCAAAGGTGTAGGAACCCCAATCATACTCTCTAATATGATCCACATGACGCATGGCGCTGATCAAAAAAAACGACACCCTAGAAGAGTTATCTGCTATGAAGCAGCCTATAATGATCATCAGGAACAATCACCGAAGAATGCGATCCCTGACTCTGACATCATCAGGCATGGGCTCACTCAAACGCCCGCTCATAGCATCTACGCTCAAAGGACCTGAACGAACAGTCCTGCCTTTGACCGCCTCCACCGGAACTCCTAACAAGGATCTGACGGCAGTAGTGGTAATATTCACCATGCAAGGCACTGGATCCCCTCCAAACTCCATACCTGTGATAAATCGTCAATCCATCGGCGTCATCATCACCTCAAAATCCAACAGATAAAGTGACTGAGTCTGATGAAACCACCGCTCAGACAATGCCTTGAGATAACCCCAGGGACAATGACATGGAAGGATGGAGAAGAATGCCCCGAATCCCCAATCATGCACTACCGTTCTGTAATCAGGATGAAGAGCCTGATACATGGAGTGTATACTAAACAAATTCCCTCGAGGTTGCGTGGTTTTGAACTCCGCATGAAATGCAGATCAAAATCAGAATCCTTTACTCCTCGTCAATAGGAAAGAAGGAAGATTAAGATCTAACGTCATACCTCGTTAGCATACAAATACATCGAGGGATTTATGCTCAAATCACCCAGAAGCTCTAGGTTTGTCACCTGAATACAAGGGAGCTCCATACGGGGAATATGTGTAGCGGGAGCGGGATCCTCAAGCAAAACTTCCTCATCCTCGTCCTCAACGTCTGCACCTCGGCCGGTTGGGCGAATCAATCACCTCCACCAATCGACGCGAGGTCATGCCCGTGAATCGAGGTCGAGGTACTTTAAAAGCCCTCCTTCGTATACCAGAAGTTGTCCTACGGGAACTACTCGGCTGATTCGGATCCATAATATCTGGACAACAAGTCTCCAAATCACCTCAGAAAGGGTGTGGTATTTCCTTACCTGGAGCTTTCTAGAATTCATTTTATGACTATATGCATGCATGCATTTACTTTAACATACAATAGAGTTAAAATGCATGACTACCCAAAGCCTACTTTGAAAAATTTTGCCATAGTCCCCTTTGAAAATAGGACTATCCACATGCATATAGGCATGTCTAGGTGCCAATTCAGTAGCACACCTGCCCCAAAGTCATATACATAATATATGCATTAAAAATCAAAATCATCCATGCATAAGGTTAACCTCAATATCAGGAGTACTTTGCCTTTCTACCTTTTTCTCGGTTGAACCTCAAATAGACAAAAAAATAGCGAGAAAAAGGTGCCAATTTACCGTATCTCAAAAGTCAAATTTTTTCACATCATTATGTTCAGCATGTTTTAATACTAACATTTACTATGTTTAATATTTTTCAGCAAGTCATTTGTGCATACATAATCACTACTATGTGTTTAGATGCATTTCATGCTATAACTCAAATTCCAACAAATAAAAACTGGAAAAAATACATGCATACGTTACCAGGATAGTGTAGAACACTTGTATGGTGACAGAATTTGTAGAAAGTAGCCCGAACTCAGCAAATCTGAAGGAGGCTCTAAAATTTTCCTTGGCAAAACAAGTTGAAAGTGACTTGTGGTACCAACCTGCAACACCCCTATGTGGGCCCCACCCCTCTGGCTTGGTCCAGTTCAAGTTGCAAAGGAGTTCTTATGGACTAGAAAGGTCAAATCGGGAATAAAAATGCCACGTGATTGAGCACAACAGCATGCAATCCTGGTCTTCTCGGATGAACCTTTGAGTCTGTGTATCGCTCATTAGTAGTCACCCGAACACGAGGTATACCCTGCCAATGATCTCTTTTGTTGCAAATCACATCCGGCAATACCATGTACAGGTCTAATGCCGCCAACTCGTGTCGTTACCTAAAAGATCAATATGATCCCCGACGCGAAGGTTCTAACGCAGATCCTCGACGGGGTTTACAACGTGAAGCCCCGGCAGGGGATTAAAACGCACATTTTAGCCGTTGACAAACATATCAATGAAGGTCAAGTAGCCTTGACGTTATCTCAGCCGATGGCGATTAAACCTATCACAACTCCAGAGGTATTCGAGGGTTTCATGCTCGATTGCTCATATTCCCAAATGGATCCCCCCGAAGTCACAACGCAATGTTCCATTGATTCACACATCAGCGAAGGTCAAGCAACCTTGACAATCTACCCACAGAATATCAGCCGTTGATTCATAGGTCAGCGAAGGTCAAGCAACCTTGACGGTCTATCCCACAGGGTTTTCAGTCGTTGATTCACATGTCGGTGAAGTACACATCAACGAAGGTCAGGCATACCTGACAGCATTTGTTGTTGGCAGTAAATCTGACAGAATCTTGACATGTCCTGGCGATACCAACCAAGAAAGATCAATGTTATCAAAGAGGATTGATGATGGAATATGTTATACACATCCTCAAACAGACCAAGCTTTATCCCCATAGATCTCTTACGCATAAGAGGTACATCTCCAGGATCAAGTCGTTATCAAGGACCCAGGAATTTGGTGATAACCCCAACATCAACATCCTAACATATTCGGATTACATCAAATCGGGTCATCATTGCCAATCCCGGTTGAAGCAACGAGGAGCCAGAATCATCCCCAAATGTTGGGCTACAACCCCGTACACATGCATCATACATTTGCATCATGTTGCTACATATAGTACCATGTTTGTCTTGTTGCATTTCAAATGTCTAGGATTCTTTATCCTAACCATGCATTTCCATATATAAGTATGATAAAGAGGGGCATCTGTAGACACTCGAAATTTTCTGTACACCTGTCACTAACATTGTAGGAGGATGATTAAGTCTTTCAAGAGGGAACCCTGGAAGATAGTTCATATCCATTTGGATACTCAGGAAGTTCAAAGATCAACCCTAAAACACACTGGGAGTAACAATTCCAATCTCGGATATAACCCCGAGGCGTGCGAATCCAATACCGAAACACACACCGGAGAAGATCGATTAATCTCAGAGATAACCCCGAGGTATCCAGTCTCAGTCCCAATCATTGGAACAGCCACCAACCTTGGTGATCACCCCAAGGAATGCAGATTCGGCGATAACCCCGAAAATACTTGTTTCAAAGGCAACAAGCTTCAATCTCGGCTCTCACAACAAGATACTCCGTACTAACCCGGAGATAACACCGGGAGGACAGGCACACCTCAAAGATGACACTGAGGACCTTCAACAATTGCAGCAATCCAATCTAAGCGAAGCCCTGAGCAACGTCTATTTTATCAGTCCAAACCAGCAATAACACCGGTGAGGGGCAACATCGTCATCTCGCCAACATGATGCCACGCCACGTCGTCTCAACATTTCATACACACATCTCTACACAACAATGTCCCATAAGAATTAAGAAGAACCAATCCCGAGTGACTATTGCGCGGGGTAACAGATAGAATTTGAAGCTTGAAGACCGGAGGGCATCGTCCCATCTTCAAGGACTTCATACAAACTCTAATCCCATGCCATTGTACAACTCTCGACAACAGCGGTACGAAATAGGTCCTGTATACCTCAATCGGATGCCCAGATTGCACTTTTGAAAGTTCGAGCGGACATTATAGTGCCCGAGTGCACGTACTATGAGACAACCTGACCCGAGAAACCCGGGGCAACCCGGGTAGCCTTTGGTACACCTGCGGCCACCGTCTATAAATAGAGGGCTTGGGGTGGCCATTTTGCAAGAGAAAACGGCGAGGAAACCCTGCCTAATTTGCTATGTACTCACCCCATATAAAGTACTTTCTCATTTTAAACACCTGTGAGCTCATATATAGCTAATTTTGTACCTACAAAATCAATGTTTACCCACTTTAAAGATATAGAAGTCTTCTTTGGCAGTCTACTGTAAGCCTTCTCACATACTTTAAAGCCTTTCTCTTCATCTTTGCACACACACTTCTTCACGTTGAGAGTCGTGCTGCGTGCGTTTTCCCGGACTTTGGTCCGTGGTTTTATTTCATTTATATATATATATATATATATATATATATATATATATATATATATATATATATATATTTATATATATGGATTAACATTATCGAGTTATGTCTCGATTGAGCCTGAACTTGATGCGAGCGTTTATTTTCTTTTATATACATATATATATGAACTCGTATGCCGAACTTTGTTCGATGATCCTGAACTTTGGTCTGGAGCATTTATCGCTTTAATATATATATATATATATACATTTATATATATTGATTGTATGTCGACTGCTGCTCGATGAGCCCGGATTTAACATCCTAGAGCGTTTATTTGCTATATATATATATATATATATATATATATATATATATATATATATATATATATATATATATATATATATATATAGGAAGGATCAAGAGCATAATCCTTAAATAGCATAATTTAAATAGCATAATTTTATCAAAACGACGAAGTTTTGATAAGACGCGATATATTTTTTGTAAATACGGCAGTGGCATGGTATTTACAAAAATGCCACCGCATCCCTCCAAAACTACGTCGTTTTGATAAAATTATGCTATTTAAGGCGTTATGCTATTTAAGAATTATGCTCTTGATCCTTTCCGTATATATATATATATATATATGAACTGTGGTCGAACTCTGTTCGATGAGCCTGAATTTTACATCTGGTGCATTTACTCGCTTTTATATATATATACTTATATATATGAATTGTTGTCGAACTTTGTTCGATGACCCTAGATTTTACATCTGGTGCGTTTACTCGCTTTTATATGTATATACTTATATATATGAACTGTTGTCGAACTTTGTTTGATGAGCCCGATTTTACATCTCAGTGCGTTTATCGCTTATATATATATATATTTTCTGTCCCACACAGAGTTTACTTATGGTGGTTGATCGCTTCTGCCTTTCTTTACGTTTAAATCCCGCCTGAGTTCACTTTGTGGCGCTTGATTGCTTTATACTGACTTTATTTACATTTCGTCCCCGCTGGAGTTTCCTCCGTATGGCTGATAACTTTTACAACTTTTATTTACATTTTGATCCCCATGGAGGTGCTTCGTGGTTGGTGATCGTGTTCAGATATATATATATTTACTTTTTTATATATATATATATATATATATATATATATATATATATATATATATATACCGCCTACGCTTTCATATAAATTGCGTGATCACGCGCTACTTAGAATCATGTGATCACAAATTCACTTTATTGGATCTAGATTCTGTTCCCATGATGGACATTTTCAAATTATAGCGACTTGTAAATTATTCAGTATTTAGAGTACAAGTCCACACCAAAGTCAATTTGGTTTGGATACACTTCAATGTAATTTGGAATTCAACGGACATCAACTAAGGATTAGTTGAATAAAAGATAATAACATTATGTTATTGAATAATCATAATCAAATAAACATTTCGATTCTAAGTTCATGCTTTAGGAATAATCTAATAGCATAACAATGGAATAATTTATCATACCTTGCTTTGAACAACATTAAGCTAAGGTTACATCTTAGAATTTAATATTAAGCATGCATAACAAATAATAACTTTGAACGGTAAATTGTTAAATAGAATAAAGATATTTTCATGCTAATATAACAAGTTTAGATTTAGGAAAAACTTGCATAATCATAACAAACTAACTCAACGAAGGTATGGAGTTAGAAGATTTACTCAATCTAAACAATAGATTTAGAAACTTGCATAACGAAGATTTAGGATAAGAAAACTTGCTCAACTATTATAAAAGTAGAGTTAAAGAACTTGCATGACAATAAATCATTAAACAAGAGATTAGAAATAGAGAATTTGCATAAGTATAACATAACAGTGAAAAGTAACCTTGCTGAATAATAAAGTAGCAAAGATTAGGGAACTTGCCTCGTGTGTAGGTTAAACAATCATTACTCACGTTCACCCCAAGTCCTACACATACCATATATATTGACAATACACATTAGTTACACTAACATTACCTTCATGAGTTGCTTTCTTACTTTTAGTATAGCTACTAACTACGTTTAAGTTTAAATAACATTGCATCTTTTCATGAACAATACTTTTTAGCTTTATTACAACAACTTAAGTGATCATGTCATTGCACCACATACATAACAACTTGATACAACATCCTATTACATGTCCAACATGTTATCATTAGGTTATACTAATACTCAAAGGATTGCACTTGCATTCGCACATCCCGACGCCCTCCGATTGGCTCCAAATACACAACAATCCTAAAGATGGCCATTTTGACCCTTCATAACGATTTCAAATTGAAAACCTTAAAGAATAAAAGTTATAGGCTTATTCGTCCTCTTTTCGAATCATCTTGAATCACCTCAATCGGAGTTCATATGAAAAGTTATGGCCATTTTACTACAAGATGTCAAAACTGTCCGACCCATACCACTTTTCTAGCTACTTGAGCGCGAGATAGTGTAACCTTTGAACACGAATTCCAAAACAAGGGCACAATTCCATCTTTGGGCCGAATCTTCCGCCTATTTTTGGCGCTGAGGCCCGAGACTTGACGCTGGAGCGTGGATTTTGGCGCTGGGACGCCGAAACTCACAGAAACCAAACCAAGGACAGAGCAAAGCTACTGTCTTAATTCTTAACAACAATTAACACCAATTAACATGTATAACTTCACGTAATTTACACATAAATTCTAACAATCATCCATATACCAATTATTAACAATTTTAATAGCGATTTTAGAAAACTTAATCCTTGCAACCATATTTTTAAAACTCAAAACTCCATTGTTGATATATAAAATACAGTAAACTGAAATTCCATTGTTACCACCCAAATTGATTTCTTTGTAGTATGTTATCTTACACTCATACCCAAGTAACAAACATGACATTAAATTTTACAATTAGCATACACGAATTTTTGTTATCATGCAAAACATATATTCGTATATATATTTTTCACTATAAAAACCAAGTTCTCTTTCTCAATGGTAATTTAGCATACAACACATATATACATATATATATATATATATATATATATGCTAGCTATAACAATTACAATCACACATATTATCATAACCAATTCTAGAACATGGTTTACAAGAATTTTGTAAAACTTATACATAGTGATTCTTAAAAAACAGAGAACACAGAGACATATATGGGTATCTAATATTAAGGTCATGATATACCTTTTTGTTGCTTAAGAATCTTTGTTAATGTAACTCGCTTTGAAAATCACATTTTCTCTCAAACTCTCTCAAAACTCAAACTTTTCTCTCAAAAACCTTTTTCTAAACTTGTTCTTAGACTTAAGCCATATACAATATAATGTAATATTAAACTAAACCAACACTTACCTTTGAAACGTAAAAAATGAAACTCTAATAAATAATGCTAATAAGTTATTTGGTTTCCAAATATATATATATATATATATATATATATATATATATATATATATATATATTATTTATTTAGTTAATAATTTAAATTCAAAAGGAATCCAAAAGCCATAAGGTTTTGTTTGGTAAACCATTTGAAAATTAAAGGATTAATATACTTAAACCTTGTTTGGCAAAACTAAATTAAAATTACTTTAATTTATTTTAATAACTCTTTATAACATAGTTATTTGTCACACTTTATTTAATAACAATTTATTAAATAATTCACTTAATCACATAACTCAATCCACATAACACATTAATTATTTAACAAATAAATAATTAACTAAATCAAATCAATCAAATTGAATAATTATTTATCCAATAATAAACACATCCAATAAATATTTATATAAATCAATAATATTTATAATTTACATTTTAAAAAAATCTGTAATGTTACATCATTCCCCTCTTATAAGGATTCTGTCCCCAGAATCACAACTCAAACAACACATTCGTTACATCTGCTATTTCTGCAGACTTTGAAATCTTAATGTAACCTAATTAATGATGGGTTAAGGTAACAAATATGTAATGAGGATGTTAAAACAGAACCCTATCATGTCATTAATAATTTCAAAGTTGTAAAAAGGATTCGTAACTTATGAACGCGATATGTTATGCCTTAGTGTGCATAGTGACTAGTAAATATGTGTTGTGAAGTTAAAACTTGAGATTTCTGAAATATTGATGGTACCGTAAGACTTGTATTAAAATAACAAATGTAGCTAGAAGTGAGTTCTATTTTGGAAGTGGATGTTAGTATATCTAATATATACTGTGATTATAATACCATATGTAGGTGAACGTGAGTTGTAATTTATAGCTTACGCACGAGGCAAGTTTCTAAACCTTATTTCTTTACATTGAGCAAGCTTTGTTCCTAAATTTTATTTGAGCAAGCTATATCTTTATCTTTATTTCGGACAAGTTTTGAATTACAATAGTTATTGAGTTATTCCAACTTGTTTATTTTTAGACAAGTTTCTTTAATTTCATTCTTGTATCGGTAATGTAATTCTTGAGTTCCAATTCCAAATGTTGAATTGTCTTATTTCAATTACTTTGCACAAGTTATTATCATGTGGAGCAAGTTTTACTTTCAGCTTGCTATTAGGTAATACATGTTCAATAATTCTATATCTTATTTAATGAGATCATATCCTTAGCTTAATATTGTTCAAGTAAGGTTGACTATTTCTACGCATGCCTATTATTCTTAACATTTTATCTAAAACTATTATTAATCATTCGTAGTGTTGTTAAGTCTTGTTGATTCAACTAATCCTTTAATTGATGATTATGAAACTCTAAATTACCTTTGAAGCTTATCCAAACAAAACTTTATTTGGTGCGGACTTGTACTCTAAAACTGAGAAGAATAACCCTATTATAGGGGATACGTGATGCATTTAGATGGTTGTGCACAATACATGGTACGAATGGTTGTTCCCCCTAAGTACGTGAAGTCTGTCGACGTCGGGATTTTTGGATGACCCTTTCCGTTACTTGTTCTTTGGTGTTCTCATTTTAGGTGAGATTTATTTGAAAAAACAAGTGAAAAAGGTCCAACATGTATAATGTCGACGATGGACTCATTAAGAGTCGCCATTGGTTTTTAAATGGTTGTACTAACACAACCGAGAAAAGGTTTTCACATTGACCCAAAGATGTGACATCATAAAGCGGCCTGATTGAAACCGAGATTCATTAGGTCCGAGGACTTGGTTATGCTGGGGGAAGGTGTTAGGCACTCTCCGACATCCGTGTTACCACTTGACCCGCTTTTTTTGAAACTATTATCCTAATGTGTGTGTGTGTATGGGTCAATGTGTTGTTATTTGGAAGTAGTCGAGGCCTCGTTCGAACCTATATACAATATTGTGGTTTGAATTTATGTAAAATTTAGTTTTAGCAAGGTATAGCAATGATGTTTTATAAAAAAGGTTTTTCAAACCACGATGCTCAATAGTAATTGAGACATTTTACACTCCCATTTTATTAAGTGTTCTATTTGATTGATTTTATTTTACGAATGCGAGGCATCATTTAAAAATGATGTACAAAAATAATGCCGATTTCCTCATGGGTATGGAAACCATCTGAGGAAATTTAGACACCGCAGAATAATTTACAAGCTACTTACATTGAAATGTCCATCATCGAACCTCAATCTAGATCCAATAAATGAATCATGATCACATGATTCCTAGGTGCACAAGATACCGCAATTTGTATGAAAGCGATGGCGGTATATATATAAAAGTCAGAATATATATATACGTACATGATCACCAACCACGAAGCACCTCCATGGGGATCGAAATGTAAATAAAGTCATTAAAAGCTAGCAACCGCCACGAGAGGAAACTCCAAAGTGACGAAACGTAAATAAAGCTATAAATATGGTCAACCTCCACGAAGGAAACTCAAAGCGGACAAAATATAAATAAAAGGCAGTATTTAAAGCGATCAACTCGCCACGAAAGTAAACTACAAAGGCGGGACGAAATGTAAAGAAAGTCAGAAAAGCGATCAACCACCACGGCAAACTCTGTGTGGGATTTAAATATATATATATATATATATATATATATATATATAATAAACGCATTCTGGATATAACATCTGTGCTCATCGAATGTAGTTCGACCACGCCTTCATATATATATATATATATATAAAAAGCGAATAAACGCATTTATGGATGTAAAATCCGTGCTCATCGAATGTAGTTCAACCACGCTTCATATATATAAGTATATATATATATATATATATATATATATATATATAAAGCGAATAAACGCACTGATGTAAAATCCGAGCTCATCGAACAAAGTCCTACATACGCTTAATATATAAATGTATATATATATTAAAGCGAACGCACTGCATCAAGTTCAGGCTCATCGAACAAAGTTCTACACACGCTTAATATATATAAATGTAGATATATATATATATATATATATATATATATATATATATATATATATATATATATATATATATTAAAGTAAATAAACGCTCCGTAACGAAAGTCTAGGCTCATCGAACAAATTTCAACACACGCTATATATATATATATATATATATTAAAGCAAATAAACGCCTCGCATCAAGTTCAGGCTCAATCGAGGCATAACTCGATAATGTTAGTCAATATATATGTAAATATATATATATACATACTGAAATGAAACCACGGACCGAAGTCTGGGCAAAATCAAGCAACACGACTCTCAACGTGTAGAAGGGTGTGTGCAAAGATGAAGAAAAAGACTCGAAAGTGTGTGAGAAGGCTTACAGCTGACTGCTAAAGAAGAGTTCTATATCTTTAGAGTGGGTAAACACTGACTTTTGTAGGTATGTGTTTAAATGGGGAAAATACACTGCATGGGGTGAGTGCAGAGCAAATTTAGCAGGGTTTCATCGACTTTTTCTCTTGCATAATGGGCAGCCCAAGCCCTCTATTTATAGGCAATTTAGCTGCAGGTGTACCTGCGGCTGAGCCGCAGGTGTACCAGAGGCAACCCGGGTGGGCTTGGGTTTTTCGGGTCGGGTCGTCTCGAAGTACGTGCACTAAGGCACTATAATGTCCACTCGAACTTTCAAAAGTGCAATCCGGGCATCAGTTTGAGGTATACAGGACCTATTTCGGACCGCCATTGTCGAGAGTTGTACGATGGCATGGGATTAGAGTTTGTACGAAGTCATTGAAGATGGGACGATGCCCTCCGATCTTCAAGCTTCAACTTTCATCCGTTACCCAGCACAATAGTCACTCGTGATTGGTTAGTCTTGTGGGACATCGTTGCATAGAGATATTAAGACAACGTGATGTGGCATCATGTTGACGAGATGACGATGTTGCCCCTCACCGGTGTTATCGTCGGATTGGGCTAATGAAGCAGACGTTGCTCAGACTTCGCTGAGATTGGACTGCTACAATTGTTGAAGGTCCTCATTGTCACCTTTGGGGTGTGCCTGTCTTCCCGATGTTATTACCGGGTTGGTGTAGTGTATCTCGTTGTGAGCGCCAAGATTGAAGCTGGTCGTATTTAAAGCAAGCATTTTCGGGGTTATCGCCGAAACTACATCCCTTGGGGTTATCACCAAGGTTGGTGGCTATTCTATGGTTGGGGCCGAGATCGGATACCTCGGGGTTATCTCCGAGATTAATTGGTCTTCTCAAAGGTGTGTTCCAGATTGGATCTGCATGCCTCGGGGTTACATTCGAGGTTGAACTCATACTCCCAGTGAGTGTGATCTAGGGTTGATGTTGAACTTCCTAGAGTATCCCAGATGGATTTGGATTGTCTTCGTGGTTCCTCTTAAAGATGAATTTGTCCTCCCGCAATGTTAGTAGCATGATGAGTATGAAAAATTTTGAGTGTCTACAGATGTCCCTCTTTATCATACTCATGCATGGCGATGCATGGGTAGGATAAAAAATCCTAGACACTTGAAATGCAACAAGACAAACGTGGTACTATAGGTAGTAAAATGATGTAAATGTATGATGCATGTGTATGGGGTTGTAGCCCAACATGCTGGGGATGATTGTTGGATCCCTGTTGCTTCAACTGGGGATTGCCAATGCTGATCAGATTTGATGTGTAAGCCGAATCTGTTAGGATGTTAATGTTGGAGTTATCACCAAATTCTTGTGTTCTTGATAACGACTTGATCCTGAAGAGGTACCTCTTATGTGCAAGAGATCTGTGGGGATAAAGCTTGATCTGTTTGAGGATGTGTATAACATATTCCATCATATATCCTCTTTGATAACATTGACCTTTCCTGGTTGGTATCGCCAGGACATGTCAAGATTCTGTTAGATTTACTGCCAACAACAAATGCTGTCAGGGATGCCTGACCTTCGTTGACGTGTATTTCACCGACATGTGATTGCTGGAAAATCCTGTAGGATATACTGTCAAGGCTGCTTGACCTTCGCTGACGTGTGAATCAATGGAACATTGCGTTGTGACCCCCACCGGGGATCCGCTGGGGGAATATGAGCAATCGAGCATGAAATCCTCGAATAGCTCTAGAGCTCTGATAGGTTTAATCGCTATCGGTTGAGATAACATCAAGGCTGCTTGACCTTTGCTAATTTGTGTTTCAACGGATGAGCATGCGTTTTTACTCCCACCGGAGATATACGTTGTAACCCCCATCGGGGACTCACGTTGTAACCCCCATCAGGGACTCACGTTGTAACCCCCGTCGGGGACTCACGTAGGGTAACGACCTGGAGTCGGTGGCATCAGACCTGTATAAGGTATTAACGTATGTGATTCGTGACAACTGAGGTCATTGGCAGGGTATACCTTGTGTTCAGGCGACTACAAATGAGTGATGTACAGGTTCAAAGTCTCATCTGAGAAGACCAGGATTGTATGCTATTTTGCTCAATCGCGTGGCATTTTTATTCCTAATTTTACCTTTCTAGTTCATAAGAACTCCTTTGCAACTCGAACTGGACCGAGCCAGAGGGGTGGGCCCACATAGGGGTGTCGCAGGCACCTCACTGCGATCGCAGTGAGCTCGCACCAACCGTGGATGATAAAATCCAAAGAAAGTTGGTCTCACAAGTCATTTTCACCACTTATGCGTGAAGAGAAAATCCGTGAGCCTCCTTCGGATCTGCTACGTCGCTATTTTCTCGCAAATTCTGCACCGCATAAGTGTTCTACACTATCCTCGGTAACGTATGCACGTATTTTTCGGTTCTGTCCGCCGGATTGTGAGTTATCGCATCTAAATGCATCTAAACACATAGTAGTGATTATGTATGCACAAATGACTTGATAAAAATATTCAACATAGTAAATGTTAGTATTATACCATGTTTGAACATAATGATGTGAAAAAAATTGACTTTTGAGATACCAAATTGGCACCTTTTTCTGCTATTTTTTGTCCTATTTGAGGTCCAATGAGCACAAGGTAGCAAGGCAAAGTACTCCTAGTATTGAGGTTGGCCTTATGCATGATGATTTTGATTTTTAATGCATATATTATGTATATGACTTTGGGGCAGGTGTGCTACTGAATGGCCACCTAGACATGCCTATGTGCATGTGGATAGTCATATTTTCAAAGTCTATGGCAAAAACTTTCCAAATGTAGGCATTGGGTAGTCATGCATTTTAACTCTATTATATGTTAAAGTAAATGCATGCATGCATATAGTCATAAATGCATTTTAAAAAGCTCCAGGTAAGGAAATACCACACCCTTTCTGAGGTGATTTGGAGACTTGTTGCGCAGAAATTATGGATCCAGATCAGCCGAGAAGTTCCTATAGGACCACTTCTGGTGTACGGCGGAGGGCTTCTGAAGTGCCTCATCCCCGTTCTGTCAGACAGCCTCGTCGGTTGGTGGAGGCCGTGATTCGTCCTGTCTGGGTAGATGTGTCAGACGTTGAGGACGAGGAGGCGGATATTCTGATTGAGGATCCCGCTCCTGCTACACATGTCCCTCGTAGGGAGCTCCCGAGTATTCAGGTGGCAAACCCAGAGTTGCTGGGTGGCTATTCCCATGGTTGGGACTGAGACTGGATACCTCAGGGTTATCTCCGAGATTAATCGGTCTTCTCTCGTGTGTGTTCCAAGATTGATCTGCATGCCTCGGGGTTACATCCGAGGTTGAATCAAGTACTCTTCAGTGTGATCCGGGGTTGATCTTTGAACTTCCAGTGAGTATCCGACACGGATTTGGATTGTCTTTCGTGGTTCCCTCTTAAAGACTTTAATCTGTCCTCCTACATATGTTAGTAATGATGGTACGAGAAAATTTTTGAGTGTCTACAAAGTCCCTACAGTATAACTGTTTAGGTTAGAGTTGAAAGATTACTTGGAACAATGGATATAGTTCGCGGTCTTATGACCCTCAGATTCATTTCATAGTTTGAATTCAGTTTTGATTATTGATAAAGTACTATTCAGTTTTGATGAGCCTATTCATTGGCAGTTATTATTCTCTTATTGATTCATTGTTATATCTAGTGAGCATTTGTTTTGCTCACTCTTGCATATATATACACTCATTGCAGCTAAAGTTGAGAAGTTCGATGAACCTATGACTAGCAAAGGAAAGGGAAAAATGTGCAAGTGATGAAGACTTGTAATTTCATTTATTGTCATGATGATAGACTTTATGCTTAATGATGTTATGTAATTATTTTATTTCCGCACTTGATTGATGTTTAAGGTTAGACAACTTAGGGAGACTTCTTGATTAATGATGTAACCCTTTTTAAAGGGAGACTTTATGATTTAATTTTATTATATTTGGGTAGTAGATATGAATGAATGGAAAGTGAACACCAAATCTTGTGGAAACGAAGTACCTGATTTGGGGACAGTTTAAATGAGGAAAGTACATTTGAATCAAGTAAGTTCTCACACTCCTGTGCATTTGAATTTTACCCATTATTAAACTATAAAATTTGTTGAAAAACTTTTTGGACCGTCTATTTTGTTTGGCTAAACTCAATTGTTATTTTTTTATCAATTTATTGAAATGTTCATGATTCGTTAGTGTTATTGTGACGCCCCCAAATCTGGGTCTCTTCCAACCTGACATATGGTACTCCACGGTGCTATAGTTCACACAAACATTCAATTGAAATGCATCAAAAGAACGAATATGTCTTATATATATTCCAAAATAATACTACCATTCCCCAGGTTCTTTATAACCGTTACATTTGTTCTTGTCATAATATTAAATATTATCATTACAAACCTATACTATTACATAGGTGATCTACAAGTTCGCTTTAGCCTTCACTTTATCCTTGATGAATCCTACGGTCCATTCTATCTTGCCTAAGTCGCATTCATATGGTTCAAGCAATAGTATATAACAAGCTCAACAAGTACAACAATTTCATTTTAAAAAGCATGATTGAAACATAGGAATCAGATATCTTCAATAATTGGATGATAGTTACGAAGTACTATCAATAACTTAAAATAGCATTTCTTTTCCTTCAAAACATTTTACAACAACAATATTCAAAGAATACATCAATTTCGGTTCAAGACGTGAACGTCTTATAGTTTCTTTGAAAAGGACAACCCGGCACGAAGTCCGTAAGTCTGGCATATCTTACAAGCACTTCTAGGTGATCATCCTATAGTACTCTATGTTGATCAACACTACATCCATTAAATGTGTGTACGTTTAAGTTGTGGCAACCTCACGTGCCCATCGAATACTCGATGAAAATACATTTGTTTATTCA
This sequence comes from Panax ginseng, assembly GCA_020205605.1. Classification (NCBI taxonomy): domain Eukaryota; kingdom Viridiplantae; phylum Streptophyta; class Magnoliopsida; order Apiales; family Araliaceae; genus Panax; species Panax ginseng. The sequence goes on along the minus strand of CM035143.1, from coordinate 50,397,306 downwards.
TATTCAGGCTTACCTTGAATCCGTACCAACAATTGGCGTAGGATAGCGTTAGCAATTCTATATTGTAAGACTTGTAAATAAATCAATCAATATATCAAGATTAGTCTAGCCGAGTTAAAAATGGCTTCGACCCTTTCTTTAAAATCATACATGCATCTCATAATGTGAATCATTTGAAAACCTAGCTAACACGAAGGTTAGACAAGCGTTTAAGAAAAACATGCCTTCAGCGTCTGCTACAGTAAAATTACATTTCCTTTTAGTCTTTATAGTCTCTACAACACATAATCACATAACATATCATATTAGGTCATGAATGAACATACGTAGTTTCCTAAAGAATCTTACCCTTCTTCTCAATCTAATCCCGTATTAGATTTGTTATTTATTGGTTCCGGCTTGTCGTCGTTCTTTTACATCGTTCTTACCAACTTCTTTTCTTTCTATAACTTAATTGAAATTATTTCATTATCACAACTCGGTTCGAGTTAAATATCCTTCCTCACGGCTTACTAACGTCCTTACGTTATTAATCGGCACTTAATCGGCATTGGTTATGTACACTTATTGTACACCGTTTCTGTTTACTTTCAATTAACTTTCTTTAACCCTAAGTGATCACACTTGAGGTTTAGCTATGACTTAATAATGTTTTATTAAGTCCCTTAGTTCATTGTTAAACAATTTCAATTCAAGCTCTACTTGTAACCATTCTTTACTGTCTAGGTTTTAAGGCTGGCGTTGTGGCGCCAGTGTTGTTTTGTTATGCCGCGTTGCGGTGTCACCTGTTAGAGCTTGAAGACCGGACTCGGCGCTGCGACGCGAGTCTTAGTGTTAATCGTCATGTTGCTGCATGAGACTCTGTAATGAGGCTCACTTTGGCGATGCGGTGTGACTTACTTTGCCTTTATCAGCTGCCATGGCCGATTTCAAAGACCGTAAAATTTTAATAGCTTAACTTTTTATGTGAGATTCTCTACCTCATAACTTCTTCGTTATAAGTCCGAATTGGCTTGTTCAAGAGCCTACGGTTCATAAATCACATACTCTATGCGTTCATGCAAGAATTTTATCTATTCGACTTCGTTTGCTAAAAATTCACCTATTAGTCAATTTTTAATGAAAACGATAAACGTTCGTGAACGTTCAACGCTCGTTTCTTCATTCTAAGTCGGAATTCGGCCATTTGCGAGTCTGCAACTCTATAATGCCAAATACGACTTGTCTCCATTGAAAACCAATGTTTCCAAGCTCAATAACAAAATTCGACTTCCTTTCCGAGAATTTCCCGAATTCGACGATTGTCGCCTAATCGTGTGAATTCCGGCAAAACTTCGTTACTTAAGATTTTTAAACCGTTTCAAATGAATTCATTCCGACATACTAACCTCTTGACATACATACTTCATTAACTTATATTCATGATAAGTTATTACTAGTTCATTGTGAGTTTATAACTTATATAAATATAAATTACTTTTATTTTCATTACTCATGACTTATATCTTCTTTTCATATGACTCATTATGGTTAATGACTTTTAACCATTCTCCTTACTTCTTATTATCATACTCACTTTATTAATGTAAACATGTTACAAGTTCTTATACATTTATTATAAGTTAATAACTTATTTATGATTGAATTACTTATTCATGACTTATACGGCTTATTAAGACTTAAGCCCTTTTATTTACCATTCCTTATCATGCTAGTTATACCAATACCCCCTTCTCTAACAATGAAATAGAAAGAGAATTATGGTTTATGAATACTTACTCTTTGATGATTACTTGCTTAATCTTTGATCTCCTTCTTGCTTCTTGAAATATGAAAGACTAGCTTTCTAGCTTTTCTAACTTATTCTCTCTAACCAATAAGCTATAAGTTATTGGTGGAAAAACTAACAAGGAAAGTCTAACTTTATATGCGCTTATTCTCTCAACCAAATAAGCTCTCAACTTTATAAGTTGGATGAAATGAAACAACCAAACAAATGAATCCAAGCTTGCTATTTATAGGATTTCCAAGGTTAGGGTAGTTTAGTCTTTTAGGCCACTCCACCTCCTTACTATTCATTACTTTGTGATTAAGTTAACTTGCTCCCCACCTAAACTTGGCCATCAACTTACTTCATCATTAAGTATACTTGTTAATCACATAACTTAGCCTTTAAGTTTACTTGTTTATCACATTGGATTATCCATGGCTTTCCCCATGGGTTTAAACCATTCTATAGCCCATAGTTCATAATTTGGGCCTTAGCTTAATTAGTCTTAACTTATCCATTGGGCTTGCAATTAATCAAATACTTGGGCTTGCACATTAATTGTAACAACCCGATATTTTCTGTATAAATAAATCAAAAATTTTGCATATAAATTTTTTTTTTATTTTAAGGATTAGGATTTGTACAAGATAATGTATGTATGTAATTATGTAATAAATAAAAATATATTTATTACATGAATGTTAACAAATAATTTTATTTTAGAATTATTGACTATTATAAAGTTTATTCTTATAATAATTAATTTTATAAAGAAAATGTTTTTATTAATTATTTTCTATGAAAATATGATTATATATTATTTAAATAATATATGAAAGGATTATAGAATTATTATAATAATTATTTTATTTTATTATATAAATTTATTTCGATTAATTAAGTTATTTATTTTAACTTAATTATTAATGTTATATATTTATGCTTAAAATCGAGATATAGAATCCAAAACCCTAATTTTGGATTTTGATCATGGAATGAGAATAATAATATTATATTATTATTTGTCAGTATTATAATTAGGTATGTTATGTATGTAAGGTTAATGTGAGGATCAGTTTTGATGGAACAATTTTAATGTTACGGATAAACCCTAGTTTGAAGTCAAGTGAGACTTTAAAATCTGTTTAGTAATTATATTATGTGATTAATGATATTTATTATAATATTATTTTATTTCAGGTCTTAAATATGTAATCAGATGTGTGTGGACTCATAATGCTCATTTAATTATGTGTATAATATCAAAACCCTAGTTTTAAGTTGTTAAACCCTAATTTAAAATCGAATGCCAGTTTAAGACTATTACGTAATCGTGTTAATGAGATTTATGATCGGTGTTATAGATATTAACCCTAATTAGGGAGAATCTTAATTATTCAAAACCCTAATTAATATTTAGAAATATTAATTTCTAGAAACCCTAATATTTATTTTATAAACCCTAATTTATTTAAATTATAAACCCTAATTGTTGATTGGAAAGTTTAATGCTAATTAGTGTATCTTAAACCTAATTTGTAAGGTGTTAAGTAAATAAAAACCTAATTGATTAAGAAACCCTAATTACAATTTTTAGAAACTAAAATTTATTATTTTCATTTTTCAAACCCTAAATAAAAATCCTAGAAAAAAAAAGCAAATTTGTGTAAACCCAAAGGGTTTGCAAAGTTTACAATTGTACCCTTAAAATTGGAATCAAATTGACCATACTACCCTTTTTGAATTATTTAGTAGGAAACTTGTAATTCTTGCAAACACTTTAGTTGGTAAGCTACCCTTGACTTATTAAGTGCTGAAAATCAATACATATCAGCCATTATGTATCAGCCTTGTGCATTATATCATACTATATATAGATTGGGAGAGAGAAAAAGTGCTCATTTTATCACATTTGTCCAACCTTCACTCCGTTAAGACCCTCTCTCTTTAGCTCACGAAATTTCTTTGATAAACCAGTCTCAAACAAAGCCCCACCATTACCTTTAACAAAATCAGGAGCTACAATCATGATTAAGCCAAGAAAGGTATAAAACCCTATTAAAGAATCTGTCCATTGATCTATAGTTAGATGTTCTTGTTTTTTGTGTTAAGCATGTTTGATCTAGTGTATAATGATGATCTGGGTTGCTAGATGTTAGGTCCATAACATCTAGAGGCTCGGATTTGAAGATTTTAAGAATCTGGAAATTTTTAATTTTGAGTCCGATACCAAATGTCACCATCATAGATCTTTGTATGTTATGTGTTTTCTTTGCTTAAATGTTTGAAGTTGTAGTATGTTATGATATCTTTGATCCGAAATCGAATCGTGGTCGAGATGAGTATATTTTATGTTATTCATGGTCAAACTCGGTTGACCGAGCATGACCGGTAGATTTCTGGGTAACCCAGAAATCATTTTCCAGTGTCTGACAAGATTTTTAAGGCTTCCGATCTGTCAGGTTTTTGTGGATTTGTTATTGTTCTTGCCTTCATGTTGTAGTATGTTAGATGGACTCTAGATCCATGTCTTTATACCCTTCATAACATAAATATATCGATCTAAGTGAGTGGTCAAAGTAGACCACTAAATCCCATTAGCGCTTCGAAAACCTAGAAACCAGATGCACAAGTTTTCCGGATGTACCGAATCATCAAGATCTTTCTAGTGTTTTGTTGTTATGGTTATGTGTTGTATTAGATCTGTACTATTACATGCTATCTACAATCTAGATGTCTTAAATCACATGAAAGTTACCAGTATTGCAAGTTATGGAGATCTAAAGTAGGTATTTTAGATCGTTCTTCATTTCTGGAAAACCCAAAAAAAGAAGAACGTCTAACAATGGTTTTGAGAGATTAAATCTCTTTGTTGTTTAATGATTTGACCATGTAATCTGCTTGTAGTTATAAGGATGCATGAGTACTACAATATCTAATCGATCTCTACAGCCCGTAAACACTTTATATCAATTTTATAAGTGGTCAAATCTAGACACCCTACTACAATCGTCGATGAATTTCTGGGTTTGATGAAGAACACTCAAGAACACCTATAAATATACAGCGACAGTTTATTTTGTAAATTATTTATTTTTACAAAATAAATAGAAAAATTAGTTTTTAATTATTAAAAATACAAAATAAATTATTAAAAATTATTTTAAAATTCAAAAATTAGTTTTTAATTATTTTGAATATATTTCATAAATATTTAATATTTTGGAATATTAAAAGTATTTAATTTATTTAATTATACTATTAAATAAATTATTTAAAAATGATTTTAATATATGGAAAATTATTTAAAATTATATTATGGTATAAGAAAATAATTTAAATTATTTTTGATAACTTTTAATATTTTGTGATGAATTTCATTAATTAATTAATATTAATGGTAATTAAAGTTATTTAATAAATGTATTAAATAAATTATGAAAAATAGAATTAATAATTTATAAATCATATAAAAATGATTTAAAGGTTATAAAAGTATTTTAAGTTATAAATATAACTTTTGATATTTTGTCATGAAAAATATTAATATTTTAATATTAAATGATATTAAAGTTATTTAATAATTATATTAAATAAATTAGTTTAAAAATGATTTTAATATTAGAAAAATCATTTTAAATGAAAATAAATAGTTTAAAAATATTTTAAGTTATAAAATATAACTTTTAATATTTAAAGGTAAATTTCATTAATTAATTATTATTAATGATATTAAAGTTATTTAATAATTATATTAAATAAATTAGTTTAAAAATGATTTTAATATTATAATAATCATTTTAAATAAAATAAAGTGTGTAAAGATATTCTAAGTTATAAAATATAACTTTTAATATTTAAAGGATAATTTCATTAATAATTTAATATTAATGATATTAATTTAATAATAAATGATATTAAGTTTATTTAATAATTATATTAAATAAATAGTTTAAAAATAGTTTTATTTATTTAAAAATCATTTAAAAGGATATAAATGAATTAAAAATATTTTAAGTTATAATTAATGACTTTTAATATTTTAATAAATTGAACATTAATACTGTAATATTATTGGTAATTATTTAAGAATGATTTTAAATGTTTTAAACATCATTTAAGGGTAATATTAATACTTTAAACGTATTTTGAGTTATTATAAATAACTTTAACATTTTGGCAATGATTTTATTAATAATTTAATATTAATTAAATATTAATGATAATAGAATTATTTAATATTTAAATCATTTAATAATGATTCCAGTGTTTGAAAATGCGTGATAAAAGATAATAACTGTTTAAAAATTATTATAAGTCATTTAAAAATAATATGACTGATACTTACAGATATTAAACTACAGGATAGAGTCTTAGACTCGATAATTACCCGATAAAGCCGTTGGTACACCGACATGTTTCAGAAATTGATCTGGACTTAGATAATTTAATTAGATATGTGTTTATTTGTGATTCATTGGTTGTTAAACATATGTGACAATGTGATTAGGTTATGTGCTGACTGCAATAAGCAGAGCTATGTGTTATAGTATGTTGTTCTAATCGAACGAATGATCTTATTATTGATAGGTGTTATATAAAGATAGAACTAAGTTATGAACTGTAAGCAGCGCATCAGGCAAGTATCTTACCTTTTCATTTCCTTTATGCAATGGACATGAGTAAGAAGTTTCAAAATTGTATTATTATTATGCTATATTATTAACCCTATTGTGATATATTTTATATCCGATCATTGTTTATCAACATGTTAGTATATAGTAATTCATATATATATTATGTTCGTTAATTTCTATATATGGTTATACAAGTGTCCCCACTTGGATAATCATTGTATTTAATCACATGTTGATATATATATATATATATATAAGTCGTCTAAGCTATTTGATCAGCTAGACACAAATTTCGAAATGTCATTGAATATGATAAAAACCTTTTTGTATCCAATCAAATTATTTTGGTTCGGATTCCAGACTAAGTATGAACATCCCGATCACGGGAAAAATTTTATGCGCTAAGGCGGACAAAGGATGAACGATAATATTGTTCTAGCAATGTAGTATTGATCAATACAGGGCCCATGGGAAGTACAACCTAAAGCTCGTATGTGACGCCCCCAAAATTAGGTATACATCACCCATCTTAGGTCGTCAAATACATGGTACAAAATTCAAATACAACTTACTAATACAACTGTCGTGTACAATACGACAAAACATAACTGTGAGTTTGAATACAATTATTGTCTACTAGAGATTATACAAACTCAAAAGGAGTCCTCATTACAATTATTAACACACTATTTTACGTAATAGTGAGGACTACTAATGCTATCCTCCTGGACCGTCACTCCCGCTCCCGACTAGTCCCTCGCTATGTTCTCATTTCCTAAAGAGAACAATGAAAGAAAGGTGAGCTCAACTAGCCCAAGAAGAAATATTATGACTAAGATAATTCGGAATAAATTATCGTTAGCCTTCAACAGTGTTAAACTGATAAAATATAACAACATCAAGTTTAACTGCAGCGGAACAAGCAATCCATTAAAAGAGTCAAGTAGAGAATAAAATCTACTATCTTTTATGATTTAAAAGGTTTTTCATCATTTTTATCGCTGAGACTCAGCTTAATAAATAATCCACATCACCGAATCACCCCTGCAGTACAGCCAAAGATATTCTTTATTATCACGACCATAATTATCCATGCACTACGGGCCAAGAATATTTGTGTATTCATTAATGGTCATGAGCATGCCAACAACTGTCCATCAATGCACTACGTCCAATGAGGACTTTTACCACATCATTTGTAACATTACGATCATGATTACACCGAATAATCCTTGGTCATAATCATACCAAGTTCATCCATGCACTCTGAGCCATGTAGATGACTTTCAAAAAATATAAACATGAGGATGATGACAATGATATAAGAATTCAATAAAACAAGTTCAAGAATTAATTTATTCAGGGAACTAATAACGTCCAAATTGTCAACATGATCTCTTTGCTTTGTAGAGTAAAATTCAAGAATGCTTAGAAGAATATTTCCATGAAAAGATACTGGATGAAACCCAAATATCAAGGATATTCCACTAATTTCATGGAGTATAGAAGTCAAAACTTTAACCAACTAAGTATAACAACGAATGGAATAACAAAAGAAATCACCATGCATGCGGTGCCTTCAGATAGATAGGTTATTCCAACAGTTAATAAGTAACTTCGAACTGTAAGGCAAAATTCACAATAGCGGGATGTTCCAACAGAATAATAAAGATTTTAACCAGTGTCCCACGTAAGCGCATGAATGTGGATATTCCAAATGTATAATAATAAAGACCGAACAATGTCCCACAGAAAACGCACAAAACGGGATATTCCAATGTAATAATAATAAAAACAGAATAATAGAAGAATGTCACGAAGTATAGGGTAGTCCACGTATACTGGTTATTCCAGCAGAATAATAAAGAATGGAATATCAGAAGTTCTCTTCATGAATACAAAAGAAATAATATCCCTTACCGTAAAATAAACTGAATACAAGAGTAGGGAAGTAGCAGAATACTTTTCTCTCTATAATTTCTCTCTCTAGAGTTTCAATGAATTCGTAAGAAATAATGAAGGAATGAGCTTCTATTTATAGAAGAATGGACTGCATAGTAACTAATCCATGAATGGTCCAGATTGATTTACTTTTAAACGGACGGTCCATAATTAAAGCAAAATCTTTTAAATAAAATATAATATATTCTATTTATAATTATATAATAAAACAAAATTTATATATATATATATAAACCATAATACTCCTCTCTGACAAAATCTGCTCCAACCGTCCTTTTTTTCCAAGTAAAATAAATTTATAATATAAATATATATATATATATATATATAAGCATATGTTATAAACATATATATATATATATGTAATAATTGTACTCCCCCCCCCCCCCAATACCCGTAACCAAAATTCTTCCTCCCAAGACTTTGTAACCCACATGGGCCCCACTAATGGGCCCCCACCTATTATTATATAAAATAACTTTCTACCGATTATTTTGAAAAATGGGTAAATAGGGGTCCATAAAATAAACAAAATTTACAACAATTACTATAGCAATAATTGAACAAAACTGAGTGACTTCTCACGTAAGCATCAATAATCAATATCGTAAGCTCTTCGCGCAACTCACGCCAGACATCGTACTTTTAACACCGGTGTTTCAACATTAACGGTAAAACTTCCGTCGTTATTTTCATAAAGTATTTTTTGTCGTTTTCTCAATCCGACAATAATTACATTGTGGGGTCCACCAATGATGTTGTCTTGCTTGTTATCAAATATTCCTTGTTAAAACGAATATTCCCAGGCAATCGAATATTATATAACAACTTACATACTTTGCAAAATTTATAAATATTACCCACAATTATAACATTATATCAAATTTACTCCATAATATTTAAAAAATGATATTTATAGAAAATTCATCTTTATTTATAAAAGTTGGGGTCTTACAATCTCCCCTTCTTATAAAATTTCGCCCTCAAAATTAGGGTACGTACCTGGTATATCGAAGAGGTAAGGATACCTTGATTTTATTTCAGATTCTAACTCCCAAGTCATTTCCTCAACATCGTGGTTTCTCCACAAAACTTTGACTTGAGGTATAACCTTGGAGCGTAGAATATGTTCCTTCTTATCCAAGATTTGAACAGGAACCTCTTCATACGTCAAATCTTTTTCGTTTGGTTCTAACTCAATAATGTGGTTCGGGTCTTTCACATATTTACGTAACATGGATATGTGAAAAATGTTATGAACACGAGACATACTTGGCGGTAAAGCGAGTCTATAGGCCACAGTTCCTACTCGATCGAGGATTAAAAATGGGCCGATGAATCGAGGATTGAGTTTTCCTCTCTTTCCAAATCTCGTAACTCCTTTCCATGGAGCAACACATAACAACACATGATCTCCTACATAGAATTCCACGTCCTTTCGATGAAGATCAGCATAACTCTTTTGTCGATCTTGTGAGGTTTTTATACGTTGTCCGGATCGTTTGAATCTTTTCCGTAGTCATACGTACCAACTCCGGTCCCAACAACGTTGCTTCACCCACCTCATCCCAGCATACTGGAGAACGACACTTTCTTCCATACAACGCTTCAAATGGAGCCATGCCAATACTTGCTTGATAACTGTTGTTGTAGGAAAACTCCACCAATGGTAAGAACTTGTCCCAACTTCCCTTGAAATCAAGGACATAGAGTCTTAATAGATCTTCAAGAGTTTGAATAGTCCTCTCCGACTGTCCGTCCGTCTGAGGATGATATGTCGAGCTAAATCGTAAGTCTGTGCCCATAGCTTTTTGCAAACTAACCCAAAATCGTGAAGTGAATCTTGGGTCTCAATCAGACACTATGGATATCGGCATACCATGCAGTCTTACAATCTTGTTTATGTACATACGAGTAAGACGTTCAAGTGTATAAGTTTCTCGTATCGGTAAGAGATGAGCAGACTTGGTCAATCTATCAACAATGACCCAAATCGCATCTATACCTTGAGAAACCTTAGGAAGACCGGTAACGAAACCCATGGTAATGTGCTCCCACTTCCATTCTAGAATTTCAAGTGGTTGCAATGGACCTTTTGGTACTTGATGCTTCGCTTTAACTCGTTGACAAGTTAGACACCTTGAGATAAATAGCGTTATCTCTCTCTTCATATTGCTCCACCAAAATGTATGATTTAATATCATGATACATTTGGTACTCCTGAGATGGATTGCAAAGCGGTGTGTTGTGTGTCTCCATCATGATTTTATACTTTAAATCGTGGTCGTTAGGAACACAAAGTCCGGAGTTGACTCAAGTATTCCATCTTCATTGATTCTTGCTTCCTAAGATAGCACCTTCTTGCACTTTCTTCCTCATACGCATCGGCTCCAGTGTGCGTAGCTTGGCGCGGCTTTAACTTTATAAATTAAAGTCGGTTCTACTCGTATATTTGCCATCATCACATGGGCCCCTGGAGTCTTTAACTCTATCTCCATCCTTTGCAAGTCACACAAAATGGACCTTTGCGTTAACAATATCGTATTCACACTTGCATATGATCTTCTACTCAATGCGTCAGCTACCACGTTCGTTTTTCTAGGATGGTATTGGACTGTATGATCATAATCTTTCAACAGTTCAAGTCAGCGCCGTTGTCGCATGTTGAATTCCTTTTGAGTGAAGAAATATTTGAGGCTTTTATGATCCGTAAAGATCTCCACCTTCTCCCCATACAAGTAATGCCTCCAAATCTTTAGTACGAAGATAATAAAACCGTACTAACTCTAGATCATGAGTAGGATAATTCCTCTCATATTCTTTGAGTTGTCTTGAGGCATAGGCTATGACTTTTTCATGTTGTATGAGAACACATCCCAACCCTTTGCCCGAAGCATCACTGTAGATGACAAATCCCTCTGAGCCAGATGGTATTATCAGAACAGGTGCCGAAATGAGTCTCCTCTTGAGTTCTTGAAAACTCTTCTCACATTCTTCGCTCCAACTGAACTTTGTATCTTTCCGAGTCACCGAGTCGATGGAGTAGCGATTAGAGAAAATCCTTCCACGAATCTCCGATAATAACCAAATTAAACCGAGAAAGCTACGTGCCGCTTCGATCGATCGATTTAGGTTGCTCCCAGCTTTGAATAGCTTCAATCTTTGTTGGGTCAACAGATATTCCATGACTTGATACCACGTGCCCAAGGAATGCTACTTCCTCAAGCCAGAACTCGCATCTTCAACTTGGCATAAAGCTTATATTCACGAAGCTTTTGGAGTGTCAGCCTCAAATGTTGCTCATGATCTTCACGGATTTTGGAATAAATAAGGATGTCATCAATAAAGACGACCACAAAGTGATCCAAATATTCCTTGAATACTCGGTTCATCATATCCATGAAGGTAGCAGGAGCATTAGTCAATCCAAAGGACATGATTAGGAATTCATAATGCCGTCTGGGAGTTCTCAAAAGCCTTCTTTGGAATGTCATCTATTCTAATCTTCAATTGGTGATATCCTGAACGAAGATCAATCTTTGAAAAGAATTTAGCTCCTTGCAACTGGTCAAATAGGTCATCAATACGTGGCAATGGGTACCTATTTTTGATGGTGACATGATTCAACTCCAGATAATCAATACAAAGTCGCATACTCCCATCTTTCTTCTTCACAAATAGAGCAGAGCACCCCAAGGAGAAGTACTAGGACGAATAAAGCCAATGTCTAACAATTCACGTGAGTTAGGTCTTTAACTCCACGAAGTTCAATAGAGCCATTCGATATGGGGCTTTGGAAATGGGTTTTGTCTGGGGTTCAAGGTTGATACAAAATTCAATTTCATGTTAAGGGTAGGCCGAAGTTCTTCTTGGGAATACGTCAGGAAATTTATTAACAACTGAAATATCATTCAAAGCTGACATATTTTTGTTTAGATCTGTGACATGAGCTAAGAAAGCTTGACATCCATTTTTCAATAAACGAATAGCTTTATGGCTTGAGATGATCGTGATTGATTTTAATGGTTTGGTCGCTTGAATTCGCATAATAGGTTGATTAGGAATATGAAAGCTAACAACCTTACGGAAACAATCAATTTTTGCATGATAAGTAGTTAACCAATCAATCCCTTGAATCACATCAAATGCAAGTATTTTTAATGAAATAAGATTGATAGGTAATATGAGGGTACCGATTTGAACCAAACAAGACTTATAAATAGTGGATGTAATGAAGGTTTCTCCCAATGGAGTTTCCACAGATAAGTCAAAATCTAATTTCTCCGGAGTCAAATTTAATCGTTGAGCGCAAGTGGGAGAAATAAACGAATGGGTAGAACCGGTATCAAATAAAGTATAGACTTCGCTAGAGTTTATGATAAGCTTACCCGTGATGACCTCATTCTGGTTCCTTGCTTTCTGGGAGGTCACAACAAATGCTCTCCCTTGCACTACCGGCTTTGACTTTTTTGGGACGGCCTTTGGTGCCTCCATCCTAGCTGAACTTGTCTTCGGTGAACGACAAAATTGGGCTAAGTGCCCTTCTCTTCCACAATTATAACATGCTTTGGATGGTATCGTGCAGTTTGAACTGATGTGTCCCTCCCCTCCGCATTTGAAGCATATGATAGGTGGTCGTTCTCCTTCCTTAACAATGGGTGCTGGTGCTAATGTCTTTCCATCATTGTTATCGCGCTCTACTAACTGATCCCTATTTACAACATCTGAATACAAACACAGTTTATGAGAAATAAGATGTTGACGTATCTCAGGTTTCAAACCTTGCAAAAACATTCGCGTCATTCGCTCTTCATTATCCACCAAGTGGGACGCAAACCGGGACAACTCAGCAAATTTAGCCTCATACTTTGACACGGTCATATTATATTGCTCCAGCTTGATAAACTCCACCTCCTTCATGTGGCGAATACTTTCGGGAAAGTATTTGTCGTTGAACAGCTCTTGGAACTTCTCCCAAGACATCTTGATGCGCTTGAGTTGAGTACGCTTTCTGGAATTCCCACCGATGTCTGCCTCTACTTTCTTTGTTGCATGAATTGCATAAAGCCTCTAAACAATCCATCTTTCATCATTTGGTCAGTGTTGTTGTTTGCATGAGGATTGTTGCCTTACTGATGCACATTATCCTGATTATTGATATGTGGTGAATCAACGGTCGCCTGTGCTCCATTGCTATTCTCAACATTCTCAGATGTCATTTTCAGATACTGCCACAAAACAAAATGTTAATTGACATGTAACATATTATCCCTATAAACTGAACGACCAATTAAATACCAAATAAACTTAGGTAGGTCAAACTAGCGAAGGAATTCCCCGTCTCTCCCCTCCTAGTTCTATTCTCACATCATAGCCAGGGATCATATCCCTAAGCTTTGATACCAACTGTGACGCCCCCAAAATTAGGTATACATCACCCATCTTGGGTAGTCAGATACATGGTACAAAATTCATATACAACTTACTAATACAACTGTCGTGGTACACAATACGATATGAAAACATAACTGTGAGTTTGAATACAATTATTGTCTACTAGAGATTATACAAACTCAAAAGGAGTCCTCATTACAATTATTAACACACTATTTCACGAATAGTGAGGACTACTAATGCTATCCTTCGGACCGTCACTCCGCTTCCCAGACTAGTCCTGCTATGTTCTCATTTCCTAAAGAGAACAAAGAAAGAAAGGGTGATCTCAACTAGCCCAGTAAAAAATATTATGACTAAGATAATGCAGAATAAATTATCGTTAGCCTTCAACAGTGTTAAACTGATAAAATATAACAACATCAAGTTTAACTGCAGCGGAACAAGCAATCCATTAAAAGAGTCAAGTAGAGAATAAAATCTAATATCTTTTATGATTTAAAAGGTTTTTCATCACTTTTAACGCTGAGACTCAGCTTAATAAATAATTCACATCACCGAATCACCCCTGCACTACAGCCAAGGATATTCTTTATTATCACGACCACAATTATCCATGCACTACGGGCCAAGAATATTTGTGTATTCATTAATGGTCATGAGCATGCCAACAACTGTCCATCAATGCACTACGGCCAATGAGGACTTTTACCACATCATTTGTAACATTACGGTCATGATTACACCGAATAATCCTTGGTTATAATCATACCAAGTTCATCCATGCACTACAGGCCACAGATGACTTTCAAAAAAATATAAACATGAGGATGATGACAATGATATAAGAATTCAATAAAACAAGTTCAAGAATTAATTTATTCAGGAACTAATAACATCCAAATTGTCAACATGATACTGCTTTGTAGAGTAAAATTCAAGAATGCTCAGAAGAATATTTCCATGAAAAGATACTGGATGAAGCGCAAATATCAAGGATATTTCATTAATTTCATGGAGTATAGAAGTCAAAACTTTAACCAACTGAGTATAATAACGAATGGAATAACAAAAGAAATCACCATGCATGCGGTACTTCGCATAGACAGGTTATTCGAACAGATTAATAAGTAATCGGAACCGTGTCGGTGAAATTAACCCAAGCGTGATGTTCCAACAGAATAATAAAGATTTTAACCAGTCCCGGCGTAAATGCACTGAATTGTGATATTCAAACAAAATAATAATAAAGACGGAACCAGTCCAGGTAAATACATAGATGTGGATATTCCAATGAGAATAATAATAAAGACCGAACCAGGTCCGGCGTAAAACACACAGACATGATATTCTAATAGAATAATAATAAAAACAGAATAATAGAATAATGTCACCAAGTATAGGGTAGTCTGCGTATACTGGTTATTCCAGCAGAATAATAAAGAATGGAATATCAGAAGTTCTCTTCATGAATACAAAAGAAATAATATCCCTTACCGTAAAATAAACTGAATATAAGAGTAGGGAAGTAGCAGAACACTTTTCTCTCTATAATTTCTCTCTCTAGATTTTCAATGAATTCGTATGAAATAATGAAGAAATGAGCTTCTATTTATAGAAGAATGGATTGTATAGTAACTAATCCATGAACGGTCAAGATTGATTTACTTTTAAACGGACGGTCCATAATTAAAGCAAAATCTTTTAAATAAAATATAATATATTCTATTTATAATTATATAATAAAATAAAATTTATATATATATATATAAACCATAATACTCCTCTCTGACAAAATCTGCTCCAACCGTCCTTTTTTTTTAAGGTAAAACAAATTTATAATATAAATATATATATATATATATATAAGCATATGTTATAAACATATATATATATATGTAATAATTGTACTCCCCCCCCCCCCCCCAATACCCGTAGCCAAAATTCTTCCTCCCAAGACTTCGTAACCCACATGGGCCCCATTAATGGGCCCCCACCTATTATTATATAAAATAACTTTCTACCGATTATTTTGAAAAATGGGTAAATAGGGGTCCATAAAATAAGCAAAATTTATAACAATTACTATAGCATTAATTAAACAAAACTGAGTGACTTCTCACGTAAGCATCAATAATCAATACCGTGTGCTACTATGCAACTCACGATATTCTTGTACTTTTAACAAGGTGTTTCAACAGATTAACGGTAAAACTTTAAATAAATTATTTTCATAAAGTATTTTTGTCATTTTCATAAAGTATTTTTGTCATTTTCTTAATCCGAACAATAATTACATTGTGGGGGTCCACCAATGATTGTCTTGGTTATACGAATATTCCTGTTAAAACGAATATTCCCCGACCAATTGAATATTATATAACAACTTGCGTACTTTGCAAAATTTATAAATATTACCCACAGCTATAACATTATATCAAATTTACTCCATAATATTTAAAAAATGATATTTATAGAAAATTCATCTTTATTTATAAAAGTTGGGGTCTTACACCGTAAGTTATGACGGTTTGCAGATGAAGTTCTGCTAAACCTTATCGAAAACTAAAAACAATGTTCATAATATGTCAACTAAACCTCATATATAGTCAATATGTATTTTCAAAATTTGGAGATAGAATTGGTATGTTATTATTATCGGTTCAGTTTACTTCATAACTATAAATTCATTGTAGAAGTGATGTACAAAGAAAACATTTAATTCTTTCAGCTAAATATAATTCTAATTGTTATTACTTGCTGGGCACTCAAATGCTCATCCTTGCTTAATTTAAATGTTTTCAGCTAATCGTGAACCTGAAGGTTCGGACAAGAACAAGTGAAAAATGAAAGCAAACTAAATATGTGTAATGGTATCTTTTGTAATAGTTAGACAGTATTAAGGCAATGTTATATATATTATCTATCATGAAAGGAATTATAGTAAAGGTTGCGTACTTGGGATTAGACTCTGATATATGTAAACTAAGTTTGTTATTTATAGTATTGTTATTATTATTAGTATTATTCCGCTCATAGAAATGGTATCATGAAGCACCGAGTTCGGGTTTCAAGTACCTGAATTTGGGGGCGTCACATTATGGTATCAGAGCTTAGGGTTAGAAACCTTAGGTGGGTTAGACCTTAGGCTATAACCTTGGAACAGAGAGAAACGTTGAAAATTCAAATAACTCATATAGAGTTTAAAAAGGGAGATGAATTGAATAAGTTCATCGTCAAATCAAATAAAAGATAACTTATATAAAATTATTATTTGTTGTGTGTATATATTAGTTGATAATCAGGATAACTTAGTTGTGTAGATGTCAGATAGAAAAGAATTAGAATACCCTCATATCGTAAAGAAGAAATCAACCTCCATAACCGAGCCAATATCGAAGCCAATAGCTAAAATAGAGGCTCACAATGAAAGCCACCTTAATGAGGTGGTTATTTTGAAAAGTATAGTACCGAACCCTGAAACGATAGTATGACTGATAGGTAAAGTATAGTTAAAGAATATGTGGTTAATGTCGAGTTCTTAAACTCATATGTTTGTGGTGAGTTCTTAAACTCATAATGTATGATAAGTTGGGCGAACTAGGTGTAGTTAGGTGTGAATGGATTATTGAGGATAATGGGAATAGACAGATTTCTAAGCAAATGATCCTTAGTGGAGGTTTAAGAAATAAGTAGTACTAGTATTACTTGAATAGGTATGATTCTATGTTATATATATGATAAGTATGTTTGTATAAGGTAATATTTTTCAAATTTTGTAAAAGTTGTGTCAGCGATTCCCGACTTTTGAGTCACAAAGGGATAGCGGATGATTAAAGCAATATGTGATATGGTATGTCAAGTGATATGAGTATGAATTTATATGGGATTAATGAAATAAGTTGGTATAAAGATAGTAGTTAATTATGAGTACTGGTTAATGCGGAAAACCAAAATTTTAAAATATAGAATATTTTGAGTTCATGATAAAGATAGAATTTCGTGTTATATGATTATACGTATATGATAAGGCTTAGAATAAAGAATAAATTGTTATAATGCTGCCAAGGAGACGAAAACGAAGTACATGGACAGAAGAAACTGTCAACAAAGCTGGAAGACAACCAGACCCGATACAGAATTTTACAAATATGGACGATCAAGCTAGCCAGAACGGAATACCAGTCGCCGGAAGATCAGCCAGATAATTGATCGACGAATGTCAAAAAGTTCAAGGCCATCGTACTTGTAAGACCCCAACTTTTTAATGAATAAATTCGAATTTCCTCTATTTATTATTGTGAATAATAAGGTGTTAATTTTATATAATGCTTTGGTTATGGGTGAAATGTGCAAATTTTTCAAAATACGCAAGTGGTTATAAAATATTCATTTTTGTCGGGGAATATTCGTTTGGTCGTGGAATATTCTTTTACGTAGGGAATATTAAATATTGACGGCGCTAGCGATCATTTATGGGCCCCATAATGTAATAATTGTTGGATGAAGAAAACGACAAGTTTGAGTATTTATAAATAACAGGCGTAGTTATTCACAATTAACCTTTGTTGTAATACACGGTGCTTAAAATACGATGTCTGGCGTGGTTGCACGAAAGAGCACACACAATTGCACATAGATTTTTTGAAATATTGATCCTTACGTAAGAAGGCACTACTCAATAATTGTTACAGTAATTACTGTTTAATATTTTATTTTATTGAATCAATAATTGTTGCGTTGATATTTTATATTATTGTTATTTCAATAATTGTCACTGCACAGTATCTCCATTATAAGATCAATAATTCATATTATTTGAATAATATTATTAGATATCATTATTGGCAATGTCTAGAAAGTTCTGTCAAGGAGAGGTTTGGTCACCTAATTGCGCACCAGTAAGGAGAAATCCTTATCGGAAAGCCCCCTCTTTCCTGGGAACTTTCTGGTTGTCATTATTGTGATTCTGTAATATTATTTGTGGATAATTAATTATTGATTTATATGATAAGGAAATATTTTTTTGATGTGGATATAAATGATTGATTTATTTATGTGGTTATAAATGAAAGAGTTAATGTTGAGGTGTTTTATCAGTATTTTGTCGGATTGGAGGTATTAAAAGATCAAATTAGTGTTCTTACAGCTTTATTGTGTGAGTTATAATTTTTAATCTGACCGTTGGATCATTGTGATTTTTGGATATGTTATGCATATATAAGTTGAGTATATGTTCACAAATTTTGAACCATTAAAAATGAACAAATGATTTGTTATGAATTTTAAGAGGTGACTGATTCAGAAATTAGGTTTATAAATAATTTTGGTGGAAAATTCTAGAAATGGGTGGGCCCCACTTTTGGTTGTTGGGGAAGATGGATGATTTTTGGTGGGTAGAATAGTAGCAGGTAAAGCCATCAGGTTACTGGTCAAGTCTGTTTTGGCGTGCTAACATTTTCCTATAAATAGATGGCTAAGTTAGAATTGAAAATCACACCAGAATTCATAAGTTTTCTCTCTAGATTATCGAGTGTATTTTGTGGGTATTTAGATACTTGGTGAGTTGCTATTCATCAGTACAAGTTTTCTTGATATCATATCCGATATCCAATCGTGTCTTTTTTTTGAGGTAAGGGATAGTAAGGAATTTTAAGGGGTTGTTATGTTTTTTCATTTAAGTAATTTTTCTGACCTTCAAAACTTCTGAAAAAATTTGAAATGATAATTTGATGAGTTTTCTAGATTGTGTCCAAAAATGGCGATTTTTGGATGTATAAATTAAGAGTTGTGAATTTTATGAGAAAAGACTATTTTAAAAGTAACAGCTTATAACTCCTTGTGGTTAACTCCAAAATTGGTGAAATTTTTATTGGGAGTACATGTATATGATAGAAGTATACTCTGTAAATTTTGGAATTTTTGGATAAAAGTACAATTTTTGATAAATATCTAAATATTCGGTTGTTTTGGCCATATGAAAAATAGTAAATGATTTTTAAAAATTCTGAGAAAAATATATGTTCAATATGTGACTATATTCTACTAAATCTCAAAAAAGAAAATTTGTTTGTACTGATTTGGTATTTTTCATAAAAATGGATTAGTTATGAGTAAATGAATAAAATATGTTATGTGAAGTAAGAAAATTGGAAAATATGATTTTATGGCTTGAGAATCCTATATGAGGTATATGCAGATTTTTGATGAGGGTTTTGATTATTGGTGATGAAATCTTATGAGTTTGGAATTTTAGGTTGATTAAATGCATTATTTAGTAAAGTGTAAACGATTAAAATAAATTGTTTATAAGTTTAAAAAATGTTATTTTAATATCAATATACCGAAATATTGGTATGGATTTTATTGTGGAATATTTACCTTTTTGTGTCGGGTTTACTATTCATGAGTTACTATTCATGAGTTACTATTTATGAGTTACTACTATTCACGAAGTTACTATTCATGGGTTACTATTCACGAGTTACTATTCATGACAAAATTGGTTTCTTTTTCTAACCAAATTATAGTTGAGTTATGAATATTACTCTTGAGATTAAATCTATATGTTGATTATAATATTTTTATTATCATATATAACATTTTTATAACCCTAATGATGATATTAATTTCTCTTTGACTTGAGTGTAAAGATGGGTAGATTATTGGTATGATCATGACTAAGAGTTCTCTTTGGCCAGTAGTGCAAAGTTGAATTGTTGACTGGTATGATCATGACCATTGAATTTATAATTGAATATCTTTAGCTTAAGTGCAAAGGTGAAATGATCAACATGGTTATAATTATTGTTTATATAAATTCTGAAATGATTATATATTTCTTTGAGATATTAATATATTTGGCCTGTAGTGCAAATATGAACTGTTGATGAATATATTTGGCCTGTAGTGCAAATATGAACTGTTGAGAAATATCTTTGGCCTGTAGTGCAAAGATGAATTGTTGATGAATATCTTTGGCCCGTAGTGCAAAGATGACCTGTTGTTGAATATCTTTGGCCTGTAGTGCAAAGATGGTCTGTAGATTAATATCTTTGGCCCGTAGTGCAAAGATGAAATTGTTAGTATGATTATAAACAGGAACTTTGATTTGGTATAACCATGATCTTTGATGTTTCAGGTAAAGACATGTGATGAAAATTATCTTCGTCCTGGGTGAGAAGAGGAATTTAGAATCACAATTATGATTATGAGTTATTCATATAATTGTGAAAAGGAACTGTTGAGTGATGTTACAAGGATAAAACACTGTTGGTGGACTTTTAATGTGGAGAAGATAGTAGACTTTATGGTCTATTTGACTCTTCTAATGGATTGCTCGTTCATTGAATTATGGTTGAAATTTTTATCATCTACCATATGTTCTAAATCTACGATTTATTATTGATGAAGGCTATTGATAATTTAATTATCTTTAGTCATGATATTCTTTCTTGAGCTAGTTGTGCTCACCCTTTTTTTCACAATTCCTTTCGTAAATAAGAGTGTAACCGGGTCGAGCCGGAATGGTAACAGAATAGAATCGGTGGTCATCATTTAGTAGTTATATTTGGTGAATCAAATAGGGTGAGTCAACCCAACATTGGAAGGGTGTTTTGCCACTATCATACAAGATGTCTAATGACATACAACCTCGTGTCATCATAAAGGCAGGTTGTGCTCATCCACTTGTTGAGTATATCTACTGAGCACTACCTATATAATCTTGGTGTTTGGTTGAAGTATAACTCTCAATTAGAGACGGTGGAGATAATGATATGTCAAGAGAAGACTCACCATTGGAAAGAATATGATAGTAATCTTCTCGTTTTTCTTTGGGGTCTATTGGGTCAACTAAGGATAATTCTGTGGCCATATGATATCTATCATAACCTAGACGCATGGCCTCCCATGTACGAAGGTTTCCTTGAGCACTTCTCAAAGATTTTAATTTCTAAAATAGTTTTTGACTATACCTTTATGTAAGATGTCATGGTGACATGCTACCCAAGTTGGTGTCAAGAGTCATAGTTGATATATATATTTGTATCAAAACTCACAACACATGAGTTGTTGTAATTGAACAAAACTGAGTGACTTCTCATGTAAGCATCAATAATCAATACCGTGTGCTACTGTGCAACTACGCGTACTACTGTATTTTTACTATCGGGTAGTTCAACAGTTTTAACGGTAACACCTCCGCCGTTATTTTCATAAAGTATTTTTGTCATTTTCTCAATCCGACAATAATTCCGTTGTGGGGTCCATCAATGATTGTGCCGTTGTACAAATATTCCCTGTTAAAACGAATATTCCCTGACCAATCGAATATTATATAACAACTTGCGTACTTTGAAAAATTTATAAATACTACCCACAACTATAACATTATATCAAATCAATACCATAATATTCAAAAATATAATTCGAGAAAATTATTCTTTATTCGTAAAAGTTGGGGTCTTACAACCTCCCCTTCTTATGAAATTTCGTCCTCGAAATTAGGATACATACCTGATATGTCGAAGAGATGAGGATACCTTAACTTCATCTCAGATTCTAACTCCCAAGTCATTTCCTCCACATCGTGGTTTCTCCACAAAACTTTGACTTGAGGTATAACCTTGGAGCATAGAACATGATCCTTCTTATCCAAGATTTTAACAGGTAACTCTTCATACATTAAATCTAACTCTATCTCGTCTGGTTCTAACTCAATAATGTGGTTCGGGTCTTTCATATATTTACGTAACATAGATATGTGAAAAACGTTATGAACATGAGACATACTTGGCGGTAAGGCGAGTCTATAGGCCACAGTTCCCACTCGCTCAAGAATTAAAAATGGGCCAATGAACCGAGGATTGAGCTTTCCTCTCTTTCCAAATCTCGTAACTCCTTTCCATGGAGCAACACGTAACAACACATGATCTCCAATATCGAATTCTACGTCCTTTCGATGAAGATCAGCATAACTCTTTTGTCGATCTTGTGAAGTTTTTATACATTGTCGGATCGTTTGAATCTTTTCTGTAGTCATACGTACCAACTCCGGTCCCAACAACGTTGCTTCACCCACCTCATCCTAGCATACTGGAGAATGACATTTTCTTCCATACAACGCCTCAAATGGAGCCATGCCAATACTTGCTTGATAACTGTTGTGGTAGGAAAACTCCACCAATGGTAAGAATTTGCCCCAACTTCCCTTGAAGTCAAGGACATAGAGTCTTAATAGATCTTCAAGAGTTTGAATAGTCCTCTCCAACTGTCCATCCGTCTTCGAGGATGATATGCTTAGAAACTAAATCGTAAATCCGTGCCCATAGCTTTTTGTAAACTAACCCAAAATCGTGAAGTGAATCTTGGGTCTCGATCGGAAACTATGGATACTTGCAAGCATACCATGCAGATCTTACAATCTCGTTTATATACATCTGAGCAAGAAGTTCAAGTGTATATGTTTCTCGTATTGGTAAGAAATGAGCAGACTTGGTCAATCTATCAACAATGACCCAAATCGCATCTATTCCTTGAGAAACCTTAGGAAGACCGGTAATGAAATCCATGGTAATGTGCTCCCACTTCCATTCTGGAATTTCAAGTGGTTGCAATGGACCTTTTGGTACTTGATGCTCTGCTTTGACTCGTTGACAAGTTAAACACCTTGAGATAAACTCTGCTATATCTCTCTTCATATTGCTCCACCAAAATGTATGTCAAAGATCATGATACATTTTGGTACTCCCAAGATGGATTGCAAACGGTGTGTTGTGTGTCTCCATCATGATTTTATACTTTAAATCAGGTTCGTTAGGAACACAAAGTCTGGAGTTGACTCGAAGTATCCCTTTTTCATCGATTCTTTCTTGGCATAGCACCTTCTTGCACTTTCTTCCTCATACGCGCATCGAATTTCGGTCTATAAGCTTGGCGACTTTAACATTATCAATTAAATTGGTTCTACTCAGTATATTCGCCATCATCACATAGGTCCTCGAGTTTTTTAACTCTATCTCCATCCTTTACAAGTCACACAAAATGGGCCTTTGTGTTGGCAATATCGCTTTTCGTGCTTGCATATGATCTTCTACTCAATAAATCACCTACCACGTTCATTTTCGGGATGGTATTGGATGGTATGATCATAATATTTCAACAGTTCAAGCCAACGTCGTTGTCGCATGTTGAGTTCCTTTTGAGTGAAGAAATATTTGAGGCTTTTATGATCCGTAAAGATATCCACTTTTCCCCATACAAGTAATGCCTCCAAATTTTAAGTGCGAAGACAACAGCTGCTAACTCTAGACCATGAGTAGGATAATTCCTCTCATATTCTTTGAGTTGTCTTGAGGCATAGGCTATGACTTTCCCATGCTGCATGAGAACACATACCAACCCTTTGCCCGAAGCATCACTGTAGAAGACAAATCCCTCCGAGCCAGATGGTATTGTCAGAACAGGTACTGAAATGAGTCTCCTTTTGAGTTCTTGAAAACTATTCTCACATTCTTCGCTCAAACTGAACTTTGTATCTTTCCGAGTCAGCTGAGTTAATGGAGTAGCGATTCGAGAAAATCCTTCCACGAATCTCCGATAATAACCAGCTAAACCGAGAAAGCTATGTACTTCGGTCACTGATTTAGGTTGCTCCCAGCTTTGAATAGCTTCAATCTTTGCCAGGTCAATAGATATTCCATGACTTGATACTACATGCCCAAGGAATGCTACTTCCTCAAGCCAGAACTCGCATTTCTTCAACTTGGCATAAAGCTTGTATTCACGAAGCTTTTGTAGTGTCAGCCTCAAGTGTTGCTCATAATCTTCATGACTTTTGGAATAAATAAGGATGTAATCAATAAAGACGACCACAAAGTGATCCAAATATTCCTTGAATACTCAGTTCATCATATCTATGAAGGCAACAGGAGCATTTGTCAATCCAAAGGACATGACTAGGAATTCATAATGCCCGTACCGAGTTCTGAAAGCCGTCTTTGGAATGTCATCGGTTCTAATCTTCAATTGGTGATATCCTAATGAATGAAGATCAATCTTTGAAAAGAATTTGGCTCCTTGCAACCGGTCAAACAGTCATCAATACGTGGTAATGGGTACCTATTTTTTGATGGTGACATGATTCAACTCCAGATAATCAATACAAAGTCGCATACTCCCATCTTTCTTCTTCACGAATAGAAACAGGAGCACCCCAAGGAGAAGTACTAGGGGCGAATAAAGCCAATGTCTAACAATTCCTGCAGTTGGGTCTTTAATTCTCGAAGTTCAATAGAGCCATTCGATATGGGGCTTTGGAAATGGGTTTTGTACGTGTTCAAGGTCGATACAAAATTCAATTTTACGCTCTGGGGTAGGCCGGAAGTTCTTGAGGAATACGTCGGGAAATTTATTAACAATAGAAATATCATTCAAAATTGACGTATTTTTGTTTAAATCTGTGACATGAGCTAAGAAAGCTTGACATCCGTTTTTCAATAAACGAATAGCTTTATGGCTTGAAATGACCATGATTGATTTTAATGGTTTGGTCGCTTGAATTCGCATAATAGGTTGATTAGGAATATGAAAACTAACAACCTTACGAAAACAATCAATCTTTGCATGATGAGTATTTAACCAATCAATCCCTAGAATTACGTCAAACGCAAGTATTTTTTAAAGAAATAAGATCGACGAGGTAATAATGCGGTTCTGATTTTGAACCAAACAAGACTTATAAGCAATGGATGTAATGAAGGTTTCTCCCAACGGAGTTTCCACAGATAAGTCAAAGTCTAATTTCTCTAGAGTCAAATTTAATCGTTGGTATGAAGTAGGAGAAATAAAAAATGGGTAGAACCAGGTATCAAATAAAGTATAGACTTCGCTAGAGTTTATGATAAGCTTACCGTGATGACCTCATTCGGGTTCCTTGCTTTACAGGAGGTCACAACAAACACTCTCCCTTGCACTCTACCGGCTTTGACTTTTCTCGGGACGACCTTTGGTGCCTCCATCCTAGCCGAACTTGTCTTGATGAACGACAAAATCGAGGCTAAGTGACCTTCTTTCCACAATTATAACATGCTTTGACTGCATCAGCGCTTTGGATGATGTGTCCCTCCCTCCCCATTTGAAGCATATGATAGGTGGTCGTTTTCCTTCCTTAACAACGGGTCTTTGGTCTTTGACGTCCTTCCATCATTGTTGAATCTCCTCTTCTTGAAATGTACATTCTTATTGTTTTTGTACGATTACCACCGGTGGTTACCATTTCGCCCTGTTGATTCCTCCACGCTTGTTGTCACCGCTTCGATGACTGCTCTCATTGGTATTATCATTTTGCCGGCTGCTCTCTTTTCGTTGCGTTGACTCGTTATCGCGCTCCACTAACTGAGCCCTATTTACAACATCTGAATACAAACACAGTTTATGAGAAGTAAGATGTTGACGTATCTCCGACTTCAAACCTCTTAAAAACATCCATTTTCATTCTCTCTTCATTATCCACCAAGTGGGACGCAAACCGGGACAACTCGGCAAACTTGGCTTCATACTGTGACACGGTCATATTATTTTGCTCCAACTTGATGAATTCTACCTCTTTTATATGACGAATACTTTCGGGAAAGTACTTGTCGTTGAATAATTCTTGGAACTTTTCCCAATACATCTTGATGTGGCGGAGTTGAGTACGCTTTGATCGATTCCCACCGATGTCTGCCTCTCCTCGCATGAATATAAAGGCGAAAAAGGAACCTTTTGCTCCTCGGAGCATCCCAAGACATCAAATATCTTGGTGATCTGCTTTATCCATGCTTGAACTGTTTAGCGGTGACCGTCCAAGAGTTTCCAGTGTTTCCACCTATATTTTAGACAGGAGCCGCTCTCGCCTGCTGTTGCATGAATTGAATAAAGCCTCTGAACATTTGATCATTCATCATTTGGTTAGTGTTGTTGTTTGCGTGAGGATTGTAACCTTCCTGATGCACATTATCCTGATTATTGATATGTGGTGAATCAACGGTCGCCTGTGCTCCATTGTTATTCTCAACATTCTCAGATGTCATTTTAGATACTTGCAAAACAAAAGGTTAATTAACATGTCACATATTATCCCTATATTCGTGAGACCAATTAAATACAAAAAAAAAAACTTAGGTAGGTCATACTAGAGAAGGAATTCCCGTCTCTCCCCTCCTAGTTCTATTCTCACATCTTAGCCGGGGATCATATCCCTAAGCTTTGATACCAACTATGACGCCCCCAAAATTAGGTATTCATCACCCATCTTGAGTCGCCGGATACATGGTACATAATTCAAATACAACTTAATAATATAAGCGTAGGTATACAATCACGACAAAAACATAAACTATGAGTTTGAATACAAATATTGTCTACTAAAGATTATACAAACTCAAAAGGAGTCCTCATTACAATTATTATCATACTATTTCACAGAATAGTGAGGACTACTAATGCACCATCTAGGACCATCACTCTGTTCCCGACTAGTCCCACCACGTTCTCATTTCACGAAGAGAACGGTGAAAGAAAGGTGAGCTCAACTAGCCTAGTAAGAAATAATATGACTAAGATAATGCAGAATAATTTATCGTTAGCCTTCAACAGTGTTAAACTGATAAAATATAATAACTATCAAGTTTAACTGCAGCGGAACAAGCAATCCATTAAAAGAGTCAAGTAGAGAATGAAATCTACTATCTTTTATGATTTAAAAGGTTTTTATCACTTTTATCGCAGGGACTCCACAATAAATAATCCACATCATCAAATCACCCCCGTAGTACTACGGCCAAGGATATTCTTTAGTATCACGACCACAATTATCCATGCACTACGGGCCAAGAATATTTGTGTATTCATTAATGGTCATGATCATGCCAATAACTGTCCATCAATGCACTACGGGCCAATGAGGACTTTTACCACATCACTTATAACATTACGGTAATGATTACACCGAATAATCCCTGGTCATAATCATACCAAGTCCATCTATGCACTACATGCCACAGATGACTTTCAACAAAATATAAACATGAGGATGATGACAATGATATAAAAATTCAATAACACAAGTTCAAGAATTAATTTATCTAGAAACTGATAACGTCCAAATTGTCTACATGATACTGTTTTGTAGATTAAAATTCAAGAATGCTCAGAAGAATATTTTCATGAAAAGATACTGGATGAAGCGCAAATATCAAAGATATTCCACTAATTTCATGGGTATGGAAGTCAAAGTTTTAACCAACTGAGTATAATAAAGAATGGAATAACAAAAGAAATCACCATGAATGCGATAGACCGCACAGGCAGGTTATTCCAACAGAATAATAAAGGATGGAACCAGGTCCAATAGAACGCATGAGCGAGATGATATTCCGACGAATAATAAATAATGGAACCAGTGCATGCGTTTCGTCGCATATGACGAGATATTCCGGCGGAATAATAAATAATGGAACCAGGTCCCACAGAACGCATACAGACGATATATTACGACGAATAATAAAGAACGGAATATTAGAAGAATGTCACCATGTATAGGGTAGTCCGGTGTATACAAAAGTTATTCCAACGAATAATAAATAATGGAATAACGAAGTTCTCTTCATGAGTACAACAAATAACATCCCTTCAGTAAAAGAAATGAATATAAGAGTAGGGAAGTAGCGAGAATACTTTTCTATAGGTTCTCTTGTAATTCTCTCTTTTAGTTTCGGTGAATTCATAAGAAATAATGAAGGAATGAGCTTCTATTTATAGGAAAATGGAATGAATAGTAACTAATTCATGAGCGGTCCGTTGATTTACTATTAAACAGACGGTCCATATTGGTTTACTATTAAAACTTAAAACAACGGTCCATACTTGATTTACTATTAAAACTTTAAACCAAATGATCCATATTGATTTACTATTATAACTCCACCAATGGGTCCATATTGACTTACTATTATATCTTCAACCAACGGTCTGAAAAAATTAGCACATCTCCTCATGGAATAATATTGTACCCAAATACCCGAATGCACAATACTAGAGTGAATAGTAACTGGGTGAATAGTAACTCATAAATAGTAACTCGTGAATAGTACTCCGACACGAAAAGTGTCCCGAATACCCAATTGAACAATATATCCTCCAGACATCAATTATAATAACACAAATAAGTCCAACACAATGGAACTATAAAATTCATCTTTAATCAACACGAACTTATTCATTATTAATATTATAATTCACAATATTTAACAATCAGGTCGTTCCAAGGAAAGAGGGGCTTTACGATAAGGATTTCTCCTTCTTCGGCGCGATTAGGTAACCAAACGTCTCCTTGTGAACTTCTAGACATTATCAATATTGCAAATAATAATATGAATAACTTTTTCGCCTCAATTATTGATTTAATAATATATCATATAATGCACGGATGATCTTTGTAACAATAATTGAATCAATAATATGAGAATATGATGCGAAATTATTGTAGCAATAATTGAGTAGTATAGGTGAGTGACTTCTCACGTAAGCATCAATAATCAATGGTGTGCTCTTTGTGCAACTCACGCTTACTACTCTGTACTTTTACTACCGGGTAGTTCAGCGGTTTTAACGGTAACACCTCCACCAAGTTATTTTCATAAAGTATTTTTGTCGTTTTCTCAATCCGACAATAATTCCGTTGTGGGTTCCACCAATGATTGTGCCGTTATATGAATATTCCCTGTTAAAATGAATATTCCCCGACCAATTGAATATTATATAACAACTTATGAACTTTGCAAAATTTATAAATATTATCCACAACTATAATATTATATCAAATCAATACCATAATATTCAAAAATATAATTCGAGAAAATTATTCTTTATTCATAAAAGTTGGGGTCTTACAATTGGTATGATCATGATTATGGGTTCTCTTTGGCCAGTAGTGCAAAGTTGAATTGTTGACTGGTATGATCATGACCATTGAATTTATAATTGAATATCTTTAGCTTAAGTGCAAAGGTGAAATGATCAACATGGTTATAATTATTGTTTATATAAATTCTGAAATGATTATATATTTCTTTGAGATATTAATATATTTGGCATGTAGTGCAAATATGAATCTGATGATGAATATATTTGGCTCAGTAGTGCAAATATGAATCTGTTGAGGAATATCTTTGGCCTATAGTGCAAAGATGAATTGTTGATGAATATCTTTGGCCCGTGGTGCAAAGATGACTGTTGTTGAATATCTTTGGCTGTGAGTGCAAAGATGGTGCATTGATGAATATCTTTGGCCCGTAGTGCAAAGATGAAATTGTTAGTATGATTATAAATAGGAACTGTGATTTGGTATAACCATGATCTTTGATGTTTCAGGTAAAGACATGTGATGAAAATTATCTTCGTCCTGGGTACGAAGATGAATTTAGAATCACAATTATGATTATGAGTTATTCATATAATTGTGGAAAGGAACTGTTGAGTGATGTTCTGAGGATAAAACAACATTGGTGGACTTTTAATGTGGAGAAGATAGTAGACTTTATGGTCTATTTGACTCTTCTAATGGATTGCTCGTTCCGCTGCAACTATGGTTGAAATTTTTTATCATCTACCATATGTTCTAAATCTCTGATTTATTATTGATGAAGGCTATTGATAATTTAATTATCTTTAGTCATGATATTCTTTACTGAGCTAGTTGTGCTCACCCTTTTGCTTCATAATTCCTTTCAGGTAATAAGAGTGTAGCTGGGTCGAGCGGGGGTAACAGGGGAATAGAACGGTGGTCATCATTTAGTAGTTATATTTGGTGAATCAAATAGGGTGAGGCGAACCCAACATTGGAAGGGTGTTTTGCCACTATTATACAAGATGTCTAATGACATACAACCTCGTGTCATCATAAGACAGGGTTGTGCTCATCCACTTGCTGAGTATATCTACGAGCACTACCTATATAATCTTGGTGTTTGGTTGAAGTATAACTCTCAATTAGAGACAGTGGAGATAATGATATGTCAAGAGAAGACTCACCATTGGAAAGAATATGATTGTAATCTTCTCGTTTTTCTTTGGGGTCTATTGGGTCAACCAAGGATAATTCTAAGGCCATATGATATCTATCATAACCTAGACGTATGGCCTCCCATGTAAGAAGGTTTCCTTGAGCACTTCCCAAAGATTTTAATTTCTAAAACAGTTTTTGACTATACCTTTATGTAAGATGTCATGGTGACGTGCTACCCAAGTTGGTGTCAAGAGTCACAATTGATATATATATTTGTATCAAAACTCACAACACATGAGTTGTTGTATTTTGCACGACAATTGTTGTAATAAAGTTGTAGT
Organism: Panax ginseng; assembly: GCA_020205605.1. Classification (NCBI taxonomy): domain Eukaryota; kingdom Viridiplantae; phylum Streptophyta; class Magnoliopsida; order Apiales; family Araliaceae; genus Panax; species Panax ginseng. The sequence goes on along the minus strand of CM035143.1, from coordinate 50,366,154 downwards.
TGTTTTCTGTACCATGTATTTGGCGACTCATAATGGGTTGGATGGAATGGACCTATTTTGGGGTTGTCATTGGTATCGAGCTTAGGGATATGGTCTCTCATGGAGATCGGGGAATATAACTAGGAGGGGAGAGATGAGTAAATCCTTCGCTAGTGTGTCCTAACTAAGCTTAATTGTTGGTTGGTCATAATATATGGATATTATGTGATACGTTAATTTGCTTAATTAACCCTTGTTTATAAGGGATGGTGAATGTAAGAACCCAATATTTTCTGTATAAATAAATCAGAAATTTTGCATATAATTTTTTTTTTTATTTTAAGGATGAGGATTTGTACAAGATAATGTATGTATGTAATTATGTAATAAATAAAAATATATTTATTACATGAATGTTTACAAATAATTTTATTTTAGAATTATTGACTATTATAAAGTTTATTCTAATAATAATTAATTTTATAGTAGAAATGTTTTTATTAATTATTTTCTATGAAAATATGATTATATATTATTTAAATAATATATGAAAGGATTATTGAATTATTCTAATAATTATTTTATTATAATATATAAATTTATTTCGATTAATTAAGTTATTTATTTTTAATTAATTATTAATGTTATATATGACAGTTAAAATCAGATATGGAATACAAAACCCTAATTTTGGATTTTGATCAAGGAATGAGAATAATAATATTATATTATTATTTTTCAGTATTATAATTAGGTATGCTATGTATGTAAGGTTAATGTGAGGATCAGTTTTGATGGAACAATTTTAATGTTACGGATAAACCCTAGTTTGAAGTCAAATGAGACTTTAAAATCTGTTTAGTAATTATATTATGTGATTAATGATATTTATTATAATATTATTTTATTTCAGTGCCGTAAATATGTACTGTTTGTGTGTGGACTAATAATGTCGGTCGAATTATGTGTATAAGGTCAAAACCCTAGTTTTAAGCTGTTAAACCCTAATTTAAAACCAAATGCCAGTTTAAGACTGTTACGTAATCATGTTAATGAGATTTATAATCGGTGTTATAGATATTAACCCTAATTAGGGAGAATCTTAATTATTCAATACCCTGATTAATATTTAGAAATATTAATTTCTAGAAACCCTAATATTTATTTTATAAACCCTAATTTATTTTAATTGTAAACCCTAATTGTTGATTGGAAAGCTTAATGCTAATTAGTGTATCTTAAACCTAATTAGTAAGGTGTTAAGTAAATAAAAACCTAATTGATTAAGAATGTAAGACCCCAACTTTTTAATGAATAAAATCAAATTTTCTCTATTTATTATTGTGAATAATAAGGTGTTAATTTTATATAATGCTTTGGTTATGGGTGAAATGTGCAAATTTTCCAAAATACGCAAGTGGTTATAAAATATTCATTTTTGTCAGGGAATATTCGTTTGGTCGTGGAATATTCTTTCTGTCGTCTGGGAATATTCGCATGCGGCTTGTATTACCATTTGTGGGCCCCATAATGTAATAATCTATTTGATAAAGAAAACGACAAAATTGAGTTTTTATAAATAACGGCGTAATCGTTACCATTAACACTGTTGGAATACCCGGTTGGTAAAGTAAAGTAATACGCGTTGTTGCACAGTAGCACACGGTATTGCACATTATTTTTTCAATTATTGATTCTTACGTGAGAAGGCACTACTCAATAATTGTTACAGTAATTACTGTTTAATATTTTATTTTATTGATTCAATAATTGTTGCGTTGATATTTTATATTATTGTTGTTTCAATAATTGTCACTGCACAGTATCTCCATTATCAGATAAATAATTCATATTATTTGAATAATATTATTAGATAACATTATTGGCAATATCTAGAAAGTTCTGTCAAGGAGAGGTTTGGTCACCTAATTGTGCTCCAGTAAAGAGAAATCCTTATCGGAAGCCCCTCTTTCCGGGCTACCGGTTGTCATTATTGTGATTACGTAATATTATTTGTGAATAATTAATTATTGATTTATATGATAAGAAAATATTTATTTGATGTGGATATAAATGATGGATTTATTTATGTGGTTATAAATGAAGGAATTAATGTTGAGGTATTTTATTAGTATTTTGTCGGATTGGAGGTATTAAAAGATCAAATTAAGTGTTCTTACGACTTTATTGTGTGAGTTATAATTTTAATCCTGAATTGCTGGATCGTTGTGATTTTTGGATATGTTATACATATATAAGTTGAGTATATGTTCACAAATTTTGAACTGTTAAAAATGAACGAATTATTTGTTATGAATTTTAAGAGGTGACTGATTCGAAAATTAGGTTTATAAATGATTTTGGTGGAAAATTCTAGAAATGGGTGGGCCCCACTTTTGGTTGTTGGGGAAGATGGTTGATTTTTGGTGGGTGGAATAGTAGCAGGTAAATCCATTAGGTAGCACGTCAAGTCTGCTTCGGCGTGCTAACATTTTCCTATAAATAGAGGGCTAAGTTAGAATTGAAAATCACACCAGAATTCATAAGTTTTCTCTCTTTTTCTCTCTAGATTATCGAGTGTATTTTGTGGGTATTTAGATACTTGGTGAGTTGCTATTCATCAGTACAAGTTTCCTTCAGCATCATATCAGATATCCAGTCAGAAGTGCTGCTCTTTTGAGGTAAGGGAAAGTAAGGAATTTTAAGGGTTGTTATGTTTTTTTAGTTTCGTAACTTTTCAGACCTTCAAAAATTCTGGAAAAATTTGAAATGATAATTTGATGATTTTCTTGATTGTGTCCAAAAGTGGCAATTTTTGGATGTATAGATTAAGAGTTGTGAATTTTATGAAAAAAGACTATTTTAAAAGTAACCGCTTATAACTCCTTGTGGTTAACTCCAAAATTGGTGAAATTTTTATTGGGAGTACATGTATATGATAGAAGTATACTCTGTAAATTTCAGAATTTTTGGATAAAAGTACAATTTTTGATAAATATCTAAATTTTCAATTTGTTTTGGCCATATGAAAAATAGTAAATGATTTTAAAAATTACGAGAAAATATATGTTCAATATGGGACTATATCTACTAAATCTCAGAAAAGAAAATTTGTTTGTACTGATTTGGTATTTTTCATGAAAATGGACTAGTTATGAGAAAATGAATTAAATATGTTATGTGAAGTAAGAAAATTGGAAAATAGGATTTTATGGCTTGAGAATCCTATATGAGGTATATGCAGATTTTTGATGAGGGTTTTGGTTATTGGTGATGAAATCATATGAGTTTGAAATTTTAGGATGATTAAATGCATTATTTAGTAAAGTGTAAACAATTAAAATAAATTGTTTATAAGTTTAAGAAATGTTATTTCAATATCATTATACCGAAATATTGGTATGAATTTTATTGTGGAATTTCTACCTTTTTGTGTCGGGTTTACTATTCATGAGTTACTATTCACAAGTTACTATTCATGACAAAATTGGTTTCTTTTTCTAACCAAATTATAGTTGATTTATGAATATTACTCTTGAGATAAAATCTAGATGTTTTGATTATATTGATTTTATTATTATATATAACTTTTTTATAACCTTAATGATGATATTTCTCTTTGACTTGAGTGTAAAGATGGGTAGATTTTTTATATGATCATGACTATGGGTTCTCTTTGGCCAGTAGTGCAAAGTTGAATTGTTGACTGGTATGATCATGACCATGGAATTTATAATTGAATATCTTTAGCTTAAGTGCAAAGGTGAATTGATCAACATGGTTATAATTATTGTTTATATAAATTTTGAAATGATTATATATTTCTTTGAGATAATAATATATTTGGCTTGTAGTGCAAATATGAACTGTTGATGAATATATTTGGCCTGTAGTGTAAATATGAACTGTTGAGGAATATCTTTGGCCCGTAGTGTAAAGATGACATGTTGTTGAATATCTTTGGCCAGTAATGCAAAGATGGACTGTTGACGAATATATTTAGCCGTAGTGCAAAGATGAAGTTATTAGTATGGTTATGAACAGGAAATATGATTTGGTGTAACCATGATCTTTGATGTTTCAGGTAAAGATAGGTGATGAAAATTATCTTCGTCCTGGATGAGAAGAGGAATTTAGAACTACAATTATGATTATAAGTTATTGATATGATTGTGGACCAGAATCATTGATTGATGTTATAGGAATAAAACATTATTGGTGGATTTTTAACATGGAGAAGATAATAGACCTTATAGTCTATTTGACTCTTCTAATGGATTGCTCGTTCCGCTGCAACTATGGTTGAAATTTTTTATCATCTGCCATATGTTCTAAATCTCTGATTTATTATTGATGAAGGCTATTGATAATTTAATTATCTTTAGTCATGATATTCTTTACTGAGCTAGTTGTACTCACCCTTTTGCTTCACAATTCCTTTCAGGTAATAAGAGTGTAGCCATGGGTCGAGCGGGGGAATAATGAGGGAATAGAACGGTGGTCATCATTTAGTAGTTATATTTGGTGAATCAAATAGGGTGAGGCAAACCCAACGTTGGAAGGGTGTTTTGCCACTATCATACAAGATGTCTAAAGACATACAACCTCGTGTCATCATAAGACAGGGTTGTGCACATCCACTTACTGAGTATATCTACGCGCACTACTCATATGATCTTGGTGTTTGTTTGAAGTATAATTCTCAATTAGAGACAGTGGAGATAATGATATGTCAAGAGAAGACTCACCACTGGAAAGAATATGATAGTAATCTTCTCGTTTTTCTTTGGGGTGTATTGGGTCAACCAAGGATAATTTTGTGGCCATATGATATCTATCATAACCTGGAAGCTTGGCCTCCCATGTACGAAGGTTTCCTTGAGCACTTCCCAAAGATTCTAATTTCTAAAACAGTTTTTGACTATACCTTTATGTAGGTATCACTATGAGGTGCTGTCCACTAATGGGACATTTGTCACATTACGGTTGGGACACGAGTCACAATTAGTATATATTTGTATCCAAACTTACAGCATATGTGTTGTTGTATTTTGTACGACAATTGTTGTAATAAAGTTGTAGTTGTTTTCTGTACCATATATTTGGCGACTCAGAATAGGTTAGGTGAAATGGACCTATTTTGGGGTTGTCACAGTTGGTATCAGAGCTTAGGGATATGGTTTCTGGCGGAGATCGGGGAATATAACTAGGAGGGGAGAGATGAGTAAATCCTTCTCTGGTGTGTCCTACCTAAGCTTAATTGTTGGTTGGTCATAATATATGGATATTATCTGATACGTTAATTTGCTTAATTAACCCTTGTTTTATTGCAATATTTGAGAATGGCAGCTGAGAATGCTAATAATGGAGTGAATGAGATTGTGGGGATACCTCTAATCCCTAACAATGATAATGTGATGTCAGACGAAGAAGGAATTAGAGATATTCTTGTGGTGAGTGAAGAATTGATAGTTACACCCGAGATAGTCGCAGAGGTAACAACTGAGAGTGAGGAAGAAGAGGAAGAAGAGGTACCTGAGGAGAATTTATTAGAGGTATTATATGATCAAAATGTAGAATTGCAAAATCGTATTCATGAGTTAGAAGAGCAGGCTGAAGAACGACAGGCGGTCGTGGAGGAAAAGGATGCAACAATTCAAGCTTGTGTTACCCGATATGTGATGCTTGAACAGAAGCATTCTTTGGCAGAGTATAAGATGATAAATATGGAATCTGAGCTGAAAGAAGAAAAAACTGAACGAGTAAGAATGAGTGATGCATGGGTAAAAGCCACACGACGCGTTGATATTGTGGAAAGAGATGTCCGATCTAAGAAGGCTAAAATAGATGATATGTATTTCTCTCTTTGGACAACAATTGGGAGAAACCAACATCGAGTTTTGAATTACCCTGTACATAGCGGTCAACCTGAATTCGATATAGATCGAAGATTGATGATTTAGATCATGAATCAGGAGTACGACAAAGCAGTTGAGGGAGGAATATACCCTATAGAAAATTATATTCCAACGGTAGTGATGACGCCAAATGTTGCCCCAGACAAGTCAAAGCCAAGTAGTTCAAGAGATAGCGGTTCTCATGACTTCCCAACAAGTGAGGAACCCAAATGAAGTTATCACGGGAGATGAGCAATGGAGAAATCATGATGACCGGGGAGATAGAATCTGAAATGGAAGCAAGGTATTCTAAACTTTTCAAAATACCAGGTACATAAATTTCGGGGACGAAATTTCATAAGGGGGGAGGTTGTAAGACCCCAACTTTTTTATTAATAAAATCGAATTTCCTCTATTTATTATTGTGAATAATTAGGTGTTAATTTGATATAATGCTTTGGTTATGGGTGAAATGTGCAAATTTTTCAAAATACGCAAGTGGTTATAAAATATTCATTTTTGTCGAGGAATATTCGTTTGGTCGTGGAATATTCTTTACGCTTGGGAATATTCGTGACTGACGTATAAACCATTTATGGGCCCCATAATGAATAAGCTGTCGGATGAATAAAACGACAAAATTGAGTTTTATAAATAACAACAGTAATCGTTCTGAATTAACACTTGTTGGAATACCCGTTGGTAAAGTAAAGTAATACGCGTTGTTGCACAAGAGTTACTTGTGACATTAAAGATTTTTTTCAATTATTGATTCTTACGTGAGAAGGCACTACTCAATAATTGTTACATGCAATTCTTGCTCAATATTTTATTTTATTAATTCAATAATTGTTGCGTTGATATTTTATATTATTGTTGTTTCAATAATTGTCACCGTGACAAAGATATCTCCATTATCGGATCAATAATTCATATTATTTGAATAATATTATTAGATAACATTATTGGCAATGTCTAGAAAGTTACATCAAGGAGAGGTTTGGTCATCTAATTGCAAGCCCTCTTTCACAGAACCGCTTTTGGTTGTCATTATTGTGATTCTGTAATATTATTTGTGAATAATTAATTATTGATTTATATGATAAGAAAATATTTATTTGATGTGGATATAAATGATGGATTTATTTATGTGGTTATAAATGAAGGAATTAATGTTGAGGTATTTTATCAGTATTTTGTCGGATTGGAGGTATTAAAAAGATCAAATCAGTGTTCTTACACCTTTATTGTGTGAGTTATAATTTTTAATCTGACCGTTGGATCGTTGTGATTTTTGGATATGTTATACATATATAAGTTGAGTATATGTTCACAAATTTTGAACCGTTAAAAATGAACGAATGATTTGTTATGAATTTTAAGAGGTGACTGATTCGAAAATTAGGTTTATAAATGATTTTGGTGGAAAATTCTAGAAATGGGTGGGCCCCACTTTTGGTTGTTGGGAAAGATGGCTGATTTTTGGTGGGTAGAATAGTAGCAGGTAAAGCCATCAGGTAGCAGGTCAAGTCTGCTTCGGCGTGCTAACATTTTCTTATAAATAGAGGGTTAAGTTAGGATAGAAAATCACACCAGAATTCATAAGTTTTCTCTCTTTTTTTCTCTAGATTATTGAGTGTATTTTGTGAGTATTTAGATACTTGGTGAGTTTCTATTCATCAGTGCAAGTTTCCTTCAAATAATCGTGTCCAGATATCCAATCGTAAGTCTTTGCTTTTTTTGAGGTAAGGGATAGTAAGGAATTTTAAGGGTTGTTATGTTTTTTTAGTTTTGTAACTTTTCAAACCTTCAAAAATTCTAAAAAAATTTGAAATGATAATTTGATGAGTTTTCTTGATTGTGTCCAAAAATGGCAATTTTTGGATGTATAGATTAAGAGTTGTGAATTTTATGAGAAAAGACTATTTTAATAGTAACCGCTTATAACTCCTTGTGGTTAACTCCAAAATTGGTAAATTTTTTATTGGGAGTACATGTATATGTTAGAAGTATACTCTGTAAATTTCGAAATTTTTGGATAAAAGTATAATTTTTGATAAATATCTAAATATTCGGCTGTTTTGGCCATATGAAAAATAGTAAATAATTTTTAAAAATTCTGAGAAAAATATATGTTCAATATGGGACTATATCTACTAAATCTCATAAAAGAAAATTTGTTTGTACTGATTTGGTATTTTTCATGAAAATGGACTAGTTATGAGTAAATGAATTAAATATGTTATGTGAAGTAAGAAAATTGGAAAATAGGATTTTAGGGCTTGAGAATCCTATATGAGGTATATACAGATTTTTGATGAGGGTATTGGTTATTGGTGATGAAATCTTATGAGTTTGAAATTTTAGGATGATTAAATGCATTATTTAGTAAAGTGTAAACAATTAAAATAAATTGTTTATAAGTTTAAGATATATTATTTCAATATCATTATACCGAAATATTAGTATGGATTTTATTTTGGAATTTCTACCTTTTTGTGTCGGGTTTACTATTCATGAGTTACTATTCACAATTTACTATTCATGACAAAATTGATTTCTTTTTCTAACCAAATTATAGTTGATTTATGATTATTTCTCTTGAGATTAAATCTAGATGTTTTGATTATATTGATTTTACTATTATATATAACATTTTTATAACCTTAATGATGATATTTCTCTTTGACTTGAGTGTAAAGATGGGTAGATTTTTGGTATGATCATGACTATGGGTTCTCTTTGGCCAGTAGTGCAAAGTTGAATTGTTGACTGGTATGATCATGACCATGGAATTTATAATTGAATATCTTTAGCTTAAGTGTAAAGGTGAATTGATCAACATGGTTATAATTATTGTTTATATAAATTCTGAAATGATTATATATTTCTTTGAGATAATAATATATTTGGCCTGTAGTGCAAATATGAACTGTTGATGAATATATTTGGCCTCAAGTGCAAGTATGAACTGTGGAGGAATATCTTTGGCCCGTAGTGCAAAGATGACATGTGTGACGCCCCAAAGTTAGTTATACATCACTCATTCTGAGTCGCCAGATACATGGTACAAAATTTAAATACAACTTCATTTATACAACTGTTGAGTTGTCGTATAGAATATGACCACAGTTAACTGTGAGTTTTAATACAAATGTATGTAACTCTCATGGTGCCTCGACCACCTTACAATGGTACTTTACATAAAAGTATAGTCAAAGACTGTTTTAGAAACTAAAATCTTTGGGAAGTGCTCAAGGAAACCTTCGTACATGGGAGTCCATGCGTCTAGGTTATAATAGATATCATATGGCCACAGAATTATCCTTGGTTGACCCAATAGACCCCAAAGAAAAATGAGAAAATTACTATCATCTTATTTCCAATGGTGAGTCTTCTCTTGACATATAACTATCTCCACTGTCTCCAAGTGAATATTATATTTTAAATCAACTCCAAGATGATATAGGTAGTGCCCGTAGATATACTCAGCAAGTGGATGCGCACAACTCTGTCTTATGATAACACGAGGTTGTATGTCATTAGACATTTTGTATGATAGTGGCAAAACACCCTTCCAAAGTTGGGTTCACCTCACCCTATTTGATTCACCAAATATAACTACTAAATGTTGTATAGAATACAACACAGTTTTCTATATTGTTTAGGGAGAACCTCCACAGCTAGAGACCATTGTTCTATTCCTCTGTTATTCCCGTTCGACCCAGCAACACTCTTACGGCAACACTCTTATTACCTGAAAGGAATTGTGAAGCAGAAAGGGTGAGCACAACTAGCCCAGTAAAGAATATCATGACTAAAGATAATTAAATTATCAATAGCTTTCATCAATAATAAATCAGAGATTTAGAACATATAGTAGATGATAAAACTTTTCAACCATAGTTGCAGCGGAACAAGCAATCCATTAGAAGAGTCAAATAGACCATAAGGTCTATTATCTTCTCTATGTTAAAAGTCCACCAATAATGTTTTATCCATGTAAAATAAATCAACAGTTCCTGTCCACAATCATATGAATAACTTATAATCATAATTGTGGTTCTAAATTCCTCTTCGCAACTAGAACGAAGATAATTCTCATCACCTATCTTCACCTGAAACATCAAAAATTATGGTTATACCAAATCAGAATTCCTGCTCATAATCATACTAATAAATTCATCTTTGCACCACGGCCAAAGATATTCATTAACAATTCATCTTTGCACTACATGACAAAGACATACAACTGTATTTTAGAAGAGTTAAGTAGAACATGATATCTACTATCTTCTACGCATTTAAAAGTGTATAATAAATATTTTATCGCTGAGACTCAGCTTAATAAATAATCCACATCATCGAATCACCCCTGCACTACTGCCAAGGATATCCGTTAATATCACATCCATGAATTTATATTTCATCGCTGAGACTCAGCTAGATAATCAATCCATATCACTGAATTATCCATGCACTACGGCCAAAGATATTCATTATTATCACATCCATGAATTAATATTTCATCACTGAGACTCAGCTCAATAATTAATCCACATCATCGAATCATCCCTGCACTACAGGCCAAGGATATCATTAGTATCACAACCACGAATTATCCATGAACTACGGGCCAAAGATAATCGTGTTTTTATCAACGGTCTTGATCATGCCATAAAACAATTCATCTTTGCACCCTTGGCCGAAGAGAATCCATAGCCATAATCATACCAAAAACTGTCCATCAATGCACTACGGGCCAATGAGGACTTTTTCCACATCATTTGTAACATTACGGTCATGATTATATCGAATAATCCCTGGTCATAATCATACCAAGTCCATCTATGCACTACAAAAAATACGAGATGACTTTCAACACAATATAAGCATGAGGATGATGACAATGATATAAGAATCAATCAAATGAGATAAAGGATAAATATTAAACATTTATAATACAATTTATCCATCGTTCAATAATAACCAAATGTTATCAATCACCTAATAATCTCATAATCTAATATCATTAATATCATAACAATATTTTAATCATTTCTTAAACTTATAAATAATTTATTTCAACTGTTTACACTTTATCAAATAATGCATTTAATCACTCAAAAAATGTCATACTCATAAGACTTCATCACCAATAATCAAATTACTCATCAAAAATCTGCATATACCTTATATAGGATTTCCAAGCCATAAAATCCTATTTACCAATTCTTCAACTCCACATAACATATTTAACTCATATGTTCAGTAGCTAAACTATTTTCATGAAAAATACCAAATCACCCCAAAAATTATTCTTTTTCGGGATTTAGCGTAATATAGTCCCATCTTGAACATATATTTTTCTCAAAATTTTAAAATTCATTTACTATTTTTCATATGGATAAAAGCTTGCGAATATTTAGACATTTATCATAAATTGTACTTTTTTCCAAAAATTTCGAAATTTACAGGGTATACTCTTGTTATATACATGTACTCTCAATATAAATTTAACCAATTTTGGAGTTAACCACAAGGAGTTATAAGAGTTTACTTTTAAAATAGTCTTTTCCCATAAAATCCATAACTCTTAATCTATACATCCAAAATCGCTATTTTTGGACACAATTTAGAAAACTCATTAAATTATCATTTCAAATTTTTCCGAAATTTTTAGGTCAAAAATTACGAATCTGCCTGGCGAAACCCTTTTTTATGAAAATATTATTCGCATGAATACGAAGGATCATTCACCATGCATGTGATAATCCACATAGACAGGTTATTCCAACAGAATAATAAAGAATGGAATAATAGAAGGATTCACTATGCGTGCGATATATAGACCGCACCGACGAGTTATTCCCAACAGAATAATAAATAATGGAACCAGTCCTAAAGCATAAACGCACAAAAGCAGGATATTCCGTTTAAATAATAAATAATGGAACCGAGTCCGCGTAGAACGCATGAGATGTGATATTCCGAGCGAATAATAAACAATGGAACCAGTCCTGCATAAGCATACATGACGTGATATTCCGAAAGCGGGATAATAAATAACGGAATATTAGAAGAATTTCACCATGTATGTGGTACTTCGCATAAACAGGTTATTCCAATATAATAATAAAGAATGGAATAACAGAAGAATTTCACCAAGTATAGGGTAGTCCGCGTATACAGGTTATTCCAACAGAATAATAAATAATAATAATATCATTTACGAGTACGACAATTATATCCCCTACCTTAAAAAGAAAAGTATTCCGACTGGTAGGGCGGGAATATACTTAAAGAAAACTTGCACTACGCTCAAATCTTTCTTAAATTCTAAAGAAATACACTCAAGATTATAGAAGAAGAACTCTCTCTATATTTTCTCTCTCTAGAGTTTCAGTGAATTCGTAAGAAATAATGAAGGAATAAGCTTCTATTTATAGAAAAATGGATCGCATAAGAACTAACTCATGAACGGTCCGCATTGATTTACTTTAATCTGACGGTCCATATTTAAAGTAAAATCTTTTAAATAAAATATAATATATTCTATTTATAATCTAATAAAATGAATAACTTTATAAAAGATTATACTATGCAAATACTATGCAGAACACTATATGCAAATACTATGCATAATAAAATATAATATATTCTAATTATTGTCTAATAAAATAGATAACTTTATAAAAGTATTCATTTTATATAAAAAGATTTTACTATGCAAAACACTATGCACAATAGAATATAATATATTCTATTTACAAAATAACTTTATAAAAGTATTTTATTTTATATAAAAAAAACTTTTACATTTTTATTACATTAATAATACCAATAAAACAAAACTGAGTGACTTATCACATAAGCATCAATAATCAATACCGTGCTATTTACCAAAATAGAAAAAAAATTAGAATACTTTTATTTCATAAAATTCGGGGTCTCACAACATGTTGTTAAATATCTTTGGCCAGTAATGCAAAGATGAACTGTTGACGAATATATTTGGCCGTAGTGCAAAGATGAAGTTATTAGTATGGTTATGAACAGGAAATGTGATTTGGTGTAACCATGATCTTTGATGTTTCAGGTAAAGATAGGTGATGAAAATTATCTTTGTCCTGGATGAGAAGAGGAATTTAGAACTACAATTATGATTATGAGTTATTTATATGATTGTGGACCAGAATTGTTGATTGATGTTACAGGGATAAAACATTATTGGTGGATTTTTAACAAGGAGAAGATAATAGACCTTATAGTCTATTTGACTCTTCAAATGGATTGCTCGTTCCGCTGCAACTATGGTTGAAATTTTTTATCATCTGTCATATGTTCTAAATCTCTAATTTATTATTGATGAAGGCTATTGATAATTTAATTATCTTTAGTCATGATATTCTTTACTGAGCTAGTTGTACTCACCCTTTTGCTTCACAATTCCTTTCAGGTAATAAGAGTGTAGGGTTTGGGTCGAAAGCGAAGTAACAGGAATAGAACGGTGGTCATCATTTAGTAGTTATATTTGGTGAATCAAATAGGGTGAGCGCTGAACCCAACGTTGGAAGGGTGTTTTGCCACTATCATACAAGATGTCTAAAGACATACAACCTCGTGTCATCATAAGACAGGTCAGCACATCCACTTTCTCGAGTATATCTCCACGCCACTACTTATATGATCTTCGTGTTTGTTTGAAGTATAATTCTCAATTAGAGACAGTGGAGATAATGATATGTCAAGAGAAGACTCACCATTGGAAAGAGTATGATAGTAATCTTCTCATTTTTCTTTGGGGTCTATTGGGTCAACCACAGATAATTCTGTGGCCATATGATATCTATCATAACCTGGAAGCATGGCCTCCCTTGTACGAAGGTTTCCTTGAGCACTTCCCAAAGATTCTAATTTTTAAAACAGTTTTTGACTATACCTTTATGTAGGTATAACTGTGAGGTGTTTTCCACTGATGGGACATTTGTCACATTACGGTTGGGACACGAGTCACAGTTGGTATATATTTGTATCCAAACTCACAGCATATGTGTTATTGTATTTTGTACGAAAATTTTTGTAATAAAGTTGTAGTTGTTTTCTGTACCATATATTTGGCGACTCAGAATAGGTTGGGTGAAATGGACCTATTTTGGGGTTGTCACAAAGAAACCCTAATTACAATTTTTAGAAACTAAAATTTTATTATTTTCATTTTTCAAACCCTAAATAAAAATCCTAGAAAAAAAAGCAAATTTGTGTTAACCTTAGGGTTAAACCCTAAGGGTCAAACCCTAAGGGTTTGTAAAGTTTATAATTATACCCTTAAAATTGGAATCAAATTGACCATACTACCCTTTTTGAATTATTTAGTAGGAAACTTGTAATTCTTGCCAACACTTTAGTTGGTAAGCTACCCTTGACTTATTAAGTGCTAAAAATCAATACATATCAGCCATTATGTATCAGCCTTGTGCATTATATCATACTATATATTGATTGGGAGAGAGAAAAAGTGCTCATTTTATCACATTTGTCCAACCTTCACTCCATTAAGACCCTCTCTCTCTAGCTCACGAAATTTCTTTGATAAACCAGTCCCAAACAAAGCCCCACCATTACCTTTAACAAAATCAGGAGCTACAATCATGATTAAGCCAAGAAAGGTATAAAACCCTATTCAAGAATCTGTCCAGTGATCTGTAGTTAGATGTTGTTTTTTTTGTGTTAAGCATGTTAGATCTAGTGTATAATGATGATCTGGGTTGCTGGATGTTAGATCCATAATATCTAGAGGCTTGGATGAAGATTTTAAGAATCTGGAAATTTTTAATTTTGAGTCTGACAGTCAAATGTCAGTCATCATAGATCTTTGTATGTTATGTGTTTTTGTTGTTTAAATGTTTGAAGTTGTAGTATGTTATGATATCTTTGATCTGGAACTGGAATCAGGCTTAGGAGATGAGTATATTTTATGTTATTCATGGTCAAACTCGGTTGACCAAGCATGACCAGTAGATTTCTGGGTAACCCAGAAATCATTTTCCAGTGTCTGACAAGATTTTTAAGGCTTCCGATTTGTCAGGTTTTTGTGGATTTGTTATTGTTCTTGCCTTCATGTTGTAGTATGTTAGATGGACTCTAGATCCATGTCTTTATACCCTTCATAACATAAATATATCGATCTGAGTGAGTGGTCAAAGTAGACCACTCGTCACCGATTAAGCATTTCTGGAAAACCCAGAAACCGGATGCACAAGTTTTCTGACAGCCATTGACCGATCAAGATCTTTCTAGTGTTTTGTTGTTATGCTTATGTGTTGTATTAGATCTGTACTATTACATACTATCTACAATCTAGATGTCTTAAATCACATGAAAGTTACCAGTATTGCAAGTTATGGAGATCTAAAGTAGGTACCTTGTACTGTTCTTCATTTCTGGAAAACCCAGAAATGAAGAACAACGTCTGACAATGGTTTTGAGAGATTAAATCTCTTTGTTGTTTAATGATTTGACCATGCAATCCATTTGTAGTTATAGTGATGCATGAGTACTACAATATCTAATCGATCTCAAGCCCAGAAACACTTTATATTGGATTTTATAAGTGGTCAAACTAGACACCCTACACACTCTCAATGAATTTCTGGGTTTGATGAAGAACACTCAAGAACACCTATAGCGACAGGTTTAATTATTTATAGGGTCCTTTAGCTGACGATTTATTTTGTAAATTATTTATTTTTACGAAATAAATAGAAAAATTAGTTTTTAATTATTAAAAATACAAAATAAATTATTAAAAATTATTTTAAAATCCAAAATTAGTTTTTAATTATTTTGAATATATTTCATAAATATTTAATATTTTTAGAATATTAAAAGTATTTAATTTATTTAATTATAATATTAAATAAATTATTTAAAAAAATTTTAATACATGAAAAATTATTTAAAATTATATTATGGTATAAGAAAATAATTTAAATTATTTTTTGATAACTTTTAATATTTTGTGATAAATTTCATTAATTAATTAATATTAATGGTAATTAAAGTTATTTAATAAATATATTAAATAAATTATGAAAAATAGAATTAATGATTTATAAATCATATAAAAATGATTTAAAGGTTATAAAAGTATTTTAAGTTATAAATATAACTTTTGATATTTTGTCATGAAAAATATTAATATTTTAATATTAAATGATATTAAATTTATTTAATAATTATATTAAATAAATTAGTTTAAAAATGATTTTAATATTAGAAAAATCATTTTAAATGAAAATAAATAGTTTAAAAATATTTTAAGATATAAAATATAACTTTTAATATTTAAAGGTAAATTTTATTAATTAATTATTATTAATGATATTAAAGTTATTTAATAATTATATTAAATAAATTAGTTTAAAAATGATTTTAATATTATAATAATCATTTTAAATGAAAATAAAGTGTTTAAAGATATTTTAAGTTATAAAATATAACTTTTAATATTTAAAGGATAATTTCATTAATAATTTAATATTAATGATATTAATTTAATAATAAATGATATTAAGTTTATTTAATAATTATATTAAATAAATAGTTTAAAAATAGTTTTATTTATTTAAAAATCATTTAAAAAGGATATAAATGAATTAAAAATATTTTAAGTTATAATTAATGACTTTTAATATTTTAATAAATAGAACATTAATACTTTAATATTATTTGTAATTATTTAAGAATGATTTTAAATATTTTAAAAATCATTTAAGGGTAATATTAATACTTTAAACGTATTTTGAGTTATTATAAATAACTTTAATATTTTGACAATGGTTTCATTAATAATTTAATATTAATTAAATATTAATGATAATAAAATTGTTTAATATTTAAATCATTTAATAATGATTCCAGTGTTTGAAAATGTGTGATAAAAGATAATAACTGTTTAAAAATTATTATAAGTCATTTAAAAATAATATGACTAATACTTACAGATATTAAACTACAAGATAGAGTCTTAGACTCGATAATTACCCGATAAAGCCGTCGGTACACCGACATGTTTCAGAAATTGATCTGGACTTAGATAATTTAATTAGATATGTGTTTATTTGTGATTCAATGGTTGTTAAACATATGTGACAATGTGATTAGGTTATGTGCTGACTGCAATAAGCAGTGCTATGTGTTATAGTATGTTGTTCTAATCGAACGAATAATCTTATTACTGATATGTGTTATATAAAGATAGAACTAAGTTACGAACTATAAGCAGCGCATCAGGCAAGTATCTTACCTTTGCATTTCCTTTATGCAATGGACATAAGTAAGAAGTTTCAGAATTATATTATTATTATGCTATATTATTAACCCTATTGTGATATATTCTATATCCAATCATTGTTTATCAACATGTTAGTATATAGTAATTCATATATATATTCTGTTCGTTAATTTCTATATATGGTTATACAAGTGTCCCCACTTAGATAATCATTGTATTTAATCACTTATTGATATATATATATATATAAGCCGTCTAAGCTATTTGATCAGCTAGACAAAAATTTTGAAATTTCGTTGAATATGATAAAAACCTTTTTGTATCCAATCAAATTGTTTTGGTTCGGATTCCAGACTAAGTATGAACATCCCGATCACGGGAAAATTTTTATGCACTAAGGCGGACAAAGGATGAACGATAATATCGTTCTAGCAATGTAGTATTGATCAATACAGGGCCCATGGGAAGTACAACCTAAAGCCTGTAAGTTATGACGGTTTGCAGATGAAGTTCTATTAAACCTTATCGAAAACTAAAAACAATGTTCATAATATGTCAACTAAACCTCATATATAGTCAATATGTATTTTCAAAATTTGGAGATAGAATTGTTATGTTATTATTATCGGTTCAGTTTACTTCACAACTATAAATGCGTTGTAGAAGTGATGTACAAAGAAAATATTTAATTTTTTCAGCTAAATATAATTCTAATTGTTATTACTTGTTGGGCACTCAAATGATCATCCTTGCTTAATTTAAATGTTTTCAGCTAAGCGTGATCAACCTGAAGGTTCGAACAAGAACAAGTGAAAAAGGAAAGTAAACTGAATATGTGTAATGGTATCTTTTGTAATAGTTAGACACTATTAAGGCAATGTTATATATATTATCTATCATGTAAGGAATTATAGTAAAGGTTGCGTACTTGAGATTAGACTCTGATATATATAAACTAAGTTTGTTATTTATATTATTGTTATTAGTATTAGTATTATTCCGCTCATAGAAATGGTATCGTGAAGCACCGAGTTCGGGTTTCAAGTACCTGAATTTGGGGGCGTCACATTAATTCTATTGGACTTTCATGTTAAATCATATTAGACTTGTACATACCACATAATCCACAAGTCTATTCACAAATGGCTTAAAGCCTTATAACATATACTCTACGTATAATTCTCGTATTCTAACTCGTATATTTATTCATCATATACGATATACAATCATTCATACATACTCGTATAATACCTCGCATCATACTCGTATTCATTACTTCGTACAATACCTACGTATAATACAATCATCGTTTAATTAATTACATTAACTTCTTAACGCTTGATTTTCCTAACGTTCTCAAATTAAGTCCACAGGCGAAATATTACGTTTTACATAATTGAAATATTATTGGATATTCCTTCTCACCTCGATATTCTATCGTTACGTATTTCTCGGAAGTTCAAAAATAATTCCCGAGCAGAAATGCGTGAATAGTGTTTTTCAGAAAATTTCTCGGAAAGCTTTTATTTTCGTCTTGGAAATTCAAACACTTTAATTCTATCACGTAGCCAAAATCCTACGATGTTCTGACATGTTTAGGTCATATAATGACCTTCAATTAGTTTGCTCCCATAAATAATCAATTAAATTCATTTAATCATTATAATTGAATAAAATTTTAATTCTTCTAAAAATTCAATTTTCTTGGGCGTTACATTCTTCCCTCCTTATAAGGATTCTGTCCCCAGAATCTCGCTAATATTTATATAAACAAATGAGGAAAAGTTTTCTTCATTTCAATCTTGAGTTACCACAATGCTTCTTCGACATTGTTGTTCTTACATTCACCTTCACCGAAGGTATTATCTTATCTCCCATGACTTATCACTTCTTATTAACAATTTGAGTTGGAAGTTAAACACTTACTAACATATTACACTATCTTCCTTTTATTAGTCCTTCTTTTAACTCGTAATTATTGAAAACTCCAATTCCTCCCTCAAAATAAGACTATACTTAGTCTTCTATTTATCCTGCGTCCTCTTCTTCATCTGCTTGCATTCCTCGTTACCTAGTTGTACTTAATTAACTCGTTCCATTATCATGGATTGAGTCTACCTTGTGAATAACATTTCTACCCTTTTATTCCGTAATCTAACTTCTAACTCCGTTCTCGCCATATCCGTTATTAACTCATTCTGGGTTGCTAAATTTGATAGCTTTCCTTACCCTTCCTACTTAACGCGTCGGCTATAACGTTTACCTTCCCTGAATGATATAAGATATCACAGTCCTCTCTATAATGCATTTTAACCTTCTTCTGTATGGAGATATATTTCAGACTCTTAGAGTCCGTGTATATCTCACATGTCTCCATATAAATACTATCTTCCAATTTTTAATTCAAAACTACGACTGCCAATTCTAGGTCATAAGTAGGATAGACCTCCTCATAATTCGTTAACTGGCGTGATACATACACAATGACATTGCCATGCTATAAGAGCACACAATCATGTCATCCATGCAAAACATCGAGATACACTACAAAATTCCCCGTATCATCTTATAAAGACAATACAGGTTCCTTACTTAACCTTTTTTCTTAAATCCTGTGACGCTAATGGTACCTTCAACCCTAGCACCTCACAAGGGTACCTATCAATTTGCCACCGACCTATTCGGTGCCTCTTACGAAAATCTAACTTTAGAACATTAGTCAACCCAAATGACATACCCAGAAACTTGTCAAACTGTAACGAGTTCTGATCATCATCTTAGGTACCTCCTCCTTCTTCCTTACTTTCAATCGACTATACCCCGTACGCAAATCTATTTTAGAAAAATTCTTTGCCCCTTTTTAACTGATCTAATAGATCATCGATCCTGGGCCATGGGTATTTATTCTTAACAACTAACTTACTCCTATTACAATAGTCGATACGCAACCGTAATGACTCATCCTCTTCCATAACATCCTACTGACTTACGTCCAGGTTAGACGACAAAGACGTCTCGGTGTTTTATTATTGTAAATTACTATCTTGGGTTTTCTGAAAAACTTAAGATTCACACTTTTCTTATAACTATTTATTAAAGTTCTATGGTTAATCAACCCATTCATATTGAGAATTTCTTCAAATTCTCTCAACATTATCGGTACTCATCTACCTATACTTGCCTACTTCTATTATTCATGAAACCATTTCCACGAATATAATTAACTAAATTTATTTCCTCCTCCTCTACCTTAATGTTTAAAGGTATTTTTAATCTCTTTTAGATAGACTCTTAGATGAGTCTTTCCACCTGTCTTACACGCTTCACTCTTACGCTTAGGATCCCCTTGTCCCACTCTAGTATTCTTGGAGTTAAAATTCTTTCTTTTTGGCATACTGCCACTGGCTTTCTTTACCTTGGTTCCTCCCTCTCCCTCGACCTTACTATCCTTCCCTTTGGGTATTGAGTCAACGCCTCACTACCACCCTCTGCTATAATCACCTTCTCCAGAATGGTCTCATAGGAAACCCTCTGGAACTCCAAAATCCTACTATAGAGCAAGGGTTCAGGCCCTGCTCAAACCTACGAGCCTTCCTCTTCTCAGTGTCCACTTGATGTGGAGCAAACCTTGCCAATTCATTGAATTTGGTTGTGTACTGGGGAACCATCATGTCCCCTAGTTTAAGTTCTAAGAACTTAACCTCCATCCTCTCTTGCATGCTTGTAGGGAAATAATTCTCAAAGAAAACCTTCTTGAATTGTTCCCATGTTACCACATCTGTTCTAGTCCCACCCTGGTGAACCTCCCACCAAAAGTTGGCTTCACCTTTTATCATATAAGTCGCAGAAGAAGTCTTTTGCGCCTCACCTACGCTTGTAATAATAAACGCCTTCTCTATTTCTTTTACCCATGTATGGGACTCTATTGGGTCCGTTGTTCCTTTGAACTCCAACGGACCTACGCTTTTAAATTCTTTAAAGGTAGTCATTCTAGTTACCCTAGGTTCTGCGGGTACTCTACCCCCGATTTGGTTCAATGCAGTCATTAATAAATTAACGAACTCTTGCATAGGGTTGTTTTGACCCCATTGATTATCATTACATGATTCTGTTTCTTGATTACGTTATCTTCTCCGCGGCAGCATTTTCTAATTAAACAAATAAAATTTCATTATTACTATTTACTTACTTCGTTATTATTCGCCATATATCAAATCATATCATAACAAAGCATTTTAAAAGAAAACTTATTTATATTCATATGCTGCTTCATAGTTTGAAACTATTTACAATTTGTTTTCCATAGCCAAAAGCTATTACATTTATATCCCGCGATTGAACTCCACAAAAGTTGGGATTTACAAAAAGACTACCCTTTTAAACAAAAGAGGGTTTTATGCCACTACACACATATTTATAACTCTAAACTTCTAATAATGCATAACAGTATCCTCATGTTTCTCATTTGTAATCGCCGCTATAGTATCCCGACTAATCGTATGTCGAGTCTGTTCTGACTCATTGGAATAACAAGCAACTTTCAGCTTGAAATCCTTATGAGCACTCTCATGGATGTAAGACATCTGTGCTATCTTCCAGTCCTTCTCCCCCAGTTCTGTACGAAGTTCATCGGCCTCCTTCTTAAAATCCCTAGCCTTATTTATCATGAGCACCTTCTCCTCATGCTCTGACTCAAAATTAGCTTCTACAGACTCCTTCGCTATATAAAGAGCACTAATCTCTTCATTCTGTTTTCAGACAACCGCACTTCGATTGCACATTCATATCAATGTTGCCAGAATACAATGCTTCCATTGCATCTGGAGGTGATGACTCTAATGTAGGTACCACTGTAGTAACCGATGTTACCTCTCTTTCTTCCTCCACATCGTTCATCATACTAAGGTATGACGCTATATCCATCTCTCCCTCGGAGTATTCTTCCTCAGAAAAGTATTCCTCTGTCTCCGACTCGAAAATCACTAATGGTACCTCCGCCACTGGCATAGGTACAGGCGCTACTCTGTTCACAGTTTCTTCGCTCACTGTGTGTATATCTCTATACATCAAGCTATCGATCGACATCCTACAATAACACATAACATGTTGATTAGTACATAACACACAATAGTATAATTACAAATCACATTTAATTTATTTAGGGTTACTTTCCATCTTTTAAATCTTTCGGTACTGAGTTTCCTCAATACCTTATTAACTCATTCATCTTAAGTAAATCTCAAGTTTACTTTCTTCGGACTTCTCTTCCTTAACGAGGTTATTAGCCTAAGGTTCTTCCCCCCTTAAGTTTTATAACCTAATGCTTTGATACCAACCTATGACGCCCCCAAATCCGGGTCTCTTCCAACTCGACATATGGTGTTCCACGGTGCTACAGTTCACACAAACATTCAATTGAAATGCATCAAAAGAACGAATATGTCTTATATATATATATATATATATATATTCCAAAATAATACTACCATTCCCCAGGTTCTTTATAACCGTTACATTTGTTCTTGTCATAATATTAAATATTATCATTACAAACCTATACTATTACATAGGTAATCAACAAGTTCGCTTTAGTCTTCACTTTATCCTTGATGAATCCTGAGGTCCATTCGGTCTAAGCTGCATTCATATGGTTCAAGAAAGAGTGAGCATAACAAGCTCAGGAAGTATAACAATTTCATTTTTAAAAGCATGATTGAAACATAGGAATCGTATATCTTCAATAACTGGAAGATAGTTACGAAGTACTATCAATAAATTAAAATAGCATTTCTTTTCCTTCAAAATATTTTACAACAACAATATTCAGCAATACATCAATTCTGGTTCAAGACGTGAACGTCTTATAGTTTCTTTGAAAAGGACAACTCGGCACGAAGTCCGTAAGTCCGGCATATCTTACGAGCACTTCTAGGTGATCAGCTTATAGTACTCTATGTTGATCAACACTTCATCCATTAAACGTGTGTAAGTTTAAGTTGTGGCAACCTCACGTGCCCATCGAATACTCGATGAAAATACATTTGTTTATTAATATTCAGGCTTACCTTGAATCCGTACCAACAATTGGCGTAGGATAGCGTTAGCAATTCTATATTGAAAGACTTGTAAATAAATCAATCAATCTATCAAGATTAGTCTAGCCGAGTTAAAACTGGCTTCGACCCTTTCTTTAAAATCATACATGAATCTCATAATGTGAATCATTTGAAAACAGGGCTAACACGAAGTTTAGACAAGCGTTTAAGAAAAACTTGCCTTCAGTGTCTGCTACAGTAAAATTACGTTTCCTTTGAGTCTTTACAGTCTCTACAACACATAATCACATAACATACCATATTAGGTCATGAATGAACATACGTAGTTTCCTAAAGAATCTTACCCTTCTTCTCAATCTAATCCCGTATTAGATTTGTTATTTATTGGTTCCGGCTTGCCGTCGTTCTTTTACATCATTCTTACCAACTTCTTTCCTTTCTATAACTTAATTGAAATTATTTCATTATCACAACTCGGTTCGAGTTAAATATCCTTCCTCACGGCTTACTAACGTCCTTACGTTATTAATCGGCACTTAAACGGCATTGGTTATGTACACTTATTGTACACCGTTTCTTTTTACTTTCAATTAAATTTCTTTAACCCTAAGTGATCACACTTGAGGATTAGCTGTGACTTAACAATGTTTTATTAAGTCCCTTAGTTCATTGTTAAACAATTTCCATTCAAGCTCTACTTGTAACCAATCTTTACTGTCTAGGTTTTAAGGCTGGCGCTGCAGCGCCAGTGTTGCTTTGTTATGTCGCGCTGCGGCGTCACCTATTAGAGCTTGAAGACTACTGCCTCGGCGCGTATGGTCTTAGTCTTAGTGTTAATTGTCGTATCATGGCAGAGACTCAGGGCCGAGGCTCACTTTACGCCGCATGCGTGACTTACTTTGCCTTGGATCAGCCTTGCCATACCTAATTACTCGATCTGTAAAAAATTTTAACAGTTAACTTTTTATGTGAGATTCCCGGCCTCATAACTTCTTCGTTATAAGTCCGAATTGGCTCGTTCAAGAGCCTACGGTTCACAAATCACATACTCTATGCGTTCATGCAGGAATTTTATCTATTCGACTTTGTTTGCTAAAAATTCACCTATTAGTCCATTTTTAATGAAAACGATAAACGTTCGTGAACGTTCAACGCTCGTTTCTTCGTTCTAAGTCGGAATCCGGCCATTTTTGAGTCCGCAACTCTATAATGCAAAATACAACTTGTCTCTATTGAAAACCAACGTTTCCAAACTCAATAACAAAATTCGACTTCCTTTCCGAGAATTTCACGAATTCGATCATTGTCGTCTAATCGTGTGAATTCCGGCGAACCTTCGTTACTTACGATTTTTAAACCGTTTCAAATGAATTCATTCCGACATACTAACCTCTTGACATACATACTTCATTAACTTATATTCATGATAAGTTATTACTAGTTCATTGTGAGTTTATAACTTATATAAATATAAATTACTTATATTTTCATTACTCATGACTTATATCTTCTTTTCATATGACTCATTATGGTTAATGACTTTTAACCATTCTCCTTACTTCTTATTATCATACTCACTTTATTAATGTAAATATGTTACAAGTTCTTATACATTTATTATAATTTAATAACTTATTTATGATTGAATTACTTATTCATGACTTATACGACTTATTAAGACTTAAGCCCTTTTATTTACCATTCCTTAGCATGCTAGTTATACCAATACCCCCTTCTCTAACAATGAAAGAGAAAGAGAATTATGGTTTATGAATACTTACTCTTTGATGATTACTTGCTTAATCTTTGATCTCCTTCTTGCTTCTCAAAATATGAAAGACTAGCTTTCTAGCTTTTCTAACTTATTCTCTCTAACCAATAAGCTATAAGTTATTGTTGAAAAACTAAAAAGGAAAGTCTAACTTTATATGTGCTTATTCTCTCAACCAAATAAGCTCTCAACTTTATAAGTTGGATGAAATGAAACAACCAAACAAATGAATCCAAGCTTGCTATTTATAGGATTTCCAAGGTTAGGGTAGTTTAGTCTTTTAGGCCACTCCACCTCCTTACAATTCATTACTTTGTGATTAAGTTAACTTGCTCCCCACCTAAACTTGGCCATCACACTTACTTCATCATTAAGTATACTTGTTAATCACATAACTTAGCCTTTAAGTTTACTTGTTTATCACATTGGATTATCCATGGGTTTCCCCATGGGTGTAAACCATTCTATAGCCCATAGTTCATAATTTGGGCCTTTAGCTTAATTAATCTTAAATTATCCATTGGGCTTGCAATTAAACAAATACTTGGGCTTGCACATTAATTCTATTGGACTTTCATGTTAAATCATATTAGACTTGTACATACCACCTAATCCACAAGTCTATTCATAAATGGCTTAAAGCCTTATAACATATACTCTACGTATAATTCTCGTATTCTAACTCGTATATTTATTCATCATATACGATATACAATCATTCATACATACTCGTATAATACCTCGCATCATACTCGTATTCATTACTTCGTAAAATACCTACGTATAATATGATCATCATTTAATTAATTACATTAACTTCTTAACGCTTGATTTTCCTAAGGTTCTCAAATTAAGTCCACAGGCGAAATATTACGTTTTCCATAATTGAAATATTATTGGATATTCCATCTCACCTCGATATTCTATCGTTACGTATTTCTCAGAAGTTCAAAAATAATTGTGACACCCCCAAATTTGGGTACTTCATTTCCACCGAATTTGGTGCTCACTTATCAAATCTATTATATCTAACTACCCATAATCAAAGGATAAAGACATAATTTAAATAACTTAAACAATAACCTCTCCCATTAAAGAGTTACATCATAATCTCAAAACAAATCCCAGGTAATCTAACCTTAAAATTATTACATCAGTTTGTGGAATACATTATAAATAAACAAGACTTAAGACTTCAATTATTTAAATAAACTTTAAACAATTCTTCATCACTTAGACATCTTGCCATTTCCCTTGCTAGTAGATGGATCATCACCTCTTTCAACTTTAGCTGCATTGTTTAATTGCAAGAGTGAGCAAACAATTGCTCACTGACATAAAGAGAGTATAGTAACAACATGAGAGTGAACAATGAATACTGAATGATAAAGAACTTGTTCTACGAATCAAAATAGAAAAAAGGTTCAAACTGTAATTATCTGAGGGTCTTAAGACCACAAACTATGTCCACGGTGTTTAGGTATTATTACCTTAACCTCAACAGTCGTTAGACTGTACAGACTCTTTTTAACGTACTCAGGGAGATCAGCCCTTTGTAGCATGTATTGTGCATAAACATCTAAATGTTACACGTACAAAATCCCCTATGTTAGGGTTGTTCATCTCAGTTTGAATTTAGAATTTCCGCACTAAAGAAAGTTTAGTTTGGAACTAGTTTATCAGTGTTTCTAGAATTTTAGAACACTTATTCAATTTCCATAAATAAAGATTTAATACAAGAATGTATAACTGAACAAGGCTATCAAAGTCAAAGATCGAATATTGACAATATATAACTGAATAAGCATGATATATAAAAATGCAAAGTATTATATTCAAGGAATTAAAACAATTTCCTTTGAACCAATGTGTTAGAACAACATATGTTTTGAATACTAATAACAAGAAATGAGAATGTGAAACTCATTCGATGTAACGAATTAGGTTACATGAGCTTATTCAATCATTTATCAGAATAGAATCAATAGTCTTGCTCAATGACAAATATAAGATTTAGAAACTTGCACATTTATGAAAGTAGAGTTAGAGAACTTGCATAACCATAACAAACCAACTCAATAAAAGTATGGAGTTAGAAGACTTGCCTTGTTTGTAAGCTACATAAATGAAATAATCTCCAATTACACTACACATATCATCGAAATCGCAACAACAATTAATTGTATGAATATTAACTTTAGGGTTTAAACCATCATTTAACCTAGCACCTAACCATGTAGGTTAACATACTTAACGCTTCTGAAATTACCCATTGATCAACATAACTTAGTCGTTCAACTCTATCTTTCGAAAATAACTCATTTGGTTTCATTTTATAACTTATTTAAATAATTATTTCAAATCTTTGTACTTTACATTTCAACACATTAACATATGTTATTATAGTTTATAACATGTTTTAACATCAATAACATACTCACTAAACTAACACAAGTCCGACAAGCCAGACCTACAAACAAGCAGACCTCACTGTCTTAGTTCAGGGTGTGGCGTAGTTGCGCCACACATAGACTTAGAACCTGCAATTGCAAGGCGCCATTTTTTGCCTTAGCACCAGTAGCAATGCTACTGGTGCATGACAGACGCAGACAGCAGTTTCGGCGTAAAGGAACAATGAGCCGTTTTTAGCCCAACAAACACAAATTTCACCCATCAAACGGTGATAACAACATTTGAATTAAATATACAACTATCATAAACATGATTGCTAACATATTCAACCACTTTTCACAATTTAAGAACAACTACAACTATTTTAATTCCTTAATTTTCATGTTTTCTCATGAAAACTCCATTTTTGATAGTCTGTCAAGAAATTGTCACTGTGAACTCACTTCTTGACCAAATCATTCCATTCAATTTACGTTATGATCGTATCTCAATGAACTACCATATGCAAGCATCAATTTACAGTTTTATACACATATTGGACAAGAAATTTGGTACATTCTATGGCTATATTATAAGAACACAAAACACTGTGATTTTCCTTTTCTTTCTAAAACCCGAATTCTCATAAATTTGATAACAGATAACATGTACACATGATAATCAATAGAGTTTTGAAATTCTACAAGAACATGTATACATCACAATTCACGTGATTTCCAAATCATACCAAGAAGATATATTCATATACTACCAAAACTAAAAATAACAATAGGAATAGCTTATACCTTGAACCCTTGATTAGAATGAACAATTAACAACCCTTCTTTTCCTCCAAATTCTCTGTGATTCTCTCTTCCAAGCTCTCTATCTCTCTCTCTCTCTCTCTCTCTCTCAACACTTTGATGCTTTGGTCTTAGAAGAAATAAGACGTGAAGTAGAATAACCCAACTGATGATCGTGGTTATCAGTTAAAAAAACAATGGACGTAAGTTAGAATAAACCAAAGGCCACAAGGCCTTGTTTGGCTACCACAATATTCTCAAACTAGTTTATTATTATATTATTTATATTGCATAGTTACTTTGTGTCACACTCTAATTAATTTAAATAACTTAGTTTAGTTAAGTTAATTAACTTATATAATAATAATAAAAATCTCATTATCATTAAAATTAATAAATAATTATATATATGTGATAACCCTAATTTTTATAAATTATTAAAATAAGAATTTAATAATTAAAATTCTTATTATGAGATATTTTGAGTTGGAGTATGTATATATATGTGCTATATGTTTGAAATATATGGTCTAGTGTGAAGAGAAATATATATTTATATATTGGGAAAGTGAGGTTTAATAGTTAAGTTCACTATTGAAGAAATTAAATGAATTTTGCAATAGATTTTAAATATTTATTGAATTAAATAAATATTTTAATTAATTTATTTATTGAGACAAATATATGGTTGATAAAGTTGTGGTGAATTAATTTAGTAACTAAATTAATTAATGATAAATAAATTGAGTGTTGATAATTTTATCTCAAGGATTTAATTTAAAGAAAATAATTAAATTAAATCAATTGCTTAATATTTAAGAAGATAATTAAATTAAATGAATTGTTTAATTTAATGGAAATAAATAAAATAAATAAAGTGATGTTTCTAAGTTATTAATTAAATTGGATATATAATTATTTAATTATTTATTATAAGCATAATTATAATAGAAATATAATTATAAATTATAAGCTATTAAAATGGGTTACATGTGTGATAAGTGTAACTATATAATATAAATATTATTTAAATAATCTAGTATGAGAATTAGTGTGTAACCAAACGTAGCCTTATGGCTTTTGGTTATTTTAACTGATGTGAGCCTTTTTGTTTTTAACTTGACGTACGTGGGGAAAATGGAGTCGATTGTATATTATGCGTATTATTTTCCTAAATTTGGTGCTCACTTATCAAAAATAATATTATATCTAACTACCCATAATCAAAGGATAAAGACATAATTTAAATAACTTAAACAATAATCTCTCCCATTAAAGGGTTACATCATAATCTCAAAACAAATCCTGTGTAATCTAACCTTAAAATTATTACATCAACATGGAATACATTATAAAATAAAACAAGACTTAAGACATCAATTATTTAAATAAACTTTAAACAATTCTTCATCACTTAGACATCTTGCCCTTTCCCTTGCTAGAGATGGATCATCACCTCTTTCAACTTTAGTCGCATTGTTTAATTGCAAGAGTGAGCAAACAATTGCTCACCGACATAAAGAGAGTATAATAACAACATGAGAGTGAACAACTAATATCGAATGATAAAGAACTTGTTCTACTTAATCAAAATAGAAAACAAGTTCAAACTTTAATTATCCGAGGGTCTTAAGACCACTTAACTATGTCCACTAAGTGTTTAGGTATTATTACTTTAACCTCAACAAATGTTAGATCTGCATGCACTCTTCTTAACGTACTCAGGGGATCAACCTTTGTACCATGTATTGTGCACAAACATCTAAACGTTACACGCATAAAAAATCCCCTATGTTAGGTTGTTCGCCTCGCTTGAATTTAGAATTTCCGCACTAAAGAAAGTTTAGTTTGAAACTAGCTTATCGTTGTTTCTAGAATTTTAGAACACTTATTCAATTTCCATAAATAAAGATTTAATACAAGAATGTATAACTCAAACAAGGCTATCAAAGTCAAAGATCAATATCGACAATATATAACCTCAATAAGCATGATATATATATGCAAAGTATTATATTCAAGGAATTAAAACAATCTCCTTTGAATCAATGTGTTAGAACAATATATGTTTTGAATACTAATAACAAGAAATGAGAATGTGAAACTCATTCGATGTAACGAATTAGGTTACATGAGCTTATTCAATCATTTATCGTAATAGAATCAATAGTCTTGCTTTCAATGACAAATATAAGATTTAGAAACTTGCACATTTATGAAAGTAGAGTTAGAGAACTTGCATAACCATAACAAACTAACTCAATGAAAGTATGGAGTTAGAAGACTTGCCTTGTTTGTAGTAAGCTACACAAATGAAATAATCTCCAATTACCCTACACATATCATCGAAATCGCAACAACAATTAATTGTATGAATATTAGCTTTAGGGTTTAAACCATCATTTAGGTCATAACCCTAACCTAGCACCTAACCATTTAGGTTAACATACTTAACGCTTTTGAAATTACACATTGATCAACATAACTTAGTCGTTCAACTCTATCTTTCAAAACATCTCATTTGGTTTCATTTTATAACTTATTTAAATAATTATTTCAAATCTTTGTACTTTGCATTTCAACACATTAACATCTGTTATTATAGTTTATAACATGTTTTAACATCATTAACATACTCACTAAACTAACACAAGTCCGATAAGCCCCGACTTCGCAAAACAAGCTGCACCTCACTGTCTCAGTCAGTAGGTGTGGCAAGCAATTGCCACACACATAGAGGTTGAACCTACAGAAATCAAGGCCATTTTTTTTTTGGCACTGGCACCAAAGAAATTGCTACCAAGCACACGTATTGCATTTAGACTTAAGAAAGGAATGTGAGCCGCTTTTAGCCCAACAAACACAAATTTCACCCATCAAACAAGTGAAAACAACATCTAAAATAAATATACAACTTATCCTAAACATGATTGCTAACATATTCAACCACTTAACACAATTTAACAACAACTAAAACTATTTTAATTCTCAATTTTCATGTTTTCACATAAAACTCCATTTTTGATAATCTTCTTCCACGAAATCATCACCGTGAACTCATTTCTCGACCAAATCATTCCATTCAAATTACGCTATGATCGTATCTCAATGAACTACCATATGCAAGCATCAATTTACGCTTTATACACATATTGACAAGAAATTTGGTACATTCTAAAGCTATATTATAAGAACACAAAACACCGTGATTTTCAATTTCTTTCTAAAACCCAATTTCTCATAAATTTGATAACGATATAACAACACACATATAATCAATAGAGTTTTGAAATTCTACAAGAACATAATACACACCAATTCACGACGATTTCCAAATCATACCAAAAAGATATATTCATAGAATACCAAAACACAAAAATAAGAATTAGAATAGTTATACCTTAATCTTTTGATTATCGATTTAGCAAAAGATGACAACAAACAATTAACAACCCTTCTTCTCAAATCTCGTCTCAAACTCTCTCAATTCTCTCTCAAGCTCTCTCTCTCTCTCTTCACTCGATGCTTTGGTCTTAGAAGAAAAATAAGACGTGAAGTAGAATAACCCAACCGATGATCGTACTATCGCTTAAAAAACAAAAGACTCGTACTTTATAATAATGCCAAAGGCCACAAGGCCTTGTTTGCTAAACCACAATATTCCCAAACTAGTTTATTATTATATTATTTATATTATATAGTTTTTGTCACACACTTAGTAATTAATTTAAATAACTTAGTTTAGTTAATTTAAATAACTTATATAATAATAATAAAATCTCATTATCATTAAAATTATAATTAATAAATAATTATATATCTAATTTAATTAGAAACATCACTTTATTTAATTTATTTATTTCATTAAATTAAACAATTCATTTAATTTAATTAATTTCTTAAATATTAAGCATTTGATTTAATTTAATTATCTTCTTAAATTAAATCCAACAAATAAAATTATCATTATTCAATTATTAACTAATTTAGTTACTAAATTAATTCATCACAATTCATCAATTATTTATTTTTTCAATAAATAAATTATTTAAAATATTTATTTAATTCAATAAATATTTAAATTAAATTACAAATTTCTCGATCGTTACATCCTTCCTCCTTAAAAGGATTCTCATCCCGTAATCACAACTCAAAAAATTCATTCATTACATTCTTCCTCCTTAACAAGATTCTCATCCCGTAATCGCTATACAAAATCAAGCAAACAATCGAGGATAATTCTTCATCATAACATTTTCAAGTTCCCACGTAGCTTCCTCAAAGATTGTGGTTCCTCCAGATTACCTTAACAGAAGGTATCACCTTATTCCTCAGTACTTGCTCTTTTCTGTCAACAATTTGAACAGGGACTTCTTCATATGTTAAGTCTTTCTCAAACTGTAAGGGCTCATATTCTATAACATGCCTATAATCAGGCTTATATGGTCTCAATACTGAGATGTGGAAAACATTATGGATATGCATTAACTCGAGGTAAGGCTACCTCAGACGCCACTTCGCCAACCCGTCAAGCACTTCGAAGGTCCTATAAATCTAGGGCTCAATTTCCTTTCTTGCTAAATCGAATTTTCCCTTCCAGGAGATACTTTCAAGAAAACATAACTACCAACATCGAATTCTCGATTTTGTTTTGCGTACGATCGACATATTTCTTCCGCTCATCTTGTGCAGCCTATCAATCTTGCTCAAATCACCTCGATGATTTCGACGGTTTGTTGCACCAACTCGACCCAATAGCTAACGCTTCTCCTACCTCATCCCAAAGATAACGAGTTCTCAGATTTTCGTCAGATAACGCTTCGTAAGGCATATGCCAATACTCGCGGATAACTATTATTATATGAAAATTCAACCAATGGTAAATGGTCATCCCAATTTCCTTTGAAATCCATAATACATGCTCGAGCATATCTTCTAGTGTTTGATGGTTCTCTCGCTTTGTCCGCTTGGCTTGAGGATGGTATGTCAGGCTCATTCTCACCGTGTTCCCAAACATTCTTGTAGTCGCTTTCCGTAAATTAGATGTGAAACGTGGATCTCTGTTCTCGACACAATGGACACAGTACACCGTGTCTTGACATAATTTCCTTTTACGCATAGCTTTTGCTAACCGATCTAGGGTAAATCAATCTTGATCGGCAAAAGTGAGCCGATTTCATTAATCGATCAACAATTACCCAAACGACATCATACCTTTGTCGAAGTCATTGAAGTCCTACCACAAAATCCATTGTGATATGCTCCCATTTCCATTCTCGTATCTCTAATCTATTGTAATAATCCGCTTGGCCTTTGATGTTCAAATTTTAACTTTCTCGACACGCTAAGCATTTCGCCACACACTCACCACATCCTCTTCATATTCTACCACCAAAAATGATGTCTAAGATCTTGGTACATTTTCGCATTTCCGGTGAATCGAATATCTTGAGTTGTGAGCTTCACTCAGAATTTCTTCTTTAATTTCTCGGTACTTATGGTACCCAAATTCTCCTTCAAACGAAGTAACCTTCCGAATCGATTTTGAATTTGTTTTCCTCACCTTCACTATTTTTCTCGCTTTATCTTGTCGCAGCTTTTCATCCTCAAGTTGTGCATTCTTCACTTTATCTACCAACGTTGAATCATTTCCTATCCGAACAACTTTTCATCTGATTTCGCTTGATATTTAATTTCCAACTCCATCTTAGCCATTTCCTACACTAGCTTCTCCCGGGGTCACAACAACATTAACTTCTCTCGTCCCTTCTTCCTACTTAAGGCATCAAGAACAACATTCGCTTTTTCCGGATGATAGAAGATCTCGCAATCATAATCTTTGATTAGTTCCAACCATCTTCTTTGTCGATGTTTAAGTCTTTTTTGTAAAGATATACTTCAGACTTTTATGGTCAAGATATATCTCACACCTCTCTCCGTAAAGATAATGTCTCCAAATCTTCGTGGCAAACACTACCGCAGCCCAACTCTAAGTCATGAGTCTGATACCCTTTTCGTAATCTTTTTAATCGACGTGATGCATACGCATAATAACTCGCTCGCTTTCGCATAAGCACACAACCTAGTCCTTTATGCGATGCGCCACTATACACCACAAAATTTCCTCAGATCATCGTGCAATGACAACACAAAAAGAGAACTCAATCTCTTCTTCAATTCATGAAAACTTTCTCACACTTCTCCGTCCAAAACAAACTTAACCGCCTTCCCGTTAAATTCACAACGGGTCGCGATTTTGGAAAATCTTGAATAAAACGCCTATAAGAACTCGCCAACCCTAAGAAACTCCTTATCTCTATCTCGATGTGTCTTCTACCGATCCCAATTTTACTACAAATTTCAACTTTTGATGGATCCACCAAATTCCGCTCTTTATCAATAACATGCCCAAGAAATCGTACATCGCTCCATCCAAAACTCACATTTTGAAAATTTTGCGTACAACTTCTCCTTTCTCAATGTCTCCAACGCCACTTTTAAGTGTTCAACATGTTCTTCCTTGGTCTTAGAATACACCAAGATATCGCCAATAAACACTACCACAAATTTATCTAAGAATGGTTTAAACACCCTGCTCATCAAATCCATGAACGCCGCAGTGCATTGTTAAACCAAATGACATAACCAAAAACTCGTAATGACCATACCGAAGTTCAATGCCGCCTTCTCTGACGCCTTCCGCCTCACCTTCAACCGATGATAACCACTCCTTAAGTCTATCTTTGAAAAATATCTCGCACCCTTCAGCTTGATCAAACAGTCATCGATTCTTGGTAATGGATACTTATTTTTAATCGTAACCTTATTCAATTCTCGATAGTCAATGCAGAGCAAGATCGATCCATCCTTCTTCTTCACAATAACACCGGCGCCCCCCATGGTGATACGCTTCTACCGGATATACTTCTTGTCGAGCAATTCTTGCAGTTGCACCATCAACTCTTTCATCTCTACCGGGCCATTCTCAGATGGTGCCTTAGATATCGGACCTGTTCCTGGTACTAAATCAATCACGAACTCAATTTGTCGATCCGCTAAGACCCGCAAATCGTCTGAAATACGCCTCGCAAAATCTCTTATGACTCCAGATTCTTCTAACTTCGCACTTTTCTTTTGTGTATCAACTATGTAGGCTAAGTATCCTACACATCCTTGTCTTAACAACTTCTTGGCTTGCATCACCGTCAAACAACTTGCTTGTCGAGGTGATTTGCTGCCATAGAACACAACCTTTGACGGAGTCATAAGGTTAACACATTTTCTTTGGCAATCAATCACTGCTCCGTGATTGAATAACCAATCCATTCCCAGTATAACATCAAACTCCCCCAGTCTAATTGGTATCAAGTCTACCCTCATCTCTTGACCCTTTATAACCACTTTACAATTCTTATATACAAATCTAACAGGAATCACTTCCTTATTCGCAATCTCTATACTTAAGGGAAATTCTAATTCTTCCTGGGGCAAATCTAAGTTCTGAGCAAATTCATCTGATATAAATGAACAAGTAGCACCCGAATCAAATAGTACATAAGCATTAATACCATTAATCTAATGATACCCCACACCACATCCTTAGATCGAACAAAGATCCCCGCATCATTATATTGAAAGTTCTTGCAAGAGGGTCGGCTGACCGAGCTGGTCCAAAGATAGTCAATGCACCACCACCATTGTTGTTTCTTTTTCCTCCACTTGCACTCCCCACCGGCTTTTTTAGGACAATCACGAGCCATGTGATCCTTTGAACCGCAGTAAAACATGCCCTTTCTTCTGACTAAAATAGTTCGGGCAATGTGTCCTCCCGACCACAAATTGAAACACACTCGCTTTCCCTTCAAACATACCCCAATATGATTCTTTCCACACGCCGCACAAGCTTCAAACTTTTTCTTCACGACTTCCCCGTTGTCCTCCCGTAGTCGAATTCTCGCTCCATTTCTCTCTCTGGATGGTTACTTCCAACATTACTTCCACCAAATTTTATTCTCGCTATCATTCTTCCTCTTCTTCCGATTTGGTTATACTTGGTCAAGGCATCGCCCACCTTCCGCGATAATTGCCTTTTCCAAAGATAAATTAAATGTATTTAATCGAACATTGAAACCTTGTTATACAGCCGTGGTTTCAACTTGTTCAACCTTCTCTCCTTTACGCTCATCCAGATGACTTGATAAGTGGCAAACCTTGCCAACTCGTTAAACTTCGCAAAGATATTCGCACCGCCATAGTTCCTTGCTTAAGCTCAAGAAATTGCACTTCCAACCGATTCTCGAACTCACTGAAAAGTACATTTCAAAGAACATCTCCTTAAATCTATCCCACGCTATCACCCTTGTCCTCCACTTAACTTTATTTGCTTGCCACCAAGAGCTAGCTTCTGACTTAAGCATAAACGTCATGAACGCAGCTTTTCCGATCTTCGCTAACTCTAGCAACATCAAACACCTTCTCCATTTCCATGATCCAGTTTGGGCTTCCACCGATTCATAGACCCTTGAAACTCTCGCGGTCCAACCGCTTTGAATTCCTTGAAAGTCGTAATTTGAGCTTATGGTTGATTTGCAAGTGCTCCCATCAACAAAGCTACCAACCACGAATCGATTCACGTTGGTCTCATTGTTATTGTTAGTAGACCCTCAGAGGTACTTGCGACGTGGTTGTCTTCTTCAGAGGCATTTTCTCGTTAAAATATACGCTTATTAGTTCATTACTCAAATTCTCGGGTATTCAAGGTTTAACTTAAACATTCCAAAATTGAAGCTTTAACACATTACATCTCAAATAAACTCTAATATTTTATTCATTCATAATGTTTTAAATATACTAAAGATAAAGATATCTCTATAAACATCCACTTTCCTAACTAAACCAGCTTGTGATTACATACTCATACTATCCCTTTATTAATCTCAAAATAAGGGATTCACAATTTATTTACTCGCATAATTAACCACATATTATTATCACTTTTATTTTCTATCTATTCATATTAAGACGTCAGATGGCCTCTCGACGCCTTCTCTTCCTCCATGATACGATACACGTATTCCCCACGATCCATCACAAAACACCATGAAGTCTTCAAACCGAGGTGGGTAATAATGGACTCGATCCTGGCCCTATCAATCGCCGAATTAAAAGCATAATCCATCTCCTTCATCTTGCTTTTCTTCACTGACCTTAGCCTCAAAGACGATCTACACGCTGAGTCGCCTTCATACAAGCATCCTCTCGCTTCTTGCACGCTTAGTTGATTCCTCTTTGAAGTCATCTTTCATCTTCTCCATGTCACTTTCATCTTCTCGCTCACCGCCAATGTGTCTTCATGTCAACCCTTGTATGAACTAGCTCCCATCCCGTGTTTCCAAGTTTTGAGTCAAGTTCCTGAATCTCTACCTCCTTCTGTTCCAATGCAACGTGATGCATCTCTACCATCTCCTTCAGCTCCTCAATATTATCCTGTAACTCTATGTTACGGTCATACAGCATCATACATCTCAAATGATACAGAGTTTGGTGGAAACTCCTCAGATCCTCCTCATCATCATCCTCCTCAGACTATCCTCCTCTGGATCTGGCCATAGCTCATCCTCTCGATCAATCTGCTCCCACACTACGTGAATATCCCGGGGTTCATCATCTCTAGGTACCGAGGTATCACCTCTCTAGCTGGACTGGACCCTCCTTCGTTAGACATCCTATCAACAAAATATTTTAAGTTTTACTTAACATTATCGATACTCATGAAAGCACATAAGTTATTAACACATAGCACATAATGTCTTTTATTGTTTAGTTTCAATGGATGCCTTAATCCATTCCTTAAAACCCGATAAGAGTTAATCACCTCTATGTTTTCTGACTTCTTAAAGGCTACTTCCTAAGGTTTTCCCCACCTAAGGTTCATAACCTAAGGCTTTGATACCAACCTGTGACACCCCCAAATCTGGGTACTTCATTTCCACCGAATTTGGTGCTCACTTATCAAATCTATTATATCTAACTACCCATAATCAAAGGATAAAGACATAATTTAAATAACTTAAACAATAACCTCTCCCATTAAAGGGTTACATCATAATCTCAAAACAAATCCTGTGTAATCTAACCTTAAAATTATTACATCATAAACATTATAAAATAAAACAAGTCTTAAGACTTCAATCAAACTTTAAACAATTCTTCATCACTTGTGACATCTTGCCCTTTCCCTCATAGTAGATGGATCATCACCTCTTTCAACTTTAGTCGCATTGTTTAATTGCAAGAGTGAGCAAACAATTGCTCACCGACATAAAGAGAGTATAATAACAACATGAGAGTGAACAACAAATACCGAATGATAAAGAACTTGTTCTACTTAATCAAAATAGAAAACAAGTTCAACTTTAATTATCTCGAGGGTCTTAAGACCACTTAACTATGTCCACTTGTGTTTAGGTATTATTACCTTAACCTCAACAAAGACTATACATGACAACCCAAAAATTTAACCATGGATCGAACCGATGAGTTACTGGATGGGTAAAACCCATGGGGCGACCCATGGGATGACCCATAGGCATAAGAAGGCCCACTTGGCCACCAAGTAGGGTGGTGGCCAAGTAAACTTGGTGGCTAAGTTGTTAAGGAGGTGGGAATAGTGATTTTAGGGCAAAATGACTATTTTGCCCCTAGCTTTGAAAATCTATAAATAGAAAACTAATTTTTTATTTTTTAGGATTTTGAAAATCCTAGAACTTGAGAGAGAGAGAGAGAGAGCTCGGTTGGGAGAGGAGAAGGAAGAGAATGAGCATGAATGCTCGGATCAAAAGTGATCGAGAATAGAAAAGCTCGCAAATCGCCGGCTTTGTATAACGGAAGAGAAATAAAGAAGAACGGTAATCCAAACCCTAGTTTCTTCTAATATTTTCTTTAAGTTTAATATGTTTAAAACATAACTTAATGAGAATAAGGAGTAAAAGATGTTAGTAATGATTTCATATGGTTGAAATCATGAGAAAATAAAGAAATAAGAATAAGAAGTTTAGTTTGTAAATTTCTTAAGAAAGTATAAGATTCGTGAGGATTTTGAGTGATCCGAATGAATATTATGAATGAGTAGGTGAATTAAGTAAGGAATGGTGTTCTATAACATCAAATTCCAAGAAAAAGTAGAATCGTAATCCAAAATATCGATTAAAATAAAGAACGAACGAAGAGCGCGAAGAACACAAAGAACGTTGTTGATGGACAAATTTAAAACCATCATAGTGTAATTGTTGTTGATGGACAAGTTTAAAACCATCGCGTATAAGTTAGATGCTTATTTCTTGGTTAGGAACGGTAGAAACGTTCATGAAGAACAGATTAAAACTAAGCTATAACGAAGTTATGGCAAAAAATTTAATAAAAGAAGAACGAAAATTTGAAAGTTAGTAAATGAACCCGAACGTGTAGGGTTTCATAAGAATGTAAAAGAACGTATAAAACATGAGTCGTGGACTCAAGAACGAATGAATTCCGAGTTCGGATGACCGAATTACAGAAAAACGAGTGAAGAACGTTAAAAGCGTAAAAATGAATGAAGGGTTAAGATTAAGCCAATTGAATGGCATGTTAACAGATTCAGAATGAAGTTCTGTCTGAGGCATATTAAAGTACGTAAGATAAGGAAGAAAATGGCTTTGGAACGACCTCGTTCCGAGTTATAACGAAGAAGTTATGAGATTTCGAAATCAGCGTCTCAAGCTTGAAAAAGACTTAGAAAATTTTTCTAGGGTTTTAGCTCGTAATAGCCATGGCTAGCTCGAGCCTCGAGTCTTAATAATTAGGCGTGGCGACGAGAGAGATAACAAAGGGTTTGGCGTCGCAGCCTGCACTGGAGGAAGAAGGAGGCGTGAGGTCGGCCCACAAATACGAGAAAGAGAGAAGGCATGGCGCTGCCTTGGCAATGGCCAAAGGTCAGGAAATACCAGAAATGAGATTTTAATTGCTCAAATTCTCGGGGGATGTGCAAGAAAGAAGTATGAGCATAATGTTCAACTAATGTAACACTTAGTCAAGTGTTTTAAAACTTTAATAAAGGTTGAATGAAAAGATTAAACGAGATTTAAAAGATAAAGAATGTGGACGCGAGTTACGGAACCGATGTCTGGGGACCGTAGGCGCGATAAACGAACGTGAGGGATTGCTATGGTTGTGATTCCTTAGACATTGGTTGACAATGTTAATGTATAACATTTTGATGTTATGACATAGCATTGAGAGATGAATGTAAAACATTTAGACGATGTGAAAACAACGTTGTTGCGATGAACGATCGGTCTTAGCATGCAGCGAACCGTATGGCTTTGACATTAAGAAAGAATAATGAACATGGGGTTCATGGGATGGATAATGATTAAAAGTGATTAAAACCTTGAGTAAAGGTTGAATGAGAGATTAAGAAACGAGCAACATGAACGTTGAATACATAAACGATCCTCGTAAATCGTATTCACGTCGGACGAACGTTCTAACTATACCCTGGTTGTATGACTTAGACGTAGGTGAAGGTAGTAAGTTCATATGAAATGTTTAACGCTATAACCTCATAGTATTGACATTGAACGATCGTTCCGAGTATACAAAATATTGTATGACTTAAACGATAAGAAATGAATTCTGAGATATGGCAATTACTTGCCAGAAAGCCATGAGGAATAAGAAATTAACTTAACGAACATTATAATTTAATAGTTCGTATAAGTTAAGAGAAATTTAGGTTGAGGTACAATCGTAGCCTTTGATGGTTGACATATGGGAGCTGGGCTAAACAATTCCTTCAGAGAGCGAAGGTATATACAAAACTGGCAACCGATCTAACTCAACGTGATGGCGGTGTGTAGGCGAGAGGCGAGGAACTTGTTTGTTAGTTGTTTGTGGGAAACCACTCAGAGTACCATATGGACTACTAGCAGAGAA
The DNA here is from genome assembly GCA_020205605.1 of Panax ginseng. Taxonomy (NCBI): domain Eukaryota; kingdom Viridiplantae; phylum Streptophyta; class Magnoliopsida; order Apiales; family Araliaceae; genus Panax; species Panax ginseng. Next base: position 50,324,989 of record CM035143.1, on the reverse strand, counting down.
GCGATGTGTACTGAGTCCTAGAGAAGTATACGAAGAAGATAAGAATGTGAATCATCAAAAATGATGAACATGTTGAGTAAGACATCTCCGTATATCATAAAGCCGTAAAGCGGTAAAGAAAGTTGGTCGCGTAAACTTAGTTGTAAGAACGTGAACCTTAAGAAGTAAAGTTAAGTAAACCAATGTGTAAGTCAAGTATATGACTAATTGGTGCATTTGTTATGTCCTTATGTGTTATAGGGATTGGAATGAGCAGTTCAGCGTAAGTTGTAGCTGTGCGTAAGGCAAGTTTCCTAACTTCATTCATATTTTTAAATGAATGCTAGTTTTTAAAACTTCTCAGATGTTGAACTTGAGAAGTTCTGTCTATGTGCGAATGTGTGATATTTGTACAAGGTGGTAGAACGTATGAGGCCTTGTGCCACAATGTGAACACTTTTATGTTTTTATGATATAAACTATTCTATGATTGAACTGCTCAATACAAGTATGCTCGGTTTATACATGAACCGTTACTGTTAAGTCTGTGCTATTGATTCTAGCCAGACAGAATGAGTATGAAAGATAGTAGAGAATGAAAGTATTTCAAAGTGAATGTGACTAATGTTTTAAAATGATAGGAATCAAGACTATTCCTATTATTCAAGCTTCTTCGTAACCTTTGTTCAGTTATTGAAGTCTGAAAAGAATGTTTAAATTCTTGAAGTTGTTTGTTCAATTGTAATGACTTGCTGGGCAATTGAATGCTCACACTTGCTTTAAATGAAAAATATTTTCAGCGAACGATGTCAGAAGAACTTAAGGATCCCGTATAGATCAAAGTTGTGTATCCAGATGAAGTGCCATTCAGAATATGAATGAGCGAGAAGATCAAGTGAAGACTTGTGATGTAGAAAGCAAAAAATTAAACTATAGACTAGTTTAATGAACTGTATGTATCCTTGGTGGCGGATAAAAGTCACTCTTGTAAGATGAAAGGAATAATGTAATTATCATTATTTGTAATGAGAAAGGTTATAAGGTCTTAGAACCTGGGATTTGAGAATATATGTTATTATATTTCAGTATATAATGATGTATGTTGGATGAATGATGTACTCATGACGTACGAAATCCGGGTGTGAAGAAAGACCGGATTTCGGGGCGTTACATAATCTGGGGACAAAATCTTTATAAGGGGGGAAGAATGTAACGACCGAGAAATTCGGATCTTATTGTAAAATGATTTTATTAAGTTAAATAATAATAAAATCATATTCCATGTGTTATCAAGATGGTTGTCATTGTATAACCTATTGATGCTAGAATATCGTAGGATTTGGGCTACGTGGATGAATTAAAGTGTTTGAATTTCCAAGATGAAAATAAAAGTTTTCCGAGAAATTTTTCGAAAAACACTATTCATCGGTATTTGCTCGGGATATAATTTTAAGTTTTCGAGAAATACGTAATGATGGAATAACAAGGTAAGATGGATTATGTAATAAAAATCTAGTTATGAAAAATGTAATAAATCGCTTGTGGACTTAATTTATAAATGTTAAGTAAAGCGAAGTGTTAAGAAATAAGTAATAATGGTATGATACGTTGGTATTGTACAAAGTAATGAAAAGCAGTATAATACTGAAGTATTATACGAGTTAGTATGAATGATGAAATACCGTATATAAATTCTATAAGAATTAGAATACGAAAATACATCAAGAAATGTTAATGGACTTGGATGATTGATTAATAATTAGGGACAAGTCCAAATGAATTAAAGGGAGAGGCCCAACTATTATTAATGAACCAATAAGTATTTATTAATGCAAAGCCCAAAGGATTTATTAATCCGAGCCCAAAACTAAAGTCCAATAAATTGGTTGACCCATGGGGCAAACCATATTAATATGGTTGAATGTGTGGTGATCAAGTGATGTGGTGATCAAGTAAGTGTGATGATCAAGTAGGAGTATTGACCAAGACTAAAAAGTAATGACCAAGTGTAGGATTTAAGTTGTGCCTTGCAAGTAATGAATAGTAAGGAGGTGGGATGTTTTAAAGACTAAACTACCCTAACCTTGGAAATTCTATAAATAGAAGAAGCTTGCAAGCCATTTGTTGGTTGCTCAAATAATCTAGACATCACAAAGTGCTTAAGTGTTAGAGAGATTAAGTTGCAAATAAGTCACTTCCATAAGCCAAGAAAAGAAGAAGCTACTTATCAAAGACTTCTAAAGTAAGTCTTCTTCTCCAAATATCTTCTATCTCTATCATGATAGGATGATAAGAAAAGTGGGATTAAGAAACATGAATGAGTAAGTAATGAACTTAAGCCAATTAAGTTGGTAATAAGTCATTTAAGCTAGCATGAGTTATAAACTTATGTGAAAATAATATGAACTTGTAAGAAGTTTATTAAGAGAAATGAAATGAATGTAAAAGAACTTATATGATTATATGTATCATGTATACCTAAGTTAAGTTATATGTTGAGAACATATGAGAAATGATGGTTAAGAAACTTTAATTGTCATAAGTCATAAATAATCAAATCTTAAGTAGTTTATAATTTGACAAGTTATGAGCTCTTGAAAAATAAGTCCAAAAATCCAACCATGAATATAAGTTATTGTATTAAAGATGTTAAAATGTTCACATGATGAATGGAAGTCATTTGTAATGTTGAACAAATTATAAGAATGAAGAATTGCCGGAATTTGCACGATTGGACGATAAACGTTGAATACGTAAAATTCTCAGAATGAAAGTCAAATTTTGTGTTGGATCACAAAACCTTTGTTTTCCAATAGAGACAAGTCATAATTGGCATTTAAGAGTTGCGGACTCGAAAATGACCGGATTCTGACTTAGAACGAAGAAACGAGCGTTGAACGTTCACGAACGTTTATCGTTTACGTTAGAAATGAACCAATAGATGAATTTTTAGCAAACAAAGTCAAATAGATAAAATTCTTGAATGGTCATGTAGAGTATGTAATTTGTGAACCGTAGGCTTTTGAACGAGCCAAGTCGGACTTATAACGAAGAAGTTATGCGTCCGGGAAGTTCACAAAATTTCAAAACTGAAATTATTATCTGGTGCACAGAGTTGGTGCCGCGGCGCCAACCCTAGGCAAAAAAGACCAGCCCGTGCAATGCACGAAAGCGAATCGAAAGCATCTTGCAGAGAGTTCGCCGCATGACGAACCTTAGTTCAATAAAGTAGCACTTGCATGCCGCCAAGTCTGGGTCGGAGATGTATAAGGCTCATGTTGCAACACCTACGAGATGTAAAATATAAATCTGGCGTCATGCCGCAGGTCTCGAGAACAAAGATAGTAAGGAAATTTTCTAAGTGCAAAGAAAAGAAATGGAAGTAAACATAACTTAAGGGAGGTAATGTAACATTGTTAAATTTTGTTAAACCTTAAGGAATGTAATGTAAAGGTTAAGATAGCCTAGTCAAATATAAATGCAATGGTAAATGACAAACCGGAACGAATAGTAATTGAATCTAGTACACAATTAGATTGAAATAAAGAGTATGATATAGTTATATACATACTTGATTATATGTGACCTAATGTAAGGCATTATGTGATCATGTATTGTAGAGACTTGAACGACTTGAATATAAAGTTAAAACACCGTAGCAGACGCTAAAGGCAAGTATTCTAAATCTTGTTTCACTCAATCAACAAGTTTTTGATGTTCAGGTATTCTTTCACATGAATTGAGATATGTTGAAGTTAAAGTAAGTTCCTTTGGCTAGACTTGAAATATTGATAATCTAATCATGTATTGTCAATGGTTGCTATCTTTTGTCAACTACTTGTATGGTTTTCAACAGAAGACTGAAATGTTAAACAAATGTTTGGTCGGTAAAACGACAGGCACGTGAGGTTGCCAAATGATTAAACGTACATACGTTTAACGGATGTAGTGTTGATCAACATAGAGTACAATAGGCTGATCACCTAGAAGTGCTCGTAAGTAATATCGGGCTTACAGATTTGCTTTTGGGTTGTCCTTTTCCAATAAAGAATGAATACTCGAGGTCTCTCACCGGAGTGAATGTTTTATTAATACTGTTGTTATTGTAAAACATTTTGAAAGAAAAGATGAAGTGCTATTTTGAATTATCAATAGTACTTCATAACTATTGTTCAGATTATCGAAGATATCTGATTTATATATATGTCAAGCATGTTGTTATTAAATTGTTATACTTGTTGAGCTAGTTATGCTCACTCTTGCTTGAACCATATGAATACAAACTTAAGACCTAACGTCCAAGGATCGAGGAAGAGATAAAGGAAAAGCTAAGGCAGATTTCTAAGCTGTTTTGTAATAGTATAGGTCTATTATTGTAATGTAACTGATATTATGCCACAGAACCTTTCTAATGGGTTTAGAACTTGGGAAATATAAATATTACTTTAAATATATAGAGGGTATATTCGTTCTTTAAGACTTTTCAATTGAATGAATGTATGAATGTTATGCAAAGATATAGCACCATCCGCTCGTCAGGTTGGAAGATACCCAGATTTGGGGCGCCATAAAGATGAACTCTTCTTAACGTACTCGGGGATCAGCCCTTTGTAGCATGTATTGTGCACAAACATCTAAATGTTACACGTACAAAATCCCCTATGTTAGGGTTGTTCATCTCAGTTTGAATTTAGAATTTCCGCACTAAAGAAAGTTTAGTTTGTAACTAGTTTATCAGTGTTTCTAGAATTTTAGAACACTTATTCAATTTCCATAAATAAAGATTTAATACAAGAATGTATAACTGAACAAGGCTATCAAAGTCAAAGATCGAATATCGACAATATATAACTGAATAAGCATTATATATATATGCAAAGTATTATATTCAATGAATTAAAACAATCTCCTTTGAACCAATGTGTTAGAACAACATATGTTTTGAATACTAATAACAAGAAATGAGAATATGAAACTCATTCGATGTAACGAATTAGGTTACATGAGCTTATTCAATCATTTATCAGAATAGAATCAATAGTCTTGCTCAATGACAAATATATGATTTAGAAACTTGCACATTTATGAAAGTAGAGTTAGAGAACTTGCATAACCATAACAAACTAAATCAATGAAAGTATGAATTTAGAAGACTTGCCTTGTTTGTAAGCTACACAAATGAAATAATCTCCAATTACCCTACACATATCATCGAAATCGCAACAACAATTAATTGTATGAATATTAACTTTAGGGTTTAAACAATCATTTAACCTAGCACCTAACCATGTAGGTTAACATACTTAACGCTTCTAAAATTACCCATTGATCAACATAACTTAGTCGTTCAACTCTATCTTTCGAAAACATCTCATTTGGTTTCATTTTATAACTTATTTAAATAATTATTTCAAATCTTTGTACTTTACATTTCAACACATTAACATCTGTTATTATAATTTATAACATGTTTTAACATCATTAACATACTCACTAAACTAACACAAGTCCGACAAGCCCCGACTGCAAATAAGCGGAGACCTCACCGTCTCAAGTTGAGGTGTGGCAATTGCATACCAATACACATAGACTTGAAACCGCCTGCAATGCGTCATTTTTTGCCTTGGCACCAACGCAATTGCACATTTCTTTTCTTTAAACAGACGCAGACCCGGCGAAGGAGCGATGCCGCTTTTAGCCCAACAAACACAAATTTCACTCATCAAACGGTGATAAACATGTAAAATAAATATACAACTATCCTAAACATGATTGCTAACATATTCAACCACTTTGCATAATTTAACAACAACTACAACTATTTTAATTCCTTAATTTTCATGTTTTCTCATGAAAACTCCATTTTTGATAGTCTGTCCAGAAATCGTCATTGTGAACTCACTTCTTGACCAAATTATCCCATTCAATTTACGTTATGATCGTATCTCAATGAACTACCATATGCAAGCATCAATTTACAGTTTTATACACATATTGGACAAGAAATTTGGTACATTCTATGGCTATATTATAAGAACACAAAACACTGTGATTTTTCTTTTCTTTCTAAAACCCGAATTCTCATAAATTTGATAACAGATAACATGTACACATGATAATCAACAGAGTTTTGAAATTCTACAAGAACATGTATACATCATAATTCACGTGATTTCCAAATCATACCAAGAAGATATATTCATATACTACCAAAACTAAAAATAACAATAGGAATAGCTTATACCTTGAACCCTTGATTAGAATGAACAATTAACAACCCTTCTTTTCCTCCAAATTCTCTGTGATTCTCTCTTCCAAGCTCTCTCTCTCTCTATCTCTTTCTCTCTCTCTCTCAACACTTTGATGCTTTGGTCTTAGAAGAAATAAGACGTGAAGTAGAATAACCCAACTGATGATCGTGGTTATCAATTAAAAAAAACAATGGACGTACGTTAGAATAAGCCAAAGGCCACAAGGCCTTGTTTGGCTACCACAATATTCCCAAACTAGTTTATTATTATATTATTTATATTGCATAGTTGTGACGCCCCCAAAATTAGGTATACATCACCCATTCTGAGTCGCCAGATACATGGTACAAAATTCAAATACAACTTCATTTATACAACTGTTGAGCTGTCGTATAGAATATGACCATAGTTAACTATGAGTTTTAATACAAATGTATGTAACTCTCATGGTGCTTCGACCACAACCTTACAATGGTACTTTACATAAAAGTATAGTCAAAAACTATTTTAGAAATTAAAATCTTTGTGAAGTGCTCAAGGAAACCTTCGTACATGGGAGGCCATGCGTCTAGGTTATAATCAATATCATATGGCCACAGAATTATCCTTGGTTGACCCAATAGACCCCAAAGAAAAACAAGAAGATTACTATCATTTTCTTTCCAATGGTGAGTCTTCTCTTCACATATAACTATCTCCACTGTCTCCAAGTGAATATTATATTTCAAATAAACTCCAAGATCATATAAGTAGTGCCCGTATACAGGTTATTCCAACAGAATAATAAATAATGATAATATCCTTTACGAGTACGACAATTATATCCCCTACTTTAAAAAGAAAAGTATTCCGACTTGTAGGGCGGGAATATACTTGAAGAAAACTTGCACTACGCTCAAAGCTTTCTTAAACTCTAAAGAAATACGTTCAACATTATAGAAGAAGAACTCTCTCTATAGTTTCTCTCTCTAGTATCGAGAAATTAAGTAAAAATAATGAAGGAATGAGCTTCTATTTATAGAAAAATGGATACGCATAGTAATTAACTCATGAACGGTCCAGTATTGATTTACTTTAAATCTAATCGGTCCATATTTAAAGTAAAATCTTTTAAATAAAATATAATATATTCGATTTATAATCTAATAAAACGAATAACTTTATAAAAGATTTTACTATGCAAATACTATATCTGTACTATGTATAATAAAATATAATATATTCTAATTATTGTCTAATAAAATGTATAACTTTATAAAAGTATTACATTTTATATAAAAAATTTTACTATGCAAAATATTATGCACAATAGAATATAATATATTCTATTTATAGAATAACTTTATAAAAGTATTCTATTTTATATAAAAAAAGTTTTTCTGTTTTATTACATTAATAATACCAATAAAACAAAATTGAGTGACTTATCACATAAGCATCAATAACGTGCTATTTACAAAAATAGAAAAAAAAATTGAATACTTTTATTTCATAAAATTCGGGGTCTCACAATCACCCCTCCTTATGAAATTTAAGCCCTCGAAATTTACGTGCGATACTGATATTGAAGAGATGAGAATACCTTGCTTTCTTTTCGGATTGTACCTTCCCTGTTATATCCTCTGTATCATGATTTTTTTCATTGCTCATCTCCTGTATTTCAGATATCATTCTAGAATATATCTTCAAAACAAAAGTTAATTGACATATCATAATTTGTCAACTTATCAAGTAAACAATTTCAGCTTAGGTAAGTCACACACTAGCGAAGTATATAACTCGTCTCTCCCCTCCTAGTTCTAGACTCTTATCTCCGCCAGCGACCATATCCCTAAGCTCTGATACCAAATGTGACTCTAATCCTTTTACTTGGATAGCACCTCACATTGATACCTATCAGCTTGCCACCGAAAGACGGTGTCCCCTACGGAGAGTCTGGCTTCAGTGCATTCCAAGACTTGGAAGTCACCAGCGAGAGGCTCGGGGCTCTTCACACTTATGGCTCTGATACCAAATGTGACGCCCCCAAAATTAGGTATACATCACCCATTCTGAGTCGCCAGATACATGGTACAAAATTCAAATACAACTTCATTTATACAACTGTTGAGCTGTCGTATAGAATACGACCATAGTTAACTATGAGTTTTAATACAAATGTATGTAACTCTCATGGTGCTTCGACCACAACCTTATAATGGTACTTTACATAAAAGTATAATCAAAAACTATTTTAGAAATTAAAATATTTGGAAAGTGCTCAAGGAAACCTTCGTACATGGGAGGCCATGCGTCTAGGTTATAATAGATATCATATGGCCACAGAATTATTCTTGGTTGACCCAATAGACCCCAAAGAAAAACAAGAAGATTACTATCATCTTCTTTCCAATGGTGAGTCTTTTCTTCACATATAACTATCTCCACTGTCTCCAAGTGAATATTATATTTCAAATAAACTCCAATATCATATAGGTAGTGCCCATATACAGGTTATTCCAACAGAATAATAAATAATAATAATATCCTTTACGAGTACGATAATTATATCCCCTACTTTAAAAAGAAAAGTATTCCGACTGGTAGGGCGAGAATATACTTGAAGAAAACTTGCACTACGCTCAAAGCTTTCTTAAACTCTAAAGAAATACGCTCAACATTATAGAAGAAGAACTCTCTTTATAGTTTCTCTCTCTAGAGTTTCAGTAAATTCGTAAGAAATAATGAAGGAATGAGCTTCTATTTATAGAAAATGGACTGTATAGTAACTAACTCATGAACGGTCCAGATTGATTTACTTTAATCTAACGGTCTATATTTAAAGCAAAATCTTTTAAATAAAATATAATATATTCTATTTATAATCTAATAAAATGAATAACTTTATAAAAGATTTTACTATACAAATACTATTCAGGCACTATGCATAATAAAATATAATATATTCTAATTATTGTCTAATAAAACAGATAACTTTATAAAAGTATTCTGTTTTATATAAAAAGATTTTACAATGCACAATAGAATATAATATATTCTATTTATAGAATAACTTTATAAAAGTATTTTGTTTTATATAAAAAGTTTTTCTGTTTTATAACATTAATAATACCAATAAAACAAAACTGAGTGACTTATCACATAAGCATCAATAATCAATACCGAGCTATTTACCAAAATAGAAAAAAATTTGAATACTTTTATTTCATAAAATTCGGGATCTCGCAATAGTTACTTTGTGTCACACTCTAATTAATTTAAATAATTTAGTTTAGTTAATTTAAATAACTTATATAATAATAATAAAAATCTCATTATCATTAAAATTAATAAATAATTATATATCTAATTTAATTAGAAACATCACTTTATTTAATTTATTTATTTCTATTAAATTAAACAATTCATTTAATTTAATTAATTTCTTAAATATTAAGCATTTGATTTAATTTAATTATCTTCTTAAATTAAATCCAACAAATAAAATTATCATTATTCGATTAACTAATTTAGTTACTAAATTAATTCATCACAATTCATCAATTATTTATTTTCTCAATAAATAAATTATTTAAAATATTTATTTAATTCAATAAATATTTAAATTAAATTACAAATTTCTCGATCGTTACAATAATTTCCGAGCAGAAATGCGTGAATAGTATTTTTCAAAAAATTTCTCGGAAAGCTTTTATTTTTGTCTTGGAAATTCAAACACTTTAATTCTATCACGTAGCCAAAATCCTACGATGTTCTGACATGTTTAGGTCATATAACGACCTTCAATTAGCTTGCTCCCATAAATAATCAATTAAATTCATTTAATCATTATAATTAAATAAAATTTTAATTCTTCTAAAAATTTGATTTTCTCGGGCGTTACATTTATGTTAATCCGATCCAAATTATTTTGGTACAGACTCTAATTTATGACTGAGTAGAACAACCCTAGAAATAGGGATAATTATATTGTCAGGCAACTGACAAATGTTGTAAAGATACAACATGAAGATGATGTTACGTGTAACATGGAGTACTGTTAGACTAATCCCTTAATGATACTATGTGGAGAGTTCACAATCTTTGTGACTGTTGAACATTGTTGCTTTCCAAAGGCACTACGAGGTCTAGAAGGTGGGTTGAATAGATCCTTTAACAAACTTTTCTTTTAAAAAATTATTATCAACTTATAAATTAAGCAGGTTAATTTATGCGCATCAGAATGACCCCTTCAAAGATTTAAGAGAATCAAAGTTCTAAATTTAGCACATAAATAAAATTAAGTCACAAATAAATATAAAAGACGTTACAGAATGGAAGTGTAGAAAATAAAGAAGACACCGAGAATTTTAAGGGGTTCAAAGAAAAATATTCTAGTTCACTTTTCTACTCTTCGAGTAGGTATAATCCAATAAAGATGATTGATCACTAAGATCTGTTCACTAAGATCAATTACAACGACTGAATCACTAAGATTCTTTCAAGTCACAAAGACTTGGAACAAGTCACTAAGACTTGATTACACAGGTTACTATGATCTGAACAATCACTAAGAGATAGATTGAGTAGGAGATGTTGCTAAGTGACTTTAAGTTCAACAATTAAAAACTTAGCAGCATAACAAGTAGTTCTAGAATCGTAGATTAGAGTTCTTGAGAGTTAGGCAACAGTTCAACTTGTATATTTCGCGATCATTACTGTTAGAGTGCCTCTTATAGACGTCCTTAAGATTGTCCCGTTGGAAAATTGTGGTTGCTCATTTAATGTTTTGATCCTAGAAGATCTCTTATTGTTGACTTTTAGAAAGGATGTGTCAGCTTGCTTTTGTCTGTGATATGTCACATCAGACTGCTACAATAACATTCATATGAGTTACTATCACTTCACCGAAATAACTATTAGACACAATTCGATCGGATATAAATGACTATTTGTGATGCCCCCAAAATAGATATACATCGCCTATTTTGAGTCGCCAAATACATGGTACTGAATACAAATACAACTAATTATACAACAGTCGTGTAAAAATACGACAAAATATATGATGTGAGTTTTAATACAAATATTGTAATCTAGACAATATCCATACTCAAAATAAGTCCTCAATACATTTATTAACACACTATTTCACAGAATAGTGAGGACTACTAATGCTATCCTCTGGATCATCACTCCATTCCCCGACTAGTCCCTGTTACGTTCTCATTTCCTGAAGAGAACAATGAAAGCAAAAGGGGTGAGCTCAACTAGCCCAAGAAGAAATATTATGACTAAGATAATGCGAGATAAATTATCATTAGCCTTCAACAAATGTTAAACCGATAAAATATAACAAACATCAAGTTTAATCTGCGGTGGAACAAGCAATCCATTAGAAAGAGTCAAGTAGGGAATAAAATCTACTATCTTCTATGATTTAAAAGGTTTTCATCACTTTTATCATTTGGGACTCAACAATAAATAATCCACATCATCGAATCACCCCGCACTACTGACCAAGGATATTCTTTAGTATCACGACCACAATTATCCATGCACTACTGGGCAAGAATATTTGTGTATTCATTAATGGTCATGATCATGCCAATAACGGTCCATCAATGCACTACGGGCCAATGAGGACTTTTACCACATCATTTATAACATTACGGTCATGATTACAAGAATAATCCACAATCATAATCATACTGAAGTCCATCTATGCACTACAGGCCACAGATGACTTTCAAAAAATATAAACATGAGGATGATGACAATGATATAAGAATTCAATAAAAATAAGTTCAAGAATTAATTTATTCAGGAACTAATAATGTCCAAATTGTCAACATGATACTTCTTTATAGAGTAAAATTCAAGAATGCTCAGAAGAATATTTTCATGAAAAGAAACTGGATGAAGCGCAAATATCAAGAATATTCCACTAATTTCATGAAGTATAGAAGTCAAAACTTTAACCAACTGAGTATAATAAGGAATGGAATAACAAAAGAAATCACCAGGCATGCGATAGAGCCGCATGCATAACGAGTTATTCCAATGTAATAATAAATAACGGAACCAGTCATGCAGTACGCATGCATGTGATATTCCAACAGAATAACAAAGAATGGAACGTGTCCAACAGAAACGCATGATAGGATATTCAAATGAATAATAAAGATGGAATCGGTCCGGCGTAAAAGCATGTAGATAAGATATTCCAATGAAATAATAAAGAATGAAATAACGAAGAATTTCACCAAGTATAGGGTAGCAGCGTGTATCTGAGTTATTCAAATGAATAATAAATAATGAAATAACAGAATTCTTTTCATTAATACAAAAAAAATTATACCCCCTACCGTAAAAGAAAACTGAATATAAGAGTAGGGAAGTAGCAGAATACTTTTCTATAGTTTCTTTATAATTTCTCTCTCTAGAGTTTCAGTGAATTCGTAAGAAATAATGAAGGAATGAGCTTCTTTTTATAGAAGAATGGACTACATAGTAACTAATTCATGAACGGTCCAGATTGATTTACTTTTAAACGGACGGTCCAGATTGATTTAATAAAATATTCTAATAAAACAAAATCTTTTAAATAAAATATAATATATATTATATATATATTATTTATATATATAACATATGCTCCTTTTATACATTCACGGGGTAGAACCCCGTGATTTCCCAACCCTCCCCAATAACAATCATCAAATATATTATATATATATATATATAATCAATCATCATCATATATATATATATATATATAATTATTACAAAACCCACCAAAAACAACTCCAGTGAAAACATCAGCCAACATCCTGCTTCAATTTTAAATGTGGGCCCCATAGTGGGCCCCCACCTTTTATTATATAAAATAATTTTCTACCAACTATTTTGAAAAATGGGTAAATGGGGGGTCCATATAATAATCAAAATTGACAACAATTACTATAGCAATAATTGAATAAAACTGAGTGACTTCTCACGTAAGCATCAATAATCAATACCGTGTGCTACTATGCAATCACGCGACATTCTTTTTTTAACACCGAGGTGTTTCAACAGATTAAAGGTAAAACTTCCATTGAGTTATTTTCATAAAGTATTTTTGTCGTTTTCTCGATCAAACAATAATTCCGTTGTGGGGTCCACCAATGATTGTGCGTTGTATTTATATTCCCCTGTTAAAACGAATATTCCCCACCAATCGAATATTATATAACAACTTGCGTACTTTGCAAAATTTATAAATATTACCCACAACTATAACATTATATCATATTCATTCCATAATATTCAAAATGATATTTATAGAAAATTCATCTTTATTTATAAAGTTGGGGTCTTACAACCTCCCTTCTTATGAAATTTCACCCTCGAAATTAGGGTGCGTGCACGGTATGTCGAAGAGGTAAGGATACCTTGATTTCATTTCAGATTCTAACTCCCAAGTCATTTCCTCAATATCGTGGTTTCTCCATAAAACTTTGACTTGAGGTATAACCTTGGAACGTAGAATATGTTCCTTCTTATCCAAGATTTGAACAGGAACCTATTTATACGTCAAATCTTCCGCTATTTCGTCCGGTTCTAACTCAATAATGTGGTTCAGGTCTTCCACATATTTACGTAACATGGATATGTGAAAAACGTTATGAACACGAGACATACTTGGCGGTAAAGCGAGTCTATAGGCCACAGTTCCTACTCGATCGAGGATTAAAAATGGGCCGATGAATCGAGGATGGAGCTTTCCTCTCTTTTCAAATCTCGTAACTCCTTTCCATGGAGCAACACGTAACAACACATGATCTCCTATATCGAATTCCACATCCTTTCGATGAAGATCAACATAACTCTTTTGTCGATCTTGTGAGGTTTATACATTGCTGGATCGTTTGAATCTTTTCCGTAGTCATACGTACCAACTCTGGTCCCAACAACGTTGCTTCACCCACCTCATCCCAGCATATTGGAGAACGACACTTTCTTCCATACAACGCTTCGAATGGAGCCATGCCAATACTTGCTTGATAACTGTTGTTGTAGGAAAACTCCACAAATTGTAAGAACTTGTCCCAACTTCCATTGAAATCAAGGACACAGAGTCTTAATAGATCTTCAAGAGTTTGAATCGTCCTCTCCGACTGCCCGTCCGTCTGAGGATGATATGCCGAGCTAAATCATAAATCCGTGCCCATAGCTTTTTGCAAACTAACCCAAAATCGTGAAGTGAATCTTGAGTCTCGATCAGAAACTATGGATACTGGCATACCATGCAGTCTTACAATCTCGTTTATGTACATACGAGCAAGACGTTCAAGTGTATAAGTTTCTCGTATAGGTAAGAAATGAGCAGACTTGGTTAATCTATCAACAATGACCCAAATCGCATCTATGCCTTGAGAAACCTTGGGAAGACCAGTAACGAAATCCATGGTAATGTGCTCCCACTTCCATTCCGGAATTTCAAGTGGTTGCAATGGACCTTTTGGTACTTGATGCTCACTTGACTCGTTGACAAGTTAAACACCTCGAGATAAACAAATTATCTCTCTCTCTTCATATTGCTCCCACTAAAATGTATGACAAAGATCATGATACATATGTACTCCCAAGATGGATTGCAAGCGGTGTGTTGTGCGCCTCCATCATGATTTTATACTTTAACTCAGGGTCGTTAGGAACACAAAGTCTGGAGTTAACTCGAAGTATTCCTTCTTCATCGATTCTTGCTTCCGGCATAGAACCTTCTTGCACTTTCTTCCTCATACGCATCAGCTCCAGGTCTATAGCTTGAGCATCTTTAACTTTATCAATTAAAGTTAGTTGTACTCGTATATTCGCCATCATCACATGGGTCCCTGGAGTCTTTAACTCTATCTCCATCCTTTGCAAATCACACAAAATGGGCCTTTGCGTTGACAATATTGCACTCGTACCCGCATATGATCTTCTACTCAATGCGTCAGCTACCACGTTCGCTTTTCTAGGATGGTATTGGATGGTATGATCATAATCTTTCAAAAGTTCAAGCCAACATCGCTGTCACATGTTGAGTTCCTTTTGAGTGAAGAAATATTTGAGGCTTTTATGATCCGTAAAGATCTCCACTTTCTCCCCATACAAGTAATGCCACCAAATTTTAAGTACAAAGACAACAGCTACCAACTCTAGATCATGAGTAGGATAATTCCTCTCATATTCTTTGAGTTGTCATGAGGCATAAAGCTATGACTTTCCCATGTTGCATGAGAACACATCCCAACCCTTTGCTCAAGCATCATCATTTGAGATGACAAATCCTCCGAACCGGATAGTATTGTCGAACAGTCTTGAAATGAGTCTCCTCTTGAGTTCTTGAAAACTCTTCTCACATTCCTCGCTCCAACCAACTTTGTATCTTTTCGAGTCACCGAGTTAGTGGAGTAGCGATTCGAGAAAATCCTCCACGAATCTCCGATATAACCAACCGGTAAGCTCGAAAAGCTACGACTTTGGTCATCGATTTAGGTTGCTCCCACTTTGAATAGCTTCAATCTTTGTTGGGTCAACAAATATTCCATGACTTGATACCACGTGCCCAAGGAATGCTACTTCCTCAAGCCAGAACTCGCATTTCTTCAACTTGGCATAAAGCTTATATTCACGAAGCTTTTGGAGTATCAGCCTCAAGTGTTGCTCATGATCTTCACGGGTTTTGGAATATATGAGGATGTCATCAATAAAGACGACCACAAAGTGATCCAAATATTCCTTGAATACTCGGTTCATCATATCCATGAAGGTAGCAGGAGCATTAGTCAATCCAAAGGACATGACTAGAAATTCATAATGCCCGTCTTCGAGTTCGAAAGCCGCCTTTGGAATGTCATCGGTTCTAATCTTCAATTGGTGATATCCGGAATCTAAGATCAATCTTTGAAAAGAATTTGGCGCCTTATGTATCCGGTCAAACAGTCATCAATACGTGGCAATGGGTACCTATTTTTGATGGTGACATGATTTAACTCCACGATAATCAATACAAAAGTCGCATACTCCCATCTTTCTTCTTCACGAATAGAACAGGAGCACCCCAAGGAGACGTCTTAGGACGAATGAAACCAATGTCTAACAATTCTTGCAATTGGGTCTTTAACTCCTGAAGTTCAATAGAGCCATTCGATATGGGGCTTTGGAAATGGGTTTTGTCTAAGGTTCAAGGTCGATACAAAATTCAATTTCACGCCTGAGGGTAGGCCGAGAAGTTCTTGAGGAATACGTTAGGAAATTCATTAACAATATAAATATTATTCAAAACTGACGTATTTTTGTTTAGATCCGTGACATGAGCTAAGAAAGCTTGACATCCGTTTTTCAATAAACGAATAGCTTTATGGCTTGAGATGACAGTGATTGATTTTAATGGTTTGGTTACTTGAATTCGCATAATAGGTTGATTAGGAATATGAAAGCTAACAACCTTACGAAAATAATCAATTTTTGCATGATGAGTAGTTAACCAATCAATCCCTAGAATCACATCAAATGCAAGTATTTTCAATGAAATAAGATCGACAGGTAATGTGAGGGTACCAATTTGAACCAAACAAGACTTATAAACAGTGGATGTAATGAAAGTTTCTCCCAACGGAGTTTCCACAGATAAGTCAAAGTCTAATTTCTCCGGAGTCAAATTTAATCGTTGAGTGCAAGTAGGAGAAATAAAAGAATGGGTAGAACCGGTATCAAATAAAGTATAGACTTCGCTAGAGTTTATGATGAGCTTACCCGTGATGACCTCATTCGGGTTCCTTGCTTTCGGGAGGTCACAACAAACGCCTCTCCTTGCACTACTGGCTTTGACTTTTCCGGGACGACCTTTGATGCCTCCATCCTAGTGAACTTGTCTTGGTGAACGACAAAAATCGGCTAAGTGACCTTCTCTTCCACAATTATAACATGTTTTGGAAGACATTATATGATTTGAACTGATGTGTCCCTCCCTCGCATTTGAAGCATATGATAAGTGGTCGTTCTCCTTCCTTAACAACGGGTCTTTGGTCTTTGACGTCCTTCCATCATTGTTAAATCTCCTCTTCTTGAAATGTCCATTCTTATTGTTTTGGCCACGATTACCACCAAGTGGTTATCACTTTTAACTGTTGATTCCTCCACGCTTGTTGTCACCGCTTGATGCTTGCTCTCATTGGTATTATCATTTTGTTTATTTGCTTCTTTTGGTTGCGTTGACTCATTATCGCGCTTCTACTAGTTGAGCCCTATTTACAACATCCGAATACAAACACGGTTTATGAGAAATAAGATGTTGACGTATCTCGACTTTAAACCTCTTAAAAACATTCGCGTCATTCTCTCTTCATTATCCACCAAGTGGGATGCAAACCAGAGACAACTTCGGCAAACTTAACTTCGTCTTTGCGACACGGTCATATTATTCTGCTCCAACTTGATGAACTCTACCTCTTTTATGTGACGAATACTTTCGGAAAGTACTTGTCGTTGAATAGTTCTTGGAACTTCTCCCAAGACATCTTCAGGTCTGGCAGGTTGAGTACGCTTTACCGATTCCCACCAGTAATCTGCCTCTCCTCGCAACATAAAGTCGGCAAAGGAAACCTTTTGCTCCTCGAAGCATCCCAAGACATCAAATATCTTGGTGATCTGCTTTATCCATGCTTCCGCCTTAAGTGGTTTTGGCTCTCCAATAAACTCCAGTGGTCCAAGCTCCTTGAATCGCTTTAGCGGTGGCCGTCAGAGAGTTTCAGATGTTTCCACCTATATTTTG
Source organism: Panax ginseng (assembly GCA_020205605.1). NCBI lineage: Eukaryota > Viridiplantae > Streptophyta > Magnoliopsida > Apiales > Araliaceae > Panax > Panax ginseng. Next base: position 50,306,974 of record CM035143.1, on the reverse strand, counting down.
GATGAGAGTCTCTCTACTTTGTTGTTGCATAAATTGCATAAAGCCTCTGAACATTCCATCGTTCATCATTTGGTCAGTGTTATTATTTGCCTGATGAATGTCGCCTTCCTGATGCATATTATCCTGATTATTGATCTGTGGAGACTCAACGGTCTCCTGTGCTCCATTGCTATTCTCAACATTCTCGGATGTCATTTTCAGATACTACCACAAAATAAGGGTTAGTTGACATTTGACATATTATCTCTAAACTCTGACCAACCAATTAAATACCAAATAATTTTAAGTAGGTCATACTAGCGAAGGAATTCCCCGTCTCTCCCCTCCTAGTTCTAGTCTCACATCTTAGCCAGGATCATATCCTAAGCTCGATACCAACCGTGGCGCCCCAAAATAGATATACATCACCTATTCGAGTGCGCCAAATACATGGTAATCGAATACAAATACAACTAATTATACAACGATGGTAAAAAAATACGACAAAATATATGTTGTGAGTTTTAATACAAATATTGTCATCTAGACAATATCCACACTCAAAATAAGTCCTCAATACATTTATTAACACACTATTTCACGAATAGTGAGGACTACTAATGCTATCCTCCGGATCATCACTCCATTCCCCGACTAGTCCTGTTACGTTCTCATTTCAAGAGAACAATGAAAGCAAAAGGGTGAGCTCAACTAGCCCGATGAAATATTATGACTAAGATAATGCGTAATAAATTATCATTAGCCTTCAACAAAGTGTTAAACCGATAAAATATAACAAACATCAAGTTTAATCAAGCAGCGGAACAAGCAATCCATTAGAAGAGTCAAGTAGGAATAAAATCTACTATCTTCTATGATTTAAAAGGTTTTTCATCACTTTTATCATTGGGACTTCGACAATAAATAATCCACATCACCGAATCACCCCACGCACTACTGCCAAGGATATTCTTTAGTATCACGACCACAATTATCCATGCACTACACGGCCAAGAATATTTGTGTATTCATTAATGGTCATGATCATGCCAACAACGGTCCATCAATGCACTATGGGCCAATGAGGACTTTTACCACATCATTTATAACATTACTATTAAGTGATTACAATCGAATAATCCTCATGCATAATCATACCAAGTCCATTTATGCACTACAGAATACACATGACTTTCAAAAAATATAAACATGAGGATGATGACAATGATATAAGAATTCAATAAAACAAGTTCAAGAATTAATTTATTCAGGAACTAATAACGTCCAAATTGTCAATATGATACTTCTTTGTAGAGTAAAATTCAAGAACGCTCAGAAGAATATTTCCATAAAAAGATATTGGATGAAGCGCAAATATCAAGAATATTCCACTAATTTCATGGAGTATAGAAGTCAAAACTTTAACCAACTGAGTATAATAAGGAACGGAATAACAAAAGAAATCACCGTACGTGCGATGTAATCGCATGCAGACGAGTTATTCCAACAGAATAATAAATAACGAACCAGTCATGCGTGAACGCACACACAGGATATTCCATAGAATAATAAAGAATGGAACCAGTCCGGTGTAAAACGCATGCATATGATATTCCAACGTAATAATAAAGATCGGAATCGGTCCTACGTAAAATGCATGCATAAGAGATATTTAAATGTAATAATAAAGATCGGAATCAGTCCCATAGTAAAATGCATGTGAGACAGGATATTCCAACGTAATAATAAAGAATGAAATAACAAAAGAATTTCACCAAGTATAGGGTAGCAGCGTGATCTGAGTTATTCCAATGTAATAATAAATAATGGAATAATGAAGTTCTCTTCATGAATACAAAAGAAATAATACACCTTCTAGTAAAAGAAACTGAATATAAGAGTAGGGAAGTAGCGTAATACTTTTCTATAGTTTCTTTATAATTTATCTCTCTAGAGTTTCAAAGAATTAAGTAAGAAATAATGAAGGAATGAGCTTATTTATAGAAGAATGGTCGCATAGTAACTAATTCATGAACAGTCCAGATTGATTTAATAAAATATTCTAATAAAACAAAAAATTTTAAATAAAATATAATATATATTATATATATATATATTATTTATATATATAACATATGCTCCTTTTATACATTCACGGGGTAGAACTCATATATATATATATATATATATATATATATATATATATATATATATATATATACAATTATTACAAAACCCACCAAAAACAACTCCCGTGAAAACATCAGCCAACATCCTGCTTCAATTTCAAACGTGGGCCCCGTAGTGGGCCCCCACCTTTTATTATATAAAATAATTTTCTACCGACTATTTTGAAAAATGGGTAAATGGGGGGTCCATATAATAATCAAAATTGACAACAATTACTATAGCAATAATTGAATAAAACCGAGTGACTTCTCACGTAAGCATCAATAATCAATACCGGTGCTACTACTATGCAACCACGCCAGATTCTTGTACTTTTAACACCGGGTGTTTCAACAGATTAACAGAAAACTTCCGCCGTTATTTTCATAAAAGTATTTTTGTCGCTTTTCTCAATCCTAACAATAATTCCGCTAGGGGTCCACTAATGATTGTGTCGTTGTCTTTAATATTCCCCGTTAAAACGAATATTCCCGACCAATCGAATATTATATAAACAACTTATGTATTTTGCAAAATTTATAAATATTACCCACAACTATAACATTATATCAAATTCATTCCATAATATTCAAAATGATATTTATAGAAAATTCATCTTTATTTATAAAAATTGGGGTCTTACACTATTTATACAAAGTATAGTAAACTTTTGATATTCTTTCTATATTGTGTATATACATGACATTTATGTGAACAAGTGACTATTAAATTTAAGAGTGTATATATATATATATATATATATATATATATATATAATCCCTAAAAATATTTACTATGATTAAATATAGTGTAAAGTCTCAACTCTAAAAAATAAATCTATGCAAAAAAATAAAAAAATTGAGCTATCTTAGAAAAACTATCTTAGTCAAGTTAAAATTATTTTATATTAGGATCTCTCGGCATATTACTTTTTTTAGGCGAAATTTAATATTTTTGTTATTTGACTTTAAATGTAATTGGGGGAGGTGATGCACCGTAGGTTAGTGCGGTACAATGTTAATTTTTTTATTTTTTTTAAAATTTTATTTTAATTATAATTATCGTAATAAAAATAAAAATAATAAAGGAAGTTTGAACAAAAAATTATAAAAAAAAGTATATATTTCTTGAAATATATATATTTTTTTAAAATTTTTTGTTCAAACTTGTTATATTATTTTTTATTTATTATTCTAATAATTGTGGTTAAAAAAAAATTAAAAAAAAATAACATTGTACCGCACTAACGTTTTGTAGGTTAAACACTTTAACCTACGTGAGAGTCTTGAGTGTACGCGAATATTAAACGGGCATAACCTACACACCGTACATAGTTTGAACGTAAGAGAATGAAGAGTAATGAATAACGTAAAAATTGAACAAGCCGAGTTAGCAATAATAATTGAATAACGTTCCGAGTCAAATGGACCGAACGTTGAAAGATATGAAGATAAGGTAATGTAAAATTCTTAACGCTATGAACGCATAGTATTAACATTGAATGATCGTTCTGAGTATACAAAAGATTATATGGCTTAGACGTTGTTAATAAATAATTCTGAAGAATGACATTTAGTTGCCAGAAAGCCATAAGAAATGGGAAATTAACTTAATGAACATTATAGTTTTAATGATACGGTTAAGCTAAGTTTAAGCTGTAGTACAATTGTAGTCTTTAATGGTTGATGTACGATATCTGGGCTAAACAATTCATTTAGAGAGCAAAGGTTAATACGAACTAACAACCGATCTAACTCGTTGTGAAAGACAGTGTAGATGAGACGGGAAACTAATTTGTTGGTTGTTTGTGAAAAACCACTTAACGTACTGTATGGAACACTGTTAGAGACTCGATAGGTGGTAAGTATAGAGTTATGAATACGTATGATGAAAAGGTGATTCTTTTCACATATGTAGATGTATAGGATGAGTTAAGTCCTAAAAATGTTATAAGAAGAAGATGAGAATGTAAATCTATCGTAAAAGATGATTATAAGGTTTTTGCCATCTCCGTATGCCATAATACCAAAGGAATGAAAGAAAAGTTGGTCGCGTAAACTTAGATTACAAGAACACGAGCTATAAGAACTAAAGTTAAGTTTAAACCAATACGTAAGTCAACTATATGACTAATTGGTATGCGTTATTCCTTATGTGAACTATCAGCGTAAATTATAAGTTGTAGCTGTGCTTAAGGCAAGTTTCCTAACTCCATTCATATTCTAAATTAATGTTAGTTTCTTAAACTTTCTCAGATGTTGAGCTTAAGAAGTTTTATTTATGTGCAAATGTGTGATATTTGTACAAGGTGGTAGGATGTATGAGGCCTTGTACCACAATTTTAACACTTCGGTGTTTCTGTGAAATGAACTGTTCTGTGATTGAACTGTTCAATATGAAAGAGTTCTGTTTATTCATAAACCGTTATTGTTAAGTCCGTGCTAATGATTCTAGCCAGACAGAATGTGTATGGAAAAGAGTAGAAGAATGAAAGTATTTCAAAGTGAATGTGACTAATGTTTTAAAATGATAGGAATCAGATTTATTCCTATTATTCGAGCTGCTTCATAACCTTTGTTCGGTTATTGAAGGTTTAAAGGAATGCTTAAATTCTTAATGTTGTTTATTCAACTGCTATGATTTGCTGAGCAATTGAATCCTCACACTTGCTTTAAATAAAAATATTTTCAGCGAACGATGTTAGAATGAACTTAAAGATCCCGTAAAGATCAAGCTGACCGGCATCCTGACGAAGTGCATTCATTATATGAATGAGCGTGAAGATCAAGCCAAGACTTGTAATGTAGAATAGTTTAATTAAACTATAGATTAGTTTAATGAACTGTTATGTATCTTTTGTGGCAGATGAAAGTCACTCTTGTAATACGTAAAGAATAATGTAATTATCATTATTTGTAATGAATGAGGCTTTAAGGTAATAGAACCTGAGATTTGAAGAGATATGTCGTTATTCTTAATGATATAATGATGTATGTTTAGAATAAGATGTACTCGTGACGTACGAAATCCGGGTGTGGATATAGACTGGATTTCGGGGCAATATTCTACTAAGCATATAGGCAAGTTAGATGCTAACTAGATTTACCTTCATAAAATAAAAAACTAAAGTCTTCTTATAGGTATCCTTTTTAAGGTAAAGAACAGAGGTTAACTGTTATGAAACTTTTTACTTATGACAAGTGGTTAGTTTAGGTTAAGATGGTCAATATTCTTATTTCTTTTCTTCGGTGTTGTCGAAGATATCCTGTTTGTATGTGTGTATACGGACACATACATAGATGCACACTCACAAACATAGAGAAAGAGAGAATGACTTCCTTGAAATCTAAATTTTCAACAAGAATCTCATGTATGAATTGGGTATTGATACAAAAAAGAATTGATATATAAAATAAAAAGAGTAATCAACAATAAAAAGAATCAAAAACAAATTATAGTAACACAACAAAAACAGAAAGATAATAATATAAAGATGGATTTCAAGGTTGGGTATGGTAGGTTGACACAATTATATGAAGATCTTGTTGAAGATTTTGATACTTTAGTGCATGAACCAATGTATCTTCCCGTACACCCACTTATAGGCAATTTTTTGATGATATCGATGTACGTTCGTACATAAAGGAAATGAGGAATCCATATTACTCATTACTTAAAACTTGCTTATAGCTACAAAATTATTTATCTTTACCTATTTGGAAATTTTTTTACTTTGCAACTAGTAATTTTTGACACTTAGTAGAGAATTTCTCAATAAAACTTGCTTAAAAAATTTATATTTGGAAATTTTTCATGCCTCCACGCTAAGACGAAAAAAAATTCGCGAGCCCTTACAATCAAACAATTTTGCCCATTGTGCTCAGAGGAGATATAAAGGTATGAGCTGTACCCTTTATAAAGTAAAAAATTGAAGTTATATTACACGACTCTTTTTTGAGGTAAAGATTAGAAGTTAACTTGTGTAATTTTTTACATATGGCAAGTGGCTATTCTATGTTAATAAGGCACATTCTTAATCTTTGATAATATCGAAGGTATCCTAACTGTGTGTGAGGACACAAAAAGAGATATACACATACAAAGAGACAGGAGATTAGAGAATTGTCGAAATACGGTGAGTCGAGTCGGGTTTGGACTTTCTTGTTCAAAACTTTGACGTTTAATAAACGAGTTAAGCTCAAACTAGAGAACATTTTCTGAACTATTTTTCTAAAATTTTACCAAATTTCACTAATTATTAAATTAATTATTAATATTTATGTAATTTAATATTTATTGTTGCAAAGGTACTGAGCATATATAAATATTTACTAATATAAATTATATATCCATAATAATTAGTAAAACAAGCTATGACAAACATAGAAAATCAACGATGGAAAATAAAGACAAAAACACAAGATTCACGTGGAGAACTCAAATTGGGAAAAACTACGGACGAGAGACCGAAGATATCACTATAGCAAAGTGTGAAGAGTACAAGCTGTGAATCTCTATCATAAACCGGCTAAAACTAAGAAAGCAAGAATGAATATTGAAACCCTAGCTATAATAACATATAATATAGCGGGGCTAAAAATATAATGGGCCCAAATAACATAACAGGTCCATATCGCAAGGGCTGATAGTCTGTAAACATTAGAGATGAACTTTTTAATTTAATTTATTGTTTTTAACATATGGTAAGTAAATCTAGGTTAATTAATACATATTCTTATCCTTACCTTTATGTAAGAACGTGCATCAATATTATCGAAGATATCGTGCCTATAAATGAGTGTGCTAACACATACACAGAGGCGCGCAAACACATACACACAGAGGGTGAGAGAGAATGGCTGCCATGAAATCGAAATCTTCAACAAAATCTTCATGTAATTCATTCAACCTAAACAAATCAGGTTCCGTATCCAACATTATGTTGAAATCTATCCTGTATCATTTTCTTTCTTTTTTCACGGTGTTACTATATTGTGTTTTGATTCGTAATGTTTATTGTTGGTTACTTGTTATAACCGCATATCTAATTTTTAAGTTCAATATTTTTTTGTGTGTTTGTGGGGAAATTTTTCTTAAAAAGGTTTCCTTTCAAATTTCTAATTTGATTCATACTCCTCCCCTCCCTCCCCTTTCTTTTGTTCTCTTAATTTTTTAGAAATATTAGCTTGAGTGGAGGTGAATTTATCTCCATATATGATGTTTGTTTCTAACTTGTTGGATTGCATAAGATATTGTAGTAGGTTGAGCTTTAATATCTCCTGAATATGCTAATCTACAGAAACTAAATTACGCAGATACTGTTTTGAGTTTGGTTGGAACTTTGTATACTAGATCGAGACACTTGAGAATTCCCACCTCCCCACTTTTGACACATACACATGTAAATATGAATTTTATTTTAGATATCTTCTTGCTGAATATTATTTACTTCACTTGAGCTTGAAAAATTTACGTGGTGGATAAGAATTGATTGATTGATCTACTAATCAAGTAACTAATGTCATATTTTATACTAAAAAAACACACTATTTTATATGAAACACAACTTACGAAGTTACAAATATGTAACTTGGTAAAATTTTGTGCAAATATGAGTACTCAGTGATGGTTACCTTCCTAGGATTCACAAGTTACATATTCTTAAGTGTTCCCTTAACATGGTTTCAATACATAAGCAGGGTTGAGAATTTTGCTTCTTGTTTATAGTATTAAAATTAATAAGGCAATGTTTTATGACTGAATAAGCCTCAATACTTGATGGGTTGTCTATGGTGATTGGATTAGTTTTTTAATCTAAGTAGGTGGACCTTTGGTGTTTTTTTTTAAAATTTATTTTATATAGTTTATTTTTATATTTATCATTCAACCATAATTCATGAATTGGTAGACACAGGTTTTCATAGTACATGGTTTGCTCAAATCCTCAACATCTATATTGTTTTAATTGGTTAGGGTCTACAACACAAGCAGATGTTACAAAGTGTTCTTTATTTTTCCTATCTATGTGTGTATCCCCACTTTCCCGGTCCTGTTTTTTGCTTTTCTTAAGGTTTTGGTGAGTTTGTGTTGGGATCAAATTTGTATTTGCTATTTATGTTGCTCCCATTCTTAGTATAGTAGAGTTTTACATGGGCATCTTTGGCAGTAGTAGCATAGGTGTTTTTTATTTTGTGCCCATTGTATACATTGCGTTGAAAGGGATTTCCCCTTTTTGATGTCTTTTGAGATCATTATTTTACTTATTAAAAACGTTCAATCAGTTGACATGTCACCAGGGATAAGCTGACCATAATCAGTTGAGATATTTTGAACGAGGGTTGGCCTGATGTAGGAGTTTTAAAGTCCACCTGATGTTGGGGCTTGCGCTGCATAACAAGAGCTATGCATTTCATCTTAATGAGAAACACCTTCTAGAGAACCATCACTTATTTTGTGCAACATCTAATAACTCTACTTTTTCACCATTCTCTTTTGTTTTCTAAAACACGATTGAACTTGATTGTTTATATTTTTGTTTTATATGTTTTGCATTTTGAGATTTTACGCGTGTCTCCAATTTTGAACCAGAAAAAAATATAACACCATTTTGCCAAACCATTTGTTACCAGTTTACATGTGTGGCTGCAAGTGAATCTAGTTGACTCTATTAGCCATCTGCTAGTTTGTGTTTTGTCTTCGGGCTTCCTGATTTGCCATTCTACTTTCCTATGTTGTTTCTCTCATCAAACTAAGTTTATTAACTGTCTAGCACTGCTACTATAAATGGTTTCTGGTGTTACATTTGTCTTCCAAAAAAGAGATTAAAGTGCACTCTTTAGCTGTAATAGGTATAAGTTAGCAAAAGCTTTGCACTAACCAGGTGAAAACTTATTAGTTTGTGATGTCATTTTATGATTGTATTATATTCTCATTTACGGTTATTCATTACATATCGGTACTCCAACATGAGTTAACGTCTGTAATCGTTAACTTCTTGAATTAGTAGCTGCAGTTCAAGCAACCCTTTGTTGCGTGCATCTGCAACATGTCTTTTGAACCAGAAACCATTTGTGTGTATCTGCAACATGTTCTTTTGAACCTATGTATCTATATTAAGATTGAACTATGACAAACTTAATGGCCAATTGTTGGTACAAATCGCCATCAACATCACTTTACTAAAAGATATATTCTTGTATTTTCCAATACTTTTTTCCTTTAGAATTCATTTTTATTATAGGCCATAATTATAACTTGGTACACACTCTTAATATAGAACATGCAATTCAACACATTAGAGACCCATCCTTCGTGAACTCCCTGTCATTCCTCACTAACGATGAAGCCAATGAAAAGGCGTGTTTGTATCTCATATTTTTTTTCAATGTCTTTTACTTCCATTCATTCTTGTATTGATACGTACGTGACATTTTACTTCTTCAAATCATCTGCTTCCTTTTTTTCAACTTGAACCCGGTACTCTTGTTTGTTACTGTCATTATTTTTTCAACATAGATGAGGTTTTATTGTTATATATCTATACTGTAGCAATAGAACTACTGCACGTTACTTTGGTCAAGACCTTCGGGAAACATAAAAGTTAAATGTCTTCACATTTGTCTTTTAGCCATGGCCAGGAGATATTCATTCGTTGACAGTTTGCACTTGATTGTGCAGTGGTTTTGCTCAATTCCCTTTCTGTCTCACTCTCTTCACCCCCACCTCCACCTCCACCTCCACCTCCACCCCCACCCCCCTCTCTCTCTATATGTATGTGCGTGTGTGTGTGTGCATGTTTATTCTTTTTGTGGTTTTCACTGATAAGTCCTGCTTAATTTACTATTCGATCGTGTAGTTTGTCACTCTTTAGAGTGTATTGTAATTAACAGAGTTGCTGACTAGTGACTACTGATCAAGATTTTCAGTGATCCTTCCTTTTGTGCTTAAGAGTATTTTGAGTTTATGGATTAGTAGTACCCTTCTACTTTCAAGGGTCAATTGTCAACAGGCCTAGTAATTCTCTGTTAGTTGGGACTGGCTTTTAGCCTCTCGAGGGAGATGTGATAATTTGAAATCTATGACATGTTTCTCGGTGTTAATGCCTATGCAGTGGGCATGTTCTGATTTGTGAGTCATTTTCAGAAAGTATCGTGAGGTTTTAATCATTGTATGATGTATTTCATTTTTACCACTTGTGGTTCCAAATTTTCAATTCATCATTGGTGCACTCATTATGATCTATTATTGGATGCATGTATTTTCCTCTAGATAATTTTTTTTCTGGTTGGCATGCATAACGTATATACTTTCTTTGATTTGCTATCAGGATAAAATATCATTAAACAATCTTTAATTTTCTCTGGCAGATTCAGAGGCAAATGTGTCGGTTCTATTAGGATCTCAAAAGTTGTCAGTGGCTGGAGTTTCTAATGTGAGAAACTATCTACCAGATCAGATGGTATTTCTTTTCTCTCAATCTATTCAAGCAGTGTCGTATTACTTCTACATCTTTCTTTGTAATTGTGTTTAATATTCTTTAAATTTTACCTATTTTAAGTTGAAAATTTCTTTATTTCAGATCCAAGTTCCAGGAAAATTGAGTGTTCCAACTTCAGAGATTGTGTGGTCGGGTGATGCTTGGATTTGTTGTGAACAACTAAAGCACTACCAAGCTTTTCAGCGTAATGAAACTAGCATACCAGTAAGCATCTATGCTTTTTCTTATATTTCTTCCAACATTATAAATTCCCAAAAGGTCCCTGATTAATATCCCAAAGGCACTATGAGATCTAGAAGAGGGGGTTTGAATAGGTCCTTTAAAATTTGCTTTTAAAGAATTTTTCCAACTTATAAATTAAACAGTTAATTTAATTTAGCACAATGATGATTTGAAAATCCTCAAAATTAAATATAAAAGGCTTTGCAAAATAGCAGTGCAGAAACTAAAGAAGAAAAAAAATATTTTAAGCGGTTCGAGCACAAAAGATCTCCTAGTCCACTCTTATATTCTTCGACGAGTTGGTGTAATCCACTAAGGATGGGTGATCACTGAGATCACAAATATGAATCACAAAGATTCATTCAAGTCACTAAGAAGTCACTTAGGTGGTGTTTGATAAAACTGAGTGTAAAACACTAAAGATTTAGGGTGATCATATAGAGATCTGAATAAAATGTATCACAATGATATTGTTTGATATTTTTTTTTCAAAATTCATTCAATATTTTAATCATGAACAAAAGAAGTATAAACTTTGCCAAACATTTCTTTCCCGCATTTGGTGAAAAACTGCCCTAGCCTGATCAATCAACCCATTGTTAGCATAACCCAACACCATCGTAGTCCAAGACACCACATTTTTAACTGGCATTCGATCAAACAGCAGACGTGCATCATCAACTCTTCCAATCCCAAAATACCCAGATATCAAACTTGTCCAGGAGAACACATTCCTGTCATTCATTTGATCAAACACTGTTTGAGCCTCATCCATTCGTCCCGCCTTGGCATACCCATTGATCATTGCAGATTCAACCACTAAGCCTCTCTCAGGAATTTCATAAAACAGCAATTCCGCTCTGGGGAGGTCATTGTGTTTAAGGTAAACTGTTGTCATTGAAGTATAAGAAAATACATCTCTGTGAGGCATTTCATCAAACAGTTTCTTCGCTTGGTCAACTTTCTTCGCACCACTGTAAAGAACACTACTCAAATTCGATCCTGTCGCCGGAAGCTTGGATTGTAAAGTGGAGAGAGAGGAAGAGGGTTAAAATGGATACAAAAGGAAATTAATAATATTGAAGAGGATATTTTTGTCCAAAAAAATATAAATTCATTCAGATGTGCCTCTAAATGGTTAAGCTTTAATTTTGTGTCTAACCGATTAATAGACAATTTTTTTTTACCAAACATGTTTTGCCTCTGACCAAATCAGAGGCACTCCAATTAAGAGGCGTTAAGAGCTAATCAAAACACCCTTAGACTTGGTTACAAAAGGTCACTAAGACCTGAACAATCACTAAGAGTAAGAGTGATTTTGAGGTGCTACTAAGTGGCTTTAAGTCCAGTAATGAAAGACTTAGCAGCAAAACAAGATGTTCTAGATTGTGGAGTAGAGTTCTTGAGAGTTGTGCAACAATTCAAATCTTGATTGTTTTTCTTGTTACTGTGGGATTAAATATGCATGCCTTTTATAGGCCTTCTCGAGATTTTCCCATTGGAAAGTTGTCGTTACTCATTTAATACTTCGATCCTAGAAGATATCTGATTGTTGACTTTTGAGAGGATGTGTCAACTTGATTTTGACTGTGGTATGTCACATCAGACTGCTACAGTGACATTCACATGGGTGTTGTCACTTCATCGAACTAGCCGTTAGACACACTTCGATCTGATCTTATTTTTATACTTAAGATATTCAACAACTATGTTGGGATCTTCACTCTACGTGTCTTAACGTTGTCAGTCCAATGTCAGAACTGACACTCTACAATTTTTCTAATCGTAGAGTTTAATGGGGGCCGTAGAGTATCTGGCTCGGCTGACTCTACGATTGGTAAGCTCTACGTTCCATAAGCTCTACGTTTCATAAGTTCTATGATCTTCGGTAGACTCTGTGATCTTGCAATGTGCTTTACAATCTTTTGCAAATTCTGCAATCTTCAGTTTGTTCTACGATCTTTTAACAGACTTTACAAACTTCAATTTGCCTTGCGATCTCTTAGCAGACTCTGCGCACTCGACTAGTATGCTTCATGGCAGATCTCTTCTTTCAACTTCTCACCTTCTCACCTTCTAATATAGCTTTCTCTCCCTTCTACTTCTCTTCTCTGTATTTCTTCAATTGAATCTCTGGGTCCAAGATCAGGCATGTTAAATCGTTCTTCCCCTTCTATGTGAACCCCTTGCAGATTTTTGTTCATGAAAGCTGGGTCACTAGATGGGAGTCGTGAGCTAGTAGGTGTTACTACACACGACAATCCTGGCCTTGAAGATGAAGCTGATTGTCCAAGTGATTGTCCTCGGCCCAGATGAATGACTTGAGGTGCAAAAGAAACACTAGATGGAGGAGGAACAATTGATGATTGTTGAGGTCGTCTCCTCTCCCCCTTTTTGTCATCATCACTGTCATTTCGTAGAACATTTACTTCTTCAGAGAGCACTTGACAGAGTGACAAGTTCTTGCATTTGGCTCCTTGACAGGGTGATGTCGTCTCTGGAATCTTGGTATCTGACATCAGTTTGTTCTCTTTGATGATGAACAAGTGCCATCGCATTATCTGTGCAGTCCATTGACTGTATGACCAAACCTTTAATTATTAACAAGGAGGAGCTCAAATAGACTTTATTGGAGAGAGACTTTATGGATTCAACATTAATAGATTGGAGAGAAATCACTGATGCTTTATGATCGGCGATCTGCTTGAAGTAGATTTTATCTTGCTTCTTGAGATTTTCAAGAATTGTTTGAATCAACTCATTTATTCTGCCGCCAAACTCTTTCGACATTTCACTAGGTACTTCGGCAGCCGTCTTAGCTATATGGGACAGACCTTTCTGAATTCTAGTAACAACGTCCTGGATACTAGCGTTGCACTCATCAACAATGATTTCCATCATTCCCTCGAGTTGGATCTTGGATGATACTATTCAAACTCTTTCGAGTATATGTTCCATTAAGACTTTGACTCCTTCCTTGTTTCCCCGGTTTATTTGATTAAATAAAGAATGAGAAAGTGCTAAATCTAAGTTTAGATTATTGGAGGAAAGTATATTTGTATGAGTATGAGAGGTAGATGGTATATCTGTATAGTTAGTGTTTTGAGTATTTATAGGAGTAGTTGACTCAACGATCGGAGAGTTCAGTATCTCTGCGATCCGAGAGGATAGAGGAGATGGAGAGGTTAATTGTATATGTGAAAAAAAGATGTTAGGTGAAGAGTATGTATGTAGAGGGAGTATTTTGGGTTTCGATTGTAGGGTTTTGGGACTCTACAATCGGAAATTTAGGAATTTGTTCATCGATTGTAGGGTTTCAGGACTCTACAATCTACGATCGGAGATTGAGGGTGTTGGCTCGACGATTGCTCAAAGATTTGTAGTGTTGGGCGCTACGACTTTTTCATTGCGACGAAGTTGTGTTTTAAAGAATAAAGAATTAGGGATGATGGTGAATTTACTGTAGGGCTGTAAATGGTAACAGGAAAATTCGTATTTGTCCGTATTCATATTCGAAAAAAGCGGATATTAATCGCATTCTGGAAAAAAACGGATGTATTCGTATTCGGTTTAAATGTATCCGCAAATAAACGGATACGGATATAGGTATATTCGTTTAACATTCGACCGTAAATATATTAGGCGGATAGCAGATATCCAGAATCCGTTATATATATATTAATAACTTACATAGTTACACACACACATATATATATATATATTTATATATCTGAATAACTTACATATATATATATTAATAACTTACACTCATTAATTAATAACTTATATATATATATATATATATATATATATATCAACTTACAAAACTCTAGCTTTTAGCTTGTTACATATATATTAATAACTTACATTCATTAATAAATAACTTACATATATATATGTATATATAAATATATATATATATATATATATAATAATTTATATATATATATATATATATATATATATATATATATATAAACTTACAAAAATATAGCTATTAGCTTGTTACATGTATATTAATAACTTGCATTCATTAATTAATTAACTTATATATATATATATATATATATATATTAATAACTTATATATATATATTAGCTTACAAAACTATAGCTATTAGTTTGTTACGTATATATTAATAACTTATATTCATTAATATCTTAAATGCATTAATTAATAATTTACACACACACACACATATATATATATATATATATATATATATATATATTAATAACTTACGATATATATATATAACTTACAAAACTATAGATATTAGTTTGTTACATATATATTAATAACTTGCATTCATTAATTAATAACTTACATATATATATATATATATATATATATATATATATATATTAACTTACAAAACTATAACTATTAGCTTGATACATGTATATTAATAACTTACATTCATTAGTATAGCTTTACATTCATTAATATCTTACATTCATTAGTATAGATTTACATTCATTAATATCTAGTAATTAAATAAAATCTTAGTTTTTAAATATGCCGGATACGGAAACGAATATTATCCGTAATCGGATATTATTCTGAATACCAGATACAGATAATATTTTTAAAATCCGTCTGATACCGGATACGAATACATATTGCGAATTAATTTTCCGAATACGGATACGGATACACTGGTATCCGGATTCATATATATCCGTTTGCACTCCTAATTTATTGTATGTACCTGAAGAAGAAGATTTGCCATTAGAAATCGTTCGTCTGGAGAAGTTGATGACCCTAGGGAAATTCTAAGACAACACTTTGACATTAGGATATGTCGAGTAAGTTCAACTGATGTAGCTCAGATTCCTCAGAAGAAGAGCCTTTTGCCAAGACATGATTGGAATGAATGAAGAACAGGAAGTTACTATTACTTTGATAGTTAATAGTGCTTCTGTCCAGGTCTTCGAGATCAGCACAAACTCCTGAACCCAAGAATTCCAGATTAACCGGTACTGTCTCTGTCTCTTCAGGGACCGATAGATATTCAATTTTCTCCCCTGAGATTTAGCATCTTCAGGCTGAAAAACGGCTCGACTGGGCTCTCTTCCGATGTCACTGAATCAATAAATCCTTGTAAGCTCCAACGAATCATCGGAAGAGCTTTTCATGGACTTCTCCCCCTCAGACGTAGCTTTAATTGACTTAGCTAATTCTGGGGTTCTCTTCTTCCCAGACTTTTTTATTAATATACTCTTCTTTGGCTCAGGTTTAATGTATCCTTAATATCTATTTCAGGAGAATTAGAAATAAAGATTGAGAATCGATTAACTACAATTAAACTAATTAGAATATGGAAATTAATAATAAGGAAGCAATCTAGGAATCTGAATCCATTAAACAATAAATATAATAAGTAATTCATTCTCTTCTAATTTTATAACTTAACTCTAGTTTTGATCTCCTTTTCATTTAATTTAGTAATTTTACAATTAACGTGGGCAAGCATAAACTATGAAAATGTAAGGATTAATTATAACCCATCAAAACATTTTCGAGAAAGCATGGATTATGAAAAACTCGTATCTTAACAATAATCTATCAAAACCTCTTAATTAATTTAAAATCACATAATAATTATAAAACAAAGGTATTTCAATAACGAAACATGAATGCGAAATCAATTAAACATAAAAGCATAAATAATAGAAGAGATAAAAAATATTATAATGAATAATTATTTAATTTCATCTTGATCATAAATTAAAGAAATTAGCTAGATATAAAAATAAATAAACTAACTAAAATAAAGAAGAAGAAGATTAAAAATAAATAAGAAAATTCTCTTTATTAATGATCATCCAACGAACGTTAATAATTTAATCTTACTCCTAACATAAACTAATACATAAAACAATTCCTAATATCTCCTCCTTTAAATCTCTTGATACTCCTCTATTTGTAGGCATCAAAACTCATTTAATTCCTTCTAGGAATTAACTTCCTAGTGGCAATCAACTTCCTTCAAAGAGATCTTCTAGATGGACTTTCATTTCCTTCATTGTATTTGACTTGCACACGAATATTGTTCCACTTCCTTTTCGTTCTAGGATTCTTCTGGCCTCTTTCCTTCTATGAATAGGAGCATTAAATATTGTTTTATCTCCAATATATTGAATTTATTGTAATAAAATATTAAATCCTACAAAATAAAATAAAATATATTAATTAAATAAACTAATATAATTAAAAGGACAAAATTATGGATAATAAAATGTATGAATTATGAGTCAATCACCTTCCCAACCATTATATCATCTTTTGTTTCAGACTCTACGATCGGAGAGCTGGAAGGCTCTACGATTGACTCAGCAGATCCTAAATCTTCTATTGAAACGATCCTGCCGGTCTTAGCCATCTTAGCAACTTTCTCCTTTCTGAGCTGCTTCCTATCCCATTCAGCAAGGGATAAACCTTCTTTGGTAGCTTCTGAATTTTCATGTCTGTCAATCTCCTAAAAGAACTCTTCAGCATGTTCACGAGTGAACTTGAGAGGAGGCTGAATAGTAGTCTTTCTGGATCGTTTGCCTTTCCACCCCTTTTGCTTAACCATTTGAGTGAGACAAAATCATCCACCTTTTCTTTTAAATCTCTCGTCTCAAGAACATTTGGTTTGCCCTAAGAGTTCTTAGAAATCTCTTTTCTTTTTCATCTTCTTCTGAGGAGGCTTCTCAGCGGTAGAAGCCAATGCCTCGGGAACTTTAGGGGCAGCAGAATCCCTAGAGGTTTCTTCCTCTAGCCCAATAATCTTCCTCTTTGCCTTAGCCTTTGCAGGCTTCTGGACTTCATTGAGGGTCTTCTCACTCCTCTCTGCTTTGATCGCATGATTTCAACTGAATTACTCTTCCAGTTGTCAAAGAGCTTCTTCGTTATCTTCTTATTGACATTTAAGACACCTCCCTCCTTGTCCTCAATGTGATTCTTGATCCTCTTCTTTAGGAAAATGCCGATGAACCTTCCGAAGAACATTTTTGGAAGAGGCTTTCACGCTGCCTTCTTCTCAGCATCATTGAACCATTTGGAGGTCCAGTCCATCAATATTACCCCGAAATTGATTTTTTTTTCTCCATCATTATTGCAGTCATAATCTTCAGTTGGAGCTCACTGACAGAGTCGTGGGCTGAGTCCTTGCATAGAATGCACTTTCCGATGATGTCGGCAAGGAACTTGTAGTTTTAGGGGAACTCCTCCATCCCCTCGAGCTCTTCTTGTATCCCATAAGCTCGAGCCAGACTTGACATCAATGTCATCGAAGGTGGCGATCCCTTCGGTCACAAACCCTAGGTGGTGGTTCATCTCCATCACGTCGAACTGAAGAGTACCTTCTCTTTCTTTTGAGGTGATGACCAAATTTACACAGGAGCCATTGAGATAGAATTCTTCAACTCTTTTGTTGAAGATTCTCGAACTGGTGCTTAGAGCCTCATAGAATCTTGCCTTATATACTAGGTTCAACACTACTCTAAATTGAGCCTCCACTCCTTCAAATTCTTCAAATCAAAGTTGGTTTCTGTTGGTTGATTTCGCAATCGATAAAACACGCGCAAGCATATGCGGTCCGCAAGTAATATATGATAAGTAGAGTGTTGTACCCACGAGGACGAAGTCTTAGGTGCTAGTCAAGTACTAAAATATGTTCAATATTGTCTTATCTAAACAAGTAATTAGAGATGGTGTGTTAAACTATATGATTAAAACTGTAGAAATAAGAGATTGAGTTGTACAAGGAAGTCAAGCTAGGATTACAATTCCCCTAATGCGTCACCTAATCTCCTAACTCTCCACATTACAAACGAATCAAGTAGCTACACATAAGCCTCTGTCGAGTGTCAAATGTACATCCCTAGCTAGATGAATCACAATATTTCTATGGTGAAAATAACTAGACTAGGGTCAATAAGCTTAATCTCAATGGCTATACAAGGCTAATAGAGATATGTCTATCCTATCAAGCAATTTATGCACACATTCCCATAGGCATGGTCATAACAAGTGTTCTTGTATTTAAGAGCTAGACATTAATATCTATTTTTCAATATCCATTAACATCAATATCAATTTCTTTGTCAAGCAATCAATCAATAAGCATGAAATACAACAACCCATTCCAAAATGATTCATTAATATAAATAGGAGAGAAAGTCAATTAAGCTAAACAATAGGTTACATTGCAATCCTAGAAATGGAACTAGTTCATGACTATGGTACTAATACACATTTCCTAAGTATTCAACATGCTCATAAATACACTATTGAATGAAAGATTTGGAATAAGAAAACTCCTGTAGTGAAGTTTTCTGTCTCCAAGTCTTCTCTTCTCCGTGTAGAATCTGAGCTGTGAAGGATGCAATGGACTTTTCTTCCTTGAAGAACAGCTTCTTTCTCTTCTAAAACTAATTAAACTTAAAAACCTATTCTATGCTCTGTAATAATAACTGATGGCGGCTACTCTGTCTGAATATTAACTTCTCATCTTTTAGGTCATTAAAAGCAAGTCTCTTGCCAGACACAGGAGGTGGTAAATACTGCACGGATAAGATATGCTATGGGATGGTATACATACGGCTACGTAGGCATTAAAACACCGGAGCTCGCGCTGCATCGCCAACTTACAAAGGAGATGATGTGCATTGCATAGCAAATACCACGGTGACGCCAAGATGACCGGGAGGTCGTCTTTGCGGTTGCCAAGCTAAAGCTTGGTGTTGGCGCTGCAACGCCAGTGTGTAAAAACTGACCATTTTGCCCCTTTAAGCTGGAAATGACTTAATGAGCCTTGCATCATAAAGATTAAACATAATAACAACAAAATATATATAAAAGCTAAACAAATAACGAAAAATAGGCAGCGTCTTAAGCCACAAAGGATCTGATTCGCGGATATAAATCCCAATCATCGGTTTCAGAGATAACTTGACTGGTCGACATCTTTATCACAAATGATTTGATCTATAAAGAAACAAATTTTGTCTAAGTTTGCCGGTTTGTAAAGAAAGCTAGGGCTTGATAGAGAGAGAGAGGGAGTGAGTTTGAGTGCTAGAATTCTTAGATGAGATAGAATAGGAAAAGTCAAATTGAAAATTTAGAAATATAAATGTACTTCCCTCTATTTTGGCAGAGTGGGACACGTTTCGAGCAGATATTGGGCGCACGTTACGTCTTAACTGCCATTTACAGCTATTGGGCAATTACTCTTCTTGTCTCACTCGCTTGATCTGGATCTGACGTGCACGCGCTGTAATTTTCACCTATCTACTCAACGATTTGGTGGATATCGTAGAGCTTCCTTTTATAAGGCATTTTCCACTCTAAGATACCTCGTCACTCTGAGAAGTACTCTACAATCTTTGCTTTACTCCCGTCCTACGATGTCTTCCTGCAAAATTAGTTTTCTCTAGAGCATAGTATTAAGGATGTAAATTTAACATTGCTAATTCACTAATTAACTTATTAAATCTGGATTCATCTAATGGTTTGGTTAAAAGATCAGCCAATTGATTTTTAGTAGAGATAAATGTAAATATATATTTCCATTTCACATGTGATCTCTTATGAAATGATATGTGATATCTATATGCTTAGTCATAGAATGCATGACATGATTTTGGGTGATAACAATAGCACTGGTAATATCACATAATATAGGAATTGATTTAAATTCAAATTAGCTGATTCTTCATCCAAAGAATTTGAGCACAACATATACCAGCAACAATATAATCAACTTCTGCAGTTGAAGTCTATATTGAGTTTTGCTTCTTGCTGAACCATGAGACCAATCTGTTTCCAAACATTTAATTTGTACCACTAGTGCTTTTCCTGTCTATTTTGCATCTTGCAAAATCAACATCTGGATACCCAATTAGATCAAAAGGTGACTCCTTGGGATACCACAATCCCAAATATGGAGTGCCCTTGAGATATTTGAAAATTCTTTTAACAACCATCAAGTGATTCTTTAGGATTAGCTTGAAATCTAGCACAAATACAAGTAGCAAACATGATATTTGGTCTACTAGCAGTTAATTAAAGGAGAGATCCAATCATACCTATGTATCAAGCTTGATTGTAGTTTCCATTGGAGTTTTCATAGGAGTAGCTGATTCCATGCCATATTTCTTGATAGTCTTTAATATACTTGATTTAGTTGTTGAAAATTCTTTCATCAGTCTTCTTCACTTGTAGTCCAAGGAAGAAGTTTAGCTCACCTATCATGCTCATTTTGAACTTGTTCTGCATATGCTTGGCAAATCTCTCACACAACTTTTCATCAGTAATCGAAATATAATATCATCTACATAGATTTGTACTAACAATGTTTTATCCTTGTGTTTCCTAAGAAATAAATTTGTGTCTACCTTACCTCTAGTGAATCCTTTTTCAATAAGAAAATTAGTTAAAATTTTGTACCATGCCCTAGGTGTCTGATTTAAACTATATAAAGCCTTATGTGGATTGTAAACATAATTAGAGTGAGTTGGATTGACAAAACCTGGAGGTTGTTCGACATAGACCTCTTCCTGAAGTTCTCCATTCAAAAAAGCGCTCTTGACGTCCATATGAAAACCTTAAACTTCATATGAGCAACATATGCAAGGAACATCGTGATGGCTTCCAATCTTGCTACTGGAGCAAATGTCTCATTATAGTTGATTCCTTTTTCCTGTGAATATCCTTTAGCCACCAATCTTACCTTATTCCTTGTGATCTCCCCATTTTCATCCATCTTGTTTCTAAATACTCATTTGTTGTCGACGACTGGATGATCTTTTGGTCTTGGAACTAGTCTACAAACTCTTTTAAATTGGTTCAGCTCGACTTCAGTCCAGCTTGAATCTTCTAAGGCTTCTTTGATGTTCTTAGGCTCCATTTGAGATAGAAAACTTAGTAAGAAACATTTGTTTGAAGTTGCCGACCTAGTCTTGATTCTTGCATTGGGATCATCCCAAATAATCAGGTATCTCTTGCCTATCTGCTTTCAGTTGGAACATCAGTCCTTGCGTCTTCCTGTCTGAGTTCTTCAATCTTTGGATCTTGTTCAGTAGAATCTTCAATTCGTAGTCTTCATCTTGGGAACTATTGACTCTACGATCTCTTCCTCCGGCACTACGATCGTTGGATCTGGCTCTACGATTCCTGATTCTTTGATCGTAGGGTTTTCATGCTCTACGATTGTTAGATCCTGCTCTACGATATCATTGAAAGACACTACTTTTATTGGTTCCCCTATGTCAGATTCATCGAAGGTCACATGAATTGATACTTCTACGTTCAACGATTTCTTGTTGAACACTCGGTAGGCTTTGTTGTCTACAAGGTATCCAAGAAAGATTCATTTGTCTATCTTGGGTTTGAACTTGGTCAGGTATTGCTTGCCGTTGTTGAGGATGTAACATGCACAACCAAATACATGAAAATAGCTAATGTTGGGCTTCCTTCCTCCCCACAACTCGTAGGGCGTCTTCTTGAATATGGAGTGAATAAGCGATCGATTCTGTGCAACATGCGGTGTTGACAGTTTCAACCCAAAAATATTTAGGTAGACGAGTTGCGGCTAGAAGAGTCCGTCCTGCCTCTATGAGAGTTATGTTCTTCCTTTCAGCTACTCCATTTTGTTGTGGAGTTCTTGGAGCTGAAAAGTTGTGATAGATGCCATTTTCTTCACAGAACTTGTCCGTTTCTGAGAAATCGAATTCTCTTCCATGATCACTCCTTATAACTTAAATCTTCTCGCCCTTCTCATTCTCAACCAGCTTGAAGAATTTGATTAATTGGGAGCTGGTCTCGTCCTTAAAGTTCAGGAAGAATACCAATGTGAATCTGGTATAGTCATCTACTATAACCAATTACTATCTCTTTCCTCCAAGGTTGACAGTTGAGATAGGCCCAAAGAGATTCATGCCTATTATTAGAGTTGACTGTCTTGCTTTTGAATGAGACTTTTAGTTGCTTTCCTAGTTAACAGGCTTTGCAAGGTTTTTCTTTAACGAAATTGAGCTTTGGTAAGCCTGAAACTAGATTTTTGGAGGTACGCTTTGACATGTTTTTGAAGTTCAAATGAGATGATTTTCGATGCCACAACCAACTAAATCTTCTGATACTTTAGCAAAGAAGCAGACAGCTTCGGTTGAACTCAGTTCATCAAGGTTTTCCATGTACACATTGCCTTCTCTTGTTCCGGTTAGCTTCAACAAGTTTGATTCCAGGTCTCTGACTTGACACTGGTTGTTGAGGAAGATTACTTGATGCCTTTTATCGTACACTTGACTGATGATTAGGAGATTATGCTTCAAGGCTTCAATGAGCGCCACTTTGTTGAAGGATACTACACCATTTCCAATAGAGTCATATCCTCCTGTCTTTCCAAAGTTGTCTTGAAAGAAAATTGCTTGCAAGATTATCCTGTTCCTTGAAGTTTGACATGAAAGCCTTATTGCCAGTCATGTTCGAGCATCCACTATCAAGATACCAAATTGAGTTAGTTGAGCTCCTTTTTCCTGCAAAAAATATTAACTTTTATTTTGGTACCCAGATTTGCTTGGGTTCTGTTTTGTTAGTTCCTTTTGGGACCCAAATTTGCTTGATTCTAGGTCTATAATAAATAGGATAATCATCATAATAACACAAGACACCAATATGTCCATACTCATGACAATTATAACATTTTATATGATGCATGCTTGTGTGTGCGTTGATTCCTTCTCTTTGAGGACACGTGTGGACGATAGACACTTATAAGCCTTTCTTCTAGGCTAATACTCTCTGTTTCTACACTGCTCTACGATTTTGAGATTTCGTAGGGTGGAAGTCAACTTTACGTTTCTTGCCTGGTTGGTTCTTAGAGTACGTATGTCCTGACTCTACGATCCTTTGAGGCTTGAAGGTAGTGTTTGGCTTACCCTGTTGTTTCTTGAACCCTAAACTAGTGTGTGATTTGTTGTTCTCAGGGATCACAACCTGATCAACAGAGATCGTACAACTCTGAATAATTAGCTCCGCAACCTCTGTGGATTTCACAAATACAATGTTTCTATGGGGGGTAGAAGCACTGTTATTGTTAGTCTCCAGCGCTGTGTCCACACTACGATATGAGGATGAATCCCCAAATCCTAATCCTGATCGGTCTGAGATTGATCTCTAACTTGTGATCAGGGTGTCCATTAAAGAAGAAGGCCTATTCCACGTAGAGGTAGTCTTCTCTAGTTAATCGATCTTAGAAACCAGAGTTTTCTCTCTGTGTCGAATGTTCAGTTATCTTTCTCAATTTCTCATTCTCTGCTTCAAGCTTGGAGAGAGAGCTATTATTTCGTTGAGTTGTTTTCAATGCTACTTGTACTTTCTTTTTCTCCTCTTGAAGGAGATAATATTTCTTTGATAAAACCCTAAACCATTTCATATATTTATGCAGATCAGATGTAATGTCATGCAATACAATTCTTAAATCATTTATATCTACATTTGAAGAGTTAAAGTCAAATACCTCACTGATGTCAACTTCTTGACTATCAGTGGTGTTGTTAGTATTTAATTCTATGACCATAAGACATAAGTTGGCCATTTGGCATCCTTCATCTTTGTTGGATTATGAGCTCGAGTCATTATCAGAATCATTCCACAACCCCTCAACAACTAAACCTTTGTCCTTCTTTTGGAACTTCTTGTAGCCCTTGGATTCTTTCTTTGGGGTTGATTATTTTTTCTTCTTGTTTTTCTTTAGCTCCTCACTTAAGGGTTTATTACACTCAGCGATATAATGATTTGACTTTTTACAATTGTAGCACAGGTCCTTTGAGTGGTCACAATTGTTGTTGTATCTCCTAGGCTTGCTGTTCTGCCTTCTCATGAATTTTAATATTTTAATTTTTTTTAATCTTCTAGCAAGCAGAGCTATGTCTTCATCGTCTTCATCATCTTCAATAGGGGCTTTCGAAGCTGCCTCTGACGTTTTAAGGGGGGCTCCTCTCTTTTCTCTTGGGTTTTGATGTAGTATTTGTCCGTTGATTTAATTCCAGCTTATAGGTAAGGAGATTATCGTAGAGCTTCTACCGTGTCATTTCGTGAAGATTCTTCGATTCTCTAATCGCAGTGGTTTTTGCATCCCACTTGCTTAATAATGCTCTCATGAATTTAATATTAAGGACTTTGTTTGGATAGACCTTCCTGAATGCTCCGAGGAGGGAGTTGAGCAGAATGTTGAATATTTCATAAGTTGTTGTTATGTTCTCCCCAGGAACTTGGGAGAACATTTCATATAGCTGAGTCAGTAGGGATTGCTTGTTTTCCCTTATTTCTTCTGTTCCTTCGTGCATCACCGGGAGAGCTTCTCACACCTCCTTTGTCGTTTTGCAGTTGACCACGTTCTCAAGCAACTCATCTTCTAAAGCCATGAACATGATTTTCTTGGCTCTTTTATTGAGCTGCACCATTTTCTTCTCCATCTCTGTCCATTCGACTCTTTGCTTGACTGCCACTTTGTTTGGATCATCAGTTGTTGAAGCGAGCTTTGTGGGGACATACCGGCCATTGATCACCGCATCAAACAAAGCTTCATCTATCGCGTCCATGTATGCCTGTATTCAAACTTTTCAGTTAGCAAATTTGTCTTTATTGCATAGAGGTGACTTGTTTCCACCACCAAGCTCAGAACTGGTTTTATTTTGTGCCATTGATCTACTCAAGTGTTTTAAACTTTGTTCACGATAACCTGCTTTGATACCACTTGTTGTATCCCAAATGCACCAAGTAAGAGATCTTGGGGCCTTTAAAAATTTGTTTTTAAAGAATTATTACCAACTTATAAATTAAACAGATTAATTAGCGGAATGATGATTTGAAAATCCCCTTCAAAGATTTAAAAGAATTCGCAATTCTGAATTTAGCACAAGTGGAATTAAGTCCCAATTAAACATAAAAGACTTTACAGAAATGAAAGTGCAAAAGTAAAGAAGAAAAACAATTTTAAGTGGTTCGGAGCACAAAGATCTCTTAGTCCACTCTTCTACTCTTCAAGTAGGTATAATCCACTAAGGATGAGTGATCACTGAGATCTGTTCACTTAGAACAGTTACACAATATGAATCACAAAGATTCCTTCAAGTCAAGAGACTGGTTCACACAGAACCCTTTAAGTCACTTAGACTTGATTACAAAAAGTCACCAAGACCAGAACAATCACTAAGAAAAAGAGTGATTTTGAGGTGTTGTTAAGTTGCTTTAAGTCTAGTAATGAAAGACTTGGCAACAAAACAACATGTTCTAGATTGTAGAGTAGAGTTCTTGAGAGTTGTTCAATAATTCAAATCTTGATCGTATTTTTTGTTACTGTTGGATTGAATGTGCATGCCTTTTATAGACGTTCTCGAGATTTTTCCGTTAGAAAGTTGTCGTTGCTCATTTAATGCTCCGATCCTAGATCTGATTGTTGACTTTTAGAGAGGATGTGTCAGCTTGCTTTCAGCTGTGATATGTTACACCAGACTGCTACAGTGACATTCACGTGGGTGTTGTCACTTCACTGAATTAGCTGTTAGACACACTTTGATCTAATCTTTTTAAACTTAAAATATTCAGCAACTATCTTGGGATCTTCACTCTACGAGTTTTGACGTTGTCAGTCCAATGTCAGAACTGATATACTCTACGATATTCCTAATCGTATAGTTTAATGGTGGTCGTAGAGTATTTGGCTAGGCTGACTCTACGATCCGTAAGCTCTACGATCCGTAAGCTCTACGATCTTGAGTAGACTCTTCGATCTGGCAATGTGCTTTACGATCTTCAACAGACTCTGCGATCTTTTAATAGACTTTACGAACTTCAATTTGCCTTACGATCTCTTAGCTGCTAGGAAAATTGGAAGAATTTATAAAGATATTTTTTTTCTCAATTTTACGAACAAGATCTAAGAATTAATTTAGTTGATGGAGCAATAAGGGGGTAGGTCTGAGGATCAACTGGTGAGGACATTCAATGTCTGCATCCACTGCATGTGCCTGGGAACGAAAGGGAACAATCAAGGCATGTCATCGATGGGGTGGTACTGATAAGGGACAACGTACATAATGAACTCAGTCGGGAGTTACAGACGACCTAACTAAAGCAAAGAGAAACGAAACGGAATCAGATTCAGATAGAAGGAACTCAACTCTTCGGCTAGTGGAGGTCCTAATAGGACTTTCAACACTTCCATTTTTGAGTATGGCTGAGAAGCTGTTGCTTGCTGCTTGCTGCTTGCTGTTTTCTGTCTACTTCGTGAGCCTTCACTACCCAGTTCTGTAACTTCCCTTCTTTCGTCGTAAACGATGGATACTAGGCTCTGTGCGTATCCACCCGTGCAGTGCTGTAGCTAACGCGTTAAGTATCCCGCCTAGGGAGTACGTTCGCAAGAATGAAACTCAAAGGAATTGACGGATACGATCGTTTAATATTTTAGAGTCTATACATTTGATTCATTCAACAAAATAGATCAACTTAACAAGATTGATCTTATATTCTAAATCTTTTTACATCATTTTCATTTTAAAGACTTCACAAAAGCTACTGGTTACAAATATACATTATATCATCATCAAATTAAATATATGCATTTGTATTCACCTTCCTTTGTTGATATTAGTCCCTCACACTTCTTTCTTGATGTTCAGGTCCATTCCTTTGTATTCACCATGGCTTATCAAGGGAGACGGTGCCTTGGTTACTTGGAAGATTTGTACGAGGACATGGAAGGACATAAAATGGTTAGAGTGCAGTGGTTTTACCACAGTCGGGAAGTTAATAGTGTAATTCCTCAGCTGGATGCACACCCTAGAGAAGTTTTGATCACACCTCATGTTCAGGTGATCAGAGCAGAGTATATTGATAGTCTGGCGACAGTTTTGACTCGTAAGGATTATGAGAAATGCTCGGTTCTTGATTCACAAACTTTGCCGTCTGAGGCTGGAATTCACATGTGCTTTAGACAGTTCAATAACTATACGGTCAAGCCCTTCTCTGTAAGTAATTTGCCTGGCTACTCTAATCAAGGAATCCTGTTTTCCTTAGATTGCCATCTTGTTCCGAAGCGACAAGCCAAGGGGCATACTTCAACAGGAAAAAAAGAGGAAAATTTTACCCAGGAGGACCCTATAAGGAATGTTCCTAAGAAAATTCGAAGTAGCAGAGTGCATCAAAGACTTGAGAGTGGTCATCTGGATGTCACAAATTCAGTCCATGGGAAACAGATAGGAACAAGTGAACTAACATGCCAGAAATTGAACATTAATTTCTCGATTAAGGGACCAACTGGAATATAACTTGTGGAACCTGAGCCCCATCGCCAAGCATTTTCTACTAAGGTTGGTTATAATATGGAACTTCTCTGTCAGGATAGTGGCATGCGAGGCTGCTGGTTTAGGTGTAAGGTCTTGAAGGCTTCAGAAAAGGGTTTGAAAGTTCAGTACAATGATGTGGAGGATGTAGAAGGATCTGGCAAGCTAGAGGTATGCAAGTGCACCAATAAACTGATTTTATTATCCGAAGCAACATACGCCTAAGCCTTGCACTCAATTTATACACACGAATTACTTATCAAATTTCTCTTCAAGTTAAAATGTAATGGGACCTAAATATTCATTTGATTTCAACATTACTCTTGATACATCAGCTAGTATGACTTTCGTGCACAGTTTTATGTGCATTTGGAAATTTTCATGTAATTTTATCTTGTGTGGGATTCGGGATGAAGAATAGAAGGAACAAATATAACTTAATGGCGTGGACGCATTAGTATGTACTATTTAGTTGGCAACTTGAGCTTCCCACTAGGAAACTCATACAGAATGGTCTATCCGTTTATTCATTAAGGAATTGTCGTTTGCTGATTAGCAAACATAAGTGATACCAAAGTTAATTAATTGATGTATGTAGTACAATAATTTATTATAACAATGATGTTGGTGCAATTGTGCGCAAGATGTTGCACTTGAACCAATATAATTAATAATCTTCACGAGAGCTAAAATATTCTAAGTAATTTATTTATATTTTTTTTTCTTTAATTCTTATAATGTGTAGGAATGGGTTCCTGCATCAAGAGTGGCAGCTCCTGATAAACTAAACTTGAGATTCTCAGACCGGCTTACTATCCGCCCATGGCGTCCCGAGGATCATTCCAATAATTCTTTTGAGGTTGGAACAGCAGTTGATGCATGGTGGAGTGATGGCTGGTGGGAAGGCGTTGTAACTGGAGTCTCTCTCTTAAGAAGTGATACTCTTCATGTTTACTTACCTGGTATGCTTAGTTGGCAAATCTGATTTTTTTCCTGTTATGTACTTTATATCATTTTTGTCGGGCTGATACCACTAACAAACAAAGACCAGGTTTTCACCATCCCCAATCATATTTGATACTATGATAATGCATGATGAGGGTATTAGCTTATAAACTGCTTTGAAGTATGTGATTTGGTACCATAAAGGTGCAGATAATTTTGTTTGCAGCACAACCAAATTAGATGTTATTCACATTACTAATTCTCTCTTATTGATTTTGGCATCCATATACCTTGATCTGGCTAACTGATTTGATTCGTCTTTGTTAATTTTAGGTGAGGGCAGGTTCTTGACTCGCCATCGGAAGAATATGAGAGTTTCAAGAGATTGGGTTGATAATAGATCGGTAGACGTAAAGCCAAAGCCTGATGTACTCTCCTTCATATGTTCATCTCTTTGGCCTAATCCGAAACTTTCAACATTCTCAACTGTTGATGAGTCATCCAAGCACGGTGACTCGGTGGATCGCAAAGTTCTTGCAAATTCCAATCCTAAAGCAGTTGAAGAGAACAATAAGTATCAATTTCAGCTGCAGCTGAAAACGTGGACAAAATGAGCCAAAATTTGAAAAAGCGACTCTGCATCAACTGACACGGAATGAATTTGGTTGTGGTAGTACCGCTGATGCCGGAAAAGCTAACCAGGTCAACTCAGATCTTGAATAAAATGTTTCTACAGTACTTTTTATATTGGTCTTTGAGCTAAGAACATGAAGAGTATGAATGTCCAGGACTATATATGGTTTAGCGTCTTTGCTAGACAAAAACTTATTTAGCATCAAGAATAGCGGTAGTTTATTTATTTGCGAACCACAGCAAGATTAGGCAGTGGCTCAATCCACTCACAATAGGGTTTGTGTCACATGCTGGTTTGACATTTTGTCATTTTAGTTATCCTATGGTCTGCATGCTTCTTTCATATTAACTACAGTGCATTTCAAGCATAGAACTAGTCTTGGTAGCAATGAAACTGCTTAAAATGTTTTACTACCATGTTTTGTTTTATCTTTGTTCATTTAAAATTTTTGCCATGGCAGTAGACATTCAGCCTCTTGTTCATTTTAAATTTTTGCTGTGGCACCAATTTTTATTGTTAAGGTTGCAGTGTCTGCTTTTAAAACTGCTAAAATATGTTACCTTAAAAACCTCACTGGATATATTCATTGCATTATATTTTTATATAGTTAATTTAAATTATGAGGGCACGGGAGGTTAGAGATACCTTACATAACAAGAAAGGATATGCATTTTTTTATATATACAATTATACAAAACGACATCGTTTTTGTGCGAAATTTATATGTTGCGTCTTCCACCTCCTTTTTGCCAGAAATTATTTAATTTAGCTCAGTTGGTATGACTTTCAATATGGATAATCGAATAATTTGTGTAATTTATTAAACTTATTTAATTTACGTGCATTAGATGGTTTTTAGTATTGGTATGGCTTTCGATATGGATAATAGAATAATTTGAGAAATTTATTAAACTTATTTAATTTATGAGCATTTGATTGTCTTTAGTATTAATTTAGGCCCTTCAATAGTCTTGACATTATTTTGGATTTATGAATTGTAAATAGTTCTTCAATATTCTCAACTTTATTTTGAATTTTTGTACTATAAATAGTCTTAACTTCTGTTATTCAACGGCAACAATGGCATCGTGGTTCAATGCTCTACTCACCGTCTCACCCTCACCTTTTTACCCCCTACTTCACAAGTTCATGTTATATCCCTAAATTATATTCCATTAGTTCAAGTTTATTTGTCCTAATATTTTTTAAATTTATCTAAATATATTTGTACTCTTTCCTTTTTAATACTATTCTGATCTTATTTTTTTAATAATAAACTTTGAAAAAAAATTCATTAAAAATAGCATGAAATACATTAGAAAAAGTAGCATTATTAACCTGGACTTTGGAAGTATGATCGCACATTTTTTTTTTTTATTTTATTGTTCCAAAAAGAGTTAAAAGAGATTAAATAAAGTAAAAATGATGATAATATAATAATTAAGATGAGTAGTTTAGAGATAATTTTTATTTCTTAATAGACATAATGTTCAAATTAAGACAAATAAAATTGGATGGAAAGAGGAAACAATTGTTTTCATATTTAGTCTCCTAACTATACCTAATTTTCACATTTACTTATCAACTTATACATGTTTTTCAAGTTAAATTCTCAATATATATATATATATATATATATATATATATATATATATATATATATATAGGAATTAATATGTAAGCAACCGGTTTGCCTTGGGTACTATTTCAACAATCAAGTTTGCAAACCGTTGATCAAGATAATGTAAGGCGGAGATTAAAAAGATTAGACCTCTTGGCTACAGTCAGTGGCAGCATCACTTTATCTCAATATAATCAATTCAAATCACTTTTTGTCGTCAAATGCTGCAGCAGCAGGCACTTCACCCGACAAAGCTGACAAAGGAGACAAAAAAGTACTGACAAAGGAAACAAAAAAGGTTCTGACCAAGTTGATCAGTCCTTGCCGCTACAAGTTGTAGCGGCATGCATAATTTTTTTAAAATTCCCTTGTTTGCTCCGTTGTTAAGTTGTCTCTCCAACTTTTTCTTTCCCAGATCTCAGCTAGCTTGGTTTCTTCTCCATATTATTTTTCTTTCTATTTTTCAGATCTCCATATTGAAGTTGTGAACCAGCGATTCTTCCTTCTTATTTCAGAATGGCACACAACATACTTGCTCATAAAAGGTTTGCATCTAGTTTTTCATATTCTGCTGCTAGTTTAGATTGTGAAAATACATCTGAGTTTGTAAGTGAAGTTGAAAGTAGTAAATTTGAAATGGTGCCATACGTTGGGCAATTATTTTCTAAGTTAGAAGAAGTTGAAATTTTTTACGGGTCTTGTGCTCAAAACAAACGGTTTTGAGATTAAAATTGCAACTAGTCATAAACATACTCATACTAATGATGTGTCATCTAGGTTGTATGTTTGTAAAAAAGTCGGTACACCAATTGTTGTAAAGAGTTTAGCAAATGATGAAGATGGTAGTAATAAAATAACTAGGAAGAAAGACTATATGACACACATTATGCAAAGCTAGAACATATGTTGTCCATAATAAGAAATAAGACAATTGGCGTATTTCGACTGTTGAATTAGAACACAATCATCACCTAGTGATCCCTACCAAAATAGATTTGATTGAGACACAAAAATATTACTCCGGTTGTAAGAAAATTAATTGACACTTTAAATAAGTCTGGTATTGGGCTTAGTAGGATGATGAATGTTTTAAGCACAATAGGTGGCGGGTTGCAAAATGTTCCCTTTTCTAATGTAAATGTTCAGAATGTGGGAGAGATTTAAGGCGTGATTCTGCATATGAAAATGATGCACAAGCTGCTATAAATTATTTGAAAAATCTTGCATCCGGAAGTGCGAGTCAATTTTATTTTTGTGTCAAACCAGATGAAAGCAATCGCATGACATGCATTTTGTGGGTTGACGTCGATCAAGGTTTATGTATTAACGTTTCGGAGATGTTGCGACATTTGACAGTACTTATAGGGCAAATAAGTATGACATGTCGTTTGTTCCATTTATCAGGGTCAACCACCATTATCGGTCTATATTGTTTGGATTTGCATTGTTAAGGGATGAGACAAAGGACACTTTCGTTTGGGTATTAGAGACATGGCTCGAAGCCATGGACTACAAGACACCTATAACCATCATCAGTGACCAAAACAAAGACACGAGTAATGATATTGCTAAGGTACTCCCTTCTACTTATCACTTATTGTGTTCTTGGCATATTAGAAATAAATTTCTTGAGAAATTGCATCATATTTATTTTGAGCACCCATCCTTTAAAGAGCATTTAAACAATTGTGTGTATAATTTATTGTCCATCGGGAAGTTTAAAGAGTGTTGGCAAGTTCTGATGAGGAATTATGAATTGTATAACAATGAATGACTTAGAAGTTTGTATGATGTACGAGAGAAATGGATTTTCGCATATACAAAGAGATATTTTGCCGCGGGAATGACCACCACTCGAAGAAGCGAGAGCATTAACCATTTCTTTGATGAGTTTATCAATGTTTCAATAGGCATGAAAGAATTTGTAGTGCAAAGTCAGAAGGCTATAGAAAAATAATTTATTAGAGAGGAAGATCGACTACATAACAAAACATCGAAAAAGGAATATGGTACTCCGATCATCTTTGGAAATGCATGTTGCGTAGGTGTACACAAAAGAGATGTTTAGACGTTTCCAATGTCAATTCGTCGATTTCATGATGTACAATGTTAGTAAAGCTAGTGAATTGTGTTGCCCTGAAACAAAGATTTATGCAGTGTATAGGGCAGATATAGCTGAAAATGGTGGAAGATATAAAGAAATCGTCAACAATCGCCAGCTGGGGTCGGTAATATGTAATTGTCAATTGTTTTTTCATTTTGGTGAATTATGCAGGCACATCTTGAGATATTTTATTACTAAGAGTATTTCCCAAATACCGAGTGACATGATTCTTCCTCTGTGGACAAGAAACGCGAACAAGAGCAATGTTGAAGAAGTACTCTTTAGCCCAACAACTGCTGACTTTGAACAAGATCAAGCAATGCGATATAATTATTTGATGAGTGACTGTCAGGAGTTAGTCAGCAAAGTTGCTTACTCAGTCCGAGGTTATAAAATTGTCCTTAAGTTGAATGCACGAGGAAACGCGTTGGTACGGTTAACCAATATGATCCGGATGAGAATATTATTGAACTGGCAGATGATGACATTGATTGTTCTTTCAAAGATACACCTCAGGATATGGGTTATGATAATGACGATGAAGATGCAGAGGAGGAAGCGGAAGAAGATGAATTTTTGCCGCCAATTATTTCTCAAACAAAGGGCCGCAAAAACAATCAAGATTAAAGAATGCATTCGAGAAAATTGTGGGTTCTAAGCCTCATCGAAAATGTGCAATTTGTGGCTTTGAAACCGACCATGATAAGTGCAATCACTATCGAGTGTTGGGGATTCCTGAGCCTAAAAAGTAACTCTAAGTTGTATTATTTATGTTATGTTTTTTGTATATATGAAAATGAACATGTCATTGTGATGTTAATTTTTATGTTTATGTTATGCCGTAGTAGTAATATTATCATATTAAAATTATATGTTTATGTTTTTTGTACATATGATTAATTAAAATAAATAATAATAGTAATAGTACATACGTTAATAAATTCTTTGAATAATCTCATACTCACACTGATTAATGAAAGTAAGAGTAAAAATAATAACATTAATAATAATAATAGTAATATCAAGAACTCAATTACTAATAGTGAAATTGGAAATACAAGGAATAATCATTACAGTCTGGTAGATTGCCCGTGCTTGAAGGCACGACGTAATAATTTTTTTTAAATTTTTAGATTATTATTATTATTATTACTATAATAATAATAATAATTATTATTATTACTATTATCATAATTATAATAATAATAATAATAATAATAATAATAATAATAATAATAATAATAATAATAATAATAATTTATTAAAAAAATTTGTGGACCATTTTACACTTCAATTGCTTACTCCCCTACAATTCCTAAATTAATAAAATATTAATTCGTAAATATCAACCGTAAACTTCAATTCCTGAATTCATATTAATTTCACTATCTGTCGCTATAGCCTGTAGTGACAACTATATATATATATATATATTCTTTCATCCGTTCATCTTAATCAATGCATATGCCTCGTCTGTCGTGTAATGCATATTAATCCGTGCATTGTCTGCCGTGTAATGCATATCAATTCGTGCATCATTTTTCGCACCTCTCTGCCGCTACAACATGTAGTGGCAACTATATATATGCTTCCCATTTTAATTGCTTACTCTCCTACCGATTTCCTTTAGTCCTGACAATTATATATTTTACTGTTTTTGTATTTTAATTTAAATATTTTGTTTTTGTTTTTAAAATTTTTAATATTAAGTCTAAATATTAGAATGGCATGGTTATTAACTTTTTTCATAAAATAAAATATTACATAAATCAACCATTTTTTAAATAATGTTGCTATTTGACTTATATTATTGTACCAAGCATATTTTATGAGACTTATTTTAAAAAACTTTAGTCATTCTTTAAAAAATAAAATTTCTTATAATTTTTTTTATAAAAGAATTAATATTTTTAGAACTTTTTAAAATAAACTTTGTAGAGTTGATAATTAAAAAATAATTCACATAATCCTTACCAATAAAACATAAACAACGGTAAACATGAAAATATCATTCGTACATTTATCTAAACATAAAAACATAATCAGTACACGAATAATATGAACTAAAACATAAGTCTAAATATCATTCGTTGGAAGAAGTCTGGGTTGACATCTAAAGAGTTCCCACGCGATTCAGTATCGAAATACTGTTAAATCTTCTAAGGACCATTTTTCTTTGCGAATATTTACACTGCCCCTGACAAAGTAGTCAACATATTTGCAGACAAAAATACCACAATCTGTCTTGTTAGGTTGCACATGTCTGGTCTTCGGTATGAGCACGCACGGATCCTGAGTTGGCCACTCACGTTGCGGATCACCAATTCGCAAACACACTGGTATCAATTTGACCCGCGTGCACAAAGTAATATTATTTATGGATATAAAGTGTATGACATGTGTAAAAGTACAATACTAATAATTAATATACATACCGCTACTTCAACAAATTCTTTATACATTTGTTGGATCGTAATATACGGGGTATCATCGTAGAGAGGGTCAAAGATGGTGACTGCCCATTCGGGCACCGAGAATACGAACAAGATAAAATGCTTGGCATCTTGAGTACACACTGGCATGAATATATACGTGCATTCATGTAACGCCGGACCCACATTTGGGTAGACATAGGGGTGGCAAAAACTCTACCACATTCGTCTGGCTTGGGGGCACAAAGCTCTTACCAAGAAGCATGAAGAATGATTTCATGAAAGCAAATCTTGCCCACCTTCTAATTCCTTGCGTCCTGTTGTACTCCTCTCTATCCCACAGTAATAGCATATACGCGTTCAGGTCATGCTCGAAAATACAAGATGCAAGGCTTAAGGCCTTGAATGCGTCGTGATGCAACATATACAAGTATCACAGATGTGATACAGGAAATATTGCTGGATCACACATTGCATCCCCAAACAAATTATTATTTATAAACTCTACCTTTTGCTCCCTAAGTTTTTTGGTAGGGAACTTTTTCCTACCGGAAGAGATGTGCCCTTCCGCTATATCTTGTACCTGAAGAATATATTGATAATAATAATATTAATAATTACTAATATTAATACACTTAAAACATAACCAATATTAATATTATTAATAATAATAATATTAATAGTGTTACTATTGAGATTAATAGAATTATTAATAATAATATTATTCTCAATAGTATTTAGGATGGTTATTAAGATTATTATTTTAATATTAATAAAATTAAACTTAACATGACCACTTCAAGTAGCTGCAGTTCCACCTTCTCTATGAAGTCAGACTGAAATGAGTATGAGGGAACATAAGCCTAGGTGGTGGGGATGTGTCCTTCTGTTATATCTTGTACCTAAAATATATATAACAATAATAATAATAATAATATTAATAATGATAATATTCATGTTATTATTATTTTTAATATTAGTAATATTAATATTATTATTAATATGAATAATAATAATAATATTCATATTAATAATAATAATATTATTTATTAAAAATATTAATATTTACATTCATATTAAGATTCATAATAATATTAATATTAACTTGACTACTTTAAGTACCTGAACTTTCGCCTTCTCTATGAAGTCAGACTCGAATGAGTAGGAGGGAACATAAGCCTGGGTGGTGGGGATGTAACTCTCTTGTACTGCATAAGTACTTGGCTTCCCTCGCTCTTGGTTCCATTGGGAGAATTGGGAATGATATCCTTCACCATTGTGCCCCCCCTGTTGAGTTACCATGTTCCCTCTTACTTCAGAGTTGTAAACACTATAAAGCTGGTCCCATCCATGTTTCTCAACTACATAGTCGGGAGGCATCTGAATAAAAACAAAACACTTATCAAGTAATGACTCTGCACTCTCAACCTGTCATGTAAGATGAACACAATATTAGTAATAATAAATAAGGTCAATAATTGTAATATGTAGAATTTAATGTACTACACAAAGTTAAACTTAATAACGTTTCAATACCATGTTTATAAGGTGGTGGTGCTGGCTGTAAACAGTCCGAGGCTCGTAAGTAGGGTCTGGGTGTAATGTTCCGAGAGTTTGAGAATCTAGTACATGATAATGATCCTTAGAGAAAGATAATGAACGGGTCAAAGAATATGTAATACTCAAATATAATTGAGTCTAAATAAATGTTATGAAATAAAACTTACAAGAATTTATTATGAAGAATGGTTGGAGTGGTAATAACTAAAACCTATATTAAGGTAATGTGTTGAATATATTCAACGATAAATTTTAAAAAGAGATTTGGTGAAAATCGAGTAAGGGAGGTTTCGTTGATTCCGAGGACGAAATCCTTATAAAGAATGGTTGGAGTGGTAATAAATAAAACCTATATTAAGGTAATGTGTTGAAGATATTCAACGATAAATTTTAAAAAGAGATTTGGTGAAAACCGAGTAAAGGAGGTTTCGTTGATTCCGAGGACGAAATCCTTATAATTGGGGAATGATGTGACAACCTGAATTTTTATAAGTTATTAAAATAAGAATTTAATAATTAAAATTCTTATTATGAGATGTATATATTTTAAATTATGTATTTTGGTGTGAGAAAATTAAATTTATATGAGATTTAATAGTTGATTAAACTATTAAAGAAAGTGAAGAAAATTAGTTATGAAAAAGGAAAATGGTGGCAAAAGAAATAACTGAATAATAGTAGTTAATTAAGATGAAAATTATATTATGGAATAATATAATTTAATTGGTATGCCTTGATTGGCGATGGATTTGTTATGAATTAAAATTCATAAATAATGTGAGTAATTCACTTAATTAAAATAGTGAATTAATATAAATATATTTGTTTTAATAAAATGAGAGGGTAATATATTGGGTCCTTTACACTAATATACAACAATTAGAAAGTATTTACAAAAATAAAACATACACAACATAATTACAAAAATAAAACATACACAATATTACGTGCTAAAATTACGTGTCATTAACTCCTACACGTCAGTTACCGAATTTCATATTTGCAATAAACCGTCCCTAAAATCATGCAACTTTGAAATCGGAACAACAGATCAACGACGGAGAAGACAAAAACTTCTGTCGCTACTCTCAGATCGAAGAAGATGAATCATTTTGTCACGACGCAACTCTGAAATCGAAAATAGCATACAACATCAACAACTTCTTTAAGTTCAGTAACCGAAAACTTACGACAACTTAGTGATTGTTTATTACAAGATCAACAGCCCGTTCGATACAAATTTGAATATTGAGGTGTGTGAATTTAAAAGTTATATGCATATACTACCTATGGATACTACGAATTCCTATATTGGTTACCTTTCTTACGTTTTTCGCATTAAAAAATGGTCACAAAGTAAGAATACTGAATGTTTTGATTCCAAAATGCATTTGAACATATGTTTTATATTATGGTTACTAAGTAGATATAAATTGGTTACTGTTTATTATAAATTTGCTAGCTAAATAATGTTTATATGATTGTTTCAAAATTTTAATTGAGTTCTACTGATTTTTTTTATATTAATGGTTACTCATCAGTAACATTGGTTACCTTCATGCAACATGCTGGTTACTGTCTAATGCTTCCTTGGTTATTGTGTAGCATTATCTTTGTATTAGTTCTTGCATAATATTCTTGACTAATTATGAATTGATTCTGGGATTAATGCTTAATTAGTTCTTTGTTAACATTATATTGATTCTTTGTCTAACAACGATTTGTATAGGTTCTTTATCTAAACCCCTATATTTTTTAGAATTGTTTCTTTGCTAACATTATATTGGTTCTTGACTAATGATGAATAAGTTCTTTGTCTAATCTTTGGTTTAGTTCTTTGCATAATGGTACTAACTAATCTTTGCATTGTTCTTGACTAATAATGACTTGGTTCTTTATGTATCATTATATTGATTCTTGACTAATCTTGACTTTGTTACTATGAAACATTATAATGGTTCTTGACTTGGTTGTTGTTTAAAATTATAATGGTATTTTATATTATGGTTTCTAAATAGAGATAAATTGGTTCTTTATTTATTATAAATTTACTTATTTGAATAATGTTTATTTGATTTTTCAAAATTTTAATTGAGTTCTACTTGATTGTTTTATATTAATGGTTACTCATCAAATACATTGGTTATCTTCATGCAACATCTTTGGTTTTACATACCTAATGTTTCATTGGTTATTGTGTAGCATTATCTTTGTCTTGGTTAATCGTAATATTATTATAGTTAATGATGTATTGGTTAATAGTTATCTTTGAATTAGTTCTTTGCTAACATTACATTGGTTAATGTCTAACTATGTCTAGATTCTTTGTTTAATCTTTGGATTGGTTAATGCATAACTAATACTAACTAATCTTTGCATTAGTTCTTGATTAATAATGACTTGGTTACTTTGTGTACCATTCCATTGAGTTCTTGACTAATAATGACTTGGTTCTTGTGTACCATTGCATTGATTCTTGACTAATAATGACTTTATTATTGTGTAACATTATAATGGTTATTGATGATGAGATTCTTGATTAATGTTGACTTGGTTCTTATTTAACATTATATTGATTCTTTAAATTTAACATTGATTTGGTTACTTACCAATACTTATTCGTTGACGAACAATGTAGATGATTCGGTTGTACTTTATTTCAACGGCACATGGGGTGATAGTAACTAATACACCAAATTTGAAATTCTGCAAACATACTAGTTCCATCAACTAGTTCGATTCAAAGAAATCTTACCAAAATATGCGATTGCATTACGGCTGAACACAAACGCAAACAACATTGTCGATAAAATTTGATTAGAAGCAACATTCCACCGATCGATTATATCGGATGAAGCAACCTTATAATTCTTTACGGAAATGAGTAGAAAATCGATGAACAAGGTAAATTCCCAATGATTGTGGATATTGAACACGAGAATGGGACGCTGCTGACAATCTTGCATAACTTGACAAATGTAGAAGAATCTACAATTCACGATGTAATGCCAATCGGATCAACACAAGGGAATTGACACTAGTTCCACTTAGCAAGAAGCAGAAATGCCAATTTGGAGCGCAATATCTTTGATCAACTTGCAATGGAAATTATTGAACAATAACGAGGGCGAGATGACATGACAAATCATACGCGAAAGAACGATATGATGATGTAATATCGGTCCGAATGAGCGTGAAGTAAAATTACATCAAACCTACAAAGACAAAAAAAATCCTATCACAAGCTATGAAATTGCATTCAATCGGAAAAAGCGAGATAACCTGAAAGTCCAACGAACTAGTTATAGAGACTTTGTGCTTTGGTAATGCGATATCGATAAAAATTGCAAATGGAAGATGAGAGCATCAAGTTTCCGAAAAACCAGTATGTTCAAGGTGAGAGAATTCAATAACATCCACACTTGTTCATTGATGTATTGTTGGGAGACCACGACGTGCAAATAGTGAGTTGGTCGGTGAATGCATAATGCAAAAATAACAAATTTGAAGAAAATATACACACCAACAGATATTGTGGAAGACATGATGTCAGAATATAATGTGTCTATCTCTTACCAAAAAGTATGGAGATCGAAGGAGAAAGCGTTGGAAAAGGTGAGAGGAAATCCACACGATTACTCACTCATCCCATCATGGTTACACATGCTGAAGAAAACAAATCCAGGTAACACTTTAAAACATTTTATTGGTTTTACAACATTAGACAGTAACCAATATGATGTTCCACAGTAACCAAGATATCATTACAAAGTAGAAGGTTACCAATGTAAATTGTTTACTGATTAATGCTGTATTGGTTACCTTCAATCAACATGCTGGTTACTGTCTAATGCATTGGTTACCAAGCATGTGGTTACCAAGTATTAGTCAGTAATATTATGCAGTAACCAAAACAACATTAGTCAGTAACCAATTAAGCATTA
This sequence comes from Panax ginseng, assembly GCA_020205605.1. Classification (NCBI taxonomy): domain Eukaryota; kingdom Viridiplantae; phylum Streptophyta; class Magnoliopsida; order Apiales; family Araliaceae; genus Panax; species Panax ginseng. The sequence goes on along the minus strand of CM035143.1, from coordinate 50,265,534 downwards.
TCAAGATGTCAATATAATATTACACAAAGATAACGATACACCTTTAGGCAAATATAACTGGTTAGTATGCATGTTTAGTTACTAAATCTTTATACCATTTGTATAAGGTTATTATACATGTTTGGTTACCTTAATATGCATGTTTAGTTACTAAATATAATATACAAGTTGTATACCATTAACCACATGAACGGTTACCAATTACTAGTGATTTGAATCACCGTATACTACTTGTAATTCTAATGATAATCTTGATGTTTCATATCGAGTTAAAATCACAACCCTTGAATTGGAAACAAATGGTCGTTTCAAGTATCTATTCTTTGCCATTGGAGCATCCATTCAAGCATGGCACCATTGTTTTATAATCATTGTAATCGATGGCACGTTCATACAATCAACTTACGGGGGGACACTACTAATAGCAAGCACACAAGATGCAAACTGAAACATTATTCCGATTGCTTTTTCAGTTGTTGACAGCGAAAATGAATTGTCTTGGAGATGGTTTTTCGTAAATTTGAGAATTGCTTATGGAGTTAGGGAAGGTCAATGTATTATTTCAGATAGACATGAAGCCATTATACAAGGATTGAATTTTGTGTTTCTGGATATCATGCATGGTTCCTGCACATATCATATATTGAAAAATATAAAAAATAGATTCAAAAAGAAAGGAGAAGAAGTTAAACAGACTTACAACGGGGCTTGTAGAGCTTACACTATTGAACAATTCAACAAACACATGGCTGAACTTGATGCCATTGATCCTCGAATAAGGACATATCTGGAGGAAGAGGTCAAGTTGGATAGGTGCACCAGGCTCCATGGGAATTGTGGCGGATACTCAACAATGACTTCAAACACCGCCGAATCTATTAACAATGCAATCAAGTTTATCAGGGATCTTCCAGTTGCGTCAATGATTGAATGCCTATGTTATCTGGTTCAAAGATGGTATTTCACAAAAAAACAAGCAGCCATATCAACATTCACAACACTTTCCACAATAGCTAAGAGAAGGTTGCAATCTAATATCTTTAAATCAAAGATACTTAAGGTAATTAATAGTTGATTTAAATTATTGCATCTTAATTTGCATTTGCATTTTATGGAGACCTATTTTTTCACTATTGGTTACCTGTATATGCTGATAATTTTAACAACATTAAAAATAATAGTAATTATTACTGACTATTACTAACTTGGTTACTTACTAATGCTAACTTAGTTACTGTGCAACATTATATTGATTCTTGACTAATCTTGACTTATTTCTTCTTGTGTAACAATATAATGGTTCTTTGGCTATTCTTGAGTTAGTTCTTGTGTAACATTATACTGACTAACAGTAACTTGGTTACTGGATAAAATTATAATCTTTATTGGATAATATTACTGACTAATACTGACTTGGTTACTGACTAATGCTAACTTACTTAATGTCCAACATTATATTGTTCTTGACTAATCTTGAATTGCTTCTTTGTGTAATTATATAATGGTTCTTGTATAATCTTTGATTTGGTTCTTTGTGTAACATTATCTTTTATTACTTAATCAATCTTGACTTAGTTACTATGTAAAATTATAATATTCTTTGAGATTTATAATTGTTTCTTTTATATTGGTGGTTACTTATTGACTAACATTGTGTACTAGTTAATTGGTTACTGTATATTTGGCATGCAACTGTTAATCTGATTGTATACATTGAGTGTTGCGTACTAGTTAATTGGTTACTGTATATTTAGTTGCTAAAGTATATTAATGTACACTTGTAGTGATGTTTTTTATATTCATGATTACATATAAGGTACAATGTGTAACTGTTCTGTAATATGTATGTACAAATGTGTTTTATGTTCTAGTTACTAACATTATGTATTTAGGTTACTGCCTAACATTGATTTGTTTACTTTACTATATTTATTCTGTTTTCAGACAATGAACATGATTTTAATTGACACACTTAATTTGTGTTGTAGGTTGAGACATCAAACTTAGTGATTTTCACTGTTTACGATGTCTCTAAATAGTATATTGTGGACATCGAACAAAAGACATGCACACGCCGTAAATTTCAGTACCATGAGATGCCTTGTCCGCACGCTGCTGCTGTTATGAGCAAGAGAAATTTGAGCTGTTATGATTTTTGCTCAAGAAATTACACTAAAGAAACTTTGGTCGAGACATATTCAGCTTCCATCATGCCGTTAGATGACAAAGAAAACTGGGATGTATCAGAAGAAGTAAGAAACATATGTATAAAACCACCCAACATAAGAAGACCAGCAGGAAGACCAAAAAAAGGGAGGTACATACACGGATCTGAAATTAAAATTCAAAACAAATGCAGCAGGTGCCAAGAAAAAGGACACAACAAGAAAACATGCAATAATCCCCCGATTTTAAGACCACTAAAAAGGGTCTGATATAGTGCAGTTAAATTAAGAGTGTAAATACATGAATGTATTATTGTTTACTTTGAGTAACCATTAACCACTTGGTTGGTAACATTTTTGATTGTGTATAGTAACTAAATTTGTTATTCATTTATATATTGATTTCCGATTTCAATATAACATTAACCATAACAAGATAACAAATAAATACATAACAATAGCTATAATAGTTTTTAATGGTAACCATACAAGCTTGTAACTATCAAAACATTATCCTGGTTACTATCGGATCTTGTATATCCCTCCAACGGCTTTTTAATTGTAAGCATGTATAATAAGCATCCATCTCGAATGACATTTATAGCAAACAAATAATTACATAACAAAGAACCATAACAGTTTATAATGGTAACCACATAATTACATAATAGTAACCATAAGATTAACCACCTAATAACATAATAGTAACCATACCAATTTTAATGGTAACCAAATAATTACATAACTGTAACCATACCAATTTTAATGGTAACCAAATAATTACATAACAATAACCATCACAGTAACCACCTAATTTCATAACAGTAACCATACCAGTTTCTAATGGTAACCAAAACATAAAAATCTGTGTATCCAGCAACCTATAATAAAAATGATATTGAAGTTTATGCAACCCATGTATACTCACACATGTACATTTAACTGATGATATATGTCCTGATACAAGCTTGTAACTCTCTGGTTACTATCAAAACATTATTTGGTTACCCCTTTATACATGATTGGTTACTAACTGTATATTTCAAAATAATGGAACAAACACAACTTAAGAGAAACTAATACCAACCAACAAACAATATCTCTTTCATTACTGCTAATATAATCATTTATGTAATCCCATCTACATAAGATCCAATGAACATCACAAAATCATAAACCATACAAAAATGTTGTGAATATCCCCAAAAAAAAATAAAAAAAATACCCAACACAATTCGTAAAGACAAAACAACGAAATCCGAACTAATCAAAATCTGGACAAAATCTTCCTGGAAATTCTCTATCAGTCTCATATCCCCCCAATTATTTGTTCCTTGCATAGATATATAGATTTGTGCATAACTTCTTCCGATACTGAGCAATGGGGAATGGAATAGGAATTTGATCAAACTTCTAGTGAATGACATGCTCAGCGAAATAAATTGTGAACATCCCACAATCAATGTATAAACAAACAAAATATAACAAAAATCAAAAAAAAAATCAACCTATATGTAATAATTAAAAAAATGTAAACAATTTAACCCTTACCCCTCGACTTGTTCAGGAACTGCCTCTGTAAATTCCAACTCAATTATATCATCTTCCTCTTTGTTGCGATACGGTTCACTGCTAAAGTCAATATCAGACCTATCCCTCCAAAAACCACTCTTACGCAATAAAGTTGGAAGAATGAAGATATACGGCTCACAAACATCCGATATTTTAGTTTGCATGGATTTCCTTTTTGGTTGTAGAGAATTGTAAACAGTTAGACGCCTACGATGCACATCAAAAGTCAACAACAACCAATGGTCCGGTGATGACATATGAATGGGGAACAACACATAGTCAACGTTCCTTCATGGTGTGTTGACATCCATAAATAGCCTATGTATGTATTCAGCAACATCACCCTCCCCAGATAGAACAATTTTGTCTGCATTTTTTTTGTATATTCCTAGTAAAGAGTGGTGATCTTGCTATGAAACTAACAATCCGTGGTCGTTACCCATATAGGAACACTTTCTGAATGTCTTGCCAGTTTACGGAAATAATACAACGTAACATTGATGTGCTGAACCAAAAAAAAATTAATAGGATATTAACAGTTGCTGGAAAATGCAAGTATGTAATGAATGTAACTAAATAATGTAAACATAACTACAAAACATAATTTTTTAAAAAATAGTCACATCATCATCTAACCACTGCCCAGGAGTCTTTAATTTATAGAACAACATTTTCGATGATATTGTGATAGATCTAAATACAAAAGAAGGCATGATAATATCGTTCTTTCTGGAAAATTTGTCCGCCCTTCAATATAAGAGCATAATATTAGTATACACGCTAACATTAACAATTACCGTATTAGTATACACACTACTAAAAATCAAACTTGCACAGTCAATAATTAACATACTAATCAACAAACTTAATTTTAAACAGTACCCTGCTAACCAACAAATATTAAAATCATAACCATAATCAAATAGTAACTAATACATAACTAATAGGTAACCAAAACATAAACTAATAGTAACCAGAATATAAAGTAATAATAACCATAACATTTATTTAATAGTAACCACACCATTTATTTAATATTAACATTTATTTAATATTTAATATTATACAGTAACCAAAACAACATTAGTCAATAACCAATTAAGCATTATACAGTAACCAATATAATGTTACACATTAACCAATACAACATTAGACAGTAAACAATACATCACTAGGTAGTAACCAAAACAGCATTATACAATATAATGTTGCCCAGTAACCAATACATCATACCAAAATCAGTAAACTAATCAACAACTTAATATGTTCAATATGTTCAATAATTAACATACTAATCAACAACTTAATTTTAAACATTAACCTGGTAACCAACAAAAATTAAAATCATAACCATAATCAAATACTAACCAAAACATAAACTAATAGTAACCAGAATATAAAATAATAGTAACCAGAATATAACATTTATTTAATAGTAACCACAATATTTATTTAATATTAACATTTATTTAATATTTAATATTATGCAGTAACCAACACAACATTAGTCAATAACCAATTAAGAATTATACAGTAACTAGTATAATGTTACACAATAACCAATACATCATTAGACAACAACCAATACATCATTAGACAGTAACCAATACATCATTAGACAATATAATGTTTCCCAGTAACCAGTACATCATACCAAAATCAGTAAACTAATCAACAACTTAATATGTTCAATATGTTCAATAATTAACAAACTCATCAACAACTTAATTTTAAACATTAACCTGGTAACCAACAAAAATAAAAATCATAACCTTAATCAAATAGTAACCGAAACATAACTAATAGGTAACCAAAACATAATCTAATAGTAACCAGAATATAAAATAATAGTAACCATAATATTTATTTAATATTAACCATATGTTACTACAATAATACAAACTTATTTGTTTCATAAAAAACTATAGCATTGTTAACAACAAAAAACAAACCTTTTTCTGTTGTTTAATCCAATTTTGAACCATTGTTCAAACAATGCCTCTTCAAATTTTGAGGGCATATCCATGCATGATTTGGGGAATACAGTTAGACGTGCAAGTGTTTGACTAGCATCCACTACAGTAGATAATGAACTAGCCGATCCAAACGCTGCTGTATATGGAGATCGCAAAATGGCACTCTTTGCAGGTTGAAGGACGGGTCTACCACCGGCTTTGTGGACACTCTTCTCCAACTCATCACACTTAGCTATGTCCTGTGTGGTCAGAACCATATAATCAAGTGCATACCTGCTGTTGGTCAGGAAATCGGTCACTAAACACGCGCAAGTATACGCGGTCTAACAAGTAATACAGTGATAAGGAGAGTGTCGTACCCACGTGGAACTATGACCAATAATTACCAAATACCGACTATGTATCGCTAAAGTCTTATTCGAACAACAGTAAATAGAAGTGTGATTAATCTAGTTAACTAATTAACAAAGCAAGTAAATGGATAACGAATGGTAATCTAAGGATACAAGCTAAGGTCATAACTTCACCCCCACACATGCATTCTGTCGAACACCTGGCGTGTTATGCTTCATCAAACTAGATACCCTTCTCTCTTTGGTCTTAATGGTCACGACAATTTGTCGACCGAGAACACACAGGTGCCTATGCACCTTTGTCGAGGTATGCACAAACATATCCTCTCAAGATCCACCCAAAAGGGAATAGAACAGAAAGGAACGTCCAAGCTAGATGCAATCCTACATATGTCTATACGAATTAATCATAACAAGGATTTAAGCATAGGTTCTCAATTAGGTCGCACGTGGCGCACAGAGATATGTCTATTCTACGCACAACTTATGCAGTCGAAACCCACAATCATATGCCAATATATTTAGGTGTAAATATATAATTCTTCTGTCGATATCATGTAGATTACCAAAATCATCACTAATGTCTTAGCAAGAATCATTAAGCACAAATATATCAATCCAAATCATATTGTGCCAACCAAAGAGATAAAAAATAGTCAATTTAATTAATAGAGGGTTCCATTATAACCTTAGAGCCAATATTCAGTTCATAGTTAATAAACCAAATACAAGTAGCAAATAAGACAACATTTATAGATTACAAAACTAGAGAAGATAAATGGATAAGAGGAAACTCTGTCAAAGCCCTTAAATCTCCACGTAATCCGCTCAAATCAAGCTTTCCAATCCGTGTCGCTCGTTGCTCTTGTGCTCCGAAGAAATACAGACTTCTCCCTAAATCTACCTAAACTCTATGTATAGACATCAACTAAGAGAAAGGAAGAGAAATTACAAAAGAAAAAACTAAACTAAGCTAGGCTATATGAAAAATATGATATAGGATGTCTGATATCTATTATGCAGAGGTTGTTTCAGTTATATATGTTTTCCTTCCTTTGCTAGGTCAAACCAAGGCATTCACTGTTTGGGCACCAGAGGTGGCGGTGGCCTGGGCCAATTAAGTCAGAGTGTCAGGCCATGCACGCCAAGTAAGTTAGGAAAAAGCGGAACTTCATGACTGCATGAGAGCCAATATAATCGAGTGGTATTGCCACAGTGTGTAGAGTCCCCGAATCCTGGATACTTGAAACCCAAACTCGTGACTTTACGATACCATTTCTATGAGCGGAATAATACTAATAATAATAACAATAATATAAATTATAAACTTAACTTACATTTATCAGAGTCTAATCCCAAGTACGCAACCTTTATTACATTCTTTACATGATATATAATACATATCAATATCTTAATACAATCTATCTATTACAAATGATACCAATAACATATTCTGTTTGCTTTCCTTTTTACTTGTTCCTGGCCGAGCCTTCTAGCTTTTCATACTTAGCTGAAAATATTTAAATTAAGCAAGGATGAGCATTTGAGTGCCCAGCAAGTATTATATATATATAAGCTGAAAGAATTTAAATGTTTTCTTTATAATATTCTTCTACAACCAACCAAGAGTTGTGAAGTAATCATACTAATAATAATAGCATAACAACCCTCGCTCAAGTTTTTGAAACTGTATTGCTCTATTTATAAGGTTTCGTGACATATCATGAACATTGTTTTCATTTTTGAAAAGGTTAAACATAAATTCATCTCAGAACCCATTGCTTTACGGGCTCGAGGGTGTACAATCCATGGGCCCTCAGATTGATCAATACTACATTGCTAGAAACGATATCATCGTTCATCCTTTAATGGTAGAAGCGCAAAAAATTTTCCCATTATCGGGATGTTCATTTTTGTCGGGTTTTCATAACAAAGGTCTTATATAATTCAACATATATGTATATCAAAGGTGTATCAACATGCGATTAAATACAATGATTATCCAAGTGGGGACACTTGTATAATCATTTATAGAAATTAACGAACATAATATATTTATCCGAATTATCATATACTAACATGTTGACAATCAATGGGCATATATAATATAAGTTTAACAATCTGTATAATAATAATAATAATTATTCTGAAACATTCTTACACTTGTCCATTGCATAAAGAAAATGCAAAGTTAGGATACTTGCCTGATGCGCTGCTTACACTTACGCAACTTAGATTTATCGTTTCTATCACGACCTATCATTAATCAAATCATTTTACTGATTAGTATATCATAACGTAACACATAACACTGTCTATTGCAGTCATCACATAACCTAATCACCTTATCACACATGTTCAACAATCATGGTTTCACAAACAAACATCAACACATTCCTAATCGCATTGTTACATAACCTTAACAACCATTGAATCACAAATAAACCGTTAACTAATTAAATTATCTATGTCCAGATCAATTTACTCGAATGCTCGGTCTCACCGGTCAACTTTATCGGGTAATAATCGAGTCTAAGACTCTATACAAGAATGATACATATTCATTTGGATAACTTAAACATCAATTGCACTATCTTTCATGGCTTTATAATAATTTTTAAATAATTATTATCATTTATCATAATTTATCACAAATTTTCAAACACCTAATCATTATAAAATAATTTAAATATCAAATAATTCTATTATCATTAATATTTAATTAATATTAAACTATTAATGAAACCATTGCCAAAATATTAAAGTCATTTATAATAATCGAAAATATTTTTAAAGTATTTATATTACCCTTAAATAATTTTTAAAATATTTAAAATCATTATTAAATAATTACCATTAATATTTAAATATTAATGTACCATTATCTAAATATTAAAAGTCATTAATTATAACTTAAAATATTTTTAATTCATTTATAACCTTTTTAAATGATTTTTAAATTAATAAAACCATTTTAAAACTATTTATTTAATATAATTATTAAATAAATTTAATATCATTAATCATTAAATAAATATCATTAATATTAATTTATTAATGAAATTATCCTTTAAATTTATATTTTATAACTTAAAATATCTTTAAACATTTTATCTTCATTTAAAATGATTATTAAAATATTAAAATCATTTTTAAACTAAATTATTTAATACAAATATTAAATAACTTTAATATCATTATTAATCATTAATTAATGAAATTAACCATTAAATATTAAAAGTTATATTTTATAACTTAAAATATTTTTAAATACTTTATTTTCATTTAAAATAATTTTTAAATCATAAAAATCATTTTTATCTTATTTATTTAATTTAATAATCAAATAAATCTAATATCATTAATATTAATTTATTAATGAAATTTCTCCAAAAATATTAAAAGTTACATTTTATCCTCGAAAATATTTAAAATACATTAATCTCAGTTAAAATGAATTTTAAATAATTAAAATCATTTTCTCTAATTTATTTAATATACTAATTAAATAAATTAAATATCATTAATATTCAAATAATTATAAATATTAATGAAAAATATTCTAAATAATCAGAAATTATTTTTCATAATTTAAAATAATTTTAAAAACTATTTTTGTAATTTTTTATAATTTATTTTCTATTTTTAAATATTTTTCGGAATATTAGAAATTAAAAATAATAGAAACCGTCGCTAAAGGTCTTTAGCGACAGAAAGTGTCGCTGTTGGTGTTCTTGAGCCTCAAGAACACTGACAGCTCAGTGGTTAAGGGGTCACGTTTGACCGGCTATAATTTCATTTATAGATTGTTTCTGTCCAAGCTAAAACCTAAGTTTTGTAGTGTTGATGTAACTCTACAAGTTTCAATCGTTATATTGACCATACCACAACATATCAAGAAGATCTAGGCCAACAAACAACCTGTCAGACGGTTTCTGGGTTTTCCTAGAAACCCAGGTATCCGAGTGAACACCTTCATGCACGATTTACTTTATGTTCAGTTCATGGTTTATGTCATTTAAAGGTTCCAATCTATAGAATATATGACAAGGTACATTACTAAAATAACAGATCGGTTAAACAACAACAAAATCACAAGTTGTAGTTCAGTCAAAGGTTGTCAGAAATCCGGCTCCTATAATTTCTGGAAATTCCCAGAACAGTAAGTCATGGTCGGATGGTCACGTTTGACCGTCCATTACATTCGATCATATGATGATTTAACATATCTAAAGGCCAGAATCTATAGTCTAACTAGCAAGTTACAATTTAGATACAACATTTCATCAAAACAGTAAAACAATTAACAGATCAAAGAGCTTAAATATCTTTGTCGAGACGATGTTCATGCTTTACGGGTTTACCCAGTTTCTTCCGATATATGGCTCAATTGATTTGACGACCTTTGACCATATATCTGATGATCTAGACATTCAATGATAGTGAATCCACTTTCAGATTAAAGATCTCATACAAGGCTACAATTGTAAACACTTAAACCATAAAAACAATAAACACACAACAATCTATAGGCTCTGACATTTGATGTCAGAACACAAAAAAATAATTTTCCAGATTTTGAAAATCTTTAATTTCGAGCACTTTAATGTTATGGATCTGAATACTACCAACCCAGATCATCACTAGAGACTAAATACAACATATTACAACAAAAAAAACTAACATCTAACACCGAATTTTTTGACAGAAATTAAGACTAGGTTTTATACCTTTCTTTGATTAATTCTCTATCTAGTGCTTCTGATTTGTTATTGTTGATTGTGGGGCTATATTTGTGACTGATATTAGCAACAAATTTTCGTGGCTTTTAGAAAGAGAAGGTCTAGGAGGAGCTTGGTAAATAATTTGAGCAACAATGCAACATTTTCTCTCTCTAACCTATATATACAAGACTTAGATTCATGAATGGTTGCTAGATGGCTGATGGCTGGTGTTTTTAAGTCAAAGGAGTTGTTGGTTTAGGTCACCAACCCATCCTATTGTCAAAACCTAGTTTGTAGCTTCAATTATACAAGAGGGACATTTTTGTCATTTCCTTAAATTTCTAGAAAATTGCCTTAGGGTTTAGGGTTTAGACATTTTAGTGTTTAGGGTTTAACATTTAACCCTTAAAGATTTAGCAACTAGGATTTCAAAAATTTCCAAATTTAGGATTTAACAATTAGGGTTTATAAAGAAAATAAAATAAAATAATTTTAGTTTCTAAAATTTTTAAATTAGGGTTTTAAAATAATTAGGTTTCTTAACTAAATAAAAGGTTTTACTTTACTTATCACCTTGCTAATTAGGGTTTAAGAAACACTAATTAACATTACGTTGCCCAAATTAGCGCTAGGGTTTACAATTACAAATTAGGGTTACTAATTTAAAAATTAGGGTTTATAATATAGAAAAATAATAAGGATTTTGAATAATTACGATTCTCCCTAATTAGGGTTAATACATATAACACCGATCGTTAATCACATTATCATGATTACATAACAGCTTAACAAATTCTCAAAGTCGTGACTGACTTTCGCATTAGGGTTTCACCGTTTGAAACTAGGGTTTTTATTTTTAAATTATGGTTTCTAAATATTAAATAGGGTTTAATAATAAAATTATATAATGCATACCATATACCATATAACACAGTTAAACAACAGTTTTGAACTCACAGCTGAATTTCAAATTAGGGTTTTATCAGGTCATAAGGGAATTACTTTCCCGATTAACCTTACAAGCATAACATACATATTATAACACTGAAAAATCAAAATATAATTAATATAATAATATTATCATCATTATTCCTTATCCCGGAATCAAAAATTAAGGTTTATCAAAATATTATTAGGGTTTAATTGTAATATAATAAAACTGTTCCACACATTAACATTACACACATAACCATACTTATTCAGAACAACGACAAATAATAATATAATATTATTATTCTCATTCCTTGATCAAAACCGAGAATTAGGGTTTGGATTCCATATCGATTTATCATCATATATAACCTTAATAATTAAGTTAAAATAATTAACTTAACTATTCAAATAATTTCATATAATAAGTATTATAAAAATTATATAATCATATCCTATATTATTTAAATAATATAATTATCCTATTTCTTTGGAAAATAAACATTAAAAACATTTTTACTATAAAATTAATTAGTATAAAAATATAATTGATAATTATCAATAATTTTAAAATAAATTTATTTGCAATACTTAATGTAATAAATAAATTTTATTTATCACATATAATTATAATTACACATTACTTTTGACACATATCATTCATATTTGTTTTAATAAATAAAAAAAAAAAATTTATACATAAAATTTATGATTTATTTATATAGAAAATATCGGGTTGTCACATTCACCTCTCCTTATAAGGATTAAAGTCCCCTAATCACCTTTTAAAACCTATACTTACTAGGGTACATAGCATATACAATCATTTGCAAGTAGATCTCGATCATAATTGATCGATCCGATCTTTAACTATTCAAAGAAAAAGCTTATCTATCTTCTTAAATGAAATTTGATTTCTAAGAGAACTCAAATTCCTCCTTCAAAATAATTTATAAAAATAATTTACTATATATAAGAAAAAATATATTAGAAAATAAAATTAGTTTGAGTAATACCCGGAGTTGCATCCCGGCTTCCACGATATCTTGAACAATTCATGTGTTGAAGACGCTTGCGATTGATTCTATTGATTTCTTTGTTGATGTCGGTCCCGATGTCGCTAATGCCCTGCTGCCTTTTCGCATTTTCGCATTCCTTGTCTCCATTTCCTTTCTTGGACGGTCTTTCACCTTATGCTCCATTGATTCGCACATAACAAATTTATTATACCTTTTTGGATTGGGACATTTAGGAAAGATATATATCCCTCCTGTCTTTACTTTCTATACACAAACTTTTCCTTTTTAATCACATTTTCGGCTTATCTCCGGTATTATTAAGATTATTTTCTTTTATCTTATAGGCGGCAAAAGTGGTCTCTTGCCCCGCCGTTATTCTAGCTATAACATACGCCGCTCTTCTGAAAGTCATTGAGATTCTAAATCCCGCAATAGAACCGATTTGAAGTCTTTAACGTTCGATGTTCGATTATCTCGGTTGATTTTTCGCTACCGTAATCCGTTCTGCATAGCTTGAGCGTCCGTATTCGCAAAAATTTCGATGTTGGGTCTGATTGTCCTCCAGCTTTGTTCACAGGTCCTTTTATCCTTTGGTTTCGTTTTCGTCTTGACGACAATATCATAAATTATTCTTACATTCTAAGCCTTATCGTAAACGCTTAACATATAACGCAAAACTTTCTATTCAAATAATCATGTACTCAAAATATTAGATTTTGAAAACTCGGTCTACTGTAATAACTAGTAACCAAATAAATATCTACTATCTTTATACCAACTTATCCCATTAATCCAACATAGACTCATATTCATAACACTTGACATGCCATAGCACATTTTGCTTTAACATCCGCTATCCCTTTGTGACTCGGAAGTCAGGAATAACTGCCATAACTTATACAAAATATTACATTATACCAACATACCTACCATATACACCACCTAAAATCATACATATTTAACTAATACTAATACTACCTATCCCTTATATATTTACTAACGATTTATTACTTAGTAACCTATCTATTCCTATTATCCTCAATATCCATTCACACATAACTATATCCAGTTTGTCACAACTTTCAACACCTTATGAGTTTAAGAACTCATCACAAACATATGAGTTTAAGAACTCAACATTGACCACTTATAATCCTTTAGCTATACTTTACCTATCTGTCATACTTATCGTTTCTTGATCCAGTACTATACTTTCCAAAATAACCACCTCTTTGAGGTAGCTTTCAATGTGAGCCTATATTGCAGCTATTGGCTTTGATATTGGCTCGGTCATGGATGTCGACTTATTCTTTACAACTTAAGAGTATCCTAATTCTGTTCCTTTCTAACACCTACACACAAAATTATCTTGACTAGCAAATAATAAATACACACAGCACATAATAGTTTTATAAGTTATCTTTTATTTTGTTTGATAATGAATTTATTCAATTCATCTCCTTTTTAAACTCTATATGAGTTATTTATATTTTCAATATTTCCCTCTGTTCTAAGGTTATAGCCTAAGGTCTAACCCACCTAAGGTTTCTAACCCTATAGCTTTGATACCATGATGTAGAGTCCCCGAATCCGGATACTTGAAACCCAAACTCGGTACTTTACGATACCATTTCTATGAGCGGAATAATACTAATAATAATAACAATAATATAAATTATAAACTTAACTTACATTTATCAGAGTCTAATCCCAAGTACGCAACCTTTACTACATTCTTTACATGATATATAATACATATCAATATCTTAATACAATCTATCTATTACAAATGATACCAATAACATATTCTGTTTGCTTTCCTTTTTACTTGTTCCTGGCCGAGCCTTCTAGCTTTTCATACTTAGCTGAAAACATTTAAATTAAGCAAGGATGAGCATTTGAGTGCCCAAAGAAGTATTATATATATATAAAATTTGAAAGAATTTAAATGTTTTCTTTATAATATTCTTCTACAACCAACAAGAGTTGTGAAGTAATCTGTACCAATAATAATAGCATAACAACCCTCGTTCAAGTTTTTTGAAATCTGTGTATTGTCTATTTATAAGGTTTACGTGACATATCATGAACATTGTTTTCATTTTCGAAAAGGTTAAACGAAAATTCATCTCAGAAACCATTGAAAATGACCATTTTGCCCCTGAAAGCTGGAAAACACCTGATAAGCTCTGCATTGCGTCAATTAAGCACAATAACACTATAATCATATAAAAACATATAAACTCTACGAGAACAAACAACTATTTAAGTCATAAAGTATCCAATTCGCGGGTATAAATCTCACTCATCACCTGCTTGCTGCCTCACCTTTCTTCCCCTTTTTCAATTGACATAATAAGGTAATATATACGATTAGATTTTCAATCCAAAAACATGCAATTAACTAATATATGCAATAACAAACTGACTGTACAACAACCAACAAACTAAAATGAACATGTTATATTAGTAACCTGAATAACATAAACTAGTAACCAAATCATAATAAAATAGTAGCCAAATAACAATATAATGGTAACCAAATCACAATATAATAGTAACCAAATCACAATATAATGGTAACCAAAACATAGAGAGCATGTAAAAAAAATGATGGCACGTAATTATAACACTAACCTTATCAGCATCATACACAACAATCTCTTTCCCAGTGCATTGGCTTAATATGTCAAAAGATGACATGCCATTATTATTGTTAATCTATGCAAAATAAAGAACCATTTAATCATTAAAATAAAAGACAAATATCACATAACAAAACAAACAAATATGTCTTACCTTGACATTTTCTTCATCATCATTATTTTTTATTTCATGAGGTTCTTCAACCATAACATCACGTTCAACTTCATTAGCAATTTCAATTACATTCACATCCTTCTTCTCAACGAATATTAACACATCATCACCATCATTATTCTTAATCAGATTTGAACCATCATCAACACGTTCAACTTCATTACCAAATTCAATTTCATTCCCACCCTTCTTCTCAACGTTATTCAACACATCATCACCATCATTATTCTTATTCACTTTTGAACCATCATCAACATCCTTATCAACATAGAGCTCCTCCACCATGACATCAACATCCTCATCAGCAGCTTCATCACCTTCACCACCTTCATCACCTTCATCGTCATCATCATCATAATTATCATCATTATCATCACCAGCATTATCAGAATCAGAATCAGAATCATCATTAGAATCACCATCAACCTTTTTGTCCCCAACGTCTTTGATCACGCGTAACTCATCTCTAATAATGGACCTAAGGTCCCTGCATAACTGAACATGTAAAAGCTGCATTTCATCTTTAATATCAGTCCGCAACTTTCCAACTTCTTTCTTCAATTCAGAAACTTTCTTCTCAACTACTAAACCGTGCATCAATTGCCTCTTTCACAACAGATATATCAACACCAATGTTGTCAGCCTTCACTTTTTTTTCTACTTTCTTGTCACCATCCTTCCCATTAAAAAAGTGAAACCCGCCCAAATCAAGCCGATCCTTCTCCTCGGCCGTGGGAATCAAACTTTTTATCCTCAGCTGAAAAATAATAAGTACACTTTAGTATATCATTTAACAAACAATGTACAATTACAGTGAAATAAACAGTAAATAAAGAATCATAAAACATAATCAGTAACCAAATACATATATAAAGGTAACCAAATGTATAATAAGTAGTAACCAACTAAATGTATAAAGGTAACCAAATATGTATATTCGGGTAACCAACAACATTGTTATTAGTAGCCTGAATGTAATCTAATTAGTAACCGTATGTGAATATTCAAGTAACCAAAAACATTGTTATTATTAACATGCATATAAAATAATAAGTAACCAAACGTGTATATAAAGGTAACTAACTACTTTGTTGATAGTAAACTTCACATAATATTTTCATTAACCAATTATATAACTAAAGGTAACCAAATTACATTATTAGTAGTAAAACAGCATACCTGTCCGGAACAAAAAACTAAATCATTCAACTTGTCATTTGAAAGGGGCTTCATTAGCTCCTTCCATCTAAATAAACGGACATCCGACGAATGCTCGTCATTCCATATACCCTGAGTTTTGAATGTCGGAATAGTTTTAAACATAAAAACTTGGAATACATAAGGAATCCCATTCAACTTGTACAATTTGGTGTAATGATCCATGTAAAAATTGTATGTTTAAACACCATTCCTTCCTTTCTTAAAATGCCCCTTCAAAGCATTGCACAAAGAGTACTTTGTCATCTCAAACGCGACTTTCCCCCAAGGAAAACTACTAACTGTCGACGTCGGGATTTTTGGGTGTCCCTTTCCGTTACTTGTTCTTTGGTGTTCTCATTTTAGGTGAGATTTGTTTGAAAAAATAAGTGAAAAAGGTCCGACATGTATAATGTCGACGATGGGATTGTTAAGAGTCGCCAGTTGGTTTTTTAAATGATTATACCAACACAACCGAGAAAAGGTTTGCACATTGACCCAGTGATGTGACACTGATAAACGGGTCGGCGAAACCGAGATTCATTTAGGGTCCGGGGACTTGGTTATGCGGGGGGAAGGTGTTAGGCACCCCCCAACATCCGTGTTACCACGGTGAGACCGCCTCTTTTCAAGAAACTATTATCTGAGTGCGTGTGTGTGTATGTGTGGGTCAATGTGCTGTTATATGAAAGTTGTGCGAGGCCTCGTTCGAGCCTATATACACAGGGTTTGAATTTATGTAAAAATTCAGTTTTTAGCAAGATATGGCAATGATGTTTTATAAAAGAGGTTTTTCAAACCCTGATGCTCAATAGGAATTGAGACCTTTTACACTTCCATTTTTATTAAGTGAGCGGCTGAATTGATTTTATTTGACGGATGCGAGGCATCCGTATGAAAAATAATACATCCAAAAATAATGCCAACTTCCTCGTGGGTATGGAAACCATCTGAGGAAATACAGACATCGCAGAATAATTTACAAGCTGCTTACAGCTGAAAATGTCCATCACGGGAACCGAATCTAGATCCAATGAGATGAATCTGTGATCACATGATTCCTAGGCGCACAGAATATTGCAATTTGTATAAAAGCAATAAGCAGGTATATATATATAAAAGCGGTAAATATATATATACAGACAGGATCACCAACCACGAAGCACCTCCATGGGGGATCAGAAATGTAAATAAAGCTGTAGATACGGTCAACCGCCACGAAGGAAACTCAGTAAGGACATAATATAAATAAAGTCAGAATGCGGTCAATCGCCACAAAGTAAACTCCAGTGGACGAAATGTAAAGAAAGTCATAAGCGATCAATCGCCACGAAGGAACTCGAGCGGGACAAAATAAATATATATATATATATATATATATATATATATATATATATATATATATATATATATATAAAAGCAATAAACGATCGGATGTAAAATCCGAGCTCATCGAACACAGTTACTACGCTCATATATATAAGTATATATATATATAAAAAGCGAGTAAACGCACTGCATCAAAATCAGGCTCATCGAACAAAGTCCGACACACAGTTGATATATATAAGTATATATATATATAAAAGCGAATAAACGCACCAGACCAAAGTCTAGGCTCATCGAACAAAGTCCGACAGATAGTTAATATATATATTAAAGCAGTAAACGCTCCAGACCGAAGTCTAGGCTCAATCGAGGCATAACTCTATAATATTAGTCAATATATATATATATATATATAATATATATATTTATATACAGACTGGAATGAAACCACGGACCGAAGTCCGGGAAAAAGCAAGCAACACGACTCTCAACGTGTAGAAGGGTGTGTGCAAAGATGAAGAGAAAGACTCTAAAGTGTGTGAGAAGGCTTACAGATGACTGATAAAAAGGGCTTCTATATCTTTAGAGTGGGTAAACACTGGGCTTTTGTGGGTACAAAATAGGCTATATATGAGCTCACATGTGTTTGAAAGTGGGAAAATACACTGTATGGCGAGTGCAGAGCAAATTGTGCAGGGTTTCCCTGTCTTTTTTCTCTTAGAAATCAGCACCCCAAGCCTCTTATTTATAGGCAAAAGGTGCCACAGTGTGTACTGCGGACTCACCAGCAGTGTGTACCAGAGGTCGGTCAGTTGGCCCGGCTACACGGGTCGGTCGTCTCAAAGTACGTGCACTCGAGCAATCGTAATGTCTACTCGATTTTGATTTTGAGAAGTGCAATCCGGGCATCCGTTTTGAGGTATTCGGGACCTATTTTGACCGGTTGTCGAGTTGTCACGATGGCATGGGATTAGAGTTCGTCTGAAGTCTTTGAAGATGGGACGATGCCCCTGGTCTTCAAGCTTCAACTTTCATCCGTTACCCGCATATAGTCACTCGGGATTGGTTAGCCTTGTGGGACATTGTTGCGTAGAGACGAGACGTGGCATCGTGTTGGATGAGATGGCGATGTTGCCCATCACCGGTGTTCTTCTTGGGATTGGTAGATAAGCGGAACATTGCTCGGACTTCACCGAGATTGAATTTCTTTGCATTTCTTGAAGGTCCTCATTGTCTTCTTTGAGGTGTGCCTGTCTTCCCGATGTTATTGTCGGGTTGGTATAGTGTATCTCATTGTGAGTGCCGAGATTGAAGCTGATGGCATTTGAAACAAGCATTTCCGGGGTTATCTCTGAAACTGCATTCCTTGGGGTTATCACCAAGGTTGGTGGCTATTCCCATGGTTGGGACTGAGACTGAATACCTCAGAGTTATCTCCGAGATTAATCGGTCTTCTCTGGTGTGTGTTCCGGTATTGTATCTGCAGGTCTCGGGGTTAGATCCGAGGGTGAAATCAATTACTCCCAGTTACGATCCGGGGTTAATCTTCGAACTTCAATGAGTGTCCCAGGGTATGGATTTGGATTGTCTTTCGGGGTTCTCTCTTAAAGATCGAATCATCCTCCTCCGCAATGTTAGTAATAATGAGTGATGAGAAAATTTCAAGTGTCTACATATGCCCCTCTTTATCATAGTCATGCATGGTGATGCATGGGTAGGATAAAGAATCTTAGACACTTGAAACATAACAAGATAAACATGGTACTATGGATAGTAACATGATGCAAATGTATGATGCATGTGTATGGGGTTGTGGCCCAACATGCTGGGGATGATTGCTGGTTCCCTGTTGCTTCAACTGGGGATTGGCAATACCGACCAGATCTGATGTACAAGTCGAATCTGTTAGGATATTGGTGTTGGGGTTATCACCAAATTCCTGTGTTCTTGATAACGACTTGATACTAAAGGGGTATCTCTTATGTGTAAGAGATCTGTGGGGATAAAGCTTGATCTGTTTGAGGATGTGTATAACATATTCCATCATCTATCCTCTTGGATAATGTTGACCTCTCCTAGGATATACTGTCAAGGTTGCTTGACCTTCGCTGACATATGAATCAACGGCTGAAACTCTGTGAGGAGATCGTCAAGGTTACTTGACATTCACTGATGTGTAGATCAACGGAGCATTGCATTGTGACCCCCGCCGGGGATCTGCTTGGGAATATGAGCAGCTGGGTATGAGAACCTCAAACAGCTCTATAGCTCTGACATGTTTAAACGCTATCGGCTGAAATGATGTCAAGGTTGCTTGACCTTCGTTGATATGTGTGTCAACGGCTGAGCATGTGTTGCTACTCCCGCTGGAGATATACGTTATAACCCCCGTCGGGTACTCACGTTGTAACCCCCGTCGGGGACTCACGTAGGGTAATGACCTGGAGTCGGCGGCATTGGACCTATATAAGGTATTGCCGTATGTGATTTGTGACAACTGAGGTCATCGGCAGAGTATACCTTGTGTTCAGGTGACTACCAATGAGTGATGTCTGATTCAAAGTCTCATCCGAGAAGACCGATTGTATCTTTGTTTTGCTCAATCACGTGGCATTTTATTCCGATTTGACCTTTCTAGCCCATAAGAACTCCGCTTCAACTCGAATCGACCCAGAGCCGGGAGGGTGGGGCCCATATAGAGGAGCCAGCAGGTGCACCTCTGCCGTATGGTGAGCTGCGACCAGGCGTGGATGATAAATCCCAAAGAACTCCGCCTTCACAAGTCACTTTCAACTTATTTCTCTCTAGAAAAACCGTGAGCCACTTCCAGTTCTTTGAGTTGAAGTTCGCTACGCTTAGAAATTCTCACACCGTACAAGTGTTCTACACTATCCTGGTAACGTATGCATGTATTTTTTCTAGTTTCAGTTCGTTAGATTGTGAGATATTGCACGAAATGCATCTAAACACCTAGTAGTTATTATGTATGCACAAATGACTTGATAAAAAATATTCAACATAGTAAATGTTAGTATTAAACCATCTTTGAACATAATGATGTGAAAAATTTGACTTCGAGACAACAAATTGGCACCTTTTTCTCTTTATTTTTGTCCTATTTGAGGTCCAATGAGCGAGAAGGTAGAAAGGCAAAATACTCCTAGCATTGAGGTTGGCCTTATGCATGATGTTCTTGATTTTTATGCATATATTACGATATGACTTTGGGGTAGGTGTGCTTTCTTGAATGGCCACCTAGACATGCTGTCGCATGTGGATAGTCCTATTTTCAAAGGGACTATGGCAAAAATTTTCCAAATGTAGGCATTGGGTAGTCATGCATTCTAACTCTATTATATGTTAAAGTAAATGCATTCATGCATATAGTCATATAATGCATTTTAGAATGCTCTAGGTAAGGCAATACCACACCCTTTCTGAGGTGATTTGGAGACTTATTGTCCAGATATTATGGATCCGGATCACCGTAAAGCGCTTCTTCTGAGACCCTTCGGCGTATGGCGGAGGGCTTCAAGTGCCTCGTCCAGATTCACCGAGACAACCTCGTCGGTTGGTGGAGGGCGTGATTCGGCCCCCGCCGGTAGATGTTCCAGACGTTGAGGACGAGGAGGTGGATATTGAGGATCCCGCTCCTGCTGTACATATCCCTCGCAGGGAGATTCCGAGCATCCAGGTGGTGAACCCAGAGTTGCTAGGTGATTTTGGTAGACACCCATCGATGTACTTGTATGCTACCGAGCTATGACGTTAGACTTTATCTTCCTTCTTTCCTATTGATGAGGATTAAAAAGGTTCGATGTTGATCATGCTTCATGCGGGTTCGGGTTTTACCTGACCTCGGGGAATCGGGTTTAGCATCCTCCATGTACCAAAGCGCTTCATCCCGATTATAGAAGCGATGAGTGCATGAGTGGGGATTTGGGGCATTTTTCTCCATCCTTCCGTCGTTGTCCACAGGGTTACCTCGGGGCATTGTCTAGCGATGGTTTCATCGTACTCGGTCACTCCACTGCTTTGGATTGCGAGGTGATGATGACGCCTTTATGGATTGGCGATTTATCACGGTATGGAGTTTGGAGGGGGAGGTTCCTTGCATGGCGAATATCACCCCTCTGCCGACTTCGGTCCTTGTTAGGAGTTCCGCGCGGGTGCACTTAAAGGTAGGACTGTCCGTTCAGGTCCTTTGAGCGTAGATGTTATGAGCGGGCTATTGAGTGAGCCCATGCCTGATGATGTCAGGATCAGGGATCGCGTTCTGCGGCGATTGTTCCTGATAATCATTCGAGGCTGCTTCATAGCAGATAACTCTTCCATGGTATCTTCACTCTGGTCAGTGCCACACGCGATGTGGGCCGTATAGGAGAGTACGATTGGGGCTCTTACACCTTTGCCTATTTCCTCTGGGGCATGCGTCTGCGCTCATAGGGTTTGACCGAGGCTTGGCTAGGATTTTACCCGTTTCTGCTGGTGAGTATTTCTCTTGTCTTTTCCTTTCACAAGTTAAGAGTGTTTCTTGATAGCGAGATGTTTTGCCATTGTGTTGGCGCTTTGGGGCCTATGAGAGGCTTTCATGTTTTGCGTCCCGTGAGTGTGTTAGGCTTAGATACCTATCCACGAGGGCGACGATGGCACCATTCTATTTTCCCGAGGTCCCTCAGATCCGAGGGCTTCGCTCATTGCCCTATCTGTTGGAGTTCTTGACGGTGGAAATGCCCTCAAATGGCTTCCATATTCGAGGATCATTTGATCATCGGTTTTGAGGATGGACACCCTCTTTGGAGTAGAGTATTTGATTTCCACCCGGAGATTTCCTCTTTTCACCGATGGAGGCTGGGAGCTCTATTTAGGAGAGCGTGATATTAGGAGCACCACAGGGGAGATTTGTATACCGATCTTGCCTGCTGTTAGGCGTCATTGGCTCAGATCACGATCACCCCGCCATTGATATTCCATTGTTGGGAGTTAGCGGTTTTGATTTATCCAAGGGTCCATGTACTCGGGAGATATTCCAGTACCGGTGGCTCCTCTACGCACTATTGGGGCCCATCCGTGCCACACGCTTTATGGGGACATAGTTCCTGGATCATTGATGATGACGAATTGGGTAGCTTGTGTTCGAGCTCGACCCATATGACCTGTGATTGATAGCTTGACCCGGCAGTTGGATCGGGCACGATATTTATTCGGCATTTGGGAAGAGATCCAATGAGAGGCGAAGACATTTGTTCCTTCCACTTTCGGTCTTTGGCCCCTCGAACGACCCATTTGGTTTTGCTGCGGTGCAGATCCTCCCTTTATAGGCCCCGACATCCTCACAATAGAGATCCAAAGGACTCGGGAGGAGTTACATCGTGGACAGGATTGAGGATGTGGACATCGAGACCATTGTCTTCTTCTGATGTGTATTCTCGCTATATCTTTTGATAGGCCTCTGTTAGATATTGGGTGGCTGTTCCCCATTCTCGCATATCTTTAGATAGGCCTCTGTTAGTAGTAGGGCGTTTGTGCCCCATTTTCATGTATTTGTAGCTGTATAGAGCTGATGTATTAGATGATGATATATTTAAGAATATATGCACCATTTTTTCATTCCCTATATCGTATTGCCATCCATTATCTGTTATGCATGTATCATGTTATGCATATGTATGTATGTCCAGAGATACTCTCGGTATTGACCCACTGGATGGTCTTATGACACGCGGCCAAGACAGATGTCTTCTTGACGATTAGTCAGATAGATCATACTCCACCGTCGGTGGTGGCATTGGGTATCTTTCGTGTAGTACGATAGCATGTCACCACCGAGATAGGTGATCTGCAGATCTGTTATTACGACATACCATGACCCTTTTGGCATTTCAGGTTCCTGCAGGATTTGTAGATTGGATGCTAGAGCATTGGCTAGCTGATAGGTAGGTATTCAGTTTTGGTACCCATGAGTTGACTCCTACTACGGAGGAGTATGCACGTTTGACGATCTTGCCGCCATGACAGACCTTGCGTGCACATGGTTTTGGGAGACATGAGTAGGAGATTCATGACTCTCACAGGATTGAGGCGCAGAGTGGTACAGGATGAGCTGACATCTGGCCATGTGATCTCTCAGCGTTTTCTGTATGACAGATTTGGTGCGGAGGATATCTACTCACGATATTCAGGGGTTTTCACCGTGTCGGAGGATCATTGGCGTTTGGCCAGAGTTGATGTACTGATACTATGTGTACAGTCATACGTGTACATGCCGCGGTACATGGATGAGATAGATATAGGCGTTATCATGGCGGTGAGAGCTCTCAGGGAGGGTCGTACCATTGTACCTATGATCGTGGCAGAGACCTTGCGATCAGCGTCTTACTACCGTACTTACCCGTCAGGTGTGTTTATTGGGAATTCGGTCATGCTGTATGTGTGGTTTATGTCACACTTACGACCAGTTGGTACCTTTAGACGGCATGGGTATTGTTTCTCCCATAAGGTGGCTATGTCGTATTCCTTTCAGCCATCAGAGTGTGTAAATGCTCAGTCCTGGTCCGTATTTTTGGCAGATATCTGAGATCCATTTAGTATATTGCTGTGCTCGGGGCTTTGCTCACCATACAACTTCATTACTCATGCTCCGGGCATGGATTTTCTCCCTTTGGCTGGCTTGAGAGGCATGACGACTTATCATCCATTGGCCGTGATGTCGCTGATTTGACCGATTCGAGATTTTCATCCTTTCGAGGGGGGCGGCAGTTAGCGCTCGACTTCTCGATACCTCGGTAGAGGACCGATCTCGTGTATACGCTTGCTGGGATCAGCATGAGCTAGTTGCTTTTCCTTCCAGTCGTCCCGGTTATTTCGCAGAGTACTCCGCATGGATGGAGACAGAGGTTTTATCGGTGCGGCAAGATTTACGATCTGGTAGATTGAGTTAGACGATGTAGAGCCTATAGAGGACATTGATACCTACATCGAGGAGGATACCATTTGTTGGGTTGCCAACATTTCTTTGGATTCTCCTAGCACCAAGATTTCTTTTGTGATCCAAAGACTTCAAGACAAGATATTTAGAGCAGAGTCTTCATCTGATGACCTTTGAGAGAGACCAGATTCAATCTATGATGTCGACTACTCTTGATGTGAGGGACGCCGCCCTATTAGAGAGAGACGAGGCATTAGCTCGTAGAGATGCCATTGTTGTTGAGCGGGATGAGGCCAGATCAGACAGAGACACAGTGATAGTTGAGCGGGATAGTGCTATATCTGCCCAGGATGTGGCTATCACAGATAGTACTGCAGCGAGGTCCCTTACCACGGGTATGATTGCAGAGATGAGTGCTTATATCGATGAGCATATGGTCATCATGTAGGTGGATACAGATCTGTTGGGTCGTGTGGATATTCTTATCCAGGAGACTACAACTTTACCTCCTTCATCTAAGAGGGATGCCATGTTGGTTTTGCTAGCTCGCATGTACCCTGATTCGTAGATGAGCTTGTATTTACCTGTACAGACTAGCTTAGCCATTTTGTCATGTACAGTTCACATTGTATATATATCAAACAACATTATATATGATAGGAAATATATTTTGGATCACTTCCCTTTAGATATGCCTTGCTATTTGCTTGATATTTTTCTTTGCTTGTAGGCTTGTGATCTTGATGAATTTTGAATTCTTCCTTGGTGGATGGACATTGAGTACATCTCTGGATAGTTTAGAATGGATCATCGATCTATGTATATCCCTACCATCTTTGGTGTCTTAAGACTTGTTTCGAATGGAAATGTGGAGAGGAGTGTGGCTTTCTCTACGAGATTGACCGCACCTGCGGATGGTCGCCAAGATTTCTATTTAGGAGAAGCCTAGTTAATTCCACCTCTTATGGTTTAGTATTGCTCTTGAGGTATGACCGCAGCTTAGATGGTCGTCGAATCTCCTATTTGGGAGGAGTTCAGGTAATTCCATCCCTTTGGTCTGAAGCCGAATGACATATAATGGATTGAAAGGGAATTCCAACACCCATTGACAATGGTTTGTATTTTGGTTGGGGGTGAGACCGCACCATGAATGGCTTCCTACGTACTCCTATTGAAGAGGAGATCAGGTCTGCGTAGTTCGAACCTGGTGTAAGAGGTTCAACGCTGTATATGGCTGATATGGTGTAGGAATGTTTTTGGTTGTTTTTGTTTTTGTAAGGAGAAGAAGGTAGAAATGTTTTTGTTATTTTTGTTTTATTGCGATCAGGTAGTATGAAATGGTTGTCTACGTACTCTATTGAAGAGGAGATTAGGTCGACGTAGTTAAGCCCTCGTATGCGAAGAAAAGCGTAATCCCATGTGCGTCGAAAGGGGAGGAGAAAGTTTAATCCTAGGTTGAGGATAAACTGCAGGCAGGAGAGGTTTGATCCCATGTATGGGTAGCCAAACTATGAACGCAAGAGGTTTAATCCGCGGTGGGATGACCTAAGTTGTATGAGCGCAAAGGAGAAAGCCAGGCTGTTGGCTTGAAGAGTATGTTTCCCTGAGGGGCAAAGTGTAGAAAAGTTGTAGGTGGTAAAGGGTTAAAGAACCGAAATGACTGGTGACCTGATGATGATGCACCAGGGTGTTTGCTGGTTACTTTAGACATAATACCGTTTCACGGTGTTTGAGTTGATGAGTTGTGGAAATTCATCGCCGTCCATTTCTTGTAATCTGAGAGCGCCTCCTGTCAATACTTCTTTGACAATAAATGGGCCTTCCCAGTTAGGAGCGAATTTTCCTTTGGCCTGATCTTGATTGTCAAGAATCTTCTTCAGAACCAAGTCATGTTGTTTAAATTGCCATAGCCGAACTTTTTTGTTATAGGATCTGGCGATCCTTTGCTGATATAGCTGACCATGGAAGATAGCCGCGGTTCGCTTTTCGTCTATCAGAGACAATTGGTGATACATATCTTGTACCCATTGGTTTTCATCCAGCTGAGCGTCGATCAACACTCTAAGAGATTCCATCTCAGCTTTTATGGGGAGCACTGCTTCCATCCCATAGGTTAAAGCGTAGGGGGTTGCCCCAGTTGAAGTACGCATTATGGTCCTGTAGGCTAACAGAGTCAGAGGCAATAGGTCAGGCCAATCTTTGTGGTTGGCTGACATCTTTTGCATAATCTTCTTGATATTTTTGTTAGCCGCTTCAACAACACCATTCATCTTCGGACGATAGATGACAGAGTTAAGATGTTTGATGTGAAATTTACTGCATAACTCCTCCATCATTTTGTTGTTGAGGTTTTTAGCATTGTCTGACACAATCACCTCTGGTTGTCCATATCGACAAACGACATTATTTCTGATGAAAGCAATGATGACTTCGTTAGTGACCCTGGGGAAGGAGGCTGCTTCTACCCACTTAGTGAAGTAATCGATCATGGTGAAGATAAATCGGTGACCATTACTGGCTTTAGGCTCAATGGGCCCAATAACGTCCATTCCTCACATTGAGAAGGGCCAAGGCGAACTCATATTGTGGAGCTCCCGTGGAGGGGCGTGTATAGCATTCCCATGAATTTGGCACTGATAACATCTTCTGACGTGGTCGTTCCAATCAGCTTTGAGAGACAGCCAGTAATGTCCCGTCCTGAGGACTTTCTTGATAAGAAGGGGGCCACTCATGTGGGGGCCACAGACTCCACCATGGATTTCATCCATAAGCCTTTAGGCTTGATCTTTCTCTAAACACCTGAGGAGACCCAGTTCTGTATCTCTTTTGTAGAGCGCATCTCCACTCAGGTAGAACTTCATAGCAAGTCGATGAATCCACCTTTTCTCAGTCAGGCTCGCCTCAGTGGGTGTAGATCCATCTCGCAGATATTCCTTGATATGCTGATACCAAGGAGGTTGGATGGGAGGTAGCTCATCCGATACTTCTCCAACGTAATTCCCATAGGCTGGGGCCTTATTCAGGGCAATTGTGACGCTTGGCAAGTGTTCCTTGTCTGATATGCGAACCAAGGAGGCCAAAGTTGCTAATGCGTCCGCAAAATCATTCCTATTACGAGGAATGTGTAGAAAGGAGATTCCTTCAAACTCCAAAGCCATCTTCAAAACCTGCCGATGGTAAGGCAGCAAATGTAGTTCCTTGGTTTGATAGACTCCGATGGATTGTCTGATTACCAACTCTAAATCTCCAAGGACAGTTAACCGCTTGATGCCCATTGAACGGGCAAGTTTTAGCCCCATAAGACAGCTTTCATACTCAGCCATATTTTTGGTGCTGACAAACTGTAATTTGATGGCAACGGGATACTGCTCCCCCGTATCAGATATTAGAATTTCTCCAGCTCCAGAACCTTCCATGTTAACAGCTCCATCAAAATACATCTTCCATGATTGGCGTGTAATGTACTGATGGTGTTGCTGCACTGTCATTACTCCTTCATCGGGGAAATATATTTCCAAGGGTTTGAAATCCCCTGAAGGTATGGCGGCCAGTTGATCTGCGATTCCTTGACCTTTGATGGACTTTTGAGTCACATATACGATTTCAAATTGTTGTAGGATCAACTGCCATCTGGACAACCGGTAATTCAACATGGATTTGTTGAACACGTACTTGAGAGGATCCACGCGGGATATGAGATGGGTTGTGTGACCATGTAGGTAATGATGTAACCTCATGGAAGCCCATGCTAAAGCACAACACGTCTTCTCGATCAGAGTGTACTTGTGTTCACTGCTGCTGAACCTTTTACTGAGGTAATAGATAGCTCGTTCTTGGCCTCTATCGTCTTTCTGTCCCAGCATACAGCCCATGGCATTGTCACTTATGGACATGTACATGAACAGGGGAACATCATCCCTGGGTGGTACCAAGACATGAGCTTTGACTAGCTGCTTCTTGATTGTAAGGAAGGCATTCTGGCACTCATCATTCCTTTTCATGGAGGAGTTCTTCCTTAATAACTTGAAGATTGGCTCACAGGTTGCTGTGAGTTGGGAGATAAACCTGCTGATGAAGTTGATCCTTCCCAAAAATCCCCGTATTTCCTTTTCTATCTGAGGAATGGGCATTTCCGTGATGGCTTGGATTTTGGTAGGATCCAGCTCAATCCCTTTGTGGCTGACTAGAAATCCTAGCAACTTGCGACTTGACGCCAAAGGCGCACTTAGTCGATTCAACTTCAAGTTGTACTTACACAACTTTGTTGAACAACTTTACGAGATGGTCTAGATGGTCATCCTCCTTCGGGACTTGACAATGATGTCATCTCGTAGATCTCAATCTCTTTATGCATTAAGTCGTGAAAAAAAGAGCCATCATAGCTCGTTAATAGGTAGCTCCGGCATTGATGAGGCCGAATGACAACTGTCTATAGCAAAAGTTCCCCAAGGAGTGATGAAAGCGGTCTTCTCATGATCTTCCTCGGCAACCATGATCCGATGGTACCCATAAGCAATCGAAGAAAGAAGTACATGTCGTATTAAGCATGATTTGTCAATGAGAATGTGGATGAATGGCACGGAAAGCTATCTTTTAAGCAAGCTTTGTTCAAGTCCCTAATCCACGCAAACTAGCACCTTCCCTCCGTGTTTAGGCACGCGGGTACAATGTTGGATATCCACTCGGATATGTAGACACCATGATGATCTTGATTGAAATTGTTTCACAATTTCTTCTTTCACCTTTAAACTCCACTCAGGTTTCAATCGCCTGAGCTTTTGCTTGATTGGCATAAATCCCTCTTTAATGGGAAAGCGATGAAGGACAATGTCAGTGGATAAACCCACCATGTCTTCATGAGACAATGCAAACACACCCTGGAATTGGGTTAATAGCGTAACCATGTCATTCCATTGGTTTGGGGTAAGGTCTGAACCAATCTGGATTAACTTAGGGCTTTCTAAGGTTCCGAGATTGAAAGAAGTGGTTTGATCAAGGTTAGGTTTGGGTTTGTCTTTGACCCATTCTTGAATTTCTGGAGGCACCTCAATGTCATCCTGGAGATCCATCAAGGCTGAATTCATATCTACATCAAAGGTACAATCCTTGTGTAGGAGAGGAATCGTATCCGCAAATACAGGCACATCTAAATTTAGAGTCCTGAAACAAAATTTGCTTTCACTTAGTATATATGAAATGCGTTGATCATACACAGTGCATATACTGGCAAAATAAACTACTAATCTTGTCTGCAAAAAAGTAAGCGGTTATTGTATCTATAGAAGGCGAAAAAGAATTTACGCCCGCTTTACCCTATGTCGACCAAAGCAAGGAATCTTTGTTCCAATTGGTAAGGGTAAAGTCCGGTGGACCGCATGATGATGGAGGGATTGTCATCATCCTCCTTGTCCCGAATGATGGCCATTACGTCCGAGGCAATCATCATCCGGGGTGTATCTGTTGGTATGTTCATCATGGACGATGATCGCTTTGCCCGACATTATTCTATAACGTTTTCCTTGATTCTCGCCTCCTCTTCTTCAATTGCGGGATCCGGAATAACGATTTTCTTTTCCTCCACCGGTTTCGGCTTAGGAAATAACATGGCCATAACATTGGATGGCACCTTTACTGGAGGTTGTGCGGACTCGGAGTTTGAAGGCGAAGCCGAACACCACATGGTTGAAGCTGAAGAAATCTGTTGATGCTTATGAGGATTCCTGTGACTAGAGCTGGCAGAATAGCCTAGTCCAGCTGTTCCAACTTGCTTGGTTAATCGAATAAGTCTTGGATACCTGGCCATCTTTACCCAACCTTGTCCCGACTTATGACCCAACGACATCATTTCTTGAGTGGTGACATCACCTCGGCAGAAATATGGGGTTCGACAATGGTGCTCCAATAAGCGTGGTATTGGGTGTTGCTTATTTCAAAGCATGAAAACCCGGTTTGGTTCTACGTCTGCATTGGCATTGATGAATGAAATGTCCCCGTGCTGAGGAATCTCTGGTTCAGCATTGACCGTGACCAGACTATTGTTGATAATGTACTTCAATTGTTGGTGAAGAGTGGAGGGATCGCCTCTGACCATATGGATCCATGGTCGTCCCAAGAGTAGGTTGTATCCCGAATCTATCTTGATCACATGGAAGGATCTGCAGAATGTATGAGGCCAATTTCGATTGGCGGCTCAATTACTCCAACCGAAGTTCTGGCGGGGCTCCATCAAAAGCTTTGATGATAGTATGGCTACTCCGAATTGATTTGAGATTGATATTCATCTTCACCAAGGTGGCATATGGGCGTATATTCGAAGAGAGGAACCTCCATCTATTAAGACCCTGCTACCATATATCCCGGAAGAAGACCACAATGTGTGTAACGGCTTCTGATGACCGATCCCTTAGGATGGTATGTCATCATCGATGAAGGATATCACATTGTTGTTGAAAATGTGATCAACCATGTGTTGAAACTTTTTCGTATCCAATCGATGTCGGGAGATAGGCTTCTTCTAGAACCTTTAACAAGACCTTCCGGTGGTTCTCAGAGGTTAGGACCAAGTCCAAAATTGATATTTGTGGTGGCGCTTCCTTCAAGATTAAAACCACCGAGGCTTCGTTATGACCCACAGCGTGGAGGAATTTTTCAATCTTCTCCATGGGTATTTTCCCCTTTGATTTGGTGGTGGGGTTCATCACCCGATGGGGAAGATATAGTGGAATTTCCTTTGACACTGCAGCAGTGGTATGTGTGGTGGATCCTTCACCTTCTCCATAATTCCACGGAACCTTGCGCAAGCTAACAATAGGATATTGTGCTCTGCATGGCAAGTTGATTGGCTCGGGAGCGGCCACTTTCAAAGGATTGCTTCCTCCTTTGAGCTAGATTATCGGTGTTGTGAGAACAATATTAATCCCTTCAACTTCAGTAGATATAACTGCTACCACACTTTTCCACTTAGTAGGGCCTGCATTCTCACTTGCACGTAACACAGTGTCGTTATCTACCAAGCGCAGTACACCACTGTCGATTAGATTTTGAATAAGGTGGCGGAGTGCCCGACATTCTTCATCTTGTGATCATGAGGCCGGGAGTGGTATTGACATACTCCATCGAGTTGTACCGTCCCAAACGGGGGTTGATTGGAGGTAGAAGGGAACTGATCCTTCCTTCATTGATTAACATGTGAAGGATTTCCTCCATAGGTTGGTCCAAATAGGTGAATTCCCGTTTGTTGGCGAAATCCCGACAGGCTTTGGCATTTGCTCTCTTCGTCACTTTGTCTTCCAGCATTTCATTTTTTGAAAGTGACGAGGGAATATTCATGACGATTGGTAGGAGACTGGCATGCTCCTGGCTGATTAATTGCCGAGTCACTTGATGTTGATAAGTCACCAGTTCCGCCAATTGCTCAATTTGTTTGCAGAGAGCTTTCATCTTTCGTTCCATTGTGAACTGGAACTTAGCATAATCCCATCTGTCATCACCGTCTTTGATGGTCTGGGGGGAATCACAACTGAAGTTGGAACTCTGTCCACTGCTCCAATTAATCGGTTGACCTCTTCTTCTTTGTGTTGAGGAAGAGGGTTGTCTTGTCGTGAAATTGATCGGGTTTGGTGACTACGATCTCTCCATTATCTATTAGGTCCTCGATCTTGTGTTTCAAGGCCCAATAATCCACGAGTATCATGTCCAGTGCCCCCGCATGATAAGCACATTTCTAGCGACATTGAAACCCCCGTCCATTAGAAATTTGGTTGGTGGAAGGAGATGTGTAATTTTCTTCTGTGTTATCAGAAGATTAAGAATGTTCTCGAGGGTATCCTCTTTCTTTTTATGGACCCTCCGGGGGTTGTTCCCATAATTTCCAGATTGGATGTGATCGACAATGTGACTTTGAGTGCGGCTAGGTCTTGAATCTTTCCTCGACTTCAACCCCATTTTAGCCATCTCCTATGTTTAACCATTTCGTAAAAAGCGGTTTGCCGATCTGAGCTAAAACTCTCTCATAGAAGGGCTTCTTGTATGTCATGAATGTCATGACCATTTCCGATTCGACATGGCGGGACTAACTTGGGCGCCTAAGCGTCTCCACCTTTGAGCATACTCTCTGAAAGACTCGTTAGACTGTTTCTTGATCTTGGTAATCTGATACCGATTAGGAGCTATTTGAGTTTGAAAACTGTATTGAGTGAGGAAGGCATGTGCTAGCTCTTCCCAGCTGTGGATTTTGGAGTTGTCTAATCTTGTGTACCACGAACGGGCTTCTCCAGTTAGACTCTTTTGGAACAATTGCATTCTAAGTTTTTCATCCTCTGCATAGGATCCCATTTCTCCAATAAAAACTTGTAGGTGTGTATAAGGATCTCCTAACCCGTCATATTTTTCAAAGTTAGGAGTTTTAAATTTTTCTGGGTAATGAACACCAGGAAAAATACACAGGTCAGCATATGAAACACTCTCGTGGGTTCCAATTCCTTTGATAGCGCGAAGGGTCTCTTCCATTTGGAGGACTTTCTTTTTGATGTCACCAGTGTCTGGATCTCCAGTGGGATGGGTAGCATCATGAATTTTGTTGGTTGTATCCAACTGTAGTTTAGGTATGGTAATGACCGGGATTCCTCCTTGTGTGGAGGATTCAGTATGTACGGGTATTTTCTGACCTTGTGTAGACTGGTGTAATTCTTTTAGTAGAACAACTAAATCTGTAATTTGCTTGCTTAACCCGTCGAATTCTTTGTGAGAAACTGGATTAAGTTCAATCTGGTCGGATAATGACATGAATGATCATGAGGCCTGTTGCCTTTTGGACTTTAATGGGGTAGTAGAGGTCCGATTGATTCCTGTGAAAGATTTGGAATAGTTTAGTCCTTAGGGAAGGTGTATAATGGCATGCTATGTGATGTGTCCATTTTAGGAATTTTATCCTCGCAAAAGCGTGTCATTTGTTTGTAGCATGTATGTGGACATATTGCTTCATATTTCTCATTACATGGAGATAGATATGGAATGAAATTACAAGTAACTGTGTTTACAAGTAATTAATATGAGAGCATGAAGAGACTTTCCTTCGTTTGGGTTTATCAGAGGCGGACCTATCTTAGGTTACTCTCGCGGCTTTTTGGCATGAAGGTTCCCAAATCATCGCAATCTACTAGACGGGAAGTTAATCCGGTCTTTCAACTGGAGCGAATTTGGGTGGTGCATTTCCTGAGCCTCGGAGAATTAGTCTTCTCACGAGTCCAGTAATCAAACACCGACGGGATAGCCTCCTGGTGGAGGGACCACACAACATACATTCACATACATCGCATCTCACCGTATGAAATGATGACATGTGCGAAGCACTAATATCATAAGCAGTTTATAGTGCGAAGCACTAACATCACACGCAGATATGATGCGAAGCACTAAGCTCAAACAAGAAATGCATTCATACACATTCATCCAATGTAAATGCAACACCCACATACAAGCATATAATCAGTTTTGAAAAGATTGTAGTAGCGGCTTAAGTCCTCTTACTGGAGTCCCCAGCAGAGTCGCCACCTGTTGACGTCGGGATTTTTGGGTGTCCCTTTCCATTACTTGTTCTTTGGTGTTCTCATTTTAGGTGAGATTTGTTTGAAAAAACAAGTGAAAAAGGTCCGACATGTATAATGTCGACGATGGGAGTGTTAAGAGTCGCCAGTTGGTTTTTTAAATGGTTGTACCAACACAACCGAGAAAAGGTTTGCACATTGACCCAATGATGTGACACTGATATACGGGTCGGCGAAATCGAGATTCATTTAGGGTCCGGGGACTTGGTTATGCCGGGGGAAGGTGTTAGGCACCCCCCGACATTCGTGTTACCACGGTGACCGCCTCTTTTCAAGAAACTATTATCTG
This sequence comes from Panax ginseng, assembly GCA_020205605.1. NCBI lineage: Eukaryota > Viridiplantae > Streptophyta > Magnoliopsida > Apiales > Araliaceae > Panax > Panax ginseng. Next base: position 50,230,627 of record CM035143.1, on the reverse strand, counting down.
AGTGTGTGTGTGTGTGTGTGTGTGTGGGTCAATGTGCTATTATATGAAAGTTGTGCGAGGCCTCGTTCGAGCCTATATACACAGGGTTTGAATTTATGTAAAAATTCAGTTTTTAGCAAGATATGGCAATGATGTTTTATAAAAGAGGTTTTTCAAACCCTGATGCTTAATAGGAATTGAGACATTTTACACTTCCATTTTTATTAAGTGAGCGGCTGAATTGATTTTATTTGACGGATGCCGACTTCCTCGTGGGTATGGAAACCATCCGAGAAATATGAGACATCAGAGAATAATTTACAAAAGCCATACAATTGAAAATGTCCATCACGGGCACCGAATCTAGATCGAATGAGATGAATCTGTGATCACATGATTCCTAGGCGCACGGAATATTGCAATTTGTATAAAAGCAATAAGCAGGTATATATATAAAAGCGGTAAATATATATATACAGACAGGATCACCAACCACGAAGCACCTCCATAGGGGATCAGAAATGTAAATAAAGCTGTAGATACGGTCAACCGCCACGAAGGAAACTCCAGGCGAGACGGAATGTAAATAAAGTCATAATGCGGTCAATCGCCACGAAGTAAACCAGCGGAGATGAAATGTAAAGAAAGTCATAAAAGCGATCAATCTGTCACGAAGGAACTCGAGCGAGAATATATATATATATATATATATATATATATATATATATATAAAAGCAATAAACGCATTGATGTAAAATCGAGCTCATCGAACACAGTTACGACCACGCTTTATATATATAAGTATATATATATAAAAGCGAGTAAACGCACCAAACCGAAGTCTAGGCTCATCGAACAAAGTCCGACACACGGTTGATATATATAAGTATATATATATAAAAGCGAATAAACGCACTGCAGACCAAAGTTCTAGGATCATCGAACAAAGTCCCACGGATAGTTAATGTATATAAGTATATATATATATATATATTAAAGTAGTAAACGCGCTCGAATCAAGTTCAGGCTCAATCGAGGCATAACTTCGATAATATTAGTCAATATATATATATATATATATATATATATATATATATATATATATATATATATATATATATATATATATATATATATATATACAGATCGAATGAAACCACGAAATCAAGTCCCGCAAAAGCAAGGGTGTGTGCAAAGATGAAGAGAAAGACTCTAAAGTGTGTGAGAAGGCTTACAGCTGATTGATAAAAAGGGCTTCTATATCTTTAGAGTGGGTAAGCACTGGGCTTTTGTGGGTACTAAAGGGACTATATATGAGCTCACAGGTGTTTGAAAGTGGGAAAATACACTGTATGGCGAGTGCAGAGCAAATTGTGCAGGGTTTCCCCGTCTTTTTTCTCTTAGAAATCAGCACCCCAAGCCTCTTATTTATAGGCAAAAGGTTCCGCAGGTACCTGCGGCACAGTCGCAGGTGTACCAGAGGCGGGGTCAGTCGGCCCGATTCACTGGTCGGGTCGTCTCGGCACGTGCACTCGTGAAATCGTAATGTTCACTCGGATTTTGAGAAGTGCAATCCGCATCCGCTTTGAGGTATTCGGGACCTATTTCGGACCGCCATGGTTGTCGAGAGTTATGCGATGGCATGGGATTAGAGTTTGTCGAAGTCTTTGAAGATGGGACGATGCCCTCCGGTCTTGAAGCTTCAAGTTTCATCCGTTACCCCACACAATAGTCACTCGGATTGGTTAGCCTTGTGGGACATTGTTGCGTAGAGGCGAGACGGGCATCGTGTTGGATGAGATGGCGATGTTGCCCTCACACCGAAGCACTTCTTTGCGGATTGGGCCGATAAGCGACGCGTTACTCGACTTCTTTGAGATTGAATTTCTGCTTGCATTTGTTGAAGGTCCTCATTGTCATCTTTGAGGTGTTCCTGTCTTCCCGATGTTATTCTTAGGGTTAGTATAGTGTATCTCGCCGTGAGTGCCGAGATTGAAGGCGATGGCATTTGAAACAAGCATTTACGGGGTTATCTCCAAACGCATTCCTTGGGGTTATCACCAAGGTTGGTGGCTATTCCCATGGTTGGGATGAGACCGGATACCTCGGGGTTATCTCCAGAGATTAATTGGTCTTCTCGGTGTGTGTTAGATATTGTGTCTGCGGGTCTCTCAAGGGTTAGATCCGAGGTTGAAACCGCATTCTCAGTTACGATCCGGTTAATCTTTGAACTTCCTAGAGTGTCCCAGATGGATTTGGATTGTCTTTCAGGGTTCTCTCTTAAAAGACGAATCTGTCCTCCTGCAATGTTAGTAATAGTAGTACAGAAAATTTCGAGTGTCTACACTAACATCACCATAAAACAAAAAATTAACCATTGCCCCATCCACGTAATTTTCAGAAACTGTGCACATAATGAAATTAAAGACCAAAAAAATCATTGACATCTTAATAGCCTCGTCATCATCATCAAAAACTGCCTTTCTATATACCCTACCTATACTACTACGTGTCACAGCTTCGTCCCCAAAAAACTTACCAATAAGCATATTCTCCATACCTTTATATGCAGTTATATCATCCTCACCTTGCCATCTCAACCCAGATATCAGACAAAACTCAGGCAAACCAAACCTGGCCCTTTTCTCCCCGAACAAAAACCACATTTCACCGTCATCCATCTGGTGAACCTCCCTTACAAGAGTTTGGTGAATAATCTGGGAATACATTTGGTGCTCACCAAACTCCAGAAAATTCCCAAAACATGTTGCCTTAAACTTATCCAGCTGACTCTGATTCAATTTATTAGCAATAATGCTAGGGACTTCCATGTCGCACCAATATATAACTTTTCCAGTGAATTTTCTGTTGCATTCCTCATAGTAAAGATCCCATAACTGCAAGTAAACAAAATCAGATCTGCAAAGTTAACCAACCAGTCATATGATAGTAACCAAAACAACATAGACAAGTAATCAAAATAGCATTAGTCAGTAACCAAGACATCATTAATCAGTAACCAATTCAGCATTAGACAGTAACCAAGACAATATTACACAATATAATGGTTAGACAGAAACCAAGAAAGCATTAGACAATAACCAAGACAACATTATACAGTAAACAACATGTTGCAAGAAGGTTACCAATGTAAATTGTTTACTGATTAATGCTGTCTTGGTTACCTTCATGCAACATGTTGGTTACTGTCTAATGCATTGGTTACCAATTATTAGTCAGTAATATTATGCAGTAACCAAAACAACATTAGTTAGTAACCCATTCAGCATTATACAGTAACCAATACAATGTTACACAGTAACCAATACAGCTTTAGACAATATAATGGTTAGACAATAACCAAGACATCATTAGACAGTAACCAAGATAGCATTAGACAGTAACCATCATGCTACATGAAGGTAACCAATGTAAATTGGTTACTGATTAATACTGTCTTGGTTACTGTCTAATGCATTGGTTACCAAGCATGTGGTTACCAATCATTAATCAGTAATATTATGCAATAACCAAAACAACATTAGTCAGTAACCAATTAAGCATTATGCAGTAACCAATATAATGTTACACAGTAACCAATACAGCCTTAGACAGTAACCAATACATCATTAGACAGTAACCAAAACATCCTTAGACAGTAATCAAAATAGCATTAGACATTATAATGTTACCCAATAACCATTTTTATGATCGTAACAATAACAAAATTTAAATTAACACATCTTTAAAATTCTTTGAGTTGGAATTATCTTCTGGATAAGCACTTGACCTTCATTCTTAACTGGGACATCAAAATCAGAATCTAATTGCACTTCGAAATGTTTGATATCATTATGTATCACCAAACTATTCTCATTCTTTCTCGATTTATTACCTACATCCTTCCCCTTTCCCTTCCCCTTTCTCTCCACAACAAACTTCTTCAAGTCCTTAACAGAATCACCCTCCACGATTCTTTTCCTCTTTCCATCCTTCTTCCTTGTATCAACCATTCTATACAAAACATAAAAACAACACAAACCCAAACAATGAATACTCCATTTTGTTAGTAAACTACTTTAATATATAATACATTAAACTATTAAGAAAATACTCACTTGAAGCAATAATAAACACCAGAGTCGATCAATGGAGAAAAATAGCCCAACTGAACCAGACTGCAACAACGAGTAACAACGACAATGATGAACAACTAAACGAAGATGGCGAACAACTAAACGAATATGATAACGAGTAAAGATCACGAACGAATAGAGGAGATGAAGAACGAACAGATTAAATCACCGAAAAGAATCGATATAGATGAATAACGAACGAACAGAGGAGAGAAACAAGGGTTTCAGTATGCAGAAGGGTTTGGTAACTGAAGAGTCCCAAACAAATGAAACATGGCGGTTATAACGCGTTTAAAAAAAAACAACCTTTTGCCATGTCAGCCCATTAATATTAATCCCTTAAATTAAGGACTCCTAATTATATTAGTATTGTAAATATATATGATGAAATGTCATATTTTTGTAATTATTTTATGAATGTATGATTTTTGTAATTACTTTTATAAATGTACTATAATATATAATTGTTCCTAATATATTACATATAAATGTAAAACGTTTATGTAATGGCTTAATATATTACATTTGGTCAAGTGAATGTAAATTAGCTATGAGAATGAGAATGACCAATATAATTATAAAGAAATATTGGTGTTAGGATTAATGAAGTAAATAAATATTTAATTTGTGATTAAAGGAATGGATTAAATAAATGACAAAAATCACTTTTACACCACTGTGGTTGTCGTGTTTTAAGCAATTAACAACTGTGCTTTTAAAATATTCAATTGACCCACTGTGCTTTTTAAAAATATACAATCAAGCCATTCCGTCCAATTTGAGTAACTGGCGTTAAAATATCTTCTTGGGTTGTTTACGTGGATTTTTGAAAAAAATAAAAAATTACGTGGTTTTTTTGTTCTTGCATCTTATTTCACAAAGCCAACGTGTAGAACAGATAATAGAATTATTATTTTTTTGGCATTATCAATACATTTCCAAAAAAAAGAAATCAGTACTATTACTCGGGTATGGTAACTAGTACAGGAAGCCAAACAATTCTTCCGAGTAATCGCTATTGAAACCCTTCAGATTCTGCCTTCTCTTCTAACGACGACGAGGATACAAAAAAATCCTTGAGCTTGCTCCTTACGCCGACCAATTCCTTCCCATTCTCCAGAGAATTACTCTGCTAATCCGTGGAATCGTCCCGGGGAGGAAGTCTCCTGCGACTACCGGTTTCGGTACTACGGCTGAGAAACATTCGGAGCATCTTACGGCGGCGTAGGTGAATGACAGGAGTTGGGATCCGTGTTGGGCTTCCCGCTACGACTCACTGAGTGGCTAAGAACTTAAATTTTTGGAGAGTCGCCATTGTCGATCTAAATAAAATTGGTCCTACGAAATTCAATTCAATTAACGAGATTTGAATTTCTTATGGGGTGTGTTTGGGTGTTTTGCCATTTAGATTCTTTTTTTCTTCTGTACACTTGAGATGGAGAGAGAAATAGAGTAGGAGAGGTGTAGCGTTAATTAATTAACGATGGTAATGGATGGGATGGGAATACATTACAGACGACTTCACCCTTCGATCTTCTTTCCACGTAATTAATGATTTTTGTGACAACCCAGAATTTTGGATTATCCAGAATTTAGGTTTAAGAATTAGTTATTAATAAAATGAATTTTTATTAATACTATTATGTGCTATGTGTTTATTAATCGTTCTATAACCTAGGATGATTATAAGTCGGGAGGATTCTGGCTACGAGCTAGATTGAACGAGTAAGAATTTTCAAGATGAAAATGAAAGTTTTCCGGGAAAAAAATATTTTTCGGAGAAAAAGACAAAATAGGCACTATTCATCCATTTCTGCTCAGAGATTTATTTTGAAATTCCGAGAAGTTAATGATTACATAAAATTTTGAGACGTGATGGAATATTCAATAATATTTCAGTTATGGCAAAAACGAAGTTTTCGCCTACGGACTCAAAACCTAAGGGTTAGGAAAAGTGAGTTCCGAGAATTTTATGATCACGTATAATAATTAGGGTTATTATGCATGAGAAATACGAGTATAATACTAGTTATTATACGAGTATAGTACGAAGATTAGTACGGCGTATAATATAAATATCGTACGAACGATATACGAAGAGAATACGAGAATACATGAATGGAATGCGTAGAATACGATTAGTCTTAATGGACTTTGTGTTCATGGACTTTGTAGAATCCAATTGGACTTGGATTATGTCAAGCCCAATGTTTTGTGAAATCAAGCCCAAGATAGGCCCAATAAGGATTAGGGTTAAGGCCCAAACCAAGAAAAGAAATCGCGGATCGAACCGATGGGTAAACGGATGGGTAAGAACCATGGGGCAAACCATGGGGTGACCCATGGGCATGTGGGCCGGCCACTTGGCCACCAAGTAAGGGTGGAGGACAAGTTTACTTGGTGGCTAAGTGTTGGAGGAGGTGGGAATAGTAAGGAGGTGGGGGCGTAATGACCAATTTGCCCTAAGCTTTGGTTTTCTATAAATAGGAAGCTAGATTTCATTATTTTGAGATTTTGAAAAATCCTACACTTGAGAGAGAGAGAGAGAGAGCTCGGATGAAGAGGGAGAAGGAAGAGCGTGAGCATGAATGCTCAGATCAAAAGTGATCGTGAAATAGAAAAGCTTGCAAATAGCCGGCTTTGTATAACGGAAGAGGATTAAAGAAGAACGGTAATCCGAACCCTAGTCTCTTCTAATATTTTCTTTAAGTTTCTATGCTTAAAACATAGCTTAATGAGAATAGGGAGAAGATGATGTTAGAAATAATTTCATATGGTTGAAATCATGAGAAAATAAAGAAATAAGAATTATAAATTTAGTTTATAAATTTCTTAAGGAAGTATAAGATTCGTAAGGATTTTGAGTGATCCGAATGAATCTTATGAACGAGTAGGTAAAATAAGTAAGGAATGAGGTTCTATAAAATCAAATTCCAAGAAAAAGTAGAATCGTAATCCAAAATATCGATTAAAATGAAGAACGAACGAAGAACACGAAGAACGTTGTTGATGGACAAGTTTAAAACTATCGTAGGATAATTTGTTGTTGATGGACGAGTTTAAAACCATCGTTGGATAATTGTTGTTGATGGACAAGTTTAAAACCATCGCGTATAAGTTAGTTAATTATTTCTTGGTTAGGAACGGTAGAAACGTTCATGAAGAACATATTAAAACTTAGCTATAATGAAGTTATGGCGAAATTTTGTAAACGACGAACGATAATTAGAAAGTTAGAGAATGAACCCGAATGTGTAGGGTTTCATAAGGAAGTAAGAGAACGTAAAAAACATGAGTCGTAGACTCAAGAATGAACGAGTTTCGAGTTCGGATGACCGAATTACGGACGAACGAGTGAAGAACGTTAAAAGCGTAAAAATGAACGAAGAGTGAAGATTAAGCCAATCGAATGGCAGGTTAACGGATTCAAAACAAAGTTTTGTCTGAGGGGTATTGAAGTATGTAAGATAGGGAAGAGAATGGCTTTGAAATGACCACGTTCCGAGTTATAATGAAGAAGTTATGAGATCATAAAGTACGCGTCTCAAACTTAATGCAAGACTTAGAAATTTTTCTAGGGTTTAAGCTCGGCGCCAGCGATCTTAATGAGCTTTGAAGTGTAATAACGCCATGTGAACTCTCGCCCATAAACGTCTGGAGAGTGGCACCGCAGCGTGAGAGATAACAAAGGGTTTGGCACCGCAGCGCCAGACCAAGGAAGAAGGTGAAGTAGGGCGCGCAGCAGCGCGAGAGAGAGGAAGGGGCACGGCGCCGCAACGCCGGTGCAGGGAAATGCCCATAACTGAGATTTTTATTTCTCAATTACTGGGGGATGTGCAAGAAAGAAATATGAACATGTAGTTCACCTAATGTAACACTTAAGTAAGTGATTTAAACCGTTAGTGAAGGTTGATCGGAAAGATTTAACGTGATTAAAAGACGAAGAATATAAACTCTAGATTACGTAACCGATATCCGGGGATCGTAGTCGTGATGAAACGAACGTGAGGGATTGCTATGATTGTGATTCCTTAGACGTTGAGTGATGAAGGTAATGGATAACATTTTGATGTTATGTCATGGTAATGAGAGGTAAGTGTAAAGCGTATAGACGCTGTGAATGCGACGTTGTTGCGATGAATGATCGGTCTTAGCATACAACTAACGGTATGGCTTCGACAGTAAGAAAGAATAATGAACATGGGGTTCATGGGTTGAATAATAATGGAATGAAATTGAAACCTTGAGGGAAGGTTGAATGAGAGATTAAGAGACGAGCAACGTAAACGTCGAATACGTAAACGATTCACGTGAATTGTATTCACGTCGGGCGAACGTTCTAAGTATACAATGATTGTATGACTTAGACGTTGACAAAGGTAGTAAGTAAGACATGATTTATCAAGGAAAGCTGTAGCGAACGGTAATAAGAGTAATGAAAGTCCGAGTATGAGTCGAATAGAGAATGTTAGAATGAAATGTAAGCGTTAAACACTTTAGCCAACATGAGGGTTGAGGGTACGCGATTATTAAATGGGAAGAACCTACACTCCGTGTATGGTTTGACTGTAAGGTAATGAAGACTAAGATTTAACCATGAACGGTGGAGAAACTGAGTTGAAGATAATAACGTATAACGTTAAGAAGTCGAGTTAATAAGTATAACTTGGACAACGTTCCGAGTTGAAGGAACTGGACGTTGTAAGGTACGAATAAGTTAATATAAATGCTTAACACTATAAATGCGTAGAGTTAATATGGAATGATCGTTTTGAGTATACAAAAGACTGTATAACTTAGACGATAAAGAATGAATCCTGAGGTATGGCATTCAGTTGCCAGAAAGCCGTAAGGAATAAGAATTTGACTTATCGAACATTATAGTTTAATGGTTCGGGTAAGTTACGATAAGTTAGGTTGTTGTACAATCGTAAACTTTGATGGTTGACATATGGGAGTCAATTTGAACAATTCCTTGAGAGAGAGAGAAGGTATATACAAAATCGGCAATCGATTTAACTTCATTGTGTAAGGCGATTATAGATGAGACGGAACTTGTTTGTTGGTTGTTTGTGGGAAACCACTCAGAGTACCATATGGACTACTAGCAGAGAAGCGATGTACACTGAGTCCTATAGAAGTTATAAGAAGAAGATAAGAATGTAAATCATCAAAGATGATGAATGTTTTGAGTAAGACATCTCTGTATGTCATGAAGCCGTAAACTGGTAAGGGAAGTTAGTCGCGTAAACTTAATTTAAAAAAGTACGAACCTTAGGAAGTAAAGTTAAATAAACCAATGCGTAAGTCAAGTATATGACTAATTGGTGTACGTGTTATATCCTTATGTGTTATATAGGGATTTGAAATGAGCAGTTCAGCGTAAGCTGTAGCTGTGCATAAGGCAAGTTTCCTAACTTCATTCATACTATATGAATTCTAGTTTCTTAAACTTCTCAGATGTTGAACTTAAGAAGTTCTGTCTATGTGCGAATGTGCGATATTTGTACAAGGTGGTAGAACGTATGAGGCCTTGTGCCATAATTTGAACACTTTAGTGTTTCTATGAGATGAACTGTTCTATGATTGAGTTGTTCAATACAAGTATGATCGGTTTATACATGAATCGTTATTGTTAAGTCTGTGCTAATGATTCTAGCCAGACAGAATGTGTATGAAAAAGGTAGAAGAATGAAGGTATTTCAAAGTGCATGTGACTGATGTTTTAAGATGATAGGAATCGAGACTATTCCTATTATTCAAGCTGATTCATAACCTTTGTTCGGTTATTGAAGTTCTGAAGAATGTTTAAACTCTTGAAGTTGTTTGATCAACTGTTATGACTTGCTGGGCAATTGAAGGCTCACACTTGCTTTAAATGAAAAATATTTTCAGCGTACTATGTTAGAAAGAACATAAGGATCCCGTAAAGATCAAGCTGAGCGGTATCTAGACGAAGTGTCAATCAGTATATGAATGTACGTGAAGAGCAAGTGAAGACTTGTAATATAGAATGATAGAATTAAACTATAGATTAGTTTAATGAACAGTTATGTATCCTTGGCGGCGGATGAAAGTCACTCGTGTAAGATGAAAAGAATAATGTAATTATCATTATTTGTAATGAAAGAGGTTCTAAGGTTTCGAGAACCTAGGATTTGAGAATGTATGTCATTATATTTAGCTATATAATGGGGTGTGTTTGTAAGGAGATGGGATCGTGATGCATGGAGTCCGGGTCTGAAAGTAGACCGGATTTCAGGGCGTTACAATTTTTAATTTTTAAATTTTTTAGAAATTAATATAATGTTGTAATAGATCACATTGATACAAAAATTTTGATATATTATTTATATTATTCGGAAAAGAGATAAAAGGAAAAAAAATATTTAGGTAAAGAAAAAGAAAGAAAATAAAAAATAAAATTTTTTATTTTTAAAAATTTTATAAGTATTTTAAAACATAAAAGTATTTATATTTATATTTTTAAAATAAAACATACATATTATAAATATTATAATATTATACATATTATAAATATTTAGGTAAATAAAAAGAAAGAAAATAAAACATAAAAATATTTTTAAAACCACAGTGGGCCAATTGCATTTTTTTTAAGTACAGTGGCTCAATAGTATTAAGAATTTGGCTGATTGGCTTGCCACGTAGGAAATAACTTATTTTATTTTGTTTTTTCAAAATCCACGTAGGAAAATTGGCCCAATTTTTTAACGTCCGTGAGCAAAATTGGACGAAATTGCTTGATTGAACATTTTTAAAAAGTACAGTGGGCTAATTGAATATTTTTAAAGCACAGTGACTAATTGCTTAAAATACTACAACTACAGTGGGGTAAAAATGCTTTCTCCCTTCAATAAATTGTCTCATGACAATTTATATAAAGAAAGGAATTGATTAATTATACATAATAATTATATAATTTATTAAAATAATTAATGGATTAAATACTAATCAGTTTAATGAAATGTTTATTATTTTGCATAAAGGTGTTTATGAATATAATTTCATAATGTATAAGTATAATAATTATACATATTATAATTGTATAATTATTTAGTTTAGTTAGCTAAGTAATTTAGTAGTTTGGTTAAAGTGTGACACTTAGAGAAAAGAAGATATATTATATAATAAGGAGATTATAAAAAAATAAATTAGAAGAGACCCTTGGTTTTTGCAACTGCTGAGACTTCGGGTTTTTGTAACGAGCTGGGAAATAAAACTTACTGTAATAACCCATTTTTTTTATTAATAATTAAATATTAATTGATTTTATGTTATATAATTGTGTTTAAATTGGAAAAGGTAAATGATTTTGTTTCCCTCTTTTCTTCCTTGTTTTGTTTTGAAAATTAAATTCTTTTAGTAGATAATTAAATAACTGATTAAATGGAAATTGAGGAAGATAATTCCTTTTGTTAAAGTCTTGTGGTAAAATCATTTGGAGCGGGAAGCTACATAGGAGATGAAGGAGTCTATTCGAGCGGAGTATCCACATCCTTTTGATAATTAGGTAGGTTCATTCTTTTGATTCCGGGGACATAATCCTTTTTAAGGGGGAGGTAATGTAATACCCAGAAAAAAAATAATAATAATATTCTTAAAACATATTGTTTGGACTTTGTCATTTATTTGGGTCAAACTAGTTATTTAATTTGTGTGGGCTAATAAATATTAATAAGAAATGGGTAAATTAATTTAGTACAATTTGGGCCTTAAAACTAAGTGGGGTCTAATTTATAATTGTGTAATTTTAAAATTCTATTAAAAGTTAGAGAGTTAATAAATATAATATTATTAATATCTATTTTTAAGTGAATAAATAAGTAAAACCTAATTTGCTCAACATTACGTTTAGCACGAACCGACTGAAGGAAAAGAAAAGGAGAACAAAGCCGCCGTTAGGGAGAAAGGAAAAAGGAGAGGAATTATCTGTTCATCTCGCGTCTGCAACAGAAGCTTAAGTCATGTAAGATGACTTTTCATATATCATGTGGAAGACCTTCTTTAATTTATATATATATATATATATATATATATTAATTATAATACTGTGATAGTAGGTGTATATATAATTGAGGTGCATGATATGCTGACAACTTATAGAAATTTGATGATTTTGCATGGAGTATGTCATGGATATGTCATGGACATTCTAAGATTGTGATGGTAATTAATGGGGCTATGTATATATTATGTTCGTATATATATGGAGTAAAAAGCAGGAGAGTAAAACTTTAAAATACTAAATAAAACTATGAGATATGGATGAATTTTGTAGGTGCATCAACTTGTATATTTATATGTGGCTTTTATATATGCATTCTATTACAATACATTAGTTAGCAATTATAATAATTTGGTTAATATATTGTGAACGATTTTTCAAAAAAGTTTAAAATTGGAAGTTTACAGGATTAAACAATAATTATACTAGTAGCAATTATAATAATATTAATGCGAGTCTTAGGAAAAGTAAATTTGTAATTAGTAATTTAACTTATAGATATTAATTAATTTTTGTTAAATTGTGTAATTAGTTCGAACGAAGGGGATTTAAAGAGTTATATTTGGAATATAAATTTTGGAGTATTAATAATTGATATAAGGCGATGATTAAAGGCATATTAAATAGATTATGAATTATTTTGAGAATTATTAGTTTGGATTATTTTAATTTGAGGTGACTATGTTTAGGTTGTGAATGACGTTTCATATTTGATATCGTTGGCATTTGAGTGTAAGATTTGGTGGAGTGTGCTATAGATGGTTTGGAAGTATCAGGTACGGATTCCGTACTCTTTCAGCGATACTTTTGTTAAATTTGATTTGTTCGTTTTGTTCCTCGTTTCAAATTCTGTTATTATTTCACATAATTGTTTCTTGTGAAATTCATATATTTGTTTCATTTTGGAGTTGACACATTGGACTCGTATTTGTACTCTTTGAATTATGATATCATGTTTAGTATTTATTTTTGATAATTGTAGAGCGATACATGTTGCTACCTTCTTTTTGAGACCTTGTGACTATAATTTGATTTGGTTCAACATGTACATATAGAACCCTTCTGTTGGTATTATGTCGCATGTGTTGTGACAAGATATTTTTGTTAGAATATACCGTAGGGTATACTTGAGCTATAACCACCTGTGGGGGTACCACAGGCATGTCGTCTTGGCACGAGAGGCATGACACTCTCCGTGGCGGTGTGATTAGTCCACGACGTCTCCGTTTGGGCTCTGGAGGAAGTGGGCCATTTGGTGTTTTGTTGTGGGAGGCGTATGGGTTAATCCTAGTTTTCTGTTTCGCGGATTGGTGATGTTGTGCCAAACACAATATCCGATTTGCATACATTTGGATTCGCGGTCCAATGTGTGATTTGCCTGTGTGGCATTATTTTGGTTGCCTTTGTGACATCATTTAATTTGCCTGTGTGGCATTAGTTTGACTTGCCTGTGTGGAAAGATATATTTCTGAGCTCATTCGGTATGAAATAACTCCAGCCATTTGTTTCAGCCTATTATTTTTTTTGGATTAGTTTTGTTGGTTTCTGTTTAGTTCAAGTCATTGAGTTAGTTACTTCAGTTCGTTATTTCTTTATTCTTTTATTGGTTTCGTCAATTATGTTGATTCAACTATATTCCATTCAGATCTTTGGATATTATATTTTCATTCGTATTTGCACTTGAGGCTTGTTCAGTATTTTGTCTCAGTTGTTTTCGTATATCAGTTGTATATCTTTTGTATATCTGTATCCGTACTGGGCAATTGGCTCATGCTGTGTTTTTCTTCCGGCAGGTTTGCAGGGGTGATTCAGGGCTAGTGTGATGAGAGTTTTGCCTTTGATCATTTAGGTTGATTCAAATTTTAAGTTTTGATTATTTTGACTCAGTTTGGAGAATTGTACTTATTACTTTATTATTGGATCACCACTATTAATATTTTGAGGTTGTTAGTGCTCTGTTTATTTATTTTGAGGTTTGTTGTGCTTTGCACGTGACCTCCCTTTCCTTTTCGGGAAGGGGGTGTTACACTTACGCTTAAGTTTCACAAGGCTAAGTTAGAGAGAAATTGAGGGAGAGAACTCTCTGAGAAAGTTGAGAGTAAAGAGGAGTTCTGTGATTCAAGGAAGAGGTAGAAAAGTAACCAAGTTTTCTACATCATCTAGATATTTTAAAGAAGAAATCAAAGGTAATTGTCTAAATCTAAATTTTTTGTTCTTATTAAACTTCACTTTAAATAGTGTTTGATGGATGATTTCTTAAGAAAATTGATTATATATGTTTTTGGGTATATATATTCTGTTATATATCATCTATAAGCAATTTTTAGGTAATTGAATTCATGAAGTTATGCTACATATGAAGAACTTGGGGTTAAATGCTTTCTAAGTCACTGTACTTTATGTCAACTTGCAAATGGGTCACTGATCTTTTTTTTCTTACAGTCAACTCACTATACTCGACTTTTTTAACACAAAGTTAAAAAAACAGTTAAAAACTTTGACTTTAACGGAAAAAGACAGCTAAGCAGTTGAGTTGCCCGTTAAAAAGATGATGTGGCATCCTTGTGTGACGTGGCAATGATTATGTGGATTTGAAGGAAATTTTTTATGAAGAAAATGAAAAAAATATTTTAAAGTATAATAAAAATTTAAAAAGTTTGCCAAAAAACAAGAAAATAAATAATATATATATATATATATATATATTTTTTGTAATTAATATCAAATAAAATTTTATTTATAATTAAGCCATTTATAAATTAAAAAATCCAAAAATACGATAATTAAAATTAAGGGAATGTAAAATATATATATGGGAAAATGAAAGAAAATTATAATAAAATCGGAAAATTTAGCAAAAAATACATGGTAGAAATTAAAAAATAAAAGTGTTATTTAGTTATTTTTATAATTAATAGAAAATATTTTTTATATAATTAATAGTAAATATAATTAAGAAAATTATAAAAATTAAAAATCTTTTCAAATTCAGACATTAAATTTATAATTGAGTGAATCGAAAATTGTTTTTTTAGGAAATTAATAATAAATATAATTATTTAAGAAATTATAAAATTAATTTAGTGTTTAGTGTTCATCTTCTTCTACCCCAATCCGCTCCTCTCCAAATTAAGTCAATCGAAAATTGATTTTTTTTTAATTTTGTTTATTTGTTTTTTTCTTACTTTTTTTTTTCCTTCTAGAAACACACATTCATGAACGTACAATAAATAAATAAATAAATAAATAAATAAATAAATCTACAGCCCCTTTTAATGCTACTGTGCTCAAAGTTGGGAACAACGTGGACATCCACAACACCTCATTTTATCACTTGCTGAATAATTGAGTCAATCCAAAATTGATTTTTTTAAGGAATTAATAATAAATAATATTATTTAAGAAATTATAAAATTAATTTAATGTTCATCAATTTTCACCAAATTGACTCAATTATAATTTTAATGTCCGAATTTGAAAAGATTTTTAATTTTATAATTTCCTCAATTATATTTGTTATTAATTATATAAAAAAATATTTTCTATTAATTACAAAAAATAATTTCCTCAATTTTCTTTTTTATTTTTAATTTCTACCATGTATTTTTTGCTAAATTTTCTGATTTTATTATAATTTTCTTTCATTTCACCCTTAATATATTTTACATTCCCCTTAATTTTAATTATCAAAATTTTGGATTTTGTATTTCATAAATGGCTTAATTATAAATAAAATTTTATTTGATATTAATTACAAAAATAATTAAATATATTTTTATTTATTTTCTTGTTTTTTGGCACACTTTTTAAATTTATATTATACTTTAAAATATTTTTTTTATTTTCTTCATAAAATTTTTTCTCCAAATCCACATAATCATTGCCACGTCACAGAAGGACGCCACATAAGCTTTTTAATGCATAACAACTCAAATTTGTAGTTTGCTTTTTTTTCCATTAAAGTCAAAGCTTTTAACGGTTTTTTTAACTTTGTAATAGAAAAGTCGAGTACAGTGAGTTGACTGTAAGAAAAAAAAAGTTCAGTGACCCATTTGTAAGTTGACATAAAGTACAATGACTTATAAAGTATTTAACCCGAAGAACTTGTGTTCTTAATGAAATATGTATGTTATAGCTTAGTTGGAGTCAAAGTTTGGTTATGAAATTATGATGAAAACCTTAAATTGATGATGTATTATGATAGTACTTGAAAAAACGAAAACAACCCAAGTTGAACGAGTCAAAACGGATGTAAAACGAATTCGCAGTGAATGAATTCGTTAAATATGTTTAAAACATTAAAATATAGCATGAACACTGAATTGGAACCCTTAAATTGATTTGTTAAAGTTTTTGAAATGTTAAAATTATTCTGTAGATGAGTAGTTCAGTGTTTCACGAGTTCATATAATCGAAAACCAACTTATTCTGACTTAAAATGAAGAAGTTATGAAGATTTGAAGTATGTACATTGAGAAAATTGTAATCTGAGTGAAGCCGAGAGCGGGCGCGTTGGTGGTATTTGTAGATGGCACTAGCGCTACCGGAGTTAATGAAGGAAATGGTATTTATCGCGCCATTATTATATCAGTGTATTTGTTTTAACCTATTTTAATAAAATAGGCATAACATTTTCATACGAATTCTGATTGAGGCGATTTAAGATGATCCGGAACGAGGACGAATAGACCTACAACCTTTTTCTTTATATTTTTTTAATTTGAGGTAGTTAGAAGGGGTCAAAATGGCCATCTTTGGGACTGTTGTGTTTTCAGAGGCAATCGGAGGGCATCGGGCGTCGGGCATGCACGTATGCAAGTGTAGTGCTTCTGGCGATAAAAGATGTTGTTTTAAGTTTTAAAACATGAATGTTAATAAATATAATGATGGTTAACATTAATAAATGACGTATTAGATAAGTTGTATAAGCATACTAAGCATACACAAGAGAGATAAATCAAGCGTGTGACGAATAAACGTCGAAACGTCGTGACAAGTGTTAATGAACGTAAAAAGTGTTTTAAGTAAAATGAAATGAATATTATAAGATATGAAATGGGGTTAATATAAAACAAATAATGATTCCTAGCAAGATTTAAACACTTGAATGAACTTCGAGTATGAAATATAGTGACATGTAAGTCGAAAGTTATCTCTATCAAATTGAACATTGAGTATTGATAATAGGAAGGGTTATGAGATGTAGAGCAAAGTTTACATTAAAACTACTATGTGTTGCTATGTGACTAATAGTTGATGTGCATGATTATATAATTGTGTAGGGCACGTGAAGTACAGATAGCTGTAAGTTGTTGAACTATTATTGGTAAACAACGATCAAGGCTAGTCTTTCAGTTCCTATTTGCTACGTGGACTTGCTGATGAACTGTTTTAAATCTTTATTGCAAAGAACATGATGTGTTATATATGTTGAAAGTATGAGACGTTAAAGTCAACTTATGACTACGTTGATTGAGTAATGAATGCTGATTTATTTATACTTGTTATATGAACTACAACATGTTTGTTATGTTAGCCTAATGTTTATGAGATGTATGATATGTATGTTTTTATGTGCTACGTGATGTATGAAAACTGTTAGATTTGATGGGCTATCGAGCTCAACCTTGCAAATAACCATTTTTGCAGGTTAAGGATTGAAGGTAACACTATGTGCTACTTGAATGACGTGGATCAAAAATAATACACGAAGATTAATATTTTAGCTTTAGTTGTTATTTCTTTAAACCATGATTAAAGTTCATGAGATGTACTCAATGTTTTATGATGTATATTTTATGTTGAGTTGTAAAGTTAAAGTTTGAGCTGTCCGATGTATAAAGGATATAGATTTGATATATAAGTATATATATATTAACTCTGATAAAAGTGAGTAATAAACTAAGAATGGTTCAAAGGTAGGTAAAGATAAATGTTTGGAGAAATGTACTTGATAAATCACAATAATTATGTAATAATAAACAGTAAGTTTGAGTTATATATAATAACTTTGATGAAGCGAATCATAAAATAAAATTGATTCAGAGATGTGTAAATGATAAAGATTTTGATTCAGGGAATTAAAGTAAGAAGACATAAAATTTTTAATTATTCCGTATTTTATTACGTTTAACATCGAATAATGATGTAAAATCAGAAGTTAGACGTATTATTAACGATCGAAGTTGATAGTTGAATTGTATAAATTTTGGGGTCGTTATAATTGGTATCAAAGCTGTAGGTTATAAACCTTAAGATAAAAGTACCCTAGGCTATAACCTTAGAGAAGGAAGGTGAAGATAATGAAAGAATAAACTCAGATAGAGTTTAAGTGATAAGAAATAAATTTATAAAAAAAAACTATATGAGAAGATTCAAAGAAGAATCTTGAAGTATTTAAAAGATATGAATATGGAGTTACCTGACTCGGGTAATAAGATATTAAATGTTATTAAATTCAGCGATGTTTACAAGATGAAGGCGATTAAAATAATAATTAACTCAAATAGAGTTTAATTGATGATAAATTCAGAGAATGCTTATGAAACAAGTTAAGATAATATGTGTGGGTTCAAAGAAGAACCTGAAGAGTTAAAATTGAGTTGAATAATCATAAGAATACTTAATTAAAGAGGAAATAATGAGGATCGTAAAACCAAAATGATCATAGAATAAGAAAGGAATCATAAAGAAGATGATTGTAGAATAAGATCACGATGTGATTTAGTTAAGTTTTAAAATGATAGATGATCTACAATGAATGAATAGTTATAGTTTGATGCTATAAGAGAATGTACTATGAAATAGTACGAGACAAACTCATGAGGAGTTATAAATGATGAGATACAGAAAATTCATATCGAGTAAAGAGCAAGTTATGAGCAAGATAAAGTTAGGTGGGATTTCAATTGAGGACTCATGTGATGACTTAGTTGTTCAAACCTTTGTATGGGCGGAGACTTTGTGCTCGCGCTCAGTTCCTCACAATGATAATCAATGGAATGTCAGTGTCGCGCTATCGATATGCTTATGGTGAGAAGATGATTTTTTTTCTCATATTTATATTTGATAGTTAGAGACTATTAAGATTAAGTTAGAAAATATTAAGATTAGGCGCGAGTTCTTAAAACTCATGCTTATGGTATGTTTGTGACTCATAGTAGTATGCATGTTTTTGAACCCCTCAGCGAATGGACCCCTATGGTCTGACTAAGATAAGTTCTTAAACTCATATTATTGTGGCAAGTTCCTGAACTTCCAAAGTGTGGTAAGTTTGAAGAACTATACTAGGTATAGAAAACTTCTGAGGTAAGACCTAAGAATTTTGGTATGGTGAGCATTGATGGTGCTAAAGATTAGTAGAATGATTAAGTAACGAAGCAGTGGTGTAAGGGTTTAAGATGATGAAGGAAAAATTGGATATTCTAAATCTTCTAGCTATGCTAATTTTTTGAAATTTATTGACTTCGTGCTGATGTTGCACTTATTTGTTTTTGAAAAATGTTGGAATATTTGATTGAATCAATAGTTTTTAAAACAGTGTTGTTTTTCTTGTGTCTATGCTAATTGTTTCGGCTAGATAAAAATAATTTTAAATTATCAAAATGTATTTTGTATAATCGTGTACACCATTTGATATGGTGTAGAAATAATAAACGATGGAGTCATCAATGCAATTGAACGTGGTGTTGGATGTGATCATCGGATTGTCAGCCCACTATGATATGATGTAGTATGACGAAGTCATAAAATGACAGAATCCTCAACGTGCTATTAAGATAGTACGGTATCATGACATCATAAAAAAAGATTTTTAGTTTTCTTTAACTAAGAAAGATATACTAATTGAATTGGCCAAAACTATTTCGATTGATGTTTGAGTTGTTGTTAAAAGTCTAAGCTATTTGATTCGGCTGACGAATATTGAAAAATGTTTATGAAATTCAAACGTTCTTTGAGAAATTATGCCAAACCAAATTATTTTGGTGCGGATTCAGATGTTGAGAAGCTGAGGTGAACAACCCTATAAAGGGGACATGTTATCGGAGAATGGTTCCAAAAGTAACGCATATAGTCGTTACGATGTTAAGATGCAATAAGTTGTGCACGATGTAGTGGTACAATATGTTGATCACCTAGAGTACTTGCAGATGCTGTTTTCAGTATTTGTGATTGATAAATATTTTACTAAAAAGGGTTTTAAAGTGTGAAGTACCGGGTGAAGCAATGTTGATTTGATGTTTAAATATAAATGCTCATGATTATTTGTAAAGTCCTTCAAGGAATATATGTACAAGGACTTAGTGATAGATCAAATTTGTTAGGTTGATCTAAGCTCTTAATGTGTATCATTCTGGAAATGAATGTATAGATAGAAAGATCAAAGCTGTTAGGTTGATCTTGAGATGTAATAGATAGGCTTCGAAGAATTCGTAGTGCATCAATCTGATCAAGATTGCAGAAGTCAAGGCAAAAACGTGGAGCTTCAAGAATCGTAGTGTGCCTGCCTTGAAGGGCCTCTTCGGAAATCGTAGAGTGGTCCCAACGTTTGCCGAGCCAACTCAGAGATCGTAGTGTGCTCTCGGAAACGTAGGTTTACAACCTCAAGCAAGCAAAGATCAGAGTGTGCAAGTATTTAAGAGAAATCAGAAGTGCTCTCTACCGATAAAGATCGCATCAAGCACCAAGGCGATAAGTCACCACGATCACCACGATCCTAATCAGAGAGTACCACGATCCGAATCGAGAGTATCATCTCGCCTTGTGTCAAGCATCAAGCCTCACGCTTTATGTGGAGACAAACCCAACATATGAGGAATGGATTCTAAACGTTGTAGTACTCACCAAATCCCAAAGACATAAGAGATATCCTTAGTATGCAACAAAGAAGCGATCAAGAAGCTAAGGAAAGTACCATCAGTAGTGGGGAAACACCTTTTCAGTGTTAGTGAGAGAAAGCAATCATCGTGTCAAGGGCCAAATGCAATTCAAGATGTGCGTAAAAGTCTCCATCAAAGAACAGAAAGGTCAAACGATTTAATGCTTCAACGGATGGATCCAACGGATAGTTTTCAAGATCACATATATGCAAATCAAGCAGATGAGAGAGAAGAAGCAAGCATCGAACAAAAACGCATAAGAACTCTCAACGCTCAACTCTACGATCCGAGAAAAAGAAAAGCTTGCTCACCTACTCGCTTTTTTTCAACAAGTGCTTAAACAAAGAATCGAAAGTAGCAACCATCAAGAACTCAACATCTACCAATCAATCAAGAAAAGTTCCAAGTCAAGGACTTGAAGAGTTCTAAGTGAATCAGAAAAGAGCCAAGTCTCATTGGACTTGAAGAGTTCAAGAGTGAACTAAGAAGTTCCTAGATCATCGGTCTAGAAGGAATCTAAGTGATTCGTAAAGTGTAAAAGACATCCTTAGTGGATTTCCTACCGAGGAGTAGAAGAGTGACTAGAGCTTTAAGTGCTCAACCACTTAAAACGACTCGTCTTCTTACATTCTTACTATAAATCGCTATATCTCGCTATAACTGCTATATATCACCTCACTCTCATAAACTCACTATCTTAAGGAGATTAAAACTAATATTAATTCCGCTAAAGTTTTAATCATTATCTACTAACAAGTTAAAACGAAAAGATTTTTAAATATCTATTCAACCCCCCTTCTTCTAGATAACTATCAGGCCTCTCCGAACTACTAACAATTGGTATCAAAAGAGTGTTCTATTATACAACCTACAAAGCTTTAGTAGATCCAATGGCACACTTACCAAGTGAATCAAGAACTCGGAGGAGGCAAAGAAGCCACCAATGTGCAATAAAGATAAATTTGCTAACTAGAAAGTTCGGATGTAAGCATACATGGACTCAATAGATGAAGATCTATTTGAGACCGCTCAAAATGGGCCCTATATTCCAACAAAGCTTGCACCAACTACGTATTTATCCAAACAGTAATACAAATCAAAGTCAAAGAAGAATGGACCGACAACGAGAAGAGAGTCATTCCAACTCGACAAGAAGGCCAAGAACATTTTGTTTCAACTTAGAAGACGATCTGCTCAAAAACGTTGTCAACAAAGAAAATAACGAAGGAGGTTTGGGAAGCACCGCTCATCATGCACGGCGGGAACTAAGAAGTAAGAGAAAACAAACAATCACTCCCGACACAAAGAAGATGAAATGTTTGCTCATGTTCAAGGAGAAAACGAATCGCCACCTATGAGAGATTCAACGCTCGCTTCAACTCTCTACGAGCATATGGGAAGATCTATCCAAACAAAGATCTAATCATAAAGTTCATGAGAGCCCTACCAAGCAAGGTGGGATGCCAAACCACCGCTATTAGAGAGTCAAAGAATCTTCATGAGATGACAGCTCAACAACTATATGGCAATCTTCCCGACATACGAACCGGAGCCGACTCAACGAAATAAAACCCTATCGTAAGGAAGAAAGAAGGATAAGGGTGTTGCTCTCAAAGCAACCGAAAGTGCATCCAAGGTCAACACCGAGATCGACTCGACTATGACGAAGACGATGATGAAGACTTTGCTATGCCGGTAAAAAGACTAAGAAGGTTCATGCGCAAAGGCAAAAACCAAAGAAGCCAAAGAAGGTCAAGAATCACACAGCAATTGTGAGAGCAAATGAATGATCTATGCTACAACCGCAAGAAGCCCGCCCACTTCATTGCTAACGCAAACAAACCTCTCTCGAGAGAAGAACTAAAGAAGAAATCACATGCAAAGAAGGAATACAAAGGCAACAAAAGGCCTCAGAAGAGAGACAAAGGCCTGGTAGCTGGAGGATCGTGGAGTGATTCAGACAATGACTCCAATCCTGATTCTGGAGATGATGAAGAACCACAAATGGCTAATCTGTGCCTAATGGCCAAACATGCAAAGGACAAACAAAATTCCAACATACATGAAGTAAGTCTCGATGAGGTATTTGACTTCAACTCTCCTGATGTAGACATTAATGATTTGAGAACTGCATTGCATGGCATAACAACTGATCTACATCAATACATGAAGTGGTTCAGAGTTCTGTCTAAGGATCATTCACTTCTTCAAGAGGAGAAAAAGAAAGTTCAAGAAGAGCTTGAAACAACTCTTCTAAGTACTAACCTTCTCTCCAAGCTTGAGGCTGAGAATGAGATCTTAAAATAGACAAATGAACTCAATGCACAAAGAGAGTCTAATCTAACCTCTAAAATTGAGGAACTAGAAAAGACTATCTCTACATGGAACAAATCCTCATCATCCATGGACTCCCTGCTCTCTAGTCAGAGAAATGCATTTGACAGAACAGGCCTAGGCTTTGGGGAATCCACTTCAGAGCCATGTGTGGAAAAGACAAAGGAAACTAGCACTAGTAATGCCTCAAGTTTTAGTAGAAGCATTACCTTTGTGAAATCCTCACGTATGAAGAACCAAATTTCAACCTTGTTCTATCAAGCTTCCATCCATACTCCAAGGAGTAAAGGATCTCATGTCAGCCTCGGCTTCAAAAAGAGAAGAGTAACCCATCCTCTACTCACCAACCTCTAAGGATCGTAGAGTTAAATAAAACCAACTCTACGAACCAAACCGGGAAGGTACAAGAGAGGTAAGATACCCTCCTCACATTTCATGAGACCCAAGGACATGTGGAAGAAGGAAAATCAAGGGCTTAATGTAAGAATGACTAAAGAACCACAAAAGTCCAAATGGAGAATGAACCTCACACACACACAGTACATGTATCACACTAAATGTTTTGTGTGCAATAGAGTAGGTCACAAGGCTACAAGATGCTATTATAATTCCATGCATGTGAGACCCAAGATCGACATGATTTGGGTCCCCAAGGGTACTAATAAAAATAGGACCCATGCAAATATGGGTACCAAAATGAAGGTTCAATGTTATGACAGAAAAGAGCTCCACGATCACAACCTCGTATCCGGACAAGGATGCTCAAGACACACGATCGGGAACAAAGCCCTTCTATCTAACTACATAGAGAAGGAGGGTCCCTCACCATCTTTGGAGACAACGGCTCAGCAAGACAAGAGGATATGGCTCACCGGTAATGGTGCAAAGATCTTTCAAAGAAAGTAGCATATGTGGAAGGTCTCCAACACAACCTTCTAAGCATCACCAACTCATGCGACAAGGGTCATCAAGTAACATTCCTCAACAACCAAAGGTCAAGTCGTAGATTTGAAGACATCTCAGAAAAGCTAACCGGACAAGAGAAGGAAATGTCTACACAAAGAAATCTTGGTCAACTAAGCTCAGACGAGACAATATGCTTTCTCGCAAAAGCATCTCAAGAAATGAGTCAAGCATGGCATAGACGGTTGTCCCACTTAAACTTCAAAAAGCATGTCCAAACTGCATCAAAAGATCTCATCAGTGCCTACCTAAGTTCAACTTCAGAAAAGAAAGGCCATGCAATGCCCGCTACTGAAAGCAAACCGTAAGCTCATTCAAGAGCAAAACTCGCCAACTCTATCGACAAGCCCCTCGCAGCTTGCTCCACATGGATCTATTTGGGCCAATTCCAACAACAAGTCTTGAGGAAAAAGATACTCTAGTTATAGTCGATTTCACCACACCAGATTCACATGGGTATTCTTCCTAACCTCAAAGGATGAAACGAGCTCCCAATTGATCAAGATGTTCAGACTGGTGATGAACGAGAAAGGAGAGAAAATCAAGGCTATAAGGAGGATCATGGAAGAGAATTCGACTTCTCGTAAATGGACCAGCTTCACATGCATAACAATGGCATCACCATAACTTCTCACCCACGAACTCCTCAACAAAATGGAGTAAATGAAAGAAAGAATGTAACTTTGATAGAGGTCGAAGAACTCTACTAGCAAAGAAATCATCTACCCGATACTTCAAAGTGTAAGCCATCAACACCGCATGTTACACGCAGTAATAGATCACCGATACACTCTACGATCAAGAAGACACCCTACTTAACCGTGGAAAGGAAGAAAGCCAAATGTCGCCTACTTTCATGTATTCTACCACATGCATGCTACATTCTCAACAATGGGAAGCAAGATTTGACAAAATTTCAACCCAAGTCGACGAAGGAATCTTTCTTGATATGCCACGCATAAAGAAGGCCTACCGAAAGTGTTCAACAAGAAGACACCGAGTGTTGAAGTCTCGATTCACATCATCTTTGATGAAACAGACTTAGACAAAATAAAGGCTTCAAGACACTACGACCGATAGAGCAAGGCGTATACTACGAATGAAGTCGTCGAGCTCAACACTACGATCAGAAGTGCCGATAAAGGAATCGCTGAGCAAGAAGAAAATGAGATCGTAGAGAGGTCTATGCAAGACAAATCTAACCTCCACACCAAGAAGAAGAAATAGATCTTGAAGATTTAAGACAAGAAGGTATCAGACGATGATGTTCCAACCGAAAATGATGGGCAAGAGATCACACTCAAGATCTAATCATTGAGATCCGAAAGTGCAAGAGTCAAAACAAGAGTCGCCACCCAAAATGAATGCTTTTATCTAAGCTTTCATCACAAATGGAACCAAAGAAGATAGATGATGCTATGGAAGACTCCAAATGATAGAAGCCATGCAGAAGAACTCAACCAATTTGAAAGAAGCAAAGTATGGAGATTGGTACCAAGACCAAAGAGTCATCCCGTCATTGGAACCAAATGGGTCTTCGTAAACAAGATGGATGAAGATGGAGTAATAACCAGAACAAGGCAAGATTAGTGGCCAAGGGCTACTCTCGTGAAGAAGGCATCGACTACGATGAGACATTTGCACCTGCTGCTGCACTAGAAGCCATCGTAATCTTTTCTTGCCTTTTTGCCGCTCACATGAAGTTCAAGGTCTTCCAGATGGATGTCAAAAGTGCATTCCTGAATGGAGAACTTCAAGAAGAAGTCTATGTAGAGCAACCTCCAGGTTTCATCAATCCATCTCTTTCCAATTATGTTTATAGATTAGACAAAGCCTTATATGGTCTTAAACAAGCACCTAGAGCATGGTATGAAACACTAACTAACTTCCTGATTGAAAATGGGTTCACTAGAGGTAGAGTAGATACCACATTATTTCTTAGAAAGCATAAAGACAAAGTCTTATTGGTTCAAATATATGTTGATGATATTATTTTTGGTTCTACTGACGAAAAGTTATGCAAGAGATTCTCCAAGCTAATGCAGAGCAAGTTTGAAATGAGCATGATGGGTGAGTCAAATTTCTTCCTCGACTCGCAAGTAAAGCAGCATCGATGAAGGAATCTTCATAAACCAAGCCAAGTACATCAAAGATTTACTTAAGAAGTATGGCATGGAATCAAATTTCTCCCCATGAAAAAACCCCAATTGCTCCTCGCAACCAAACTCGACAAAGATGAAAAGGTAAAAGTATTGATATAACTCAATACAGAGGTATGATAGTTCTCTTTATATCTAATCGCCAAGAGACTGCATATAATGTTTGCAACATACATATGTGCTAGATTTCAAAGCTAACCCTAAAGAATCACATTTATCTCATCAGAAAGAGGATTTTCGTATCTCAAGGGTACACCTTTACTGGGGCTTTGGTACCCCAAGGAATCCTCATTTGAACTAACAGATATATATATGCCGATTTTGCAGTCGCAAAATAGATAGAAAGAGTACCAAAGGGCACTCGCCAATTGCTAGGAAATGACTTGTGTCCTCGTTTAGCAAAAAGCAAAACTCAAGATTCACGCTAACCGCAGGTTTAATACATTGTCATCGGCAAAATCATTGTGCTCGATCCTATGGATGAAAAATCACCTAGTGACATGGGTTTGATTTCAAATCCATTCCCATTCACCGTGATAACACAAGTGCCATAACAATAACTCATAATCCTCAAGTTATGCATTCTAGGACTAAGCATATAGAAATAAGGTATCACTTCATTAGGGATCATGTGCAAAATGGAACTATATCTTTACAATATATCCCTACCGAAAATCAACTTGTCGATGTTTTTACAAAACCTCTAGATGAATCCAGTTTAACAAGTTAATAAGTGAGCTAGAATGCTTAATTTACAACCATGAAATATATGCTCTAGTATGTGCTAACTATACATATACAAAAAGGCTATGGTTGAAATCAGAGACATGATCAAGGGAAGTCCACGATCGTAGAAATCAAGTGACATGAAAGAAAACGATCGTAGAGCATAGACTCAACCATCGTAAAGTGCACTCAACGATAAAGCAGAACCCCACCATCAAGAGGAGCATCCCGTGATGATAAGTTTCAAAACAAAGCAATCTCTCCGATAAGCGCCTCAGAACAAACCTAACCTCGACTCACTCCAAGAGGTCGGCCCTTCCCGAGCTACCTTAAAAGAATGCTAAGTCAAAACTCATCACAAGGATCCTGCCAGACTCACGACGATCGTAGTTCGTATATCGATTGTTGACTCGAATACTGATGATCGACGATCGATCGAGTATCGTACACGACAACGACGCCGAATGACTCATTGATGATCGATCATCGATGAATCAATGATCGTAGTTCATACTCGATACGAATGATCGAGTTCGTACTCAACGAATGCAAAGTTCGACTCAACGATCACAAAAGCTACCTCAACGATCGTAGTCCTCCCTAAGGACACATCACCACAGAGAGCTAAGGGCAAATCAGTAAAATCCTTCTCACTCAAATTCGTAGAGCCAAGCAGAATTCGACACCTGTCCCACTAAGCAAAATGGAGAGAGGGAAGTTACATGTACTATTTGAAAGCGCCTTTTTGAAATCAGAAGTTCAAAAGATTATCTCTCTCATCCTCTCTCAAAATAGAAACCCTAAATCAGAAGAAAGCTCACTCAATCACACTTCTTGCAAGAAAATCAATGGCGCTTTCCAAAGTTATTCCTACCATGACTCGCTTTCTGACGAAGTTCAAAATAAATTAACCCAAGTTTCACAAAACTCATCACATCAAGAAGGCGGGTCTCAAGAAGCTTTGGGTACATATACATCGATCTACCCGGTCGGGTAAAAGAATTCTACAATAATGGTGTATTTGAAAACAACACCATCATCATGAAAAGTCAGAACGAGAAATCGACTAAAGGCTATGGACATCAATCTAGCCCTAGGTCTCAAACTCAAGGGTATCCATCCATAGATGGCATAGACTTCCATAAGGGACTCAAAAGATGCATCACAAGAAATCACCCTCCATCAAAGGATACAAGAAGAAGGAGTTTCCACAGAGGTATGAATTTCTAGTCGATATTGTTGGAAATGTATATGTTGCAAGAGCTCTAGTCATGACTCAGAAATGAGGTGCAACTCAAGCTCATGACGCCATATGTTATGAAATACAACTTAACTATGGGGCTCTATTGCTTGAATGGATTGGGAAGTGGTTAATCACCAAAAGAAGACAAAGAGCTCTCAAAAGATGCTCTACTTGCGATTCATAAGCATCATCCTACAAGCCGCTTGGGTGACAAGATTAAGGACGACGAAGGAGAAGCCATTAATCCAAACAAAGCGAATGACCCAACAACTATTCAAAAACCGGAAAAGGAATCCAAATTAAAATGTGTGAATGATGTCCAATCCAAAGGAAGAACCGTGAAATAAGGGAATCAGAGTGCCAGAAAATATGTCATTGTCGAGAGAAATTGAAGGAGAAGAAGAAGAAACAAACAAGGAGAACCTCTCCCCTTATCGTAAAAAGCAAGGGCAAGAGGAAGCTTAAGGCTAGATGGAAAGAAGAACCCTGTGGATCCACAATCGATAAACCAAGAGAGTCCTCCTCCGACATCGAGACTCTAAGGATCCCGAGAAAGAAGCAACAACAGAAGTCGAGGCGTAAGAAGATAGATAGAGAATACCATATCTCAAATTAAGAAGAAGAATAAGATCACCCACAAACCCAAAAGGCCATCCATCTCTTCAATCAGAGAGTCTCTACCGATCGAGAGACCGCACTCAAACACCTCGAAAGCAAAGAAGCCGCCACACCGATAGTTCCGGGTGATCAACAGACAAAACCGAAGTTCAAGAAAGTCCCGAGGTCGCGGCTCACCTTTAGAAAATCAAGAAGAAAAACGGTCAAGAAATATATCCTTGAAAATGAAAAAGTGCTCAAAAGGAAGACAAGAGTATGGTCGCCAAAAAGGAACTGGCCCAAAGCAAGCCAAGAGGACAATGCTCCAAATTGAGGGGGGAGATCCTCAAGTTCTTATGATAGAGAATACACCACCACCGAGGGGGAGATGCCCAAGCTCCCATCCTAGAAAATGCTCCAATTGAGGGGGAGCTTTTGATCGTACAAGAAGATGATCAAGTTGAGGGGGAGGCTCATGACATCTCCATGGCGTAAGAAAGAGGTCCCTCGCAAGAAATGAAGAAGAACCAGAGCAAAGAACATCATGAGGCCATTGAGATAATGGAATCCTCCAACGAAAAAGACAGAAAGAGGAAGAAGATGATGAGGTCGAGATCATAAATGTGGGCATAAATGGGCATGTAGAGAGCCAACTATGAGCAACTATTTTCATATCTACCCATGATGCCTTTCCATCAAGCTCAAATTCTAAATTCTCGAATCACATGTTTTGAGCTTCAAAGAGTATCCTACCATCTCAAGATTAGCCAATGGATTCCTGTGAAGATTCAACTTTGCCAAGAAGTTACTCACAAACAACTCTTCCTCAAAGTATAAACCTGAGGTACTCGCTCTATCCCAACCTCTTCGAGAGTTAATCACTTGCCATCATCCTCATTTAGTCAATTTTATGAATTCCCACGATGGTCGGAAGTAATTCTTCATCCACTAAATCAATTTCCAGCCAGAATCCCAAAATTCTCAGAATCGAGGAACCAAATGCGATCAACTTCATAATGCTCCCACAACCCATCATCTCTACGATCACGACTCTAGCCTCATTGCAGTAGTCTCCACCTCAAATCGAGAGTCACCAAACCCAAACATCCAAACCCAGGCCCCTCTCCATCGATATTCCTCCTCATCCAAAGAACGAATATACTTCAATCTCGATCTTGCCCTCTACTCACTACAAGATCAATACCAGAGACAAACCCCTTCCTCACAAACTCCCCAACTGAATGAAATTCTTTCAGAGTTGTCCACAAAAGCTGACTTGAAAGAAATGTCTAAGAAAGTGATCAAGGAACTCGATGAGAGTCTTGAAGAACACACCGACCTTCATTCAAATTGAGATTAACAACAATGATCAATGCCGCCAATAAACTCCCACAATCCCTAAGCTCTCACGCCTCTCAAAAGACACTTAAGGAGTTTGTCAAGAAAATGATTCAAAGCATAAAGGACCGGATGACATTCACTTTCTAGCAGCCCAAGAAACACAGAGAAGTTGTCCTCGCCCTACGTAAACTCAAGAAAATCGAATAAAAACATGTTGGAAAGCTTCCTCAATCTACAAACCGCCACAAAGAATTTCAAAAATTCTACGCCAAGAAAGGCAACAAACAAACCGACAACATTCTATCGCCCTCCAACAAAGGGAAGCTCGATCTCAAGCTCTAATCAAGAAAATCGAGAGGACATTGCTTAGACTAAAAGTCACCTCAACGAGCTTGTCCAAGGACCTAATCGCCTCTCAGAGACATTCAACCCTCGATGTCGATATAAAGGGGGAGAATAAAGGAAAGGAGAAGGAGCCTGGGAGAGCCAGGAGGCCAAGGAGGTCAAGGAAGCCAAGGAAGCTTCAAGAGGCAGAGGACAATTCCACACTCAAGCTTCAAGAAGCCATCAACAGACTCCACGATCAAGCAATCGACTCAACGATCCGATCAAGAGAAGTCTTAATGGCTCAAATTAATAAGGAGTCAAGGGCCAACCAACCAAATTTCAAAATGTGACCACTACAGCCTAAGAATGCCAATTGAGATCCCGTGATTCATGAATAGGCATGATCACAACCCAAGGTTAAGCCCAAGTGAGTCGGAAGAGATAGCCGTAAGGGATGAAGCAAGCAGAAAAGAAGAAGGGCCGAGGAGTATGCCAATCCTCCACGCAAAAGACCAAAGAAATAGAGATAAGTGAAAGTTTAAATTTTATCGATGTAAAGCTAAATTGTAATACTCTTCAATCATCAATAAATTCATGCTTATTCTCTAGAAATTTCAAATGCCACCGAAATACTAAGTCATGTTTAAATTTCCCCGCAATCAGCATCTAGATACTAATAATCATGAAAACAAATCTCCTTAGTTATGTCAACATCAAATAGGGGAGATTGTTGGAGAATGCATATGTTGATTTGATGTTTAAATATAAATGCTCATGATTATTTGTAAAGTCCTTCAAGGAATATATGTACAAGGACTTAGTGATAGATCAAATTTGTTAGGTTGATCTAAGCTTCTTAATGTGTATCATTCTCAGAAATGAATGTATAGATAGAAAGATCAAAGTCATTAGGTTGATCTTGAGATGTAATAGATAGGCTTCAAGAATTCAGAGTGTATCAATCTGATCAAGATTGCGTAAGTCAAGGCAAAAACGTGGAGCTTCAAGAATCGTAGTGTGCCCGCCAAGGGCCTCTTCAAAAATCGTAGAGTGGTCCCAACGCTTGTCGAGCCAACTCGTAGATCGAGTGTGCTCTCGTAAACGTAGAGTTTACAACTCAAGCAAGTGAAGATCGTAGTGTGTGCAAGTATTTAAGAGAAATCAGAGTTCTCACCGACAAAGATCGATCAAGCATCGCATCAAGCACCACGATCCAGTCACCACGATCCGAATCGTAGAGTAGTACCACGATCCGAATCGTAGAGTATCATCTGCCTTGTGTCGTAAGCATCAAGCCTCACGCTTTATGTGGAGACAAACCCAACATATGAGGAATGGATTCTAAACGTTGTAGTACTCACCAAATCCCAAAGACATAAGAGATATCCTTAGTATGCAACAAAGAAGCGTATCATTGAAGAAGCTAAGGAAAGTACCATCGGTAAGGGGAAAAACACCTTTTCGTGTGTTAGGTGAGAAAGCAAGCATCGTGTCAAGGGCCGTAATGCAATTCAAAGATGTGCGTAAAAGTCTCCATCAAAGAACAAAAATGTCAAACGATTTAATGCTTCAACGGATGGATCCAACGGATAGTTTTCAAGATCACATATATGCAAATCAAGCAGATGAGAGAAGTAAGCAAGCATTGAACAAAAACGTACAAGAACTCTCAACGCTCAACTCTACGATCTGAGAAAAAGAAAAGCTTGCTCACCACTCATTTTTTTTCAAACAAGTGCTTAAACAACAACCGAAAAAGAAACCATCAAGAACTCAACATCTACCAATCAACTCAAGAAAAGTTCCAAGTCGTAAGGACTTGAAGAGTTCTAAGTGAATCAGAAAAGAGCCAAGTCTCAAGAGTTCAAGAGTGACTTGAAGAGTTCAAGAGTGAACTAAGAAGTTCCTAGACATCACTGGGTCTAGAAGAATCTAAGTGATTCGTAAAGTGTAAAAGACATCCTTAGTGGATTTCCTACCGAGGAGTAGTAGAGTGACTAGAGCTTAAAAGTGCTCTCAACCACTTAAAACGATGTAATGACTTAATACATTACATTCTTACTATAACTAAGAAGGACTATAATCTATATAATCGCTATATCCGCCTCACTAAACTCATCATAAACTCACTATCTTAAGGGAGATTAAACTAATATTAATTCCGCTTAAAGTTTTAATCATTATCTACTAACAAGTTAAAAAAAAAAAGATTTTTAAATATCTATTCAACCCCCCCCTTCTAGATAACTATTAACCAAGTTTTCTACATCATCTAGATATTTTAAAGAAGAAATCAAAGGTAATTGTCTAAATCTAACGTTTTTGTTCTTATTAAACTTCACTGTAAATAGTGTTTGGTAGAGGATTTCTTAAGAAATTTGATTATATATGTTTTTGGGTATATATATTATGTTATATATCATCTATTAGCAATTTTTAGGTAATTGAATTCATGAAGTTATGCTAAAGATGAAGAACTTGCATTCTTAATGAAATATGTATGTTATGACTTAGTTGGAGTCAAAGTTTAGTTATGAAATCATAATAAAAACCTTAAATTGATTCTGTATTATGATAGTACTCGAAAAAATGAAAACAACCCAAGTTGAACGAGTCAAAACGCATGTAAAATGAATTTGTAGTGAATGAATTCACTAAATATGTTTAAAACATTAAAATATAGCATGAACACTGAATTGGAACCCTTAAATTTATGTTTTAAAGTTTTTGAAATGTAAAAATTATTCTATAGATGAGTAGTTCAGTGTTTCAGGAGTTCATAGAGTCGAAAACCAACTAATTCTGACTTAAAATGAAGAAGTTATGAAGATTTGAAGTATGTAGATTGAGAAAACAGTAATCTGGGCGAAGCCAAGAGCTGGTGCACTGCCCAGGAGTGCGGGCGCGTAGCTAGATGCTGCTAGATGGTGTGGGCGCACTGGAGTTGTGAAGGAAATGGGCGCGGCCGCGCCCATAGTGTGTCAGGTGTGACTGTTTTAACCTATTTTAGTAAAATAGGCATAACGTTTTTATACAAACTCCGATTAAGGCGATTCAAGATGATCCGAAACGAGGACGAATAGACCTACAACTTTTATTCTTTAATTTGTGTAATTTGAGGTAGTTATAAGGGGTTAAAATGGATATCTTTGGGACTGTTGTGTTTTCAAAGGCAATTAGAGGGCGTCGGGCATGCACATATGCAAGTGTAGTACTTCTGATGATAAAAGATGTTGTTCTAAGTTTTAAAACATGATTTGTAATAAATATAATGATGCTTAACATTAATAAATGATGTATTAGATAAGTTGTATAAGCATACTAAGCATACACAAGAAAGACAAATCGGGCGTGTGACGAATAAACATCGAAACACCGTGACAAGTGTTAATGAACGTAAAAAAGTGTTTTAAGTAAAATGAAATGAATATTATAAGATATGAAATGAGGCTAATATAAAACCAATAATGATTCTTAGCAAGACTTAAACACTTGAATGAATTTTGAGTATGAAATATAGTGAAATGTAAGTCGAAAGTTAACTCTATCAAATTGAACATTATGTATTGTTAATAGGAAGGGTTATAAGATGTAGAGCAAAGTTTACGTTAAAACTACTATGCGTTGCTATGTGACTAATAGTTGATGTGCATGATTATATAATTTTGTAGGGCACGTGAAGTGCAGATAGCTGTAAGATGTTGAACTATTATTGGTAAACAATGATCAAGGCAAGTTTTTCAGTTCCTATTTGCTATGTGGACTTGCTGATGAACTGTTTTAAATCTTTATTACAAAAAACATGATGCGTTATATATGTTGAAAGTATGAGACGTTAAAGTCGACTTATGACTACGTTGATTAAGTAAGGAACTCAATATTTATACTTGTTATATGAACTGCAACATGTTTGTTATGTTAGTCTAATGTTTATGAGATGTATGATAAATATGTTTTTATGTGCTACGTGATGTATGAAAACTGTTAATTTGATGGGTTGTCGAGCTCAACCTTGCAAATAACCATTTTTGCAGGTTAAGGATTGAAGGTAACACTATGTGCTACTTGAATGACGTGGATCAAAAATAATACACGAAGATTAATATTTTAGCTTTAGTTGTTATTTCTTTAAACCATGATTAAAGTTCATGAGATGTACTCAATGTTTTATGATGTATATTTTATGTTGAGTTGTAAAGTTAAAGTTTGAGCTGTCCGATGTATAAAGGATATAGATTTGATATATAAGTATATATATATTAACTCTGATAAAAGTGAGTAATAAACTAAGAATGGTTCAAAGGTAGGTAAAGATAAATGTTTGGAGAAATGTACTTGATAAATCACAATAATTATGTAATAATAAACAGTAAAGTTTGAGTTATATATAATAACTTTGATGAAGCGAATCATAAAATAAAATTGATTCATAGATGTGTAAATGATAAATGTTTTGATTCAGGGAATTAAAGTAAGAAGACATACAAGTTTTAATTATTCCACATTTTATTACGTTTAACATCGAATAATGATGTAAAATCAGAAGTTAGACATATTATTAACGATCGAAGTCGATAGTTGAATTGTATGAATTTTGGGGTCGTTACACTGGGTCCCCTTCCCGTTGAGGGCGATGCAGATTCCTACGCGTAATTTTATTGTACCAAGCCATGTATGAATTAACTCTTATAAAGTGAGTAATAAACTAAGAATGGTTCAAAGGTAGGTAAAGATAAAGGTTTTGAGAAATGTACTTGATAAATCACAATAATTACGTAATAATAAAAATTAAAGTTTGAGTTATATATTATAACTTTGATGAAGCGAATCATAAAATAAAATTGATTCATAGATGTGTAAATGATAAATGTTTTGATTCAGGGAATTAAAGTAAGAAGACATACAAGTTTTAATTATTCCACATTTTATTACGTTTAACATCGAATAATGATGTAAAATCAGAAGTTAGACATATTATTAACGATCGAAGTCGATAGTTGAATTGTATGAATTTTGGGGTCGTTACACTGGGTCCCCTTCCCGTTGAGGGCGATGCAGATTCCTACGCGTAATTTTATTGTACCAAGCCATGTATGAATTAACTTTCACGTAAGTTGAAATTTCGTACTGCTGTCCCTTAAGATGGTCCATGTAAGCCTCCCAATGTACGATGTACTCTTGCCTCAAACCCATGCAATCATCAACGAGAAATCTATGTTCTTTTTCCTTCTTAAGATTGTCGTGATTTTCTGCCGGAGATGGTATACCTTGCAGAAACCCATACTATCTCATCACCCTGTCTGGCATATGGTATTCTACGATATTAAAATGGATCAAGGGGAGTTTACCAGATCTTAACAACCTTCCTTCAAAATTAAATCCATTCATATTATTATCCCACCTCATATAAGGGCGTCAAACTACTTGCCATGAAGGCTGTACATCTAATTCTCCTCGATAGAATGACAAATGATGATGGGGATTATGTCGTCTATCAGGGTAATTATGATTTTCTGAGTATTCCCACGTTAGGGCCCTAGGTAACCATAAGTCTGATTCAAGTCAAGGATTTGGCCTTATAACTTTTAAACGCTCATAGGCCTAAATTTGTAGAAGTGTGACACAACCATTAATATACTTCACCCCAAGAATATGTTACATAGTCTGCAAACATTGGCAATAAAATACATATACTTGGGATGAACATAATTTTTATTTCTAGTAGGGAACAATATTTCCCCACACAACCAAAGAATGTAGGCATTTGTGTATAGACCTACCATATCCTTACTTGTTTTAGGTGGGCAATTATTAAAATGCTCCTGCAGCCATAGTAATGAAATAAAACCTCGTTTTTTGGATTGCTGATATTCATCAGCTACTTCACTACCAAAACATTCTTTAAAATGAGCCAGAGGAGTGTCAAATAAGGGACAAGTTAAGGGTTTCCCAACCACTGGGGTAGCCCAAAAATGAAGTGGATATCCTCTAAGGTTATTGTAATTTCTCCACGATTTAGGTGAAAGGTATTAGTCTCTGGCCGCCATCGTTCCACAAGGACGGACACGAGACCAATGTCAATTTAGTGTACAACTGCCGGATAATTGAAAACCCCAAACCCACATTTTTTAGCTGAGTTTTTTGAGCACTTGTTAGTACCCATTAATCATATTTTTTTTTCCGTTAATTGACATGAGAGTAGTTTCCCCATGTCTTTCCCGTCATATATATGACCTGACACATGATTTTGTTGGTCGTAAAGAACACTTGGGTCAATTGGTCCATAATTTCAACTGTCCATCTAGTACCTAAACAATAACATAAAATTATTTTGTAATTATTTAATACATATGTTAACACAATTATATCCCAATAAACATAAAAAACCCATTTTACAATAATTTAAATAATTTTATTTTTTAAAGTTATTATAGTCATTATTAGTCCCAATACAACTTTCATGCATTTAATGGCCCAAACACATAATTAAATCTTTATAGTTAATAAAATACTACTCCCTTCCAATTATTATACCAAACTATTTAGCAATAAGTCTAAAATTATAATAAATAATTCACCACAGTTATATAATTGCCTAAAAATTCAAAACTATTTAACAATACGTCTAAAATTATAATAACTAATTAACAACAGTTATATAATTGCTTAAAAATTCACATGCATATATGTAGAAACAAATTATAATATTTATTTATTTATAATTTAAAAATTGATAAAAGAAATTTTACAAAAATGATGCTAGAATTTGAATGAAAGTTGATTTAGTTATTATAAACATTCATGATAAAACAATACTGCTTTTAAAATTATTATGCAAAATTATTTAATAATAAGTCTAAAATTATAATAAATAATTCACCACATAGTTATATAATTTCCTAAAAATTTAAAACTATTTAACAATACGTCTAAAATTATAATAACTAATTAACCACATAGTTATATAATTACTTAAAAATTCACATGCATATATGTAAGTTCTGTGAATTCATCTTTTTGGAATTGTTGATATACAATTGATTACTTGTTATTGTATATGTTTGTGATGATTAGAACTAGTATTTAGTCAAGAATTATTATGCTAATTTCATTTAAAAGGAAGAAAACTAATTACAGTGAATATTTTCTTATATGGCGTATGTAAGTACCAAATTTGGTGGTTAGTTTGTATGTTAATCGATGAATTGAGTCTTGCATATATTAATTCGGTAAGAAACGAAGAGAACATAATTTGAACGAAGAAATTTGGTCAAGTATAGAGATCACAGTGTTGATTTTTGTGAAGAATATCAAAAATTGAGTTTTTATATGAAAATGAGGAATTTGAGAAATTAAACTAGTTTAAGTTGTTAATTGTTCTATATT
Organism: Panax ginseng; assembly: GCA_020205605.1. Taxonomy (NCBI): domain Eukaryota; kingdom Viridiplantae; phylum Streptophyta; class Magnoliopsida; order Apiales; family Araliaceae; genus Panax; species Panax ginseng. The sequence goes on along the minus strand of CM035143.1, from coordinate 50,192,531 downwards.
GATATATATGTGAGGAAACATGTTTGTAATAGTTTTATATCATTTATTTGTGTTAATTTCACTGTTTGGTGGGTGAAATTCGTGTTAGTTGGGCTAAAGCTCTGCCATCTGCTCATGCCGCTCACAGGTTCGTTTCAGGTAATTGCCAAGCAATTGCTACCGATGCTAAGGCAAAAACGCGAATCAATCGCTACGGTCCTGAGTTTTGTGTATGGGCGCAATTGCCACCATACCCTACTCGAGATGGTGAGTTCTCATTGTCACAGATTGGGGTATCAACATAACTTGGTCTAAGGTTATGTTAATGTGTCAATTGTGTAACGACATGGTTAAAACAACACAATGTTATGTGGTTAGTGATTCTAAAGTTATAAGAAGTTAGTAGACTATGAAAATGACATGTTGTCATTTATTGAGAATGAGGATTAGTAAATGAGTATTATGAAGGTTAACACTTGAAATTTCTGATATTTATATAGTAGCATGAGACTTATACTAAATTAACAAGTTTAGCTTTAATGGGTGTTATTTTGGAAGTGGATGTTAAACATGTCTAATAGATATTGTGATTGCACTAAAATGTATTAGTGAGTTTCAGTTTTGGGTTATGTGGTTTATTTATATGGTTAGACCTTAAACTAAAGGTTATAACGTAACTAAGATAAGAAATAAATCTGTGAGATTAATGTATGTAGCTAATTGATGTGATGATCCTAATGGTATGTGTAGGATATTGGAGTACGTGAATTGTAATTGTATAGCTTACGCAAGAGGCAAGTTCCCTAACCTTTGCTTCTTTATTATTCAGCAAGGTTACTTTTCACTATTACGTTATACTTATGCAAATTCTCTATCTCTAATCTCTTGTTTAACAATTTATTATCATGCGAATTCTTTACCCTCATTTATTGTTGAGCAAATTAGTTAATCTTTATTTCTTTATTTCAAATGAGATTACTTTGGTTATTCAAAGTCTGTAATGTTGTTTATTCAGCTACTAATAACTGTTGTTTGATCTTCGTTCTCCAATGTCATTGTACTATCCTACATTATTGTACCGAACTCTAAGTTGTCTAGCAATTCTTTACCAATTCAACTAATCTTTAGTTGCTGAATGTTCTAAACTCTAAATTACCCTTGAAGTCAACCCAAACCAATCTTCCTTTGGTTTGCATATGGACTCACACAAATTTTGAAATCATGTTGTCGATGATAACATTTGTTCAATTTAAAAATTGTTAATACTCTTGTTCTTATTGATTCATCGATATACCTTGTTCATAAATATATTATAATCAAACTCTTGGATAGTTATTTGTTTCTATCTGATTCAACCAGTACTTGGTTGACGAGCATTCTAAAGATCTAGAATTCCTTGAAAGCTAATTTCCAACCAAATTTCATTTGGCTCAGAACCTGATGATCTAAGCTGAGATGAATAACCTTATTGTTAGGGGATTATTTTAGAAATACGCAATAGCGTAAGATGTTTGCGCAATACATAGTACAAAGGGCTGATCACCTAGAGTACGAAATGATGGTCCATATAGTCGTTTAGACTGTTAAAAGTTATAGTAGAAACACCTATTAACCTAGGATGAAGATGATGATTATAGTCTTTTAGACTGTTAAAGGTTAAAGTAGAAATACTTGAAACCTAGAGTATAGTTCGTGGTCTTGTGACCCTCCGTGTATTCTTTGATGTTGATATCTATTGTTAACTTAACGTTCATTATTCCTTTGAACTCATAGTTACTGAATTAAAGGTTGTTGTTCTGGTAATAACATCTTACCATTGAAAGTTCAGTTAATTGTCATTCATAAAACATTATTGCATATTATCCTTCTTGTGGGCAATTGTTTGCTCACTCTTGCACAAAACAATGCAGATAAAGTTAAGAAGTTTGAAGAGCTTTCTACAAGCGAGGGCAAAGCCAAAGTGCTTAATTAGACGACAACGTTTAAATTATCTTTTATTTATGAAGCTTGTAATAGATTTAATTATGATCATGTTTTAATTTTCTGCTGATGATTGTAATAATGGTTAGATAGACCTGGGAGATATTGTTTTTATTAATGTAATCCTGTATGGGCAGGTTTTCTTATTCAATTATATTATGATTGGGTAGTTAGATATGAATGTTTTGATTAAGTGAACACCAAATCTTGAGGTAATGAGGTACCGGGATTTGGGGATGTCACAAGTTGGTATCAAAGCTTTAGGTTATGAACCTTAGGTGGGGAAACCTTAGGCTATAACCTTTAGGAGATCGAAAACGTAGAGTTGATAAACTCTTATCGAGTTCTAAGGAATGAATTTAGGAAATTCATTGAATATAAAATGATAAAAGACTCTATGTGCTTATGTGTTAATGACTTATGTGCTTGTGAGTACTTAGGAGTAGCATGTATTATACATATCAAGTTTTGGGGTTGTTAAAACTTCATTGTCAGAACGACTGACGAAGGATGATTAGGATTAGGAGCCTTAGAAGTTGCATAGTCTGAGTATGGTTGGTATTGGGAAAGCCATACCCGTTGGTTTCTGTTGTAGATCTTGGGTATAGGCATGAGTTTGAACGAGAGGATAAAGTTGGGGTGATAAAGGTGAAGGATGAGAACGAGGAGGGGGAATTCCTCCAATGAGGTGTGTGGTCATAACATTGAGTTATAAAAGAAGGTCAAGAAATTAGAAGGACTAGCCGTAAAGCACCAAGCCACGTTCGCACAAGAAAATGTCGCGACTCACGACCTTACTGCACCATTTGCAGATGTAGAGCGGATATTAGCTTAGTCAGAACGGTCAAAATGTTAAAGAGGATAGTCATTAGTTGGGAATGAGATTTGCGTAGGAATGACTGGGGAAAGAAGTCAGCAAAGCATGCGAGAGCTGAAGACGCATGGATGGAGGCTTCTAAATGCATAGAACGTGTTGAAGACAAGTCAAAGAGTACCAATCGAATGATGGAACTTAGCATTTAATCTTCCACTCTCCTGATGATTTATATCGTGGAACAAGAACGCAATGAAGTTATACTACGTGGAATGTTCTTGTAGATTGCAAGAAAAATAATAAGATGATATATAAATTATAATAATTAATTAATAAAATGTAAATCCTAACTGTTGAATTAAATAGTGGGATGTGATAAAGTAATCCTAGAATTTTATTATCTCGGGATAAATAATATAAATAGCAGCGAGGCTATTTTGTTTTGTGTGGTAAATGATTAAAGTATTATCATTGTTTATTAAGATATATTATGTGTTATCTATAAATGGTTAAGATAAGTTTGAAAATGTTAATGTGTGGATGAACGATGATTTAATAGTTCAAGTTTTAAACAGTAAGATGCTGCCTAGAAGAAGACAACAGCGTCAACAGAGCCCCAAGGAAAATACATACAATAGGGAAGAATGTGACGATTTGATTGTTTGAGTTGTGATTCTGGGGACAGAATCCTTGTAAGGAGGGAATGATATAACAATCCAAGATTTTATTTGTAATTTAAAATATTTATTAAATTAAATAAATGTTTATGTGATTTTGTTAGTAAATATTTATAAATTATATTTATTAGATAATATTCTAAATTAATTTAATTTATAGTTATTATGTTGTAAGATAACATGAGATGTTATATTGTTGTTGTGATGTGATAAATTAAGATGGTATATTAATCTATTAAATAAAATTATAATGAGAATATAATTTTGTGATATGTGTTTAAGTTGAATATTTATTTAAAATATAGTATGTGTAATTAATTTAGTTGATGTAATGTTGGATATGAAAATCCAAATAAATAGTATGTGATTATGAATTATAAACTAAATTGTTTATTGAAATAAAATTAAAGTAGTTTAATTTAGTTTTGACCAAACAAGACTTAAATATATTATGTCTTTATTTTAATGACTTTTTACCAAACACAGCCTTATGGCTTTTGGATTTCTTTTAATATTTGAATTATAAATAGAATAAATAAATTAGATAAATCAAATAATAAATATAACATAATTATAACAAATACGTTAATAGTTTGTAACTGATATTATATTAAGTATGCGTATTAAGCCATATCAGTTTATTTTAGTTTACGTATACTTTTATTTGCTAAGCATAAGATTACAGAGAATATAGGGAGTTGAGAGGAAGATTTTTGGAGAAGTTCAAAGAAATTCGTGGTGTTCTAGCAAGAATTACTGAACAATAGAAGGTATTTCCATAACTTTGATTATATATATATTTATATATATATATATATATAAAAAATTTTGCAATATTTCTAAGTTCTGTGAATTCATCTTTTTGGAATTGTTGATATACAATTGATTACTTGTTATTGTATATGTTTGTGATGATTAGAACTAGTATTTAGTCAAGAATTATTATGCTAATTTTGTTTAAAAGGAAGAAAACTAATTACAGTGAATATTTTCTTATATGGCTTATGTAAGTACCAAATTTGGTGGTTAGTTTATATGTTAATCGATGAATTGAGTCTTGCATATGTTAATTCGATAAGAAACGAAGAAAAAGTAATTTGAATGAAGCGATTTGGTCAAGTATAGAGATCACAGTGTTGATTTTTGTGAAGAATATCAAAAATTGAGTTTTATATGAAAATGAGGAATTTGAGAAATTAAACTAGTTTAAGTTGTTAATTGTTCTATATTGATATATATGTGAGGAAACATGTTTGTAATAGTTTTATATCATTTGTTTGTGTTAATTTCACTGTTTGGTGGGTGAAATTCGTGTTAGTTGGGCTAAAGCCTGACATCTTTGTTCATGCCATTTCAATGGTTCTGTTTCATAGACGCAAGACAAATTTACTACCGGTGCTAATGTAAGGTCCCCAATTCGGATACTTGAAACCCAACTCAAGATTTCACGATACCATTTCTATGAGCGGAATAATACTAATAATAATAACAATAATATAAAACTTAACTTAAGTTTACAAATACATCGAGTCATTCTCCCAAGTACGTAACCTTTAAACATTCATTACATGTCATAATATATATATATATATATATATATATATATATCATAGTCTTCATAATCTAATAAAACTATTACAAATCTTTACGCCGCAATTCTTATTTGGTTAGCTTTCCTTTTCCTTTGTCTACTTTTGACTTTCTCGGTCCTTCACACTTAAATAAAAACATTTAAATTAAGCAAGGATGAGCATTTGAGTGCCCAAAGAAGTATTATATATATATAGGTGAAAGAATTTAAATGTTTTCTTTATAATATCTTCTACAACTAGTCAAGAGTTGTGAAGTAATCTGCACTAATAATAATTCATAACAACCCTCTTTCAACTTTTGAAATTACGTATTGATCGTATATGGGGTTTCGTGACATACCATGAACATTATTTTTCATTTTCAAAAGGTTTAAACAAAAATTTATCTCAGAACTGTCATGACTTACGGCACGAGGGTGATCTACCTGTTGTACCTCAGATTGATCAATACTACATTTACATGAACGATGTTATCGTTATTTCTCTGTCTCATGACATGATAAAATTTTCCTTCGGGATGTTCATATCTGTTGGGTTTTCATAACAAAGGTCTTATATAATTCAACATATATGTATATCAAAAGGGGTATCAACATTCGATGAAAAACAATGATTGTCCAAGTGGGGACACTTGTATAATCATTTATAGAAATTAACGAAACAGAATATATTTATTCGAATTATCATATACTAGCATGTTGATAATCAATGTGCATATATAATATAGGCTTAACAATCTGTACAATAATAACAATAATTCTGAACTTCTCACTTCTATCCATTGCATAAAGAAAATGCAAAGTTAGGATACTTGCCTGATGCGCTGCTTACACTTTGCAACTTAATTTTATCTTTTATGAAATCACCTATCATTAATCAGATCATTTTACTGATTAGTATAACATAACGTACATATAACACTGCCTATTGCAGTCAGCACATTCCCTATTCACATCATCACACATGTTTAACAATCGTTGACTCATAATCAAACATCGACACCTTCCTAATCACATTGTCATATAACCTTAACAACCATTGAATCACAAATAAACATTTAACTAACTAAATTTCTAAGTCCAGATCAATTTCTGAAACATGTCGGTCTACCGACTGCTTTTTCGGGTAATTATCGAGTCTAAGACTCTAAACCGTAGTTCAATATCCATTTGGATAACTTAAACATTAGTCACACTATTTTTCATGGCCTTATAATAATTATTAAATAATTATTATCATTTTATCATAATTTTTGAAATATCAGAATCATTATTAAATGATTTAAGTATTACATAATTCTATTATCATTAACATTTAATTAATATTAAATTATTAATGAAACCATTGCCAAAATATTAAAGTTATGTATAATAACTCAAAATATTTTTAAAGTATTTACAATACCTTTAAATGATTTTTAAAACATTTAAAATCATTATTAAATAATTACCATTAATATTTAAATATTAATGAACTATTTATACAAATATTAAAAGTCAATAATTATAACTTAAAATATTTTTTAAATCATTAATATCCTTTTAAATGATTTTAAATAAATAAAACCATTTTAAACTATTTATTTAATATAATTATTAAATAAATTTAATATCATTAATCATTAAATAAATATCATTAATATTAAATTATTAATGAAATTATTCTTTAAATATTAAAGTTATATTTTATAACTTAAAATATCTTTAAACACTTTATTTTTATTTAAAATGATTATTATAATAATAAAATCATTTTAAACTAAATTATTTAATATAATTATTAAATAATCGTATTATCATTAATCATAATTAATTAATGAAATTTACCTTTAAATATTAAAAGTTATATTTTATAACTTAAAATATTTTAAATACCTTATTATTATTTAAAATGATTTTTAATATAATAAAATAATTTTTAATTCATTTATTTATTTTATTTAATAAATAACTTAATTATCATTAATATAAATTTATTAATGAAAATTATCACATAATATTAAAAGTTATCAAAAATAACTTAAATTATTTTCTTATATCATAATATAATTTTAAATGATTTTTCATGAATTAAAATCATTTTTAAATAATTTATTTAATATTATAATTAAATAAATTAATTAATTTTAATATTCCAAAAATATTAAATATTTATGAAATATATTTAAAATAATTAAAAACTAATTTTCGAAATTTAAAATAATTTTTAATAATTTATTTTGTATTTTTAATAATTTAAAACTAATTTTCTATAATTATTAATTAATTTCCTAAAATATTAATCATTCTAGTTATGCTAAAAGCCACCTATAGCGTAAGTAACCGTCGCTATAGGTGTTCTTCATGTTCATACTTAAACCCAGATCTTCATAGGCAACATTCTTAGAAAGTGGCCATGTTTGACCCACTTTAATTCTCTCTCGTATCATGTGTTTCGAGAAATACAAAAGCTAGATTTTGTAGACAAAGTTCAAGACTACATGTTCTAATAAACCACATGATCTAACAACCTAACATAAGCTAGATCTAAGCGTTCCAAGATGTCACTCAGTCGTTCTTCATTTTCCAGGTTGCTCGAAATGAAGAAACGATTGAGTGACCACTTTGATCGACTATAACGTGCAACACATGAACTGTTCTTGTGATATAAAGGGTTCAGGTTGTAGCTAGCATGCAAGAGAGTAGATCTATTACATAAAATACAACTAACATGAACAGAATCCTAAAGTTATGACTCGGTCAAACCATGTCAGTCGACATGTTCATATGTTTTCTGGGTTACCCGAAAAAAAGAGAAACGTGCTCGACCTTGCTAGTTCGACCGTCCATAAAATCCAACCCATTTACGAAATAAGTGATATTAAGGCATGATGATGTAGTCTAACAAACATACTACAACTTAGATACAAGAACCATAACGATACATCAAACCACTGTCAGATTCAAGCCATTTAAAAACTTGTCAGAGCTTTCTGGGCTCATTCGGTTACCTGAAATGGCTCAATCGATGTTGGTCAACGACCTTTGAATTTGTTATAACTTATAATCTACAACCGATCTAGGTCCGATTCTTGATCCGAGCAAAGATCTCATAATGATCTACTATATTCAACACTTATAACACAAAAATCAAACACCTACAGAGATCTACACGACTTCGACATTCGTTTAGCGACGCCTCCTTTAAAAATTTCCGATTTTGAAAATCTTTAATTTTAGCACTTTAATGTTATGGACTTGATAAATACCAACCCAGATCATCATAATATCTTATAAACAACATATTCTAACACCCAAACATAACATCTAACAACCAAAATTGGATGATTTTGAATTAGGGTTTCATACCTTTTATGCTCAATTCTTGATTTCTCGCTATTGATTTGTTGTTGGATTTCGTGGGGCTTGATAATGGGTCCGATATACTATATATTTTAGGAGGTTTGGGGCTTGAGAGAGTGGAGTATGGTTTTGTGCAATTTTAGTAAACAACCCACTTTCTTTCTCCTTCAATCTATATATATAATGTGTTGGATGCATGAATCAAATTGAATTAAAACTTGTTGTCATTAATTTTAAGCGTAGAGTTGTTAGGGTTAGCCAACAACTCATAACAATTGTCAAAACCTAGTCTAGTACTTAATAATTCAATTAGGGGCATAATGGTCATTTGATAAATCAATTAAAATGGCAAAAATGAAACTTACCAAACCCTTAGGGTTAGGGTTTGATTTAGGGTTTAGGGTTTGAGCCAATTTGGGTAAACAAAAATCTAGGATTTCCAATTTAGGGTTTGCACACAAAAATTAAATAAATAAAAATTAATTAAATAATTACAATTAAATAACTTTTAATTTCTATAATTTTGCAAAATTAATATTGTTAATTAATTAAGTTTGTAATTACATGAACATTAGGGTTTAGACCATATAATTATCATTGACTTTGCTAATTTAGCAATTAGGATTTATTCTTTTGGTAATTAGGGTTACCAAATTACTATTAGGGTTTTCTAAATATTAGGGTTTTAGTTTAGTAATTAGGGTTTAACAATTTAGGGTTTCTAAATTTAATAATTATAATCACAATACTTGTTAATTAATCACATTATACATACTCACCAACAATCTCAAACTCAAATTTCAAATTAGGGTTACTAATTATAGCAATTAGGGTTTCCAGAATTTTAATTAGGGTTTACCTAATTAATACATTAAATACACGACATAATTAATATTACATACTTATAAAACAATCTCATACTCTAATTTGGATCTCAAATTAGGGTTTAACATTATTACTAGGGTTTGGGTCAAAATACACCGTAATTGACCAACCATTAACAATACGGACATACCGTACATATTCATAGCACTGAAAAATCAAAATATAAGTAATATTATATTATTATTCTCATACCTTGACAATAATCCAAAATTAGGGTTTGGATTCCATATCTGATTTATCTATCATATTTAACCTTAATAATCAAGGTAAAATATTTAACTTAATAATCTGTACTAAAATTCATATAATAAAATAATTATTATATTTATTCTAAAAATCACTTCATATATTATTTAAATAATATATGATTATATATTCATGGAAAATAAATAAAAACATTTTTATCTTAAAATTAATTATTATAAAAATATACTTTATAATAATCAATAATTCTAAAATAAATTTACTTGAAAATATTCATGTAATAATTATATTTTTATTTACCACATAAATACATATACACATAATCTTGTACAAATCCTCATCCTTCAAAAAAAAAAAAAAAAAATTTATACGCAAAATTTAAGATTTATTTATATAGAAAATATCGGGTTGTCACATTCACCCTCCCTTATAAGGATTCCGCCCCTAATCACCACTTAAAAACCTACACATAACTGGGTTCATAGCATACACAATCTTCGCAAATAGATCTCGATTAACTCTAATCGAACCGATCTTTAATTAATCACATTAAGCTTGTCTTTTCCGATTAAACGGACATCCGATTTCTAAAAGGACACAAATTTCTCCTCAAAATTTCTTTATAAAACAATTTACTATAAATAGAAAAAATTCTAATTACGCAAATAAAAGTTATTCGAATATTACCTGGAACTGCATTGCCAGCTGCCACCGTGTCTTGGACCGTCATGTTGAAGACCCTTGATGTTGACTTTGTTGGTTTGTTCGATGATGTCGGTCTCGTGATTGCTAATGTTCCACTACCCTTACCAATATTCACACTACCAAATTTCTACCCTCCTGTTCGACAATCCTTAACCCTATGCTCCAACGATCCACAAATAAAACAACCAATTGTTCATTCTAGGATTTGGGCGGTTGGGAGAGATGTGACCCTCCCCGCAGCACTTATAACACACAAATTTTCCTTTTAAACATTCTCCTGAGTGGTTCTTTCCACATGTCTTGCACCGAATCGCACCTTTTTCACTCCTCTTGCTTCACTTCTTGCGCTTCCAAAGTAGTTTCCTTTTCTTTTCCATCAAGACTCCTGCTTCCACTATTAATTCTCACCTTCTCAGCTCCCTCGACCTTGCCCTTGTTTTTCTTCTCCTTATTGTAGAGGCTCATAGCCTCACTTCCTCCTCTGCAATTATCTCCTTCTCCATGAGTCTTCGCAAATGTTGGGATCTGCAACATCTTGCCACCTTATTATAGAGCCAAGGTTTTAATCCCACCAAAATCTCCTAGCCTTCCTAGCCTCCGTGACGACTTGATGCGAGAGCAACCTAGCTAATTCATTGAATTTCATGGCATATTCAATCCTAACATATCCCTTGCTTCAACTCCGAAATTTTACCTCCATTCTAGCCTCTGCGTACTAGTTTAAAAAATAATTCTCGAAAAATAAGGTCTTAAATCTATCCCATGTTACCACACCCGCCCCGCCCTCATCTCGATTCGCTTCCACCGTAAATTTGCCTCACCTTCATCATGTAGGTGGCAAAAGAGGTCTTTGCCCCTCACCCTACCCTAGCTATTACAAACGCCTTCTCAATTTCTTTAACCCAAGTTTTGGCTTCTACAGGTCAGTTGTACCTTTGAATTCGGCCGTTCTACGACTTTAAAGTCTTTGAAATTCGCCAAATAATTATCCTACCGTTCCTTTGTTGCATGGCCTCGAGCTACCATATTCGCGAATCAACGATTGGGTCCGCTTGTTGTTGTCCTTCAACGTTGTTGATGCACTCTTCCGCCCCGATTTCGAGTTTGACGTCTTGGCGGCATTATCCGTTAAGTAAAACCATACATTAACTTACATTCTAAACCTTATCATATAAGTTTAAACTTATTAAACTTGTTTCATAACTCAAACTTTGATTCATATTCATTCATTGCTTTCAAAATACTTTACATATCACAAGACATAGTGCTTTAAACATCACCATCCCATTGTGACTACAAAAGTCTGGATTTACTTCACCGCTTGTACAAAAAAGTTTTATAATAATGCATTACACGATATACTAAACACACATATTATATTAAACATGTTTACACAACCTAACCTATACTACCTATTCGCTTCGCCTTCTTCTTCCTTGGATGACTTTTTCACCGATGATCTTCCTTTCCACAAACAAAACATGCTCCCGTTATAGTCGATGATGAGACAGAGTAGTATGTCCTTCATAACCGCAAAGATAACATATTCTTTTCCATTTCTTCTTCCCCGCTTTTCCTAAATCATGGTCTTCTACCTTCCTTTTCCCTTATCTCTCTGAGTCGCATTACGGCGAAGTGTTGCTTGAGGCTCCCATCCGATTGATTTTGAGTTTAAGCTTATCCTCGCTTCTTCCATTGTTTCTAATAACGCTTGGACGCAATTGATCATTAAGCGCTTTTTCATCTTCCATGACCTCTTCTAGAGAAGAAACCTTGTTCCTCAATTCTTGCATCTCCAATGATGCTTGATCACTTCAACTTTAGGGTCCGAATCATTATCTCACAAATCCACTATTTCCTGGATCCGGTACTATGTTTTCCACGATAACCACCTCGTCTCGAAGTTTGTTTCATTGTGAGCTTCTATTTCCGCTTATTGGCTTCGATAGTAGCTCCTTCTTTACAATCCGTGGATATCCTAATCCTTTTCACCGACATCTACACACACAAAGAATTATCCCGATTAGCATATATTATATACACATAGTCAAATAATAGTTTTGTATGAATTATCTTTTATTTTGTTTGACGATGAATTTATTCAATTCATCTCTTTTTAAACTCTATATGAGTTATTTATATTTTCAACGCTTCCTCTGTTTCTAAGTTATAGCCTTCAAGGTCTAACCCACCTAAGGTTTCTAACCCTATAGCTCGATACCATTATTCTCAGAAGGTCCCCGAATTCGGATACTTGAAACCCGAACTCAAGATTTCACGATACCATTTCTATGAGCGGAATAATACTAATAATAATAATAATAATATAAAACTTAACTTAAGTTTACAAATACATCGAGTCATTCTCCCAAGCACGTGACCTTTAAACATTCATTACATGTCATAATATATATATATATATATATATATATATATCATAGTCTTCATAATCTAATAAAACTATTACAAATCACCGCCGCAATTTTATTTGGTTAGCTTTCCTTTTCCTTTGTCTCTACCGAACTTTCTCGGTCCTTCACACTTAGTCAAAACATTAAAATTAAGCAAGGATGAGCATTTGAGTGCCCAAAGAAGTATTATATATATATAGGTCGAAAGAATTTAAATGTTTTCTTTATAATATCTTCTACAACTAGTCAAGAGTTGTGAAGTAATCTGTACTAATAATAATTCATAACAACCTCTTTCAACTTTTGAAATTACGTATTGATCAGATATATGGGGTTTCATGACATACCATGAACATTATTTTCATTTTCAAAAGGTTTAAACAAATTTATCTCAGAACTGTCATGACTTACTTACGTACGGAGGGTGATCGTACTGTTGTACCTCAGATTGATCAATACTACATTTACATGAACGATGTTATCGTCATTTCTGTCACTTACTTTGATAAAATTTTCCTTCGGGATGTTCATATCTCACGCTTGTTTTCATAACAAAGGTCTTATATAATTCAACATATATGTATATCAAAAGGGGTATCAACATGCGATGAAAAATAATGATTGTCCAAGTGGGGACACTTGTATAATCATTTATAGAAATTAACGAAAATGTAATATATTTATCCTAATTATCATATACTAGCATGTTGATAATCAATGGGCATATATAATATAGGCTTAATAATGTATAATAATAACAATAATTCTCGAACTTCTCTACTACATCCCATTGCATAAAGAAAATGCAAAGTTAGATACTTGCACGATCTACCGCTTACACTTTGCAACTTAATTTTATCTTTATGAAATCACCTATCATTAATCGATCATTTTACCGATTAGTATAACATAACGTATATATAACACTCGCCTATTGCGTAATTGAGACATTCCCTATTCACATCATCACACATGTTTAACAATCGTTGACTCATAATCAAACATCGACACCTTCCTAATCACATTGTCATATAACCTTAACAACCATCAATCACAAATAAACATTTAACTAACTAAATTTTTAAGTCTAGATCAATTTACGAAACGCCTCGGTCTCACCGAACGCTTTTCGGTAATTATCGAGTCTAAGACTCTAAACCGTAGTTCAATATCCATTTGGATAACTTAAACATTAGTCACACTATTTTTCATGGCCTTATAATAATTATTAAATAATTATTATCATTTTATCATAATTTTTGAAATATAAAAATCATTATTAAATGATTTAAGTATTACATAATTCTATTATCATTAACATTTAATTAATATTAAATTATTAATGAAACCATTGCAAAATATTAAAGTTATGTATAATAACTCAAAATATTTTTAAAGTATTTATAATACCTTTAAATGATTTTTAAAACATTTAAAATCATTATTAAATAATTACCATTAATATTTAAATATTAATGAACTATTTATACAAATATTAAAAGTCAATAATTATAACTTAAAATATTTTTAAATCATTAATATCCTTTTTAAATGATTTTAAATAAATAAAACCATTTTTAAACTATTTATTTAATATAATTATTAAATAAATTTAATATCATTAATCATTAAATAAATATCATTAATATTAAATTATTAATGAAATTATTCTTTAAATATTAAAGTTATATTTTATAACTTAAAATATCTTTAAACACTTTATTTTTATTTAAAATGATTATTATAATAATAAAATCATTTTTAAACTAAATTATTTAATATAATTATTAAATAAGCGTATTATCATTAATCATAATTAATTAATGAAATTTACCTTTAAATATTAAAAGTTATATTTTATAACTTAAAATATTTTTAAATACCTTATTATTAATTAAAATGATTTTAATATAATAAAATCATTTTTAATTCATTTATTTATTTTATTTAATAAATAACTTAATTATCATTAATATAAATTTATTAATGAAAATTATCACATAATATTAAAAGTTATCAAAATAACTTAAATTATTTTCTTATATCATAATATAATTTTAAATGATTTTCATGAATTAAAATCATTTTTAAATAATTTATTTAATATTATAATTAAATAAATTAATTAATTTTAATATTCCAAAAATATTAAATGTTTATGAAATATATTTAAAATAATTAAAAACTAATTTTCGTAATTTAAAATAATTTTAATAATTTATTTTGTATTTTTAATAATTTAAAACTAATTTTCTATAATTATTAATTAATTTCCTAAAATATTAATCATTCTGTCATAAAAGGTTACCTATAGCTTACGTAACTGTCATATAGGTGTTCTTCATGTTCATACTTAAACCCGCATCTTCATAGCAAATTCTTGAGTGGCCATGTTTGACCCACTTTAATTCTCTCTGTATTGTGTTTCTGAGAAATACAAAAGCTAGATTTTGTAGACAAAGTTCAAGACTACATGTTCTAATAAACCACATGATCTAACAACCTAACATAAGCTAGATCTAAGCGCCCAAGATGTCATCGAGTCGTTCTTCATTTTCCGGGTTGCCCAGAAATGAAGAACACGATTAAGTGACCACTTTCGATCGACTATAACGCAACACATGAACTGTTCTTGTGATATAAAGGGTTCAGTTGTAGCTAGCATGCAAGAGAGTAGATCTATTACATAAAATACAACTAACATGAACAGAATCCTAAAGTTATGACTCGGTCAAAACCATGTCAATGACATAAATTATATGTTTTCCGGGTTACCCGAAAATGTAGAACAGCTCGACCTTGCTAGTTCGACCGTCCATAAAATCCAACCCATTTACTGAAATAAGTGATATTAAGGCATGATGATGTAGTCTAACAAACATACTACAACTTAGATACAAGAACCATAACGATACATCAAACCACTGTCAGATTCAAGCCATTTAAAAACTTGTCAGAGCTTTCTGGGCTCATTCTGGGTTACCCAAAAATGGCCCAGTCAATGTTGGTCAACGACCTTTGACCGGTTATAACTTATAATCTACAACTGATCTAGGTCTGATTCTTGATCCAGAGCAAAGATCTCATAATGATCACTATATTCAACACTTATAACACAAAAAATCAAACACCTACAGAGATCTACACGACCGACATTCGTTGTCGACGCCTCTTTAAAAATTTCCATTTTTGAAAATCTTTAATTTTGAGCACTTTAATGTTATGGACTTGATAAATACCAACCCGCATCATCATAATATCTTATAAACAACATATTCTAACACCCAAACATAACATCTAACAACCGAAAATTGATGATTTTTGAATTAGGGTTTCATACCTTTTATGCTCAATTCTTGATTTACGCTATTGATTTGTTGTTGGATTTCGTAGGGCTTGATAATGGGTCCGATATACTATATATTTTCGGAGGTTTGGGGCTTGAGAGAGTGGAGTATGGTTTTGTGCAATTTTAGTAAACAACCCACTTTCTTTCTCCTTCAATCTATATATATAATGTGTTGGATGCATGAATTGGTCAATTAAAACTTGTTCTCATCAATTTTGGGTGTGTAGAGTTGTTAGGGTTAGCAACAACTCATAACAATTGTCAAAACCTAGTCTAGTACTTAATAATTCAATTAGGGGCATAATGGTCATTTGATAAATCAATTAAAATGGCAAAAATGAAACTTACCAAACCCTTAGGGTTAGGGTTTGATTTAGGGTTTAGGGTTTGAGCCAATTTGGGTAAACAAAAATCTAGGATTTCCAATTTAGGGTTTGCACACAAAAATTAAATAAATAAAAATTAATTAATTAATTACAATTAAATTATATTTAATTTATTTATTTTTTCAAACTGAATTTTTTTAATTAATTAAGTTTGTAATTACATGAACATTAGGGTTTAACCATATAATTATCATTGACTTTGCTAATTTAGCAATTAGGATTTATTCTTTTGGTAATTAGGGTTACCAAATTACTATTAGGGTTTTCTAAATATTAGGGTTTAGTTTAGTAATTAGGGTTTAACAATTTAGGGTTTCTAAATTTAATAATTATAATCACAATACTTGTTAATTAATCACATTATACATACTCACCAACAATCTCAAACTCAAATTTCAAATTAGGGTTACTAATTATAGCAATTAGGGTTTCCGAAATTTTAATTAGGGTTTACCTAATTAATACATTAAATACACGACATAATTAATATTACATACTTATAAAACAATCTCATACTCTAATTTGGATCTCAAATTAGGGTTTAACATTATTATTAGGGTTTGGGTCAAAATACACCGTAATTGACCAACCATTAAATACAATACTGGACATACCGTATATATTCATAAAGATCAAAAAATCAAAATATAAGTAATATTATATTATTATTCTCATACTTTGACAATAATCCAAAATTAGGGTTTGGATTCCATATCTCGATTTATCTATCATATTTAACCTTAATAATCAAGGTAAAATATTTAACTTAATAATCAGACTAAAATTCATATAATAAAATAATTATTATATTTATTCTAAAAATCACTTCATATATTATTTAAATAATATATGATTATATATTCATGGAAAATAAATAAAAACATTTTTATCTTAAAATTAATTATTATAAAAATATACTTTATAATAATCAATAATTCTAAAATAAATTTACTTGAAAATATTCATGTAATAATTATATTTTTATTTACCACATAAATACATATACACATAATCTTGTACAAATCCTCATCCTTCAAAAAAAAAAAAAAAAATTATACGCAAAATTTAAGATTTATTTATATAGAAAATATCGGGTTGTCACATTCACCCTCCCTTATAAGGATTCCGTCCCCGGAATCACCACTTAAAAACCTACACATAACTGGGTTCATAGCATACACAATCTTCGCAAATAGATCTCGATTAACTCTAATCGAACCGATCTTTAATTAATCACATTAAGCTTGTCTTTCTGATTAAACGGACATCTGATTTCTAAAAGGACACAAATTTCTCCCTCAAAATTTCTTTATAAAACAATTTACTATAAATAGAAAAATTCTAATTACGCAAATAAAAGTTATTCGAATATTACCTGGAACTGCATTGCCAGCTGCCACCGTGTCTTGGACCGTCATGTTGAAGACCCTTGATGTTGACTTTGTTGGTTTGTTCGATGATGTCGGTCTCGTGATTGCTAATGTTCCACTACCCTTACCAATATTCACACTACCAGCCTCTACCCTCCTGTTCGGACAATCCTTAACCCTATGCTCCAACGATCCACAAATAAAACAACCACTGTTCATTCTAGGATTTGGGCAGTTGGGAGAGATGTGACCTCCCCCGCCTTACTTATAACACACAAATTTTCCTTTTAAACATTCTCCGGAGTGGTTCTTTCCACATGTCTTGCACCGAACTGCCTGCTTTTTCACTCCCTCTTGCTTCACCTGCACGTTTCCAAAGTAGTTTCCCTTTCTTTTTCCATCAGCACTCCTGCTTCCACTATTAATTCTCACCTTCTCATCCCTCGACCTTGCCCTTGTTTTTTTCTTCTCCTTATTGTAGAGGCTCATAGCCTCACTTCCCTCCTCTCTGCAATTATCTACTTCTCCATGAGTCTTAAATGTTGGGATCTGCAACACCGCCACCTTATTATAGAGCCAAGGTTTTAATCCCACTCAAATCTCCTAGCCTTCCTAGCCTCAGATCGACTTGATGCGAGCAAACCTAGCTAATTCATTGAATTTCATGGCATATTCCACACCGACATATCCCTTGCTTCAACTCCGTAAATTTTACCTCCATTCTAGCTCACAGACTAAGCCGAAAAAATAATTCTCGAAAAATAAGGTCTTAAATCTATCCCATGTTACCACACCTCGCCTCCCCGCCTCATCTCGATTCGCTTCCCACCGAAATTTGCCTCACCTTCATCATGTAGGTGGCAAAAGAGGTCTTTGCCCTCACCACCCTAGCTATTACAAACGCCTTCTCAATTTCTTTAACCCAAGTTTTGGCTTCTACAGGTCAATTGACTTTGAATTCTATTGGTTCTACTGACCTTAAAGTCTTTGAAATTCATGAAATAATTATCCTATTTGTTCCTTGTTGCATGGCTCGAGCTACCATATTCATGAATCACAGATTGGGTCCGCTTGTTGTTGTCCTTCAACGTTGTTGATGACTTCTTCCGCCTCTCGATTTCGAAGTTTGACGCTTTGGCGGCATTATCCGTTAAGTAAAAACCATACATTAACTTACATTCTAAACCTTATCATATAAGTTTAAACTTATTAAACTTGTTTCATAACTCAAACTTTGATTCATATTCATTCATTGCTTTCAAAATACTTTTTACATATCACAAACACATAGTGCTTTAAACATCACCATCCCATTGTGACTACAAAAGTCTGATTTACTTCACCGCTTGTACAAAAGTTTTATAATAATGCATTACATGCATATACTAAACACACATATATATATATTAAACATGTTTACACAACCTAACCTATACTACCTATTCGCTACGCCTTCTTCCTTGGGCGACTTTTTTCACCGATGATCTTCCTTTCCACAAACAAAACATGCTCCCTGCTTATAGTCGGAGATGATAAGTCAGAGTAGTATGTCCTTCATAACCGCAAAGATAACATATTCTTTTCCATTTCTTCTTCCCGGTTTTCCTAAATCATGGTCTTCTACCTTCCTTTTTCCCTTATCTCTGGAGTTTGCACACGAAGTGTTGCTTGAGGCTCCCATCCGATTGATTTTGAGTTTAAGCTTATCCCGCTTCTTCCATTGTTTCTAATAACGCTTGACGAATTGATCGTATAAGCGCTTTTTCCGCCTTCCATGCCTCTTCTAGAGAAGAAACCTTGTTCCTCAATTCTTGCATCTCCAATGATGCTTGATCACCTTCAACTTTAGGGTCTCAATCATTATCCGTCAAATCCACTATTTCCTGATCTGCACTTATGTTTTCCACGATAACCACCTCGTCCGAAGTTTGTTTCATCAGTGAGCTTCTATTTCCGCTTATTGGCTTCGATAGTAGCTCCTTCTTTACAATCCGTGGATATCCTAATCCTTTTCACCGACATCTACACACAAAGAATTATCCCGATTAGCATATATTATATACACATAGTCAAATAATAGTTTTGTATGAATTATCTTTTATTTTGTTTGACGATGAATTTATTCAATTCATCTCTTTTAAACTCTATATGAGTTATTTATATTTTCAACGCTTCTCTCGTTTCTAAGTTATAGCCTAAGGTCTAACCCACCTAAGGTTTCTAACCCTATAGCTCGATACCATTCTCAGAAGGTCCCCTAATTCTGATACTTGAAACCCTAACTCAAAGATTTCTTCGATACCATTTCTATGAGCGGAATAATACTAATAATAATAACAATAATATAAAACTTAACTTAAGTTTACAAATACATCGTAGTCATTCTCCCAAGTACGTGACCTTTAAACATTCATTACATGTCATAATATATATATATATATATATATATATATATATATATATATATATATATATATATATATATATATATATATATATATATATATCATAGTCTTCATAATCTAATAAAACTATTACAAATATCGCCGCAATTCTTATTTGGTTAGCTTTCCTTTTCCTTTGTCTCATCTTGAACTTTCTGGGTCCTTCACACTTAGTGAAAAAAACATTTAAATTAAGCAAGGATGAGCATTTGAGTGCTGAAAGTAAGTATTATATATATATAGTTTGAAAAGAATTTAAATGTTTTCTTTATAATATCTTCTACAACTAGTCAGTAGTTGTGAAGTAATCTGTACCAATAATAATTCATAACAACCCTCTTTCAACTTTTGAAATTACGTATTGACTGTATATGGGGTTTCTGTGACATACCATGAACATTATTTTTCATTTTCGAAAAGGTTTAAACAGAAATTTATCTGTAAACCGTCATGACTTACGGGTACGGAGGGTGATCGGCCCTGTTGTACCCTGTATTGATCAATACTACATTTACATGAACGATGTTATCGTTCGCTCTGTCCGCCTTGGGCGCATAAAATTTTCCCTTCGGGATGTTCATATCTGTCGGGTTTTCATAACAAAGGTCTTATATAATTCAACATATATGTATATCAAAAGGGGTATCAACATGCGATGAAAAACAATGATTGTCCAAGTGGGGACACTTGTATAATCATTTATAGAAATTAACGAAATGTATTATATTTATCCTAATTATCATATACTAGCATGTTGATAATCAATGGGCATATATAATATAGAAGCTTAACAATCTGCATATGCAATAATAACAATAATTACGAACTTCTCACTACACATCCATTGCATAAAGAAAATGCAAAGTTAGGATACTTGCACGATCTTGTTTGCTTACTTTTGCAACTTAATTTTATCTTTTATGAAATCACCTATCATTAATCGGATCATTTCTTGATTAGTATAACATAACGTACATATAACACCGCCTATATTATGCGATTGACACATTCCCTATTCACATCATCACACATGTTTAACAATCGTTGACTCATAATCAAACATCGACACCTTCCTAATCACATTGTCATATAACCTTAACAACCATTGAATCACAAATAAACATTTAACTAACTAAATTTTTAAGTCTAGATCAATTTACGAAACATGCTCTGGTCTCGAAAAGCTGCTTTTCGGGTAATTATCGAGTCTAAGACTCTAAACCGTAGTTCAATATCCATTTGGATAACTTAAACATTAGTCACACTATTTTTCATGGCCTTATAATAATTATTAAATAATTATTATCATTTTATCATAATTTTGAAATATAAAAATCATTATTAAATGATTTAAGTATTACATAATTCTATTATCATTAACATTTAATTAATATTAAATTATTAATGAAACCATTGCCAAAATATTAAAGTTATGTATAATAACTCAAAATATTTTTAAAGTATTTATAATACCTTTAAATGATTTTTAAAACATTTAAAATCATTATTAAATAATTACCATTAATATTTAAATATTAATGAACTATTTATACAAATATTAAAAGTCAATAATTATAACTTAAAATATTTTTAAATCATTAATATCCTTTTTAAATGATTTTAAATAAATAAAACCATTTTTAAACTATTTATTTAATATAATTATTAAATAAATTTAATATCATTAATCATTAAATAAATATCATTAATATTAAATTATTAATGAAATTATTCTTTAAATATTAAAGTTATATTTTATAACTTAAAATATCTTTAAACACTTTATTTTTATTTAAAATGATTATTATAATAATAAAATCATTTTAAACTAAATTATTTAATATAATTATTAAATAATCAGTATTATCATTAATCATAATTAATTAATGAAATTTACCTTTAAATATTAAAAGTTATATTTTATAACTTAAAATATTTTTAAATACCTTATTATTAATTAAAATGATTTTTAATATAATAAAATCATTTTTAATTCATTTATTTATTTTATTTAATAAATAACTTAATTATCATTAATATAAATTTATTAATGAAAATTATCACATAATATTAAAAGTTATCAAAAATAACTTAAATTATTTTCTTATATCATAATATAATTTTAAATGATTTTTCATGAATTAAAATCATTTTTAAATAATTTATTTAATATTATAATTAAATAAATTAATTAATTTTAATATTCCAAAATATTAAATATTTATGAAATATATTTAAAATAATTAAAAACTAATTTTCGAATTTAAAATAATTTTAATAATTTATTTTGTATTTTTAATAATTTAAAACTAATTTTCTATAATTATTAATTAATTTCCTAAAATATTAATCTGTTCTGTCAGCTAAAAGGTTACCTATAGCGGAGCAAAACCGCCGCTATAGGTGTTCTTCATGTTCATACTTAAACCCAGATCTTCATAGTAAGTTCTTAGAGTGGCCATGTTTGACCCACTTTAATTCTCTCTCGTATTGTGTTTCAGAAATACAAAAGCTAGATTTTGTAGACAAAGTTCAAGACTACATGTTCTAATAAACCACATGATCTAACAACCTAACATAAGCTAGATCTAAGCGCCCCAAGATCTTTGTCGAGTCGTTCTTCATTTTCCGGGTTGCTCGAAATGAAGAAACGATTCGAGTAACCACCACTGATCGACTATAACGTCTGACACATGAACTATTCTTGTGATATAAAGGGTTCAGTTGTAGCTAGCATGCAAGAGAGTAGATCTATTACATAAAATACAACTAACATGAACAGAATCCTAAAGTTATGACTCGGTTAAACCATGTCGATCGACATAATTCATATGTTTTCTGGGTTACCCGTAAAAGCGTAGAAACAAACTCGACCTTGCTAGTTTAACCGTCCATAAATCCAACCCATTTACTGAAATAAGTGATATTAAGGCATGATGATGTAGTCTAACAAACATACTACAACTTAGATACAAGAACCATAACGATACATCAAACCACCGCCGATTCAAGCCATTTAAAAACTTGTCGAGCTTTACGGGCTCATTCTCGTTACCCGTAAATGGCCCACCAATCGATGTTGGTCAACGACCTTTGACCAAGATTATAACTTATAATCTACAAGCGATCTAGGTCTCGATTCTTGATCCAGGAGCAAAGATCTCATAACAGATCTACTATATTCAACACTTATAACACAAAAATCAAACACCTACAGAGATCTACACGACCTGACATTCGTTGTCAGACGCCTCCTTTAAAAATTTCCAGATTTTGAAAATCTTTAATTTCGAGCACTTTAATGTTATGGACTTGATAAATACCAACCCAGATCATCATAATATCTTATAAACAACATATTCTAACACCCAAACATAACATCTAACAACCGAAAATTGGACAGATTTTGAATTAGGGTTTCATACCTTTTATGCTCAATTCTTGATTTCTGGCTATTGATTTGTTGTTGGATTTCGTGGGGCTTGATAATGGGTCTGATATACTATATATTTTCGGAGGTTTGGGGCTTGAGAGAGTGGAGTATGGTTTTGTGCAATTTTTAGTAAACAACCCACTTTCTTTCTCCTTCAATCTATATATATAATGTGTTGGATGCATGAATTGGCTGAATTAAAACTTGTTGCTGTCAATTTTGGGCAGGTAGAGTTGTTAGGGTTAGCCAACAACTCATAACAATTGTCAAAACCTAGTCTAGTACTTAATAATTCAATTAGGGGCATAATGGTCATTTGATAAATCAATTAAAATGGCAAAAATGAAACTTACCAAACCCTTAGGGTTAGGGTTTGATTTAGGGTTTAGGGTTTGAGCCAATTTGGGTAAACAAAAATCTAGGATTTCCAATTTAGGGTTTGCACACAAAAATTAAATAAATAAAAATTAATTAAATAATTACAATTAAATAACTTTTAATTTCTATAATTTTGCAAAATTAATATTGTTAATTAATTAAGTTTGTAATTACATGAACATTAGGGTTTAGACCATATAATTATCATTGACTTTGCTAATTTAGCAATTAGGATTTATTCTTTTGGTAATTAGGGTTACCAAATTACTATTAGGGTTTTCTAAATATTAGGGTTTTAGTTTAGTAATTAGGGTTTAACAATTTAGGGTTTCTAAATTTAATAATTATAATCACAATACTTGTTAATTAATCACATTATACATACTCACCAACAATCTCAAACTCAAATTTCAAATTAGGGTTACTAATTATAGCAATTAGGGTTTCCAGAATTTTAATTAGGGTTTACCTAATTAATACATTAAATACTACGTATATAATTAATATTACATACTTATAAAACAATCTCATACTCTAATTTGGATCTCAAATTAGGGTTTAACATTATTACTAGGGGTTTGGGTCAAAATACACCGTAATTGACCAACCATTAACAATACTGGACATACTGTATATATTCATAGTAATCGAAAAAATCAAAATATAAGTAATATTATATTATTATTCTCATACTTTTGACAATAATCCAAAATTAGGGTTTGGATTCCATATCTCGATTTATCTATCATATTTAACCTTAATAATCAAGGTAAAATATTTAACTTAATAATCTGTACTAAAATTCATATAATAAAATAATTATTATATTTATTCTAAAAATCACTTCATATATTATTTAAATAATATATGATTATATATTCATGGAAAATAAATAAAAACATTTTTATCTTAAAATTAATTATTATAAAAATATACTTTATAATAATCAATAATTCTAAAATAAATTTACTTGAAAATATTCATGTAATAATTATATTTTTATTTACCACATAAATACATATACACATAATCTTGTACAAATCCTCATCCTTCAAAAAAAAAAAATTTATACGCAAAATTTAAGATTTATTTATATAGAAAATATCGGGTTGTCACATTCACCCTCCCTTATAAGGATTCCGTCCCCGGAATCACCACTTAAAAACCTACACATAACTGGGTTCATAGCATACACAATCTTCGCAAATAGATCTCGATTAACTCTAATCGAACCGATCTTTAATTAATCACATTAAGCTTGTCTTTCTGATTAAACGGACATCTGATTTCTAAAAGGACACAAATTTCTCCCTCAAAATTTCTTTATAAAACAATTTACTATAAATAGAAAAATTCTAATTACGCAAATAAAAGTTATTCGAATATTACAGGGCTGCATTGCAACTTTTGCCACCGTGTCTTGGGACCGTCATGTTGAAGACCCTTGATGTTGACTTTGTTGGTTTGTTCGATGATGTCGGTCTCGTGATTGCTAATGTTCCACTACCCTTACCAATATTCACACTACCAAATTTCTACCCTCCTGTTTCGGACAATCCTTAACCCTATGCTCCAACGATCCACAAATAAAACAACCACTGTTCATTCTAGGATTTGGGCGGGTTGGGAGAGATGTGACCCTCCGCCTGCGCACTTATAACACACAAATTTTCCTTTTAAACATTCTCCGGAGTGGTTCTTTCCACATGTCTTGCCTGCCGAATCGCTGCGCCTTTTCACTCCTCTTGCTTCACCCGCACGTTTCCAAAGTAGTTTCCTTTCTTTTCCATCAAGACTCCTGCTTCCACTATTAATTCTCACCTTCTCGGCTCCCTCGACCTTGCCCTTGTTTTTTTTTCTCCTTATTGTAGAGGCTCATAGCCTCACTTCCCTCCTCTGCAATTATCTCCTTCTCCATGAGTCTGCCAAATGTTGGGATCTGCAACATGCCACCTTATTATAGAGCCAAGGTTTTAATCCCACTCAAATCTCCTAGCCTTCCTAGCCTCAGATATCGACTTGATGCGAGCAAACCTAACTAATTCATTGAATTTAGCGGCATATTCAAATCACCGACATATCCCTTGCTTCAACTCCGGAAATTTTACCTCCATTCTAGCTCAGCGTGACTAGTGAAAAAATAATTCTCGAAAAATAAGGTCTTAAATCTATCCCATGTTACCACACCTCGCCTCGCCCTCATCCGATTAAGCTCCCACCGTAAATTTGCCTCACCCTTCATCATGTAGGTGGCAAAAGAGGTCTTTTGCCCCTCAGCTACCCTAGCTATTACAAACGCCTTCTCAATTTCTTTAACCCAAGTTTGGGCTTCTACAGGGTCAGTTGTACCTTTGAATTCCGGCGGTTCTACAACCTTAAAGTCTTTGAAATTCGCCAAATAATTATCCGGCTGGTTCCCTTGTTGCATGGCCTGAGCTACCATATTCGCGAACTGCGGCATTGGGTCCGCTTGTTGTTGTCCTTCAACGTTGTTGACAGACTCTTCCGCCCTCTGATTTCGAGTTTGACGTCTTGGCGGCATTATCTGGTTAAGTAAAAACCATACATTAACTTACATTCTAAACCTTATCATATAAGTTTAAACTTATTAAACTTGTTTCATAACTCAAACTTTGATTCATATTCATTCATTGCTTTCAAAATACTTTACATATCACAACACGTAGTGCTTTAAACATCGATCATCCCATTGTGACTACAAAAGTCTGGATTTACTTCACTTTGCTTGTACAAAAAAGTTTTATAATAATGCATTACACAGACATACTAAACACACATATTATATTAAACATGTTTACACAACCTAACCTATACTACCTATTCGCTACGCCTTCTTCCTTGGACAGCTTTTCGCCTGATGATCTTCCTTTCCACAAACAAAACATGCTCCCCGTTTATAGTCAGGACAGTACAGAGTAGTATGTCCTTCATAACCGCAAAGATAACATATTCTTTTCCATTTCTTCTTCCCCGGTTTTCCTAAATCATGGTCTTCTACCTTCCTTTTTCCCTTATCTCTGAGTCAGCATTACGAAGTGTTGCTTGAGGCTCCCATCTGATTGATTTTGAGTTTAAGCTTATCCTGCTCTTCCATTGTTTCTAATAACGCTTGACGCAATTGACTGTTAAGCAGTTTTTCTGTCTTCCACAGCCCTTCTAGAGAAGAAACCTTGTTCCTCAATTCTTGCATCTCCAATGATGCTTGATCAGCTTCAACTTTAGGGTCTGAATCATTATCTCATCAAATCCACTATTTAGGATCTGGTACTATGTTTTCCACGATAACCACCTCGTCAGAGTTTGTTTCATTGTGAGCTTCTATTTCATTATTGGCTTCGATAGTAGCTCCTTCTTTACAATCCATGGATATCCTAATCCTTTTTCACCGACATCTACACACAATTATCCCGATTAGCATATATTATATACACATAGTCAAATAATAGTTTTGTATGAATTATCTTTTATTTTGTTTGACGATGAATTTATTCAATTCATCTCTTTTTAAACTCTATATGAGTTATTTATATTTTCAACGTTTCCTACTGTTTCTAAGTTATAGCCTAAGGTCTAACCCACCTAAGGTTTCTAACCCTATAGCTCGATACCATTCTCAGAAGGTCCCGAATTCGGATACTTGAAACCCGAACTCGATGCTTCACGATACCATTTCTATGGCGGAATAATACTAATAATAATAACAATAATATAAAACTTAACTTAAGTTTACAAATACATCGAGTCATTCTCCCAAGTATCGTGACCTTTAAACATTCATTACATGTCATAATATATATATATATATATATATATATATATATATATCATAGTCTTCATAATCTAATAAAACTATTACAAATCTGCCGCAATTCTTATTTGGTTAGCTTTCTTTTCCTTTGTCTCTAAACTGAACTTTACGGTCCTTCACACTTAGTCAAAACATTTAAATTAAGCAAGGATGAGCATTTGAGTGCCCAAAAAGTATTATATATATATAAATTTGAAAGAATTTAAATGTTTTCTTTATAATATCTTCTACAACTAGTCGATGAGTTGTGAAGTAATCTGTACTAATAATAATTCATAACAACCCTCTTTCAACTTTTGAAATTACGTATTATTTGTATATGGGGTTTCGTGACATACCATGAACATTATTTTCATTTTCGAAAAGGTTTAAACAGAAATTTATCTCATGAAATGTCATGACTTACTGGCACGGAGGTGATCGACCTGTTGTACCTGTGTTGATCAATACTACATTTACATGAACGATGTTATCGTTATTTCTGTCCGTTGCCAGGCGCGTAAAATTTTCCTTCGGGATGTTCATATCTGTCGGGTTTTCATAACAAAGGTCTTATATAATTCAACATATATGTATATCAAAAGGGTATCAACATGCGATGAAAAACAATGATTGTCCAAGTGGGGACACTTGTATAATCATTTATAGAAATTAACGAAAATGTAATATATTTATCCAATTATCATATACTAGCATGTTGATAATCAATGGGCATATATAATATAGAAGCTTAACAATCATCTGATAATAATAACAATAATTAAACTTCTCACTTCTGTCCATTGCATAAAGAAAATGCAAAGTTAGGATACTTGCCTGATGCGCTGCTTACACTTTGCAACTTAATTTTATCTTTTATGAAATCACCTATCATTAATCAGATCATTTTACTGATTAGTATAACATAACGTATATATAACAACGCTTATCAATTGCGATTGACATTCCCTATTCACATCATCACACATGTTTAACAATCGTTGACTCATAATCAAACATCGACACCTTCCTAATCACATTGTCATATAACCTTAACAACCATTGAATCACAAATAAACATTTAACTAACTAAATTTTTAAGTCTAGATCAATTTCTGAAACATGTCGGTCTACCGACTGCTTTTTCGGGTAATTATCGAGTCTAAGACTCTAAACCGTAGTTCAATATCCATTTGGATAACTTAAACATTAGTCACACTATTTTTCATGGCCTTATAATAATTATTAAATAATTATTATCATTTTATCATAATTTTTGAAATATAAAAATCATTATTAAATGATTTAAGTATTACATAATTCTATTATCATTAACATTTAATTAATATTAAATTATTAATGAAACCATTGCCAAAATATTAAAGTTATGTATAATAACTCAAAATATTTTTTAAAGTATTTACAATACCATTAAATGATTTTTAAAACATTTAAAATCATTATTAAATAATTACCATTAATATTTAAATATTAATGAACTATTTATACAAATATTAAAAGTCAATAATTATAACTTAAAATATTTTTAAATCATTAATATCCTTTTAAATGATTTTTAAATAAATAAAACCATTTTAAACTATTTATTTAATATAATTATTAAATAAATTTAATATCATTAATCATTAAATAAATATCATTAATATTAAATTATTAATGAAATTATTCTTTAAATATTAAAGTTATATTTTATAACTTAAAATATCTTTAAACACTTTATTTTTATTTAAAATGATTATTATAATAATAAAATCATTTTTAAACTAAATTATTTAATATAATTATTAAATAAGCGTATTATCATTAATCATAATTAATTAATGAAATTTACCTTTAAATATTAAAAGTTATATTTTATAACTTAAAATATTTTTAAATACCTTATTATTATTTAAAATGATTTTAATATAATAAAATCATTTTTAATTCATTTATTTATTTTATTTAATAAATAACTTAATTATCATTAATATAAATTTATTAATGAAAATTATCACATAATATTAAAAGTTATCAAAAATAACTTAAATTATTTTCTTATATCATAATATAATTTTAAATGATTTTTCATGAATTAAAATCATTTTTAAATAATTTATTTAATATTATAATTAAATAAATTAATTAATTTTAATATTCCAAAATATTAAATATTTATGAAATATATTTAAAATAATTAAAAACTAATTTTCGAATTTAAAATAATTTTTAATAATTTATTTTGTATTTTTTAATAATTTAAAACTAATTTTCTATAATTATTAATTAATTTCCTAAAATATTAATCTGTGCATGTCTAAAAAGGTTACCTATAGCGGCAGCAACCGTCGCTATAGGTGTTCTTCATGTTCATACTTAAACCCAGATCTTCATAGGCGATTCTTAGAGTGGCGTGTTTGACCCACTTTAATTCTCTGTGTATTGTGTTTCTGAGAAATACAAAAGCTAGATTTTGTAGACAAAGTTCAAGACTACATGTTCTAATAAACCACATGATCTAACAACCTAACATAAGCTAGATCTAAGCGTTCCAAGATCTTTGTCGAGTCGTTTCTTCATTTTCCGGGTTGCCCAGAAATGAAGAACAGTTCGAAAGTGACCACTTTTGATCGACTATAACGTGCAACACATGAACTGTTCTTGTGATATAAAGGGTTCAGGTTGTAGCTAGCATGCAAGAGAGTAGATCTATTACATAAAATACAACTAACATGAACAGAATCCTAAAGTTATGACTCGGTCAAACCATGTCAGTCGACATGTTCATATGTTTTCTGGGTTACCCGAAAACAGAGAACAGGCTCGACCTTGCTAGTTTGACCGTCCATAAAATCCAACCCATTTACGAAATAAGTGATATTAAGGCATGATGATGTAGTCTAACAAACATACTACAACTTAGATACAAGAACCATAACGATACATCAAACCACTGTCAGATTCAAGCCATTTAAAAACTTGTCGAGCTTTCCGGGCTCATTCAGGTTACCCGAAATGGCCCGATCGATGTTGGTCAACGACCTTTGGCCAAGTTATAACTTATAATCTACAAGCCGATCTAGGTGCGATTCTTGATCCGAGCAAAGATCTCATAACAGAACTACTATATTCAACACTTATAACACAAAAATCAAACACCTACAGAGATCTACACGACACGACATTACGTTGTCGACGCCTCCTTTAAAAATTTCCGATTTTGAAAATCTTTAATTTGAGCACTTTAATGTTATGGACTTGATAAATACCAACCCGGATCATCATAATATCTTATAAACAACATATTCTAACACCCAAACATAACATCTAACAAACCAAAATTGGATGATTTTGAATTAGGTTTCATACCTTTTATGCTCAATTCTTGATTTACGGCTATTGATTTGTTGTTGGATTTAAGTGGGGCTTGATAATGGAGTCCGATATACTATATATTTTGGAGGTTTGGGGCTTGAGAGAGTGGAGTATGGTTTTGTGCAATTTTTAGTAAACAACCCACTTTCTTTCTCCTTTAATCTATATATATAATGTGTTGGATGCATGAATTGGTTTGAATTAAAACTTGTTCTTTGTCAATTTTAGGCGGAGTAGAGTTGTTAGGGTTAGCCAACAACTCATAACAATTGTCAAAACCTAGTCTAGTACTTAATAATTCAATTAGGGGCATAATGGTCATTTGATAAATCAATTAAAATGGCAAAAATGAAACTTACCAAACCCTTAGGGTTAGGGTTTGATTTAGGGTTTAGGGTTTGAGCCAATTTGGGTAAACAAAAATCTAGGATTTCCAATTTAGGGTTTGCACACAAAAATTAAATAAATAAAAATTAATTAAATAATTACAATTAAATAACTTTTAATTTCTATAATTTTGCAAAATTAATATTGTTAATTAATTAAGTTTGTAATTACATGAACATTAGGGTTTAGACCATATAATTATCATTGACTTTTGCTAATTTAGCAATTAGGATTTATTCTTTTGGTAATTAGGGTTACCAAATTACTATTAGGATTTTCTAAATATTAGGGTTTTAGTTTAGTAATTAGGGTTTAACAATTTAGGGTTTCTAAATTTAATAATTATAATCACAATACTTGTTAATTAATCACATTATACATACTTTCACCAACAATCTCAAACTCAAATTTCAAATTAGGGTTACTAATTATAGCAATTAGGGTTTCGAATTTTA
This sequence comes from Panax ginseng, assembly GCA_020205605.1. Classification (NCBI taxonomy): domain Eukaryota; kingdom Viridiplantae; phylum Streptophyta; class Magnoliopsida; order Apiales; family Araliaceae; genus Panax; species Panax ginseng. Next base: position 50,160,558 of record CM035143.1, on the reverse strand, counting down.
ATTAGGGTTTACCTAATTAATACATTAAATACACGACATAATTAATATTACATACTTATAAAACAATCTCATACTCTAATTTGGATCTCAAATTAGGGTTTAACATTATTACTAGGGTTTGGGTCAAAATACAATCAGTAATTGACCAACCATTAACAATACTGGACATCTGGTACATATTCATAGCAATCGAAAAATCAAAATATAAGTAATATTATATTATTATTCTCATACCTTGACAATAATCCAAAATTAGGGTTTGGATTCCATATCGATTTATCTATCATATTTAACCTTAATAATCAAGGTAAAATATTTAACTTAATAATCAGTACTAAAATTCATATAATAAAATAATTATTATATTTATTCTAAAAATCACTTCATATATTATTTAAATAATATATGATTATATATTCATGGAAAATAAATAAAAACATTTTTATCTTAAAATTAATTATTATAAAAATATACTTTATAATAATCAATAATTCTAAAATAAATTTACTTGAAAATATTCATGTAATAATTATATTTTATTTACCACATAAATACATATACACATAATCTTGTACAAATCCTCATCCTTAAAAAAAAAAAAAAAAAATTTATACGCAAAATTTAAGATTTATTTATATAGAAAATATCGGGTTGTCACAAATTAAGGCCAAAAATCAGTAGAATTGTCTTTGGCCTTACTGTCTTGTGGAATCCCAGAAGTTTGTGTATGGCAGCAATTGCCATACATACCATGCTCGAGATGGTGAGTTCTGCTGTTGCTGCAGACTTGGGGTATCAACATAACTTGGTCTAAGGTTATGTTAATGTGTCAATTGTGTAACGACATGGTTAAAACAACATAGTGTTATGTGGTTAGTGATTCTAAAGTTATAAAAAGTTAGTAGACTATGAAAATGACATGTTGTGATTTATTGAGAATGAGGATTAGTAAATGAGTATTATGAAGGTTAACACTTGAAATTTCTGATATTTATATAGTAGCATGAGACTTGTACTAAATTAACAAGTTTAACTATAATGGGTGTTATTTTGGAAGTGGATGTTAAACATGTCTAATAGATATTGTGATTGCACTAAAATCTATTAGTGAGTTTCAGTTTTGGGTTATGTGGTTTATTTATATGGTTAGACCTTAAACTAAAGGTTATAACGTAACTAAGATAAGAAATAAATCTATGAGATTAATGTATGTAGCTAATTGATGTGATGATCCTAATGGTATATGTAGGATATTGGAGTACGTGAATTGTAATTGTATAACTTACGCAAGAGGCAAGTTCCCTAACATTTGCTACTTTATTATTCAGCAAGGTTACTTTTCACTATTACGTTATACTTATGCAAATTCTCTATCTCTAATCTCTTGTTTAACAATTTATTGTCATGCGAATTCTTTACCCTCATTTATTGTTGAGCAAATTAGTTAATCTTTATTTCTTTATTTCAAATGAGATTACTTTGATTATTCAAAGTCTGTAATGTTGTTTATTCAGCTACTAATAACTGTTATTTGATCTTCATTCTCCAATGTCATTATACTATCCTACATTATTGTACCGAACTCTAAGTTGTCTAGCAATTCTTTACCAATTCAACTAATCTTTAGTTGCTGAATGTTCTAAACTCTAAATTACCCTTGAAGTCAACCCAAACCAATCTTCCTTTGGTTTGCATATATACTCACACAAATTTTGAAATCATGTTGTGGATGATAACATTTGTTCAATTTAAAAATTGTTAATACTCTAGTTCTTATTGATTCATCGATATACCTTGTTCATAAATATATTATAATCAAACTCTTGGATAGTTATTTGTTTCTATCTGATTCAACCAATACTTGGTTGATGAGCATTCTAAAGATCTAGAATTCCTTGAAAGCTAATTTCCAACCAAATTTCATTTTGCTCGGAACCTGATGATCTAAGCTGAGATGAACAACCCTATTATTAGGGGATTATTTTAGAAATAAGCAATAACGTAAGATGTTTGCGCAATACATAGTACAAAGGGCTAATCACCTGGAGTACGAAACGATGGTCCATATAGTCGTTTAGACTATTAAAGATTCTGATAGAAACACTGTTAACCTAGGGCCGAAGATGATGATTATAGTCTTTTAGACTGTTAAAGGTTAAAGTAGAAATACTTGAAACCTAGAGTATAGTTCGTGGTCTTGTGACCCTCAGTGTATTCTTTGATGTTGATATCTATTGTTAACTTAACGTTCATTATTCCTTTGAACTCATAGTTACTGAATTAAAGGTTATTGTTCTGGTAATAACATCTTACCATTGAAAGTACAGTTAATTGTCATTCATAAAACATTATTGTATATTATCCTTCTTGTGGGCAATTGTTTGCTCACTCTTGCACAAAACAATGCAGATAAAGTTAAGAAGTTTGAAGAGCTTTCTACAAACAAGGGCAAAGACAAAGTGCTTAATTAGACGACAACATTGAAATTATCTTTTATTTATGAAGCGTGTAATAGATTTAATTATGATCATGTTTTAATTTTCCGTTGATGATTGTAATAAAGGTTAGATAGACGTGGGAGATATTGTTTTTATTAATGTAATCCTGTATGGGCAGGTTTTCTTATTCAATTATATTATGATTGGGTAGTTAGATATGAATGTTTTGATTAAGTGAACACCAAATCTTGAGGTAATGAGGTACCGGGATTACCTGAAATTTTGCATATCTGTACTAACCTTGGTAGGAGTACAAAAGAGTCATTTTAGCTAGAGGACAAGATATCCGGAAAAAAGATTTTAGAGCTCAGATCAAAGTACACGAAATTACTTCAAGGAGTACAAAGCGAGAATTTATTCAAGACATGACGGTTGACTGTCTGGCGTCTACAGGAGGAACCATTTGTACACTTTGTGCTGTCTTTCTGGATCCAAAATTGACCAAGCTTATGTCATTGTAGAGTTCTTGGAAAGAGATTTTCAGAATGGTATGACACGTCTCTCAACTATTTTCAGATTAAAAGTTACGTACATTTCAACATATAACACGAAAATTGACATTACAACACGAGATCAAGACAAGTGGGCTCCACTAGGACCAATTGCAGCTATACCTGCAACCAGCCGCATGTAAACCCACGAATAAGGCTAGAGCCCTATTTAAGGGCAAACTCAGTTCATTTTTGAAGAAAGGATCATTTTAGAGAGTCCGATTTTTAAAAAGAGAGGCAAAAATTAGAGAGAATATTATATAGATTCATTTGAATCTAGCTATTTGTATAAAAGTCAATCATCAAGTAAGTAGGATCTCATATATTCAATGTAACGATCGAGAAATTCGGATCCTTTGTAAAATACATGAAATAATTAATTAATGAATAAAATAGTATTATTTGTTATTATTATGTGTTAATAAGACGTATGTCGTTCTTTAGCCTAGAAACGTCAGAACATCGTAGTATTTTTACTACGTGAGGGAATTAAAGTGTTTGAATTTTCAAGACAAAAATAAAAGTTTTTCGAGAAATTTTCCAAAAAACACTATTCATCGTTTATCGTTCAGGAATTATTTTTGAACTTCCGAGAAATACATAACGTTATAATATCGAGGTGAGATGGATTATGTAATAATAATCCAAGTATGGAAAATGCAATATTTCACATGCGAACTTAATTCAAGAACGTTAAGGATTTAGAATCTGAATGAATTAAACATGTGGACTATTATATGAAGAGCAAGTCCAATATGAATAAAGGTGTGAACCTAGGTGAGATTAATATGAAGCCCAAGCTAAATTCATACAAGCCCAAAGACTAAGCTAAACTAATTACAAACAAGCCCAAGTTATGATCCATTAGCTAAATTGGATCCATGGGGCAACCCATGGGTGAATTGATGGGAAAGAACTTTGTCTGATGGGCAAGATTACTTAATGAACAAGTAGTGAATAATAAGGAGGTGGAATAACTTAATGACCCTTTTACCCTCACTTTAGAAATCCTATAAATAGAGGAGGAGATGGCTCATTATTTGGTTGTTATTTCATCCTAAATAAGTAACTTATTTGGTAGAGAGAATAAGCACTTATAAGCCCAACCTTCCATTGTTAGATTTTCCAAAGAAGAAGAAGTTAGTCTTCAAAGGTAATGATCTCATGATCCTATATTCTTCCATCTCTACCATACTAGCTTGATAAGAGAAGTGTAACTTAACCAACATGTATGCTAAGAACATATAAAAAGTGGTTAAGCAATGGACTTAAGCCGAGTAAGTAAGGAATAAGCAATTTAAACTTGAATAAGTTATTAACTTATGAAGAACATGAATGAACTTGTCATATGATTTCCTTAGAAAGTTAATATGCTAATAAGATGCAATAATGTTGCTTAAGGAACTTGAATCAAGAATAAGTCATAAGGAAATGAAAATCATGTATTGAAGAATTTGTTAAGTTATGAACTTATAAGAAATAAGCCATAACCTAATTTGAATATAAGTTATTGTAATATATAAATTGAAGTGTCTAGTTAATTAAATGAATGCATTTGGAATAATGAACAAATCGTTAGTAATAAAGTTTTGCCGGAATTCACACGATTGGGCGATAATCGTCGAATTCGTGAAATTCTCGGAATCGAAGTCGGATTTTGTGTTTAACCTCGGAAACGTCGGTTTTTGATGGGGACAAGTCATTTTTGGAATCATAGAGTTGCAAACTCAAAAATGACCGGATTTCGACTTAGAACGAAGAAACGAGCGTTGAACGTTCACGAACGTTTACCGTTTTCATTAAAAATGAACTAAAAGGTGAATTTTTATCAAACAAAGTCTAATAAATAAAATTCTTGTATGAACACGTAGAGTACATGATTTGTGAACCGTAGGCTCTTGAACGAGCCAATTTGGACTTATAACGAAGAAGTTACGAGTCCGGGAATCTCACAAGTTGAAAAATTTGTCAAAGTTTTGTAGTGCATGTAGTCAAGCGCCACAAGACCATTGAAGGCTAAAAAGCCAGCCACGCAGTAATGAAGCTTGGCCGAGTAAAGCCATAACCCTCATCGAGAGTGGCGTTGGCCAATGTTACTGCCGTATAAAGGAGACTCAGCCAGCAGCGGCCAGTCCGGTCTTCAAGCCCTAATGAGTGACATCGCAGCGTGGCATAACAAAGGAACACTGGCGCCGCAACGCCAGACTTAAAACTTAGATAACAAAGAATGTTTACATGTTGAACATGACTAGAAAATGATCAACAATTAACTATGGATCATAATGTAACATTGTTAAGACATAATTAAGCCTTAAGTATGATCACTTAGGGTTAAGATAAGTCAATTGCATATGAAAGTAAGAACGGAGTAACGAAAAGACAGAAATAACAAGTCTAATACGTAATTAGATTGAGAAGAAGGGTAAGATTATTTAGGAACCATGTATGATTATTCATGACCTAATGTGCTATGTGATGTTATCATCTATTGTAGAGACCTTAAAGACTTAAAGTGCACGTGTTATATCTGTAAGTAGAAGCTAAAGGCAAGTACTCTAACCCTTGTTCCAGTTCTATCTGGACGAGATTTGTGATTCATGTATTCTTTGCATGAGTTAATATCTGACGAAGTCAACGCCAATCCTTTTGCCTAGACTTATGATATGTTGGATTCTTATAATCTGTTAAGTATTGGTAATGATTTATCAAACTAATATTGTTGTGGTTTTCAAAAGGAGACTGAGTATGCTAAATTGTTTTGTCGTCAAACGGCAGGCACGTGAGGTTGCCACAACTTAAACGTATACACGTTTAATGAATGTAGTGTTGATAAACATAGAGTACTATAGGCTGATCACCTAGATGTACTCGTAAGCTATGCCAGACTTACGGACTTCGTGCCGGGATGTCCTTTTCAAAGTACTTATAAATTGCTCATGGTCTTGGACTGGAATTGATGTTTTACTAAATATTGTTGTTGTAAAACATTTTGGAAAGAACAGAAGTGCTATTTTGAATTATCGATAGTACTTCATAACTATTGTTCAATTATTGAAGATATATGATTTCTATGTCTCAAGCATGCTATTTAACTAGAATTGTTGTACTTGCTGAGCTAGTTAGGCTCACTCTTGCTTGAACCATATGAATGTAGCTAAGACCGAACGGACCGACGGATCTGGCAAGGATAAAGGGAAGGCTAAGGCGAACCCGTAGATTACCTATGTAATAGTATAGGTTTTGTAATGATAATATTTTATATTATGACAAGAACAGATGTAACAGTTATAAAGAACTTGGGAGAATGTTAATATTATTTTGAATATATATATAAGACATATTCATTCTTTTGAGGTATCTTTCTTATTAAATTCAATGTCTATTAGATCTCTTTTGTTTTTGGTCATTGTTTTGTTAAAATGGTGCTACCACTAAGTCATTTTACCATTTTTTTTGTGTTTAAATTATCAATTTTGATACTAGATCCATTCTAGCATCTAGTATATTGATGGTTTCATAAAAACTTTAACAAAATGATTGTATTCACTATATTCTTATTACAATAGGATCTATATAAATCATTTCCCGATGTTCGGATAAACCTAATACATTCTTCATTACTCATAAGTATATTACATACAAATACACTAGTCTATTATTCATACAAATATTCCAATTAACAAAATATCCATCTTAGCTTAGTAATAAATCCTTTCCTAGGTCTCTTCTTAGAATTCTACAAATACACTTATTACGCCATCTTAGCTTTATCTTTATCTCTCTTAGAATCATATAATTCAAGCAAGAAGTGAGAATAACTAGCTCATCAAGTCTAACAAAGGATAATATAAATACCACATCGAGAATTATATGATTATCTTCCATAACTGAACAAATAGCTATGAAGCACTATGAAGCATTGACTAGTACTTCTCATTTCATAACAACAATTCCAACGTATATATAATAGCTTAGGAATTCTGAATCGGTCAAAAGACCATGAACATACTCTTTCCATTTTCATACTTGAAAAGGACATCCGACACTAAGGCCGTACATCCGGCATTACTTACGAGCACTTCTAGGTGATCAGCCTATAGTACTCTATGTTGATAAACACTCTTCCGTTAAACGTATTTACATTTAAGTTTTGGCAACCTCGCGTGCCCTTCGAATAATCGATGAAAATACTTTTGTTTGTTCTTAGACAAACTTACCTTTACATCTGTACCAAATACTTGGCATATGATATCATTAATAATTCTATACTGAAAGACTTGTAAACAAATCAATCTAACTCTTAAGATTAGTCTAGCAGAGTTAAAACTGGCATCGACCCTTTCGTAAAACAATTCATGCATCTTATCATGAATCACAGAAAACTTGGCTAACAGGGAGGTTAGACAAGCGTTAAGAAAAACTTGCCTTCAAGCGTCTTCGAATATAATATTCAACAGTTCTCAGTCATTATAGGATCTACATGATATATTCAAATAGTGCACTGTAATTAGCTAACAAACAAACTTAGTTTATTGCTTTAACCAACTTCTTTATCTTCTATGTCTTACTTGAATTTATTTCATTAATAATGTCAATTCGACTTACTATACTTCATTACGCCTCGTTTAACGTTCTTATGTTATTAACCGACACTTAGTGATCATTGGTAAAGTACCAACGTCGAACACCCTTCACAGTTTACTTGCTTACACTTTTTGCGTTCTTCGTTTAATTATGGTTAAACCATACTTAACTTTCTACTGTTATCACTTTATAAGTGATTTAGAGTTAGTCCTATCATGTACATTAAGTACATTCATGCCTTACTATTGGTTTACCTTCAATTAGAATTAAAAACCTAACTTGGTCAACTATTTCTCACTCACTTTAAGCCATGCGCAATAAATCCTTTTTTACTATAGTGGCGCTATGCACACACTCTCCAGAGGTTTTTCCTTGACTCTGGCACTGCATGCGAGTCCTTGTACTAACTCTCGTGTTATGGCGCGAAACTCCAGAAGATTATGGCTTCTCTCGACCATGCTTGGCGCTGAGGCGTGACAAAATTACACTGGGTTGTCGCTGCGGCGTCGCCCTTGTGCCTCAATTAGTTTTTACAGTTGGCTTTTCCAACGAACTTCCCGGCTTCATAGCTTATTCGTTTTACATCCGAATTGGCCCATTCAAAAGCCCACAACTCATAAATTACATACTCTAAGTGTTCATGTAAGAATTTTATATTTTCAAATCCGTTAACTCGAAATTCAGCTTTTGATTCATTTTGAGCGTTCGTTTATCGTTTTCGAGCGTTCAATACTCGTTTTCTTCGTTATAAGTCAGAATTTGACGATTCTTGCATCCACAACTCTTGAATACCCTATCTCACGTGTTGACATTGTAAACCAAAGTTTTCAAGTCATACGACAACTTTTGACTCTTAATCCGAGATTTCTACATTTTCGAAGTTTAACGTCTATTTTCGTAAAATTCGTCATAACTTCGTTACTCGTGTTCTATAAGCCAAATCAAATGGAACACTCCATTGATTCATCATATATACCTTAACCAAGCATGATTCACATACACTAGCTATGATGGCTTTCGATTCATCCATCCACACCCAAGTTAACTTTCAAAGATTTTTTACGATTAACTTACGTAAACTCTTATAATTTTTACTCAAACATGACTTATCAATGTTTTGGTCATTAATAGACATCCTTATTCCTCCTCAATAGTTATGCTCCACCAATCTACGATTCTCTACTAGAAAGAAATCGAAAAGGATGAAGACTAATGTTTACAAAATATTACCTTTTTCGTTCTTCGCGTTCTTCGTAAACTTCTTATGTTTTGCTTCAAAGTAGATCGATTACTTTTTTATAGCTCTTTCTCTCTCTCAATATATGTTGGACAAAGTTTACAAAACACAAAATAACCAACATAAGTTTTCCTTTTATAGGCAACCAAATGGAGGGCAAAATTGTTCGAAGGGCCACCTCCTTACTATTCCCCACCTCCTCAACAACTTAGCCACCAAGTAATCACTTAACTTGGTGGCCAAGTGGCCGGCCCATACTTCCATGGGTCTTCCCATGGGTTTTACCCATCCCGTGACCCGCCGGTTCGATTCGCGGTTCATTTTCTTGGATTGGGCTTGTTTTAACTTAACCTTGGGCCTTAACTTGGGCTTGATTTCATAATTCATTGGGCTTGCTATAATTCAAGTCCACTTGGATTGTACAAAGTCCTTAACTCAAAATCCTATAAGAACTAATTATATTCTACGCATATTACTCACGTATTCTTCTCGTTTAGTATTAATACGATATTCATATTATACGTCATACTGCTATTCATACCATATTCGTATATCATACGTTTAATAACCGAAATAACTATACGCATTTCATTTCCCTTTGGAAATCTCTTTTACTAACCCTTAGGTTTTAAGTCCGCAGGCGAAAACTTTGTTTGCCATAAATTAAATATTATTGGATATTCCATTACATCTTCCTATTCTATCATTACGCGTTTCTTGAAATTTCAAACCTAAGCTCCAAGCGAAATTGGATGAATAGTGTTTTCACAGAAAAATTCTCAGAAAACATTTATTTTTGTCTTGATAATTCAAAACAATTAATCCTAGCACATAGCCAGGATACTAACCACATCCACACATTCTAGGTCATAGAACGACCTTCAAATATCTTACTCACATAATTAATCAATTAAATTTATTTAATCCACATAATCAAATAAAAAATTTAATTCATTAAAGATCCGATTTCTCGGGCGTTCATTCTTCCCTCCTTATAAGGATTCTGTCCGCAGAATCTCACTATAATTACATAAAAAAATGAGGAAACTTTTCCTTCATTTTACTCTTGAGCTCCCACGTTTCTTCTTCAACATCGTGGTTACTCCAAATTACCTTTACTGAATGTATTATTTTATTTCTTAAGACTTGTTCCTTCCTATCAACAATTTGAATGGGAAGTTCTTCGTACGTTAAGTCTTTTTCCACTTGAATAGATTCATACTCTATTACGTGCTTGTAGTCCGATTTATAAGGATGTAATACTGACACGTGAAACATATTGTGTATTCTTTCCATTTCTGGAGGTAAGGCTATTTCATAGGCTACCCCTCCTACCCTTCTTAAAATTTCAAAAGGTCCTATGAACCTTGGACTTAACTTCCCTTTCTTCCCAAAATGTATCTTCCCTTTCCAAGGTGATACTTTCAGAAAGACATATGAACCTACATCAAACTCCATCTTCTCTCGATGAGGATCTGCATACTTCTTTTGTCTATCTTGAGCCGCTACCAATCGGGTTCTTATTAGCTCAACCATGTCTGTCATTTGTTCTACCATCTCCGGTCCCAACATTCGACGTTCACCTACTTCATCCCAGCAAAGTGGTGTTCTACACTTTCTCCCATACAACGCTTCGTAAGGCGGCATGCCTATACTAGCGTGAAAACTATTGTTGTAAAGCGAATTCCACCAAAGGTAGATGTTCGTCCCAACTTCCTTGAAATCCATAACGCAAGATCTTAACATATCTTCTAGCGCTTTGAATTGTCCGCTCACTTTGTCCATCCGTCTGGGATGATACGCCATACTCAATCTCAAATGCTGCTCCCATTTGCTCTTGCAAACTCCTCCAAAAGTTCGATGTGAATCGTGGATCACGATCGGACACAATCGAAATAGTACTTCATGTCTAGTAATAATTTCATTGACATAAAGTTTAGCTAGTTGCTCTAGGTTATACCTAACTCCTATTGGTAGAAAGTGAGCCAATTTGGTTAACCGATCCACTATTACCCAAATAGCGTCGTATCCTTTTCTCGTTGTTAGAAGTCCCACCACAAAGTCCATAGTGATATGCTCCCATTTCCACTCCGAATTCTCTAGTAGATGCAACAACCCACTCGGTCGTTGGTGTTCAGCCTTAACTTTCTATCAAGTTAAGCACTTACTAACGTATTCTACGATTTCTCTCTTCATGTTCGGCCACCAAAAGTTCTGACTCTTGATACATCTTAGTACTACCAGGATGTATCGAGTACCTCGAACTATGAGCCTCAAATATAATCTCTTCTTTTAAATTAGAATTATTTGGAACCCAAATTCTTCCTTCAAAACGAAGTAAATCTTCATTATCAAGGTTATACTTAGTATTTACATCATCCTTCATTATCTTTTTCATTTGCTCACATTCTTCAGTATCTATTTGTACTTCCTTAACCCGTTCCACTATCGTTGGTCGAGTTTCCACAAAATATAACATTTCCACCGTTTAACTTGGTAACTTAACTTCTAACTCCATCCTTGCCATCTCTGTTATTAACTCATTCTGAGTCGTTAACATTGACAGCTTTTCCCTACCCTTCCGACTTAACGCGTTGGCTACTGCGTTTGCCTTCCCTGGATGATATAAGATATCACAATCATAATCTTTTATCAACTCTAACCACCTCCTCTACCCCATATTCAACTCCTTCTGTGTGAAGATATATTTCAGGCTTTTATGGTCCGTGTATATCTTACACTTCTCCCCGTATAGATAATGTCTCCATATTTTTAAGGCAAAAACTATAGTTGCCAATTATAGATCGTGAGTAGGATAGACCTTCTCATAATCCTTTAACTGGCGTGACGCATACCTAATGACCTTGCCATGTTGCATTAGCACGCAACCCAGTCCTCTATGTGAAGCATCGCTATAAACTACAAAATTCCCTGTATCATCTGGTAAGGATAATACAGGTGCCTTACTTAACCTCCTTTTTAGTTCTTGAAAACTATTTTCACACTTTTCTGTCCACTGATACTTTATCGACTTCCTTGTAAGATTTGTCAATGGAGTAGCTATTTTAGAAAAATCTTGAATGAACCTTCTATAGTATCCTGCTAATCCCAGAAAACTCTGAACCTCGGTTGGCATTTTTGGTTGCTCCCACTCATTCACTGCTTCCACCTTCGCTGGATCTATGGATATGCCATCTTTATCTATAACATGTCCTAAAAACTGCACTTGTTCAAGCCAAAATTCACACTTAGTGAGTTTTGCATACAACTTCTCTTCCCGTAGTGTTTCTAACACTATTCTTAAATGTTCAACATGATCTTCTGGCGTCTTAGAATAGACTAAAATATCATCAATGAACACTATAACAAAATTGTCCAAGTACTGTTTAAACACTCTGTTCATCATATCAATGAATGCGGCCGGCGCATTCGTCAACCCAAACGACATAACCAGAAACTCATAATGCCCATAACGAGTTCTAAACGCCGTTTTAGGTACATCCTCCTTCCTCACTTTAAGCTGATGATAGCCCGTACACAAATCTATCTTAGAAAAATACTTTTCCCCTTTCAACTGATCAAATAGATCATCGATCTTGGGCAACATGTATTTATTCTTAATCGTTAACTTGTTCAACTCTCAATAGTCGATACAAAGTTGTAACGACCCATCCTTCTTCTTTACAAACAATATCGGTGCTCCCCAAGGGGACACACTCGGTTGAATGTACTTTTTGTCTAATAGTTCCTGTAATTGAACCATTAACTCCTTCATCTCTCATCGGCGCCATCCTATATGGTGCCTTTTTGAAACCTAGTGCCGCACTCAAAGAAGAAATCAATCACAACTTCTACATCTCTATCTGGCGGAATACCTGGCAACTCCTCCAGAAATACATCCGTAAAATCTTGTACCACCTGTATCTGTTCCAATGTTGCTCCCACTCTTTGGGTATCCACAACATGACACAGGTAGCCCTTATAGCCCTTTTTCAAAATCCTCCTAGCTTGTGTCATGGTTAGACAACAAGAGCGTCCCAGTGATTTATTACCATAAAACACCACCTCAGGTTTCTTAGAAAGCATTAGGTTTACACTCTTTCTATGACAATCTATTATCGCTCTATGGTTAATTAACCAATCTATATCTAGAATTACATCAAATTCCCTTAACCTTATCGGTAAAAGATCTACCGATAACCTGTTACCTCTAATATCTACGAAATAATTCCTATAAATGTGTTCAATGGGAATTATCTCTTCGTTTGCTACCTTAACGTCTAAAGGTATTTCTTTCTTTTCAGGGTATAATCCTAGTTGCTTAGCAAATCCACATGCTATAAAAGAACAAGTAGCACCCGATCCAAATAACACATAAGCATTTATTTCGTTGACTGGAATGATACCTGCTACTACATCTATTGATGTAACTGCATCTTAGACAGTCATATTAAAAGTTCGGGCTGAGGGTCTACCCAATGATGGTGTTAGTCCAGTAATGGCTAACTTACCACTACCAGAAACCTTAGTACCCTTTGACCCCTTCTTCGGGCAATTTCTTGTCATGTGGTCCATCGACCCACAAACAAAATAGCCATGGTTTTTCTTAGGATTAGGACAGTTGGGTGATATGTGACCCTCCTGCCCATAATTATAACAACCTGATTTCCCTTTTAGACAGACTCCGAGATGAGTCTTTTCGCAAGTCTTACATGCCTCCATCCTACGTTTAGGATCCCCTTGTTTCACCCCCGTATTCCCGAAGTTAAAATTCTTTCGTTTAGGCATACTGCCACTACCACTGGCACCCTCTGCCTTGGTTCCTCCCTCACCCTTATTCTTATTCTTCCTTTCTTTGTGGTATTGGGTCAACGCCTCACAACCACCCTCTGCTATAATTGCCTTTTCCAGAATGGTCCCATAGGAAGCACTCTGAAAAACTAAAATCCTACTATAGAGCCAGGGTTTTAGGCCCTGCTCAAACCTACTAGCCTTCCTCTCTTCCTTGTCCACTTGGTGTGGAGCAAACCTTGCCAATTCATTGAATTTGGCCGCATATTGGGGAACTGTCATGTCCCCCTACTTAAGTTCTAGGAATTTAATCTCCATCCTCCTTTGCATACTAGTAGGGAAGTAGTTCTCGAAGAATACCTTCTTTAACTGTTCCCATGTAACAGCATCAGCTCTAGCCTCACCCTGGTGAGCCTCCCACCAGTAGTTGGCTTCCCCCTTCATCATGTAAGTCGCAAAAGAAGTCTTTTACGTCTCAGCTACGTTTGTAATAACAAACACCTTTTCTATTTCCTTGACCCATGTCTGGGTCTCCATTGGGTCCGTCGTTCCCTTGAACTCAGGCGGACCTACACTTTTAAATTCCTTAAAGGTAGTCGTTCTGGCTACCCTAGGTCCCGCGGGTGCTCTACCCCCGGTTTGGTTAAATGCAACCATTAATAAATTAACGAACTCTTGTATAGGGTTATTCGGACCCCCTAGTTATCGTTATGCAATTCCGCCTCTTGATTACATTGTCTTCTTCTTGGAGGCATTTCTGATTAAATAAATAAAGTTTCATTATTACTTATTTGCTTACTAAGTTATTAGTCGCTGAACAGCTGCCCAATAACTCATACACAACAAAGCACATTAAATAAAAACTTCATTATATTGATATGCTTCTTCATAGTCAAAACTATTTACAATATTCTTTCCATAGCCAAAAGCTATTAAATTATATCTCGCGATTGACTGTCACAAAAATTGGGATTTACAAAAAGATTACCCTTTAATTATGCAAAAGAGGGTTTTACGTCACTACACAAAAGTATTTACCGTTCTAACTTCTAATATACTGTCTAACAGCATTCTCATGCTTCTCATTTGCTAGAATCGACACAATGTCTCGACTTATAGTATGTCGAGTCTGTCCTGACTCAATGGAATAACAAGCTATTTTTAGCTTGAAATCCTCGTGCGCACTATCATTGATATATGACATTCGTGCTATTTTCTGGTCTTTCTCAGCTAGTTTCTTACGAAGTTCTATGACCTCGTTCTTATAATCCCTAGCCTTGTCTGTCATGAGTGATAAGTAGGTTTTAAATCTACTTATCTGGTATCTGTTACTTGAATTAGTTGCATATATTCATGTTTCTTAGTTACTTTTCATACATTTTATGTTATTTTTAGGCTATAATGAGACATTGGCATAAAGAAGCAAGTGAAAGCAATTTGGACATGTTTTGGACTAAAATACGCAAGCAAATGCAAGAAGGGAATACTGAAGGACTTTTAACACCAAGTTGGATGCATGTTCTTGGCTTAGAACTTGTATTTTATTTTAGATCTTCCTCTTAGCTTTCCGAAACAACTTGAATCGCCTCAATCGGAGTTCGGATGCGAAAGTTATGGCCTTTTTATCAACGAAGATTAAAGCTAAGAGTTGTCCTGCTTGCCATTTACATAGCATCTACTTCGAGCCCGATTTCCGCCATGATCCAATCTAAATCTGTCAGTTCTCAAAGCATGAAAGTTGTATATCTCGTCGATATCTTCGATTTGATAGGTGGCAGGACCCGTAACTCCAAGCGGATCAAACGTTATACGTGTTTTTACAAAGGACATTGTAGCAGAAAACTGAGTAGCGCGGACCGCGCTAGGGTCGCACTAGGCGGCAGGGAGACAACTTATTTGGGTTATTTGATGTCCAATTTGAGCTAGAATAGGATTCTTAGTTGCCTAACTTGCTTGGGTGTCCATTAGAACAATAAATACATGATGAGAGGCATAAAAGAAAAGGGAGATAGGCTAGTTTTGGAGGATTCCATTAGATTAAATTAGAGTAGATTAGATCAAAACCCGAGTTCTTATTAGATTTGGGGATTCAAGCAACTTGGAGACCATTGAAGATTTAAAGTAGGAGCAAGGAGGGAGCTTCAAATCTGCAGACAACATATTCTATCTTCTTATCTTCTTCTATCTTTATCTTTTAATGATTATTCAATTATGGATTCTTAGTTTTAATTCATTAATTATGAACTAATTCTTTGTTTGAGATTACAATGGATCTTATTGTGTAGTTTATTTTAATATGCTTCGCTACCAATTATTATGTTCTATTGTGAGGATTGTCTATTATAATTTGGACTTAATTGTTTAATTGATTGGCAATCAATTACCATGATAATCTATATGAACTCGAGAGATGAAGTTTAGATTTAGATCTGATCATAATAGCACGTGATTGTGTTTTCTGCATGGCGTTGGAATACATAATTTATGTCTAGGATAGAGATATATACCTAACATCGCATGTAATATTATAGAGAACTTGTGGTTGAAATCCTTTTTAATTGTAATTCACATAGAGATATAGTGGATTAGTTAAATAGGGTGTCTTGCTTAATTATATCATATATGGATTTAAGTGAGTATGGGTATTATGCATCGAGAGGTGGTTTTATCTGCTTTAGTGTTCTTGATTAACAATTCATGATAGAGAATAATTGATGAGAAGTGTGTTAACTTAAATAAAGCAATACGTGAAGTTGTGATCTTAATCTCCGTAATCTTAATTTAACTAGTGGAATTTAATAGTAGTTTAATTATATAATTTGAAATTCATTCGTTTAAATAAAATTGAGTTGATTACGGGTTAGTACTTGGTGATTTTTATTAAACAATTCCTCGTGGGAACGATACTCTACTTTCACTTTATTACTTGTTGACCACGTATACTTGCGTGTTGTGCGTAATTAGATTTTACCCAACAAGTTTTTGGCGCCACTGCCGGGGAATTTGTTTAATATATTTTTGCCAATATTAGCTTCAATCAAATTAGTCTCAATTTAAACATTTTTTTTATTTAATTCTCTTCCTATTTTTCTTTCTTTTTAGGTACCATGGCGGAATTTAATTATCAATGGCCGTGTACTACGAGAACGACTCAACCAAGGGGAGCGGGGATTGATGGTCTCAATGCATTTTCTGCATTATCAACGCAACTTGAGACACTTTCGAGGAGGTTGGACGTTGATGCAGCCCAACGTAATCGAAGGATAGCAGTTAATTGCAATTATTATGCTGGTAATCACCCGAGTCATCAATGCACCGTTAGTTTTGGGCTGAGACACCACGGTGGTGAATACCTCAACGATTATACATATGCTAATTATCATCAAGTTTGGGGGTATCACCCGGATTCGTCATGGAGCGATACTTATAAAGACCAATACTACGCTCCAAATCCATCATACACACCAGCATTTTCATGTCCACCTCCATTGCCACAAGAAGAAAAGCCAAATCCGATGGATGTAATATTAAAGGGCATAACAGACCAAGAGGAGAGGAGGATTAATCAAGAGATGACAATTCAAAATCAAGCGAGGTCAATTCAAAATCTTCAGAATCAGATAGATCAAATGTTCAAAGCCTTGAACAACTGTCCTCAAAACAATTGGTGTTATGACGAGGATTCTGAGATTGATGAAGTGCCCGAACCAAATCTACAATTGGATGAGACACGAGATGTTGAAAAAGAGGAGACAAGTAGGGATGAACTAACTATGGGTACTAACACGGATGAGCCGGTGTTCTTAATGCCTCAAGTGCCTTCTCCGCCAAAGTTCAAGGGTCCAGTTAGATTTGCAAAATCATGCCCACTTGGTACTCATGTCGTCGGCGAAGCTCTTTATGATATAAGAGCGAGAGCAACAATGAAGCCGTGGTGGGAAGTGAAAGAGAAGATAGACGAAGAGCTCATTGTGTTTGACACACTTCCATGCCCAAATATGATCACAAACATAATGGAGATAGCACCAAGTCATTTTCCCTTCTTCATGGAGATTATACCGAGTCAGAGCATGTTAGGTAACTTGGATGCTATGGCCATCGCTTGTGGGAACCTCCTAAAGGATTATTTGCTACTGATGGATGGAGGATTCCTCAACTTTCGAAGAGGAATTGGATAACGTTGACCAGAAAAAGTCTGGCTGAAGGACTATAAATCAAGCGCTTATTGGGAGGTAACCCAAGTTTAATGCTTATTTATAGTTTTTATTAGGTTTTATATTATTAGTTAATAAATTTGCATGTCTTAGGATCTAACAAGCTTGCTTCTATCATATTCATAGGTTAGTTAAGTCCAACTCAAGTGTGGTTCCCGATCTATTCCAATGTGTCTGGCCTATTCTTCAGACTTAGTAGACAAGGAGGAAAATGCTTTATTTTCAGGGAAGTCCTCTCTTTTAATTTTTCCTATCTTAGCTATTGAGGACAATGTCTGTTTTAAGTTTGGGGGTATTTATCATATTTAGTATTTACTTGGGCAATGTATTGACGGAATTTGATTTTGGCCGACGATAAGTGGGTGGTTGATATTGTTAACTCTTGGAGAATTGATGAGCATGTTTAGTCTATATTTTAACTCATTAGTTGGTTTTCACATTACTTGCGAAATTTTGAAAATTTTTACACATACATTTGTTTAGCCAGTTGAGATTGAATTTTTTTTTTTGGCTAAATGCTTATGAAAGATACCATTGTAACTTGAGAAATCTTATTTGAGCATCATTCGAAGTGAAAATTAGGCACTCACATAAGTTTGGGGGAAATCTTGTTGTATTTATGAAAAAAAAATTATTATTGGGAACTTCCCGAGTTGAATAATTGAATCTTGTGGTGGGTCGAGATGGAGTGTAACACGCACTCCCCATAAACATAGGCACGAGATGGAGCATAAAACACACTCGTTCAATGAAAAGTAGAAAGCGAGATGGAGCGTAAAACGCACTCGTTTAATGAAAAGTAGAAAGTGAGATGGAGCGTAAAACGCACTTACTAAATAGAGAAAAGAAAATATGTATGTTTAAAATACTTGGAAAGGGTTCATATGTGCTTAAAAGTTTAAATATCAGGGTGATCCTCAAGAAAAATTTGTGCTATGTCTATATTAGCGGTGATTGATGTGATAAGAAGTTTTGAAAGTCTTTTTTGAAAATCTTTTATGAGTATTGGTTGATCTAATCTAAATCATGACTGGTTTGAACATATGGATGCACACACGCACTTAAAGGATCAAAAGTAGATGTGAATATAATGAAAGTTGTTGAAATTTTAGACATGACATTGTTTTGAAATTTTCCACGGGTTATCATTTGTTGTAACCTTTGAAGCCATTGATTGAATTCATATTGATTCATTGTTTGGGTGGATCATTGCTAGAGGATGAATATGTCTAATTTGTGTTTTTGTTTGAGGACAAGCAAATGTTTAAGTTTGAGGGTATTTGATAAGTAGGTTTTATATCTACTTATCTGGTATCTGTTACTTGAATTAGTTGCGTATATTCATGTTTCTTAGTTACTTTTCATACACTTTATGTTATTTTGTAGGCTATAATATGACCTTGGCATAAAGAAGCAAGTGAAAGCAATTTGGACATGTTTTGGACTAAAATACGCAAACAAATGCAAGAAGGGAATATTGAAGGACTTTTAACACCAAGTTAAATGCATGTTCTTGGCGTAGAACTTGGATTTTATTTTAGATCTTTCTCTTAGCTTTTCGGAACATCTTGAATCGCCTCAATTGGAGTTCGGATGCGAAAGTTATGGCCTTTTTATCAACGAAGATCAAAGCTAAGAGTTTTCATGCTTGTCATTTACATAGCATCTACTTCGAGCCCGATTTCCGCCATGATCCAATCTGAATCTGTCCGTTCTCAAAGCATGAAAGTTGTAGATCTCGTCGATATCTTCGATTTGATAGGTGGCAGGATCGGTAACTCCAAGCGGATCAAACGTTATGCGTGTTTTACCAAAGGACATTGCAGCAGAAAACTGAGTAGCGTGGACCACACTAGGGGCGAGCTAGGCGGCGGGGAGACAACTTATTTGGGTTATTTGATGTCCAATTTGAGCTAGAATAGGATTCTTAGTTACCTAACTTTCTTGGGTGTCCATTAGAACTATAAATACATGATGAGAGGCATAAAAGAAAAGGGAGATAGGCTAGTTTTGGAGGATTCCATTAGATTAGATTAGATTAGAGTAGATTAGATCAAAACCCGAGTTCTTATTAGATTTGGGGATTCAAGCAACTTGGAGACCATTGAAGATTTAAAGTAGGAGCAAGGAGGGAGCTTCAAATCTGCAGACAACATATTCTATCTTCTTATCTTCTTCTATCTTTATCTTTTAATGATTATTCAATTGTGGATTCTTAGTTTTAATTCATTAATTATGAACTAATTCTTTGTTTGAGATTACAATGGATCTTATTGTGTAGTTTATTTTAATATGCTTCGCTACCAATTATTATGTTCTATTGTGAGGATTGTCTATTGTGATTTGAACTTAATTGTTTAATTGATTGGCCATCAATTACAATGATAATCTATATGAACTCGAGAGATGAAGTTTAGATTTAGATCTGATCATAATAACATGTGATTGTGTTTTCTGCATGGCGTTGGAATACATAATTTATGTCTAGGATAGAGATATACCTAACATCGCATGTAATCTTATAGAGAACTTGTGCTTTAAATCCTTTTTAATTGTAATTCACATAGAGATATAGTGGATTAGTTAAATAGGGTGTCTTGCTTAATTCTATCATATGTGGATTTAAGTGAGTATGGGTATTATGCATCGAGAGGTGGTTTTATCTGCTTTAGTGTTCTTGATTAACAATTCATGATAGAGAATAATTGATGAGAAGTGTGTTAACTTAAATGAAGCAATAAGTGAAGTTGTGATCTTAATCTCCGTAATCTTAATTTAACTAGTGGAATTTAATAGTAGTTTAATTATATAATTTGAAATTCATTCGTTTAAATAAGATTGAGTTGGTTACGGGTTAGTACTTGGTGATTTTTATTAAACAATTCCTCGTGGGAACGATACTCTACTTTCACTTTATTACTTGTTGACCACGTATACTTGCGTGTTGTGCGTAATTAGATTTTACCCAACAATGAGCACCTTCTCATCATGCTCTAACTCAAAGTCTGATTCTGCAGACTCCTTAGCCCCATAGAGATCACTGATCTCCTCCTTCTGGTTCTGCACCATATTGTGCAGTTGCACATTACGATCAAGCACCGAGAGATACATTGCCCTCATCGTATCTGTAGGTGTTAACTCTAATGCAGGCATCACCGTATTAACCGATGTTACCTCCATATCATCCTCCACATCTATCATCATATTAAGATATGATGCTAATCCCATAGTCTCCTAAGAATAGTCCTCTAAAAAATACTCCTCGGGCTCTGATTCTTCTAGAATCACTAACGGTATCTCCGCTACAGGCATAGGTACTGGCTCTACTCTGTTCACGGACTCCTCGCTCACCACATGTATATCTCTATACATCAAGCTATCGATCGACATCTACAATAATACATAACAAGTTGATTAGTACATAATACACAATAGTATAAACACAAATCACATTTAATTTATTTAGGGTTAATTTTCGTCTTATAAATCTTTCGATAATGAGTTTCCTCAATACCTTATTAACTCATTTGACTTGAGTTAACTTTCTTTGGACTTTTCCTTTCCTAACGAGGTTATTAGCCTAAGGTTCTTCCCCCCTTAAGTTTTATAACCTAATGCTTTGATACCAAACTGTGATGCCCCCAAATCCGGGTATCTTCCAACCCGACAGATGGTGCTACACGATACTATAATTCATACAGTCATTCCATTGATAATAACAAAATGATTGCATTCACTATATTCTTATTACAATATTAATAAATCCTTTCCCAGGTTCAGAAACCGAATACATTCTTCATTACTCATAAGTATATTACATACAAATACACTAGTCTATTACAGGATAATTAACTATCCATCTTAGCTTTATCTTTATCTCTCTTAGAATTCTCAGTTCAATCGGCCTTAGCTGCAATCATATAATTCAAGTAAGAAGTGAGAATAACTAGCTCATCAAGTCTAACAAAGGATAATATAAATACCACATCGAGAATTATATGATTATCTTCCATAACTGAACAAATAGCTATGAAGCACTATGAAACATTGACTAGTACTTCTCATTTCATAATAACGATTCCAACGTATATATAATAGCTTAGGAATTCTGAACCGGTCAAAAGACCATGAACATACTCTTTCCATTTTCATACTTGAAAAGGACATTCGACACTAAGGCCGTACATCCGGCATTACTTACGAGCACTTCTAGGTGATCAGTCTATAGTACTCTATGTTGATCAACACTCTTCCATTAAACATATTTACGTTTAAGTTTTAGCAACCTCGCGTGCCCATCGAATAATCGATGAAAATAATTTTGTTTGTTCTTAGACAAACTTACCTTTACATTCGTACCAAATACTTTGAATAGGATAGCGTTAACAGTTCTATACTAAAAGACTTGTAAACAAATCAATCTAACTCTTAAGATTAGTCTAGCCGAGTTAAAACTGGCATCGACCCTTTTGTAAAACAATTTATGCATTTCTTATCATGAATCACAGAAAACTTGGCTAACACGGAGGTTAGACAAACGTTAAGAAAAACTTACCTTCAAGCGTCTTCGAATATAATATTCAGTAGTTCTCAGTCTTTACAGGATCTACATGATATATTCTCATAGCCCACTGTAATTAGCTACCAAACAAACTTAGTTTATTGCTTTACCAACTTCTTTCTCTTCTATGTCTTACTTGAATTTATTTCATTAATAATGTCAATTCGACTTACTATACTTCATTACGGCTCGTTTAACGTTCTTACGTTATTAACCGACACTTGGTGATCATTGGTAAAGTACCAACGTCGAACACCCTTCACGGTTTACTTGCTTACACTTTTATGTTCTTTGTTTAATTATGGTTAAACCATACTTAAATTTCTACGTTATCACTTTGTAAGTGATTTAGAGTTAGTCCTATCATGTACATTAAGTACATTCATGCCTTACTATTGGTTTACCTTTAATTAGAATTAAAAACCTAATTTGGTCAACTATTTCTCATCTTTGCTACGTGAGGCGCGCAAGAATCCTTTTACTATAGTAGCCTTCATGGCGTCACTCTCCAAAGTTTTGCGGACTCGTAATGGCTGCAGCGAGTCCTTGCACTAACTCTCGTACTGCCATGAAACTCCGTAAAGATTATGGGTTCTCTCGGCCATGTCTTGCAATTCTGGCGTGACAAAATTACAATCGGTTGGCGTTCAGTAAACGCCATACGTGCCTCGCTTAGTTTTGATAGTTGGTTTTTCCAATGAACTTCCCGACTTCATAACTTATTCGTTTTACATCTGAATTGGCTCATTCAAAAGCCCACAACTCACAAATTAAATACTCTAAGTGTTTATGTAAGAATTTTACATTTTTCAAATCCGTTAACTCGGAATTCAACTTTTAGTTCATTTTGAGCGTTCGTTTATCATTTTTCGAGCGTTCAATACTCGTTTTCTTCGTTATAAGTCAGAATTCGACGATTTTTGCGTCCATAACTCTTGAATACCCTATCTCATGCGTTGACATTGGAAACCGAAGTTTTCAAGTCACACGACAACTTTTGACTCTTAATCCGAAATTTCTACATTTTTGACGTTTAACGTCTATTTTCGTAAAATTCACCATAACTTCGTTACTCGTGTTCTATAAGCCAAATCAAATGGAACACTCCATTGATTCATCATCTATACCTTAACCAAGCATTATTCACATACTCTAGCTATGATGGCTTTCGATTCGTCCATCCACAACCAAGTTAACTTTCAAAGATTTTTACGATTTAACTTACGTAAACTCTTATAATTGTTACTCAAACATGACTTATCAATGTTTTGATCATTAATAGACATCCTTATTCCTCTTCAATAGTTATGCTTCACCAATCTACGATTCTCTACTAGAAAGAAATCGAAAAGGATGAAGACTAATGTTTACAAAATATTACCTTTTTTGTTCTTCGCGTTCTTCGTAAACTTCTTATGTTTTGCTTCAAAGTAGATCGATTACTTTTTTCTAGCTCTTTCTCTCTCTCAATATATGTTGGACAAAGTTTACAAAACACAAAATAACCAACATAAGTTTTCCTTTTATAGGCAACCATATAGAGGGCAAAATTGTTCGAAGGGCCACCTCCTTACTATTCCCCACCTCCTCAACAACTTAGCCCCCAAGTAATCACTTTACATGGTGGCCAAGTGGCCGGCCCACACTTCCATGGGTCTTCCCATGGGCTGCCCCATGGGTTTTACCCATCTCGTGACCCGCTGGTTCGATCCACAGTTCGTTTTCTTGGATTGGGCTTGTCTTAACTTAACCTTGGGCCTTAACTTGGGCTTGATTTCATAATTCATTGGGCTTGCTATAACTCCAAGTCCACTTGGATTGTACAAAGTCCTTAACTCAAAATCCTATAAGAACTAATTGTATTTTATGCGTATTACTCACGTATTCTTCTCGTTTAGTATTCATACGAAATTCGTATTATACGTTGTACCGCTATTCATACCATATTCGTGTATCATACGTTTAATAACCAAAATAATTATACGCATTTCATTTCCCTTTGGAAATCTCTTTCACTAACCCTTAGGTTTTAAGCCCGCAGGCGAAAACTTCCTTTGCCATAAATTAAATATTATTGGATATTCCATTACATCTTCCTATTCTATCATTACGCGTTTCTTGAAATTTCAAACCTAAGCTCCGAGTGAAATCGAATGAATAGTATTTTACTAAAAAATTCTTAGAAAATATTTATTTTCGTCTTGATAATTCAAAACAATTAATCATAGCACATAGCCAGGATACTAACCACATCCACACATTCTAGGTCATAGAACGACCTTCAAATATCTTACTCACATAATTAATCAGTTAAATTCATTTAATCCACATAATCAAATAAAATATTTAATTCATTAAAGATTCGATTTCTCAGGCGTTACCTTAGATCTTTGGGTTTATATCCTAGATTCTAAGTCCCTTTCAATGGATCTCATTTGTGATGCCCTCGAATTCGAGTAATTTTTAACTACGGATATGGTGTTTCACAGTGCTAAACATAATCATATATCTATCCAAGCATTCATACCAACATGAAAGTAATAACTACCTATTACGGTCCTATTATTACTTACCCATGTTTTAAAAGTTTTAAATTTTCTTGACAAGATAATTAAAGCACTAATTATTTACAATAAGCCTATCTATTATTGATAAGACACACATCCTCTTATTCATTCATCTTGCTTTACCCTTGTCCTTTCCAAAACCTTCTACATACTCAGTTTTCGCAGAAAATATTTAATCTAAAGAAAAAAATGAACATTTACATGCCTTACAAGTATAGTAATTGTATATAAAACAACAAAATCAAGAATCATGCTTTTATACTTCTAAACCTTCATCAACTGAACAAAAATTGAGAAGAGATCTCAAATGATAGAAAATTACTTCCTTTGTTTTCAAACTGTATTTTTGAAATGACATACTATTTTTAGATGAGCGTTCATAAGACGTCGAACTTTCATTTTCATTCCAAAAGGTGTTGAACAACTATTTCGCTGTAAATCGTCATGGCTTATGGGCATGTTGAGTGATCAACCATTTGTATCTTGTATTGATCAATACTACATGACTAACAATTTATTTTGCGTTCTTCCATCACTCAACATTGTATGCCGACAATATTAAAACATTTCCCCAATATTAGGGTTGTTCATTCTCAGAATGAATCCGCACAAAGTAGAAATTTATTTGAAAGCTTTACTTATACTCAATAACAATTCATGCGTTATACCAAAACTTAAACAATTTATGCATTATAACATAGCTGAACACTTGTACAACCAATAAAGAGTTTGTAAAAGTCTGGACTTTACACAATCGTTAAACATTGTGTAAATCGAAGCATACATAAGGATTATTCAAAATAATATACATCCACATACTTTAAACTAGCATTCAAATGAAGATTGAATGGAGTTAAAATACTTGCCTTAGCGATCTTTAATAATTTAGCGTTAATCGCCCTTTGTAAGTTTTACACATTTAGTGCATATAAACATACCAATTAGCCACGTATAAACGCCACTCATGGTTTATATTAACTCCATTCCATATTTTATAAGTCCGTTTCATAAGAATCCACACACTATTTAAGTTCATTAACATTCGACTAGGCATTTCGACTATCGTACGTCGTTAGTTTGATTTGACTAACCCGAATGCTTAACTGACACGCCATTGTGCACGATTAACACATCCAATTCAACTACCATTCCTTGTTTTACATTTCTCTAGATTATATTTCCAAAGTCCAATATTTAAAACTTAGAAATACTCGCCAAAAATGGCGTGGCACCAAGGCGTTCTGAAGAAACCATCACGGTTTGCCTTCGATTACACAATAGTCCTAAAAAGGCTCATTTTAGACCTTGATCCCAACCTTATCTCTCAATTCTTAAAGAATGAAAGTTGTAGGTCTACTTTTTAGTGAATCACCTCAATCAGAGTTCATACGAAAGAGTTATGATCAATTTAGTAAAGCATGTCTGAGCTGATTTTGGCCTAACACTTGACCAATGCCTAGGCGCTCAAAATTTTCCTTGGGGTAAAGCCTAGGCGCTCGGGGACAAGGTTTGAGTGCTGAGCCAATGCCTAGGCGCTTGGCCCTTGGAACTTAACTTAGTTTTTGTAATTTTTACATCCTTTGACACACTTACTTCACTGCTCTATAACTTCATCATCCGATATCGAAATGAGTCCATTCTTGAGCAATTTTCTTCCTTGTAACATCCTCTACACAGCCCCCGGATGAAATAAGTTTTAGGGTTCATTAATTGGTCATGAAATTGGTACGAAAGTCCCTTGGAAGCCATTTTTCACCGAAAGATGTTTTTAACATCTAATTTTCTATACTTCACAACTTGTTAATCCAAAGTCAGATTTAGCTCGTTATTGAGCTTACGACTCACGTTCCTACCCAACTACAAACCCTAGAAAGAAATAATTTTCTAGAAGCGTTAACTACCCATAACTTGGCCTGATAAGGGTACCAAGCTAAGGTTTTTCACACTTGACACATTTAACGAAATTTTTATTCCAAAACTTCATTATGGCGTATTTTTCATATGTTCCACTTGGAAAAACTTGACAACCTACATATATAGGATTCTATTTTTTGGAATCCAACAACAACACACATACAAATGATTATACTATTCCATTTATAGTCCACTATTAACTTAATTTCCATCCTCATTTTTGGGCTTACTACTTTTTACTTATTTGGTTTACTTGACATACATAATTTAAGGTGTTTAACATAGTGTTCTCCTACATATACAAATTATAATTTTATGGTCCATTATGACCTTCACTTAACCAACCACCAACAACTAATCAAACAAGAAGAAAATAAAAAAGATGAAGACTTGAATGGTTTGAAATCTTACCCTTCTTTGTTCTTCTTCTTGCTTAGCCTTGATCAAGCTTTGATCTTTGCTAATCCTTCTCCTCTAGGTCCGTCCCTCTACTCTCTCTTTTCTCTCTAGCTCTCAAGCTTTCTCTTGTTCTCTCTAGCTTTCTCTTACACTTAGAATAATTTTTGCAAAGTGAAGAGATGATACTTTCTTATATAAAAGCTAGTTTCTACTATTTAAAAGTTGGTCCCCTAACTTAAGTCACACAAGGTCTTCCCCCTCATGTTTAAAAATGTACTAATCACCTTATTAAGTTAGCCTAATCAAACCACAATTAAACTAACTCAAGACTTTTAATAGCCACTTCATGGCTAGGACCACTTATTAGGGGGGAGGGGGACCAAAAACATAATACTTGGTTGGGATAAAGTGAGTCATGCTATATGACTCACCATTTTTCCCCTAAACCCTTAAAAATCCGGCCACTATAGGACCAAAAGGCCCCTTATCTTACTTTGGATAAGGTGAGTCACCACCTTGTTTATCCCACATGGGATAAAGATTACCCTACTTTACTTTGGCTATAAGTGTTAGGGTTTAACCCTAAGTCTTGAGTCATGGCTCAACCCTAAGCAAAGTCACCTTAAACCCTTAGCTTTACTCTTGACTAAACCCTAGCTAAGTTGTAACGACCCCAAAATTCATACAATTCAACTATCGACTTCGGTCGTTAACAATACATTCAACCTCTAATTTTACATCATTAAACGATAATACAACCACTGAAATTTGTGGAATAATTAAAATTTTCTATTACATACTATTCTCGTTCCCAAAACTTTCAACCTTTACATCTAACTGTCTCAGAATCATTTTAATACTACAAGAGTTTACATCGCAAAACGATATTACAATTCAATATTAATACATTATTCGGAACCTTAAACATGGTTCAAATATTAATAACTCAGCCAAAGTATATAAATCTTCAAGTATCACATCTGATTCATATCTTTCAAGTAGCACATAACTTTACCTTAAATCTTTAACCTGGAAAAGTGGTTATTTGAAAGGTTGAGCTCAACAGCCCATCAAAATCTAACAGTTTTCATGCATCACATAGCACATAATAACATGCTCGATATACATCTCATAAACATTGGACTAACATAACATACATGTTGTAGTTCATATAACAAGTATAAAGATTGAGTTCCTTACTCAATAAACATTCATTATTCAATCAACGTAGTCATAAATTGACTTTAACATTTCATACTTTCAACATTAATATAACACACCATGCTATTTGCAATAAAGATTTCAAACAGTTCATTATCAAATTCACATAGCAAATAGGAACTGAAACACTTGCCTTGATCGTTGTTTACCAATAACAGTTTAACATCTTACAGTTATCTGCACTTCACGTGCCCTACACAATTATATAATCATACACATCAACTATTAGTCACATAAAGAACACATAGTAGTCAGAATGTAAACTTTACTCTATAAATCATAAGTCCGATGACATCCAACTTTGGATATCTTTGTAAACATCATATTAACCTATTTTTAAAAGTTATTGGACACCTATTTCGAGATAAGATAGACAGCTCAAAATAGTTGTTCAAAAAGGGCGTTCAAAACTGCTTTTTCATTCTTTCCCAGCTTTACCCTCTCTCTCTAAAACACTCATAACTTTTCCGTTTCAAAACATTTTTGAGAGATTCTTGAGCCCACGCGAAGCTAACTTCCGGGACTACAGGTTTTATTCTTTGACCTTTTCCAAATTCTAAACACAGAATTCCAAAAAATTAGTTCAATGTGACTGCCCCGAGTTGGTTAGACAGTTTTGACGCGACTACTTTGAATGATCATACCTCTTTGCTCCGAAGTCAGAATTAGTCCGTTCTGAATTCTAAGGAAAGCTTATTCAGTGTACTATAACATACCAAAAGCCCAGAATTTTCTAAATAATCCAGCCAACCCCAAATTGTCGTTTGTGGATTAGCAGTCCACTAGTTTTTTGGACTTCTCGTTTTGACATCAAAACTCGCCTCTACTCGTTCCAACCCAACTTTCTTTACAAATAAGTCTTATTTAACATAATCAAACTTGTCTAAGGTCTCAGCTCCATATCTCTAATTACAATCATTAGAACTCATTTACATAATCAATTTCAAGCCAAAATAAACTTAGTAAACTAACTAGTTTACTAACAAAACTAACTAAACTTCCAAAATTTAAACTTTAACTAACAAATTAAATACAGTATTTAAAATAATAACATTACCAAAAATTAAATAAAAACATACTCGAAAATATGAGTTCCACAAACTGACTATGCACTTCCACGCCAAAATTTAACTAAGGAGGTCTTTATAAATAGTCCTCCCACAACAAAGCCTTTCTCAAAATTTGAGGCCTTATTGTTGGTGAATGAAACAAAGGGTCAAGCCCTTCTATTTATAGGTTTAGCAAAGGGGTAAAGTTCTCAATTTAGTTGATGTGGGACTTGGTTTATACTAATTCTAATTTGTTTATACTAATTTTTTATATTTTCAACATGTTAAGAAAAATCATTCACCACGAATTCGTTTCTTAACCAATTCAATCCGTTCAAGTTGCGTTGTTTTCATTTTATAGAGGAGAACAACAATCATCCATCAATTTAAAGTTTTCATCACGAATTCAGCATCAACTTTAGTCCCAAAGTACACCAAAACACACATTACAATCAAAACTCAAATTCCTCTTCTTTAGTATAAATACATGAATTTGATTTCTGAAAAATCGTTTTTAGATGACCATTATGAAATTATGAAAATCTAATAACATATATAACATCACAACCCACAAATTCATTAACCGAAACCCCAATTTTAAAAGAAACTCAAGAACACATAACCTAGAAATATAAACTAGATTATGTACCTTTAATTTCTTAAGAAATAAAATCAGCCTTATCAGTAAAATTATAATTTCTATTCAACCATTATAATCATAATATTATTTAAAAAATTCTCACTTCTCTAATTTAATTATTTAATTAAATTAGAATATCACCATTATACTTGCGTAATAAAATACTTATAAATCCCATCTATTTTATCACACTTTTAAATAAACTATCCCATAACAATTTTCATCAAATATTTATTTAATACCATAAATATTCATTTTATTCCATAAAGTTTCCAACTAAAATATTTAATGTACTTAATAAATATTTTACTTGCATTATACTATCATTTACATTTTTATGCAATATATTACCTTCTCACTTTATTAAATCAATTATACTTGTATTAATTCACTATTTTAATTAAGTGAATTATTCACACTATATATGAAACTTAACTCATAATAATTTCCATTGCCCACAAGGCATAACAATTAAAATTATATTATCTCATAACATGATTTCAACTTAATGAAATTAACTAATATTATTTAATTTCTTTAATAGTTTAATTAACTATTAAATCTCATATTTTCCAACATATGAATATATAATTCTCTTCACACCAAATCACATAATTCAAAGTATATACACCTCATAATAAAAATTTTAATTATTAAATTCTTATTTTAATAACTTATAAAAATTCGGGTCACATAAGTCCCCCAAACCCTAGGCTTAACCCTAGGCTTAAATCTTGGCCCAACCCTAGCCAATTTTCAATTTTTAGGAACCTTAGAATTCTTAGGCTTAGTTAGTCCAACTAATTCTAGATAAACATTTTCTCATTCAGTTAGGTTTTCTAACTTTCTCGGTTACGTTTTCGTAATCCGCTCGGTTAGCCAAAAAACCAACTTTCGATTAAACCCAAATTTCTAAGGACTTAGGAGGGAGGGTCAGTCTATAAATAAGAGGAGTCTTATTATAGATGAGTAGTCTATATTTTAATATACATATCATCAATATTCTTACAAACTAAAATAGTTAGAGGAGAGAAAATTAGGGCTAGCCACCCATGATATTGTAGAATCTAAAATTCACTTCAATCAATATACTCATAGTGGATCAAATTTTGGGCGTTACACAAGTACGAATGGGAAAAGTATTGGAACTTGAAGATTAGATCAAAGGATTGCATCATCTTTGAGGTATATCTTTTATCCTTTCTCGATTAATAATATTGCATAAGGTGATTCCTAGGACTACAGAAAAATTTTAAATACGATTTATGCCATGTTTTCGCTGCTATTACAATGTTGGTTGTATATATGTCTTGTTTCTATAGGAGTTATCCTTGACACTCCTAAATTAATACATTACTTCTACTCTATGAACACAAGAAGTAGTATAGTAGCAAGCAAAGGTCAATCCCACAGAGAGTATTATTTTGTATTTATCCAATTGTTTCCAAGAAAAGGGGTGGGGGTGTTTTGAGTTTGATTAACTAAATTTAAGAGAATAAAGAAAAATGAGTAATGTGATTATTCAATGAGTAAAAGACTTCAGTTCTACAGTTCAGTATCACCTTTTCATAAATATGGAGTAATCAAGTTATACAGTATTTACCCTTCAATGAGATTAACAACGCTAGATAACTTGTGATGCCCCCCAAATCCAAGTATCTTCAAACCCGAATCCAGTGCTACATGGTACTACAACATCCACATAAATCTAACTATAAAAGCTTAATGACACGAATGTAATCTCTATATCATTCATCATATCTGCTCAATCCCAGTTTCTGTAACCATTAGATATTCTTACATCATAATAATTCACATTACATAAAAATATTAATCTATTACAAGATCTTCTATCCATCTTCATCTTCCCTCTTCTATCCTTAAAGAACTCTTCAATACATTTGTCCTTAACTGAAATTATATAGTTTAAGCAAGGATGAACATTAAATTGCCCAATAAGTACAACATTTCAACAACAAAATCAAGAAACATATGATTTCATCCGATAACTGAATAAGAGTTGTGAACTACTTCAAATAAGCTGGAGTAACCCATAAAATAAACCAGATTAAAACTTTTATTACTCTAAAACATTTTTGAAACGACATAGTGGTCATTTGAATAAGATGGTCGTCGGAGCAAAAACTCTGTTTCTTTTCCTTTATTTCATTAAAAAGGATAACATAGTCATTAAGACCATAAATCTAATATCACTTACGAGTACGTCCAGGGGATCAACCTGTAGTATCCTATGTTGTACAACACTTCTCTGTTAAACATATTTACAATTAAACTTACCTTTGAATCAATACCAAAGCAATTGGCGTTACATATCTTAGCTTTTTATAATTAAAAATTGTTAGTTTAAGTTCAAACCTACATTTGAATCAATACCAAATCAATTGACGTTAGACAGCTTAACTTTTCACAAATAACATTTTAAAAGATTTAGTAACAAATCCTTTTAAACTTTTAGCATTTAACTAGCCGAACAATAGCACTGACATTTTCTTAAACATTTTATATCATACATCGTGTGACGCCACCAAATTCGGGTATCTTCCAACCTGACAGATGGTGCTACACGGTGCTACAGTTCACACAAACATTCAATTGAAATGCCTCAAAAGAACGAATATGTCTTATATATATTCAAAATAATATTAACATTCCCCTAGGTTCTTTATAACCGTTACAATTGTTCTTGTCATAATATCAAATATTATCATTACAAACCTATACTATTACATAGGTAATCTATGGGTTCGTCTTAGCCTTCCCTTTATCCTTGTCGGATCCGTCGGTCCGTCGATCTTAGCTGCATTTATATGGTTCAAGCAAGAGTGAGCCTAACTAGCTCAGTAAGTCAACAATTCTAATAACACCGCATGCTTGAAACATAGGAATCGTATATCTTCAATAACTGAACAATATTTATGAAGTACTATCTATAATTCAAAATAGCACTTCTTTTCATTCAAAATGTTTTACAATGACAATATTTAGTAAAACATCAATTTCGGTCTAAGACCATGAGCATTTCATAAGTTCTTTGAAAAGGACATCCCGACTGTAGACACTCGAAATTTTTTGTACTACTGTCACTAACATTGCAGGAGGACATATTCGTCTTTTAAGAGAGAACCCTGAAAGACAATCCAAATCCATACCGAGATCACTCTAAGTTCAAAGATCAACCCCTTGATCACATTCTAGGAGTAACAATTCCAACCTCAGAGATAACCCCGAGGCGTGAAGATCCAATATCAGAACACACACCAGAGAAGACCGATTAATCTCGGAGATAACCCCGAGGTATCAAGTCTCAGTCCCAACCATTGGAATAGCCACCAACCTTGGTGATAACCCCAAGGAATGCAGTTTCGGTGATAACCCTAGAAATGATTGTTTCAAATGCAACCAGCTTCAATCTCGGCGCTCGCAACGAGATACACTACACCAACCCGGTGATAACATCGGGAAGATAGGCGCACCTCATAGATGACAAGAACCTTAAACAATTGCAGCAGTCCAATCACGGTAAGTCTCGAGTAACGTCGCATGATCATTAATCCGTGATAACACCGGTGAGGGGTAACATCGTCATCTAGCCAACGCGATGCCACACCACGTCGTCTCAACATCTCTACGCAACGATGTCCCACAAGACTAACCAATCCCGAGTGACTATTGTGCGGGGTAACGGATGAAAGTTCAAGCTTGAAGACCGGAGGGCATCGTCCTATCTTCAATGACTTCGTACAAACTCTAATCCCATGCCATCGTACAAATCTCGACAACAGCGGTCCGAAATAAGTCCTATATACCTCAAACGGATGCCCGGATTGCACTTCTGAAAGTTCGAGTGGACATTACAATGCCCGAGTGCATGTATTTCAAGACGATCCGACCTGAAAAACCTAGGCCCGCCCGGGTTGCCTCTGGTACACCTACGGCTAAATTGCCTATAAATAGAGGGCTTGGGCTGCCCATTTTACAGGAGAAAACGGCGAGGAAGCCCTGCCCAATTTGCTCTGCAATCACTCCATACAAATGTACTTTCTCATTTTAAACACACATGTGAGCTCATATATAGCCCTTTTGTACCTACAAAAGCGGTGTTTACCCACTCTAAAGATATAGAAGTCTTCTTTGCGCTTAATCTGTAAGCCTTCTCACACACTTTTAAGAGTCTTTCTCTTCATCTCTCGCACACACTTTCTACACGCTGAGAGTCGTGTTACTTGCTTTTTGCCCTTACTTCTATTCCATGGTTTCATTTCTCAGGTCTGTATATATATATATATATATATATATATATATATATATATATATATATATATATATATATATATATATATATATATATATATATTGACTAACATTATCGAGTTATGCCTCGATTGAGTCTGAACTTGATGCCGAGTGTTTATTTGCTTTAATATATATATATATATATATACATTTATATATATTAATCGTGTGTCTAACTTTGTTCGATGAGCCTGTAGACTTGATGCGAGCGCTTTATTTGCTTATATATATATATATATATATATATATATATATATATATATATATATATATATATTCTTAATCGTGTGTCAAACTTTGTTCGATGAACCTGGACTTTGATGCTGAGCGCTTATTTGTTTTACTATTTATATATATACATTTATATATATTAATCGTATGTCTAACTTTGTTCGATGAGCCTAGACTTCTATGCCCGAGCGTTTATTTTCTTTAATATATATATATATATATATATATATATATATATATACATTTATATATATTAATCGTGTGTGAACTTTGTTCGATGAGCCTGAGACTTTGGCCCGAGCGTTTATTCGCTTTTATATATATATATATATATATATATATATATATATATATATATATAACTGTGGTTTGATTGGGACTCATCGATTTAACCCGGATTTTACATCCTATGCTTTACTTCTGCTTTTGTATATATATATATATATATATAACTATTGTCGAACTCTATTCGATGAGCCTGGATTTTACATCCTATATGCTTATTTCTTTTGTATATATATATATATATATATATATATATATATATATATATATATTTTTCAAATCCGCCTGGAGTTTCCTTCGTGGAAGTTGATCGCTTTTACTGACTTTATTTACATTTCGTCCCGCGTGGAGGAGTTTCCTTCGTGGCGGTTGAATCGTATTTGACTTCATTTATGTTTCATCCGCCTGGAGTTTCCTCCGTGATTTTGATAGCTTTTTACGCCTTCATTTACTTTTCCGATCCCCTATGGAGGTGCTTCGTGGTTGGTGATCCTGCCTATATATATATATATATATATATATATATATATATATATATATATATATATATATATATATATTTTTTTTATATATATACCGCTTACTTCTTTCATACAAATTATGATATCTTGTGCGCTTAGGAATTATGTGATCACAGATTCAAATTTATTGAATCTAGATTCGGTTCCTCGTGATGGACATTTTCAATGTATTGCGACTTTTGTAAATTATTATGCTATGGTGTCCAATTTCCTCAGATGGTTTCCATACCCACGAGGAAGTCGGCATTATTTTTGTACATTATTTTAGTACGGATGCCTCGCATTCGTAAAATAAAATCAATCAAGCCAAACACTTAATAAAATGGGAGTGTAAAAGGTCTCAATTACTATTGAGCATCAGGGTTTGAAAAACCTTTTTTATAAAACATCGTTGCTATATCTTGCTAAAAAAATTTAATTTTTACATAAATTCAAACCCTGTGTATATAGGTTCGAACGAGGCCTCACACTACTTCCAAATAACAAAGACATTGACCCCATACACACACATTCAGATAATAGTTTCTTGAAAAGAGGCTACCACCCGGTAATACACGGATGTCTGGGTGCCTAACACCTTCCCTCCGCATAACCAAGTCCCCTGACCCTAATGAATCTCTTGCCACCAATTCAATTCAGTTTAGCGTTGTCACATCACCGGGTCAATGTGCAAACCTTTTCTCGGTTGTGTTGGTACAACCATTTAAAAACCAATCATGGACTCTTAATAGTCCATCGTCGACATTATACATGTCTGACCTTTTTCACTTATTTTTCAAACAAATCTCACCTAAAATGAGAACACCAAAGAACAAGTAAATTGGAAGGACATCTAAAAATCCCGACGTTGATGTGGCGACTCATCTACTGGGACTCCAAGAAGAGGACTTAAGCCGCTATTACAATCTTTTCAAAAACTGTTATCTGCTTGTGCGTGGATGTTGTATTTACATTTAATGAATGTGTACGAATGCATTTCCTTATTGCACTTAGTGTTTCGCACCATAACTGCTTGTGATATTAGTGCTTCGCATCGTAACTGCTTGTGATATTAGTGCTTCGCACATGTCATCATTTTTATATAGTGAGACGCGATGTATGTGAATGTATGTTGTGTGGTCCCTCCACCAGGAGGCTATCGCGTCGGTGTTTGATTACTGGACTCGTGAGAAGACTAATTCTCCGAGGCTCGTGAAAGGCACCACCCAAATTCGCCTCCAGCTTGAAAGACCCATTAACTTCCCGAAGTAAGTAAATTACGATGATTTGAGAACCTTCATGCCAAAAAGGCGCGAGAGTAACCTAAGATAGGTTAGCCTCTGATAAACCCAAAATGGAGGAAAGTCTCTTCATGCTCTCATTTCAAATTTCTTATAAACACAATTACTTGTAATTACATTCCATATCTATCTCCATGTAATAAGAAATATGAAGAAATGTGTACACATATATATTTTAAACATGCTACAAACAACTGACATCCATTTTACAGGATAAAATTCCTAAAATGGACACATCACATAACATGTTATTATACACATTCCCTAAAGACTAAACTATGCAAGTCTTTCGTAGGGAATCAATCAGACCTACTACCCGGTCAAAGTCCAAAAAGGTAACAGGCCTACAGTCAATCATGTCGTCACCCGATCAGACTGAACTTAATCCAGTTTCTCACAAAGAATTCGACGGATTAAGCAAACAAATTACAGATTTGGTCATTTCTACTCAAAGAATTACACCACCACACAGGTCGAAAAAATACCGTAGATACGTCAATCCTCCACACAAGTAGGAACCCAGTCATTACAATACCAACTGCAGCTTGGATACGACCAACAAAACTCATGATGTCGCTTTCATCCCACTCGAGATCCGCACATTGGTGACATCAAAAGAAAGCCCTCCAAATGGAAGAGACCATTCGCGCTTATCAAAGGAATTGGAACACACGGAGTGTTTCATATGTTGATCCGTGTATTTTCCCGTGTTCATTATCCGTAAAAAATTTAAAACTCCTAACTTTGAAAAATATGACGGTTAGAGATCCTTACACACATTTAAAGGTGTTTATTGGAGAAATTGGATCTTATGCAGAGGACGAAAAGCTTAGAATTCAATTATTCCAGAAAAGTCTAACTGGAGAAGCCCGGTCGTGGTACCCAAGATTAGACAATTCAAAGATCCATAGCTGGGAAAAGCTAGCACATGCATTCCTCACTCAATACAAATTTTCGGTCTCAGATGGCTCCCCGATCAAGATCAAATTACCAAGATCAAGAAATGTGATTTAATGAGTCTTTCAGAGAGTATGCTCAAAGGTGGAGACGCCTGGCTACCCAAGTTAGTCCTTCTATGACAGAATCAGAAATGGTCATGACTTTCATAGACATATGAAAGAGTTTTAGCCGGCATCGGCAAAGCATTTTCTGAAATGGTCAAACATGGGGAGATGGCTGAGATGGGATTGAAGTCCGGAAAAATTCAAGACCTAGCTGCAATCAAAGCTGTTGCTGATCACATCCAATCTGGAAATTATGGGAACAACCCCCGGAGGGTCCATAAAAAGAAAGAGGAATATGTTTCCCTGATACTACAGGGGCAAAAAGGCAATCAAAACATGCATATTCAAAGGAGAAACTACACTCCCTTTCAAGCACAGCCTACGAACCCTCCAATGCCAAAAGGTGGAGATGTCAAACGCCTTCGAGTGTTTACACCCTTAGGGGACACCCTCGAGAATATTCTCAATCTTCTAACGACACAGAAGAAAATTACATCTTTCTTCCACCACCAAATTTAATGGATGGGGTTTCAATGTCGCTTTAAATGTGCTTATCATGTCGGGGCACCTGGATATGATACTTAGGATTGTTGGGCCTTGAAACACAAGATCCACGACTTGATAGACAATGGAGAGATTGTGGTCACTAAACCAGATCAGTCTCACGTTCAAGACAACCCTCTTCCTCAACACAAAGAAGAAGAGATTAACATGATAAATTGGAGTAATGGACAAAATTCTAATTTCAACTGTGAATCCTCCCAAACCCTCAAAGACGGTGATGACAAATGGGATTATGCCAAGTTCCAGTTCACAATGGAATGAAAGATGAAAGTTCTATGCAAACAAATTGAGCAATCATGAATCGGTGACTTATCAAAGATTAAGTGACTTGTTAGTTAATCGACCAGAGCATGCCGCCTCCTACCTATTGTCATGAATATTCCTCGCTCACTTTCGTAAAATGAAATACCGAAGACAAAGTGACAAAGAGAGCAAATGCCAAAGCCTGGCGGATTTTGCCAACAAAAAAGGAATTCACCTATCCGGCCAACCTATGGAGGAAATTCTTCATATGTTAATCAATGAAGGAAGGATCAATTTCCTTTTACCTCCAATCAATCCCCGTTCAGGGCGATACAACTCTGATGGAGTATGTCAATATCACTCCCAGTCTCGCGGTCACAACACAGAAGAATGCTGGGCACTCCGCCACCTTATCTAGAATCTAATTGATGTTGGTGTCCCGCACTTAGCGTATCGATTTATATCAGACACGTGCAAAGTGAGAATGCAGACCCTACTAAGTGGAAAAGTGTGGTAGCCGTCATATCCACTGAAACCGATGAGATTAACACATTACTCATAACGCCAATAATTCAACTCAAGGGGAGCAACAATCCTTTGAAAGTGGCCGCTCCCTAGCCAATCAACTTACCGTACTGAGCACAATATCCTATTGTTAGCTTACGCACAGTTCCGTGGAATTATGGAGAAGGTGAAGGATCCATCTCACATACAATCGCTATAAAGGTCGAAGGAAAATCCAATCAGATCGTCCCCAACGGGTGATGAAGTCTACCATCAAATCAAAGGGGAAAATACCCATGGAGAAGATTGAAAAATTCCTCCGCACTATGGGTCATAACGGAGCCACGGTGGTTTTAAGCTTGAAAGAAGCTCTATAACAAATATCAATTTTGGACTTGGTCCTAACTTCCGAGAATCACCTGAAGGTCTTGTTGAAGGTTTTAGAAGAAGCCTATCTACCGACATCAGTTGATACGAAAAAAGTTCAACATCTGGTTGATCACATTTTCAACAACAATGTGATATGCTTCACTGATGATGACATACCGCCCGAAGGGACCGATCATTGCAAGCCGTTGCACATTGCGGTCTTGTCCCTTAGATATATGGTAGCTGGAGTCTTAATAAGATGGAGGTTCCTCTCTGAATATCTGTCCATACGCTACCTTGGTGAAGATGAATTTCAATCTCAACAGAATTCAGAGTAGCCATACTATCATCAAAGCTTTTGATGGAGCCCGCCGGAATTCGGTCGGAGTAATTGAGCTGCCAATAGAAATTGGTCCTCATACATTATGCGTATCCTTCCATGTGCTCAAGATAGATTCAGGATACAACCTGCTCTTGGGACGACCATGGATTCATATGGCTAGGGCAGTCCCCTCCACTCTTCACCAATAGTTGAAATACATTATCAACAATAGCATGGTCATAGTCAACACTGAATCAGAGATTCCTCAGCACGGAGACATTCCATTCATCAATGCCAATGCAGATGTGGAACCGGTCAGTTTTCATGCTTTGGAAATAAGCAATACCCAATACTATGCTATTGGAACGCCATTGACCGAACACAAGATTTTTGCTGAGGTAATGTCGGCTACTCAAGAAATGATGTCATTAGGTCACAAGCCGAGACAAGGGTTGGGTAAAGATTTCCAGGGTATCAACAACCCAATTCGCTTAACTAGGCAAACTGGAACCGCTGGGCTAGGCTATTCTGCCAGTTCTAGTCATAGGAATCCTCATAAGCATCAGCAGATTCCTTCAACTATGCGGCGTTCATCTTCGCCTTCAAACTCTGAGTTCGCACAACCTCCTGTAAAGGTGCCAGCCAATGTAATGGCTATGTAATTTCCCAAGCCGGTACCGGTAAAGGAGAAAGAAGTCTCTGTTCCAGATCCCGAAGTGGAAGAAGAGGAATGAAGAATCAAGTAAGACGTCATCCGAATGATGTCGGGCATACGCATCATTGTTCATGATGAACATACCAACAGATACACCCCAGACGATGATTGCCCAGACATAATGGCCATCATTCGTGATAGGGAGGACGATGACAATCCCTCCATCATCATGGCGGTCCACGGACTTTACCTTGCCAATTGGAACAACATTCCTTGCATTGGTCGTCAAGGGTAAAGGGCATAAAATCTTTCTCGCCTCAGAGAATATTAGCGATTTATTTTGCCAAGATATGCTAACACCGTATGATCAACACATTTTATATATACTAAGTGAAAGCATATTTTGTTTCGTGACTCAATTTAGATGTGCTCAGATTTTGCCGACATGATGCCTCTCTCCCACAAGGATTGTACCTTTGATGTAGAGATGAATTCACCTTGATGGATATACCCTGATGACATTGAGGTGCCTCCGTAAATTCAAGAATGGGTCAAAGACAAACCTAAACCCAACCTTGATCAAACCACTTCTTTTAATCTTGGAACCTTAGAAAGCCCTAAGTTAATCCAGATTGGTTCAGACCTTACCCCAAACCAACGGAATGACATGGTTACACTACTAACCTAGTTTCAGGATGTGTTTGCATGGTCTCATGAAGACATGGTGGGTTTTTCCACTGACATTATCCTTCATTGCCTTCCCATTAAAGAGGGATTTAAGCCAGTCAAACAAAATCTCAGGCGATTGAAACCTGAATGGAGTTTAAAGGTGAAAGAAGAAATTGTGAAACAATTTCAAGTTGGCATCATCATGGTGTCTACATATCCTGAGTGGATATCCAACATTGTGCCCATGCCTAAACCTGGAGGGAAGGTGCGAGTTTTTGCGTGATTATCGGGATTTGAACAAAGCTTGCTTAAAAGATAGCTTTCCGCGCCATTTATCCACATTCTCATTGACAATATCATGTAATACGACATATGTACTTTCTTTGATTGCTTTGCAGGGTATCATCAGATCATGGTTGCTGAGGAAGACTGTGAGAAGACTGCTTTCATCACGCCTTGGGGAACCTTTTCCTATAGGTGGTTGTCATTCGGCCTCATCAATGTCGGAGCCACCTATCAACGAGCTATGATGGATCTTTTCCATAACTTAATGCACAAAGAGATCGAGATCTACGTTGATGACATCATTGTCAAGTCCCGGAAGGAGGATGACCATCTGACCATCTCAGAAAATTGTTCAACAGGTTGCGTAAGTACAACTTGAAGTTGAATCCATTAAATGCGCCTTTGGCGTTAAATCGCAAGTTGCTAGGATTTCTAGTCACCACAGGGGATTGAGTCGATCCCGCCAAGATCCAAGCCATCACGAAATGCCCATTCCTCGGGACGGAGAGAATGAAATACGGGATTTTTGGGAAGAATCAACTTCATTAACGTGTTTATCTCCCAACTCACAAAGAACTCCGTGAGCCAATCTTCAAGCTATTAAGGAAGAACTCCTCCATGAAATGGAATGAGGAGTATTAAAAGGCCTTCCTTACAATCAAGAAACAGCTAGTCAAAGCTCTTGTGTTGGTACCACCCAGGGATGATGTTCCCCTGTTCATGTACCTGTCCATAAGTGATAATGCCATGGGCTGCATGCTAGGACAGAAAGACGATAGAGGCCAAGAACGAGCTATCTATTACCTCAGCAAAAGGTTCAGCAGTAGTGAACATAAGTACACTCTGATCGAAAAGACGTGTTATGCTTTAGCATGGGCTTCCATGAGGTTACAACATTACCTCCATGGTCACATAACCCATCTCATATCCCGCGTGGATCCTCTCAAGTACGTGTTCAATAAACCCATGTTAAATTGCCGGCTGTCCAGATGACAATTGATCCTACAACAATTTGACATCGTATATGTGACAAAAGTCCATCAAAGGTCAAGGAATTGCAGATGAACTGGCCGCCGCACCTTCAAGGGATTTCAAACCCTTGGAAACATATTTCCCCGATGAAGGAGTAATGACAGTGCAGCAACACCATCAGTACGATACGTGCCAATTATGGAAGATGTATTTTGATGGAGTCATTATGGATGGAAGGCTCGAGCCGAGCAGCTTCTAGTATCCGCACGGGGAGCAGTATCCCGTTGTCGTCAAATTATAGTTTGTCAGCACCAACAATACGTCAAATTAACTGTCTTTGAAGATTCGGAGTTGGTAATCAGACAATCCACCGGAATCTATCAAACCAAAGAGCTATATTTGCTGCCTTACCATCGGCAGGTTTTGAAGATGGCTTTGGAGTTCGAAGAGATCTCCTTTCTACACATTCCTCGTAATAGGAATGACTTTGCAGAGGCATTAGCAACTTTGGCTTCCTTGATTCGCATATCAGACAAGGAACAGTTGTCAAGCGTCACAATTTCCCTACACAAGGCCCTAGCCTATGGAAATTGCATTAGAGAAGTAACGGATGAGCTACCTCCCATCCAACATCCTTGGTATCAACATATTAAGGAATATCTATGAGACGGATCTACATCCGCTGAGGCGAGCCGGACTGAAAAAAGCCGGATCCATCGAATTTCTATGAAATTCTACTTGAGTGGAGATGCGCTCTACAAAAGAGATGAAGGACTAGGTCTCCTCAGATGTT
Organism: Panax ginseng; assembly: GCA_020205605.1. Lineage (NCBI taxonomy): Eukaryota > Viridiplantae > Streptophyta > Magnoliopsida > Apiales > Araliaceae > Panax > Panax ginseng. The sequence continues at coordinate 50,117,381 of CM035143.1, read as the reverse complement.
TAGACAAAGATCAAGCCCAAAGGCTTATGGATGAAATCCATGGCGGAGTTTGTGGCCCCCACATGAGTGGTTCCCTCCTTGTCAAAAAAGTCCTCAAGACGGGACATTATTAGCTATCTCTCAAAGATGATTGCAATGACCACGTCAAGAGATTCTATCAGTGCCAGATTCATGGGAATGCTATACACGCCCCTCCACGGGAACTCCACAATATGAGTTCACCTTAGCCCTTCTCAATGTGGGGAATGGACGTTATCGGTCCCATCAAGCCTAAAGCCAGTAATGGTCACCGATTTATCTTCACCATGATCGACTACTTCACCAAGTGTGTAGAAGCAGCCTCCTTCCCCAAGGTTACTAAAGAAGTCATCATTGCTTTCATCAGAAACAATGTTGTTTGTCGATACGGACAACCAGAGGTGATTGTGTCAGACAATGCCAAGAACCTCAACAACAAAATGATGGAGGAATTATGCAGTAAATTCCACATCAAACATCTTAACTCTGTCATCTATCGTTCGAAGATGAACGGTGCTGTTGAAGTAGCTAACAAAAACATCAAGAAGATTATGCAAAAGATGTCTGCCAACCATAAAGATTGGCCTGACCTATTGCCTCTTGCTCTGTTAGCCTACAGAACCTCAATGCACACTTCCACTGGGGTAACCCCCTATGCATTAACCTATGGGATGGAAGCAGTACTCCCCATAGAAGTTGAAATGGAATCCCTTAGAGTGTTGATAGATGCTCAACTGGATGAAGACCAATGGGTACACGACAGGTATCACAAATTGTCTCTAATAGACGAAAGGCGAACCGCAACTATCTTCCATGGTCAGTTATATCAACAAAGGATCGCCAGATCCTACAACAAAAAAGTTCGGCTACGGCAGTTTAAACAACATGACTTGGTTTTGAAGAAAATCCTTGACAACCAAGATCGATCTAAGGGAAAATTTTCTCCTAACTGGGAAGCCCCGTTTGTTGTCAAAGAAGCATTGATAGGAGGCGCTCTCAGATTGCAAGAAATGGATGGCGATGAATTTCCACAACTCATCAACTCAGACGCCGTGAAATGGTACTATGTCCGAAGTAATTCAGAAACACCTACGATGCGTAATCATCGGTCACCACACATTCCGCTTCTTTAACCCTTTACCACCTACAACTTTCTTACACTTTGCCCCTCAGGGAAACATACATTTGAAGCCAGCAGCCTGGCTCTTCTCTGCGTTCCTACAACTTAGGTCATCCCACCGTGGATTGAACCTCTCGCACTTGCAGTTTGGCTACCCATACATGGGATCAAACTTCTCATACCTACAATTTATCCTTAACCTAGGATTAAACTTTCTCCTCCTCACACTCTGACCTACACATGGGATTACGCTTTTCATCTTGCCCTGAGGGGCGAACTACGTCGACCTGGTCTCCTCTTCAATAGGAGTACGTAGGCAACCATGTTACATGGCCCAGTCGCAATAAAACAAAAACAACAAAAACATTTCTACCCTTACAAAAACAAAAACAACCAAAAAACATTCCTACACCATTTCTGCTATATACAGCGTTGAACCTCCTACACTAGGTTCGAACTACGCAGACCTGATCTCCTCTTTAATAGGAGTACGTAGGCAGCCATTCATGGTTCGGTCTTACCCGCTACCAAAACATAAACCATTGTCAACTAGTACTGTGATCATCCTTCAATCCACTACATTTCATTGGCTTCAGACCAAAGGGATGGAATTACCTGAACTCCTCCCAAATAGGAGATTCGGCGACCATCTAAGCTGCGGTCATACCTTGAAGAGAAACACCAATCCATAAGAGGTGGAATTAACTAGCTTCTCCTATATAGAAGTCTCACGACCATCCTGTAAGGCGGTCAATCTCAGAGAGGAAAGCCACACTCCTCTCCACATTTCCATCCAGAAACCAGTCCCAAGACACCAAAGATGGTAGGGATATATAGAGATCAATGATCCATTCTAAACTATCCAGAGACAACTCAATGCCCATCCACCCAGGAGGAATTTAGAATACATCAAGACCACAAGCCCTGAAGCAGCAGGCAAAATATCAAGCAAATATCAAGGCATATCTAAAAGGGAAGTGATCCAAAAATATATTTCCCTATCATATATAATGTTGTTTGATATATATACAATGTAAACTATACATAACAAAATGGTTAAGCTAGTATGTGCAAGTTAATACAAGCTCATCTACAAGTCAGGGTATATGCGAGCTAACAAGCCCAATATGGCGTCCATCTCAGAAGAAGGAGGTGAAGTTGTGGTCTCTTGTACGAGAATATCCACATGACCCAACAGATCTGCAGCCATCTGCATGGTGACCATATGATCATCAATATATAAGCTCATCTCTGTGATCATGCCAGTGGTAAGGGACCTCACTGCAGTACTATCTGTGACAGCTACATCTCGGGCCGATATAGCACTATCCTGCTCAACTATCACTGCATCTTTGGCTGATCTAGCCTCATCCCGCTCAACAACAACGACATCTCTACGATCTAATTCCTCGTCTCTCTCCAATAGAGTTTCGTCTCTCCCATCAAGGGCAGTCAACATCATAGATCGAGCCTGATCTCTCTCAAAGGTCATCGATGAAGACTCGCTTAGTATCGTCTTAGAGTGATGAATCACAACAATACCGGTACTAGGAGAATCCGGGAAGAAATGTCGGCATCCCAAAGAAATGGCTCCTCCTCGATGTATGAATCTATGTCCTGCATGGGCTCTACATCATCTAATTTACTATCCGCAGATCGTGGACACTACCATAATGACAAAATCTCTGTCTCCATCCATGCGGAATACTCTACAGAACAACCTGGATGACTGACAGAAAAAGAAGCTATCTCACGCTGATCCCAATAAGCATACACATGGGATCGGTCGTCTGCTGAGAGATATCGAGAAGCTGAACGTTGACCTATCGCCCCCTCAAAAGGATGGAAATCCTGGAACTGGTCGAACTACGACATCTCGGCCAATGGGTGATAAGTAGTCACACCTCTCAAACCAGCCAGAGGGAGATAGTCCATGCCCGGAGCTTGAGTAATGAAGATGTATGGTGAGCTAAGCCCGGAACACGACAATATACTAAAAGGATCTCTGATATCTGCCAAAAATGTGGACCAAGACAGAGCATTTATACACTCCGATGGCTGAAAGGAGTATGACATAGCTACATCATGGGTGAAGTAATATCCATACCGTCTAAGGGTACCAACCGGTCTCAAGTGTGACATAAACCACACGTACAGCATGACTGAACTCCCAGTGAACACTCCTGTAGGATAAGTGTAATGATAGGATGCAGACCGCAGGGTCTCTGCTACAATTATAGGTACAATGGTACGACCCTCTCTAAGAGCTCTCACAGCCATGATAACACCAATGTCTATCTCGTCCATATATCGTGGCATATAGACATACGATAGTACGCACAACAACAGTACATCGGCCCTGGCAAAAAGCCAATGGTCCTCCGGTGCGGTAAAATCCCCGGAATATCGTGAATAGCTATCCTCCGAGCCAAATCTGTCATACAGAAAACGCTGGGATATCACGTGGCTAGATGTCAGCTCGTCCTACACTACTCAGCGCCGCAATCCTGTGAGAGTCATGAACCGTCTACTCATGTCTCCCAAAGCCAGATGCACGAAAGGTCTGTCTAAAGGTAGCATCGTCAATCGTGCATACTCCTCCAGAGTAGGAGTCAACTCATGGGTACCAAATCGGAATACATGCCTATCTGGTAGCCAATGCTCTAGTATCCCGTCTACAAACCCTCAAGGAACCCAAACACCAATAAAGTCATGGTATGTCATAAAGAATCGATCTACAATCACCTCGTTCGGGTGGTGACATGCTATCATACCACGATCGCATACCCAAGGCCACCAATGATGGTGGGGTATGATCTATACGGCTAACTGTCGAAGAAGACATTTGTACGGGCCGTGTCATAAGACCATCCAAGGGTCAATGTTGAATACCTCTGGACATACATACATATGCATAACATGATACATGCATAGCAGATAATAGATGGCAATATGATATAGGGAATAGAAAAACTATGCATACATTCCTAAGTATATCATCATCTCTATACAGCTACAAATACAGGGAAATGGGGCACAGACGCCCTACTACTAACAGAGGCCTATCAAAAGATATAGCGAGAATGGGGTACAGTCACCCAATATCTAATCAAAAGATATAACGAGAATACACATCAGAAGAAGACCAAGGTGTCGATGTCCACATCATCAATCCTGTCAACCTGAGTTAACTCCTCCTAAGTCATTGGATCTCTATCAACAGGGATGTCAGGCCTATAAAGAGGAGGATCTGCGCCGACAAAACCGAATGGGTAGTCTGAGGGGCCAACGCCTGAGCTGGAAGGAACGAATGACTCCACCTTTGCTGGATCTCTGCCCAAATGCCGGATAAATATATGTGCCTGATCCAACTATCGGGTCAAGCTATCAATCTGGGTCATATGAGTCGGATCTCGGACACAAGCTATCCAATACATCATCATCAAGGATCCTGGAACCATATCTCCCATAAACTGTGGCGCGGGACTGGGCTCTAATAGTGCGAGGGGACCACCACCACTGGAACATCTCCTAAGTACATGGACCCTCTGACAATGCAAAACCGTCAACCCCTAACAATGGGATATCAATGACGGGTGACTGTGATACGGGCCAATGACGCCTGACAGGAGGCAAGATCGGTATACGGATCTCCCCTGTGGTGCTCCTAATAGCACGCTCTCCTAAATAGAGCTCCCAGCCTCCATCTGTGAAGAGAGGAACTCTCCTGGTGGAAATCAAATACTCGACTCCAGTTAGGTGTCCATCCTCAAAGTCGATGGTCGAGTGTTCCCCTGAATAGGGAATCCATGTAATGGTATTAGCTATCAAGAACTCCAACAAGACACGACAAAGGAGTGAATCCTCACCATGGGGACCTCTGACAAAATAGAATGGTGCCATCGTCGTCCTTGTGGATAGGTATCTAAACCTAACACACTCACAGGACGCAAGCATGGGAGCCTCTCATATGCCCAAAACTGCCAACACAATGGCAAAACATCTGCTATCAATAAATACTCTTCACCTATGAATGGGAAAAGATAAGAGAAATACTCACCAGCAGAAATGGATAAAATCCTAGCCAAGCCTCGGTCAAACCCTATGAGCGCATACGCATGCCCCGTAGGAAATAGGCAAAGGTATAGGACCCCCAATCATAATCTGCAATACGGTCCACATCACGTGTGGCGCTGATCAAAACAAAGGATACCGTAGAAGAGTTATCTGCTATGAAGCAGCCTCGAATGATCATCACGAACAATCGCCACAGAACGCGATCCCTGATTCTGACATCATCAGGCATGGGCTCACTCAAAAGCCCACTTATAGCATCTACGCTCAAAGGACCTCGAACTGACGATCCCGCTTTTTTGTTATTCCCGCATTAACTCCTAATAAGGATCTGGCGACTAAGAGGGTAATATTCGCCATGCAAGGCACTGGCTCCCCTCCAAACTCCATACTTGTGATAAATCGCCAATCCATCGGCGTCATCATCACCTCGCAATCCAGCAGATGGAGTGACTGAGTCTAAGGAAACCATATCTCAGACAATGCCCTGAGGTAACCCCAGGGACAACGACGGGGAAGGATGGAGAAGAATGCCCCGAATCACCACTCATGCACTACCGCTCTATAGTCAGGATGAAGCGCCTAGTACATGGAGTGAATGTCAACCGCCTCCTCGAGGTCGTAGTAAAACTGTGAACCCGCATGAAATGCGATCAACATCAGAACCCTTTAATCCTCATCAATAAGAAAAAAGGAAGATCAAAGTCTAACGCCATACCTCGTTAGCATGCAAATACATCGAGGGATGTCTGCTCAAATCACCCAGCAGCTCTGGGTTTGCCACTTGAATACTCGGAAACTCCCTACGAGGAACATGTGCAGCAGGAGCGGGATCCTCAATCGGAATATCTGCCTCCTTGTCCTCAACGTCTGGCACATCTACCCAGACAGGACGAATCATGGCCTCCACCAACCGACGAGGTTGTCTGACAGAACGGGGACGAGGCACTTCAAAGAGCCCACCGCCAGATGCCGTGGCGGGTCCCGTGAGAACCGCTTCACCGATCCAAATCCATAATAATCTGGACAACAAGTCTCCAAATCACCTCAGAAAGGGTGTGGTATTTCCTTACCTGGAGCTTTCTAAAATGCATTTATGTCTATATGCATGCATGCATTTACTTTAACATATAATAGAGTTAAAATGAATGACTGCCCAATGCCTACATTTGGAAATTTTTTGCCATAATCCCTTTTGAAAATAGCACTATCCACATGCACATAGGCATGTCTAGGTGGCCATTCAGTAGCACACCTGCCCCAAAGTCATATACATAATATATGCATTAAAAATCAAAATCATCATGCATAAGGTCAACCTCAATACTAGGAGTACTTTGCCTTGCTACGTTTTGCTCATTGGACCTCAAATAGGACAAAAATAGCAGAAAAAGGTACCAAAAGTCAATTTTTTTCACAACATTATGTTCAGCATGGTTTAATACTAACATTTACTATGTTGAATATTTTTTATCAAGTCATTTGTGCATACATAATCACTACTATGTGTTTAGATGCATTTCATGCGATAACTCACAATCCAACGGATAAAACCTGGAAAAAATACATACATACGTTACAAGGATAGTGCAGAACACTTGTACGGTGATAGAATTTGCAGAAAATAGCCCGAACTCAGTAGATCTGAAAGAGGCTCACAGATTTTCCTTCGCGTGACAAGTTGAAAGTGACTTAAGAGACCAACCTACTGGAATTTATCATCCGTGATTGGCCGCAGGCTCACATGCGGCTGCAGCAGGTACACCTGCGACACCCCTATGTGGGTCCCACCCCTCTGACTCGGTCCAGTTCGAGTTGCAAAGGAATTCTTGTGGACTATAAAGGTCAAATCAAGAATAAAAATGCCACGCGATTGTGCAAAACAGCCTGCAATCCTAGTCTTCTCAAATGAAATTTTGAGTCAGTACATCGCTCATTGGTAGTCACCCGAACAAGAGGTATACCCTGCCGATGATCTCAGTTGTCACAAATCACATACGACAATACCTTGTACGGTCCAATGCCGCCAACTCCGGGTCGTTATCCTACGTAAGTCCCCGACGGGGGTTACAACGTGAGTCCCCGATAAGGGTTACAATGTGAGTCCTCGACGGGGGTTACAACATGAGTCCCCGACGGGGGTTACAACGTAGAATCCCTAGCAGGGGATTACAACATACATTCAACCCGTTGACACATATATCAATGAAGGTCAAGTAGCCTTGCCATTATCTCAGCCGATAGCAATTAAACCTATCAGAGCTCTAGAGCTATTCGAAGATTTCATGCTCGATTACTCATATTTCCCCAGTGGATCCCCGGCGGGGGTCACAACACAATGTTCCATTGATCTACATGACAACGGAGGTCAGGCAACCTTGACAGTATATCCCATAGGATTTTTTAACCGTTGATTCAAATGTCGGTGAAGCACACGTCAACGAAGGTCAGGCATCCCTAACAACATTTGTTGTTGGCAGTAAATCCAACAGAATCTTGACATGTCCTGGCGATACCAACCAGGAAAGGTCAATGTTATCAAAGAGGATAGATGATGGAATATGTTATACACATCCTCAAATAGACCAAGCTTTATCCCCACAGATCTCTTACACATAAGAGGTACATCTTCAGGATCAAGTCATAATCGAAGACACGAGGATTTAGTGATAACTCCAACATCAACATCCTAATGTTTCTTGGCCATACATCGAATCCGTCAAGATTGCCAATCCCTCAGAAGCAACAGGATCCAAATGATCATCCCAAAGAGATGTTGGGCTACAACCCCGTACACATGCATCATACATTTGCATCATTTTTCTACCCATAGTACCATGTTTGTCTTGTTGCGTTTCAAGTGTCTAGGATTCTTTATACTACCCATGCATCGCCATGCATGAGTATTATAAAGAGGGGCATCTGTAGACACTCAAAATTTTCAGACATCACACTAACATTGCAGGAGGACATATTCGCTCTTTAAGAGAGAACCACGAAGACAATCCAAATCCATACCGGATACTACCTGAAGTTCAGATCAACCCTGGATCACATTCTGGGAGAAACAATTCCAACCTCGGAGATAACCCCGAGGCGTGAAGATCCAATACCGGAACACACACCGAAGAAGACCGATTAATCTCGGAGATAACCCCGAGGTATCCAGTCTCAGTCCCAACCATGGGAATAGACACCAACCTTGGTGATAACCCCAAGGAATGCAGTTTCAGCGATAACCCGTGAAATTCTTGATTCAAATGCAACCAGCTTCAATCTCGACGCTCACAATGAGATACACTGCACCAACCCGGCGATAACATCGGGAAGACATGCGCACCTCAAAGATGATAAGGACCTTAAATAATTGCAGCAGTCCAATCTCAGCAAAGTTTAAGCAACGTCTGCTTTATCAGCCCAATCTGGTGATAACACCGGTGAGGGGCGACATCGTCATCTAGCCAACGCGATGCCATGCCACGTCATCTCAACATCTCTACGCAACGATGTCCCACAAGACTAACAAATCCTGAGTGACTATTGTGCGGGGTAACGGATGAAAGTTGAAGCTTGAAGACCAGAGGGCATTGTCCCATCTTCAATGACTTCGTACAAACTCTAATCCCATGCCATCGTACAACTCTCGACAACGACGGTCCGAAATAGGTCCTGTATACCTCAAACGGATGCCCGAATTGCACTTTTAAAAGTTTGAGTGGATATTACAGTGCTCGAGTACACGTACTTCGAGATGACCTGACCCGAAAAACCTAGGTCCGCTCGAGTTGCCTCTGGTACACCTGCGGCTCAGCCGCAGGTACACCTGCGGCTAAATTGCCTATAAATAGAGGGATTGGGCTGCCCATTTTGCAAGAGAAAACGGCGAGGAAGCCATGCCCAATTTTCTCTACAATCACTGCATGCAGTGTACTTTCTCATTTTAAACACCTATGAGCTCATATATAGCCCTTTTGTACCTACAAAAGCCAATGTTTACCCACTCTAAAGATATAGAAGTCTTCTTTGGCACCAACCGTAGCCTTCTCACACACTTTAGAGTCTTTCTTTCATCTCTCGCACACACCCTTCTACATGTTGAGAGTCGTGTTGCTTGCTTTTGCCTTTAATTTTCATCATCGTGGTTTCATTTCAATCAGATATATATATATATATATATATATATATATATATATATATATATATTGACATATATATTGACTAACATTATCGAGTTATGCCTCGATTGAGCCTGTACATCTATTCGAGCGCTTTATTTTCTTTAATATATATATACATTTATATATATTAACTGTGTGTCGAACTTTGTTTGATGAACCTAGACTTTGGTCCGGAGCATTTATTTGCTTTAATATATATATATATATATATATATATATATATATATATATATATATATATATATGAACTGTGGTTTGACTGCTCGATGAGCCCGGATTTTACATCCTATATGCGTTTACTTTTTTTGTGTGTGTATATATATATATATATATATATATATATTTTCATCCTGCCTGAAGTTTCCTTCGTGATAGTTGGTCGCTTTTATGCCTTTATTTACATTTTGTCCCGCCTTTAGATTTTCCTTCGTAAGCATTCAATCGTATATTACTGCTTTCATTTACGCTTTCGTCCTTTCGGAGTTTCCTCCGTGATTTTGATAGCTTTTTACAGCTTCATTTACTTTTCTGATCCCCCATGGAGGTGCTTCGTGGTTGGTGATCCTGTCTGTATATATATATATATATATTTACAGCTTTTATATATATACCTGCTTACTTCTTTCATACAAATTGCGGTATCTTGTGCGCCTAGGAATCTTGTGATCACAGATTCAGCCTATTGGATCTAGATTCGATTCCCGTGATGGACATTTTCAACTATAAGAAGCTTGTAAATTATTCTGCGGTGTCTGAATTTCATCAGATGGTTTCCATACCCACGAGGAAGTCGGCATTATTTTTGTACATTATTTTAGTACGGATGCCTCGTATTCGTAAAATAAAATCAATCAAGCCGAACACTTAATAAAATGGGAGTGTAAAAGGTCTCAATTACTATTGAGCATCAGGGTTTGAAAAACCTTTTTTTATAAAACATCGTTGTTATATCTTGCTAAAAAAATTGAATTTTTACATAAATTCAAACCTCGTATATAGGTTCTAATGAGGCCTCAGACTACTTCCAAATAACAAAGACATCAATTCCACACACACACACATTCAGATAATAGTTTCTTGAAAAGAGGCGGTCACCGTGGTAACATCGAATGTCTGGGGTGCCTAACACCTTCCTCCGCATAACCAAGTCCCCGGACCCTAATGAATCTCGCTTTCACCGAATTCGCTTAGCAAAGTCACATCATTAGGTCAATGTGCAAACCTTTCTCAATTGTGTTGGTACAACCATTTAAAAACCAACTGGTGACTCTTAACAAATTCCATCGTTTAGATTATACATGTCAGACCTTTTTCACTTGTTTTTTCAAACAAATCTCACCTAAAATGAGAACACTAAAGAACAAGTAACGGAAAGGGACATCTAAAAATCCTGACGTTGACACCGGCACTAAGTCCGTAAGTCCGTCATAGCTTACGAGTAAGTCTAGGTGATCGGCCTATAGTACTCTATGTTGATCAACACTACATTCATTAAACGTATGTACGTTTAAGTTATGGCAACCTCACGTGCCTATCGTTTGATGATAAAACAATTTAGCATACTCAGTCTTCATTTGAAAACCACGCCAACATATTTTGGTAAAACAATTACAGTACTTTGATAGATTATAAGAAATCCAATATATCGTAAGTCTAGCAGAAAGAATTGGCGTTGACTTCATCAAACATTAACTCATGCGTAAGAATACATGAATCACAAAGCTTGTCCAGATTGAACTGAAACAAGGGTTAGAACACTTGCCTTTAGCGTCTGCTACAGTTATAACACGTGCACTTTAAGTCTTTAAGGTCTCTACAGTAGATGATAACATCACATAACACATTAGGTCATGAATAACATACATGGTTCCTAAAGAATGTTACCCTAATTACGTATTAGATTTATTATTATTGGTTCCGACTTTCGTTATGTCATTCTTACGTTCACATACAATTGACTTATCTTAACCCTAAGTGATCATACTTGAGGTTTAACAATGTATTAACAATGTTATATTAAGTTCCTTAGTTCATTGTTAATCAATTACCATGCATGCTCTACTTGTAACGATTATTTACTGTCTAAACCCTAAGGTCATGCTATGCGCCAAGATTCCTTCTTTTGTCTATAACAACATACCATACACTAGGGCTAGAAGACCTCCCTATTTAGGCGTGAGTCCCTTCACATAAATACCACCTACCAAAATCATATACCATTTAAATCCCAACTTCTATTAATTAACCATACATTGAATCTTTAATTTGTACATCATTATTCGATATTAAAAACACTAAAATTGCGGAATATTTAAAATGTTTATACATTTCCTTCTTTCTTATCCTGAATAGCAACCTTTACATTACATCTCTTTGATTCAATCTTTTATCATGAATCGTTACAACAAAATGACTATACAAAGTCTTACATCATAACTAAATATCCATATACATTAGATAGCTCAACTTACAATTCAACAACATGTTACGTTCAAAATATGAAATACATTTCTCATAAAACATAAGTAATCTTCGTGAATATAGATCTCTATAACTCACTCAGCACATATGTTTACCTTAAAATCTTGACCTGCAAAAGTTGTTATTTGCAAGAGTGAGCTCGATAACCCAGCAAAGTCTAACAGTTTTCATGCATCACATATCACATAATAACATGCTCGATATACATCTCATTAAAGTAACATGGCATACATGCTTTTAATTCACATAGCAAATATAAAGATTGATCGAGTTCCTTACTCATTACTCCTTATTTAACCAAAACAATGCAGTCATAAATTGACTTTAACATTTCATGATTTCAACATGTATAACATATCATACAATTTAAAATAGTTCATCAAGTCCACGTAGAAAATAGGAACCGAAAGACTTGCCTTGATCGTTGTTTACCAATAATAGCTTTAATGACTTACGCTTATCTCGCACTTCACGTGCCCTACACAATTATATAATCATACACATTAACTATTAGTCACATAACAACACATAGTAATTGTAATGTAAACTCTACTCCACATCTCATAATCTTTCCTATTAACTAGCACACAATGTTCAATTAGATTGTGCTAACTTTTCGACTTATGACTCACTATATTTCTTCTTAGTCAAACTCAAAGTTCATTCAAGTGCTTAAGTCTTGCTAGGACTACTTATTGGTTTTATATTAAACTCATTTCATATCCTATAATATTCATTTCAATTGAATTGAAACACTTTTTAAGTTCATTAACACTTGCACGGCTTTCGACGCTCAATCGTCACATACACTGGATTTGCCTTCTTCAGTATGCTTACTATGATTCTATAACTTATCTAATACATTATTTATTAATGTTAAGCATCATTATATTTACTAACATACATGTTTTATAACTTAGGACATCATCTTTTATGGTCAGGAGCACTACACATGCATATGTGCATGCCCGACGCCTCCGATTGCACCCGTAAACATAACAGTCCTAAAGATGACAATTTGTACTACTGTTAGAGACTTCAAATTAAAACACTTAAAGCAAGAAAGTTGTAGGTCTACTCGTCCTCACTCCGGATCATCTTGAATCAACTCAATCGAGTTCAGATGAGAAAGTTATGGCCATTTTACTACAGTATACAAATCGTCTGACTCAGATTGTATTCGTGCCATGCACATGAGAACTAAGTCATACAGTTGGCACCATGAGTATAGATTGGCTACTGGGCTGAACTTCTGGTGTGTTTGGGAGGAATTTTGACGTTATGCGCGAATTTTTACAAATTCATACTACATTTTTGGCTACTGGCACCAAAAACTAATGAATCCTAACACTAAGACCAGGTTTTGGTCTGCTTAAGAAATTCTATCAACTAATTACATACATATAATTGATGTAATTTACACATAACCTCACCAAGCATACATATATTAACTTAGCACAATTTAAACAACTATTTGAGAGAAGTTAAATCCTTGAAAGTATTGTTTTAAAAACCCAAAACTCCATTATTTATATTCTTGACACAGTGAACACTGTAACCAAAATTATAAACCCAATTGATTCCTTTTTAACTAAGTTCTCTGTTATTTTATACCCAATTAACATAATCACACTTCAATTTTACAATTAGAATACAATCAATTACTAATTTTGTTATCCTACAAAACATGTTCATACTCATATGTTTTTACTATAAAAACTCTTTTCTTTCTTTTTGATCATAATTAGCATACAATCATATATATAAAAAATATATATATGCTAGTTATAACAATTATCTTTACAAATACATGTAACATCATAACCAATTCTAAAACATGGTTTACATACAATTTTTGTAAAAACTTTATACATAAGTGAAGAACACAGAGACTTAGGCATAATGACGTAAAACATATATACTTACATATATTAAAGTTATAGCCACATACCTTTTGTTGCTTAAAAAAATACTTGTCAACAGAACTTGTTTTGGACAATCACGCACTTAATTTCCTCTCAAACTCTCTAAACTTTTCCTTTCTCTTTTCTTTCTCTGTAGCTTTTCTTAGGCTTAAGCCAAACAATAGTATACGTAAACTAAAATAAAAAGCCAACGCACGTCTAGACCCAACGAACGAAACTGCCATATACTAATGACCCTATTAAAATATCAGTTACCAAATATATTATATATTATTTATATTTTGTTTAATTTAATTTATATTACTAATAAATCAAATTTTAAAAATCCAAAAGCCATAGGGCTTTGTTTGGCAAACTAATTTAAAATTAAAGACTTAATATATTTAAGCTTTGTTTGACAAAATAAATTAAAACTACTTTAATTTATTTAAATAACTCTTTATAACATAGTTATTTGTCATACATTATTTAATAATAATTTATTAAATAATTCACTTAATCACATAACTCAATCCACATATTAATTATTTAACAACTAAATAATTAACTAAATCAAATCAATCTAATTGAACAATTATTTATCCAATAATAAACACATCCAATAAATATTTATATAAATCAATAAATATTTATAATTTACATTTAAAAAATCTGGAATGTTACATCATTCCCTCCTTACAAGGATTTTGTCCTCAGAATCACAACTCAAACCACTCATTCGTTACAATCTTCCATACTTACAAAGATTCTCGGTCCCTCGTAATCGAAGATGTAAATTAAACAATTAACTCGTAGAGTAATCTTTCATCATTTTATCTAAATATAGGTTTTATATTTCCTACTATATTCCTTACTTTAACAAATTTTAGGTTTCATTTCATACCCTTCACTTGAACTCAATTATATTCTGAGTATTATATTCTTAACCCATTCATTTCCTTTTCTAAGGATTGTTAACATAAACACTCGGGATATTACATTCACCATTTCTTATAAGAATTTCGTCCTCGAAATTTTATTCATCAATCTATCAAAATAGATTTTACGTTAATACTTCATTCATTCCTTGGTTTCTATACCCACTTTCTTTCCATAAAGATCATTCTACAATTATTAACTTTTCTATTAAAAGTTTCACATTATTCTTTGATAACTCATATCCTTCTCACCTCAAAATCTGTTTTCTCACTTATTCAACATACTCATCATTCAGTGTCGTATTCTACGACTCACTTCTTTCTAAGGAATACTTTCCTTTTTCACTTCCATCTTGCAGAATAACAAGAACCTTCCACAATTGTTCAATAATTGAGAAGTAGTATGAATAACTCAGGAATTTAAAAGATTCTAAATCATGCTGAGGGGTCATAAGACCGTGAACTCTTCTCTAGGTTTAATAGTTCTTCACCCCCGGTTCTTCACACTTTAAACCCTCTTTGGCAGAATGTTTATCAATCACAAAGACTGAAAACACCCTCCGCAAGTACTCTAGGTTATCAACCTATTGTACATGTATTGTGCACAAACATTTCAGCGCAAAGTATAACTAAGCGTAACCTCTAATAAAAGAGTTGTTCATCTCAGAATTTAGAGTGTAAACATTCAATCTAATGACCACGAACCTTGTCCACAGTTATAAGTAATCTTTCAACTTTAACTTTTACAGTCATACGACTATAATGACATCAAGGTACTTAGGGGATCAATCCTTCGTACATGTATTGTGTACAAACATTTCAGCACAAAGTATAAAACTAGGTGCAACCCCTAAATAATAGGGTTGTTCATCTCAGCTTTTCAACATCTGAATCCGCACCAAAATAATTTGGTTTGGCATAACTTCTCAAGAAACTCTTGAATTTCATGAACATCTTTCAATATTTGTCTAGCTGAATCAAATAGCATAGACCTCTACAACAATTCGCACATCAACCGAAATATACTTATACATACATACATATGTATTCTCATAACTCAAAGAAATCTCAAAAATCTTTTTATGACGTCATGATACCGCATCAGATTTACAAATTGCTATGATTCCGTCTATTTGGTGATTTTATCATACTACATCATACCATAGTGGGTCGATTTATCCTTAGATTACATCCAACACTAGGTAATACCGCATTGATGACTCCATCATTTTTATCATCTTTGCACCAGGTTACATGATGCATTAATGATATAAAATACATTTTGATATATTGCAAATCATTTTTGTCTAGCCGAAGCAATTAGCATAGACATATGAATAATAAAAGATTATTGTTAAAACTCATTGGTTCCATCATTTGATCCAATATTTTTCAAGAAAATAGAAGTGTAAACATCAGCACGAAGTCAATAAATTTCGAAAGTCTAGCATAGCTAGTAGATTTAGAATACCTATGCTTCCACCATCAACTCCACTTTCTATAATGAACCATCGCTTAATAGGTCTATCTATTCCTATCATCCTCAATACTCCATTCACACTTAATTACACCCAGCTTACAAACTTACCACACGTTATGAGTTCGTGAACTTGCCACAATCATATGAGTTTAAGAACTTATCCTAGTCGTACCATAAAGCGCCCATTCATTTGAGGGTTCAATAACATACCATATAATTATGAGTCACGAACCTACTATAAGTATGAGTTTTAAGAACTCAGACTTAACCTTATCATATTCTCTAACTATACTCTACCAATCATATACACATGAGAAAAGAATCACCTTCTCAATAGGCATATAGCAAATAAATAGCAACACAAACATTCCAATGATTATCAATGTGATAAACTGAGTGCAAGCACAAAACCCTCACCCATACAAGGATTTGTACAACTCAGCCATCACAGGAGTCCTCAATTGAAATCCCTCCTAACTCTATCTTACTTATAACTTGCTCTTTGCTCGATATGAATTCCTCGATCTCATCATTTATAACTCCTCGTGAGTTTATCTCGCATCATTTCATAAGACACCATCTTCATAGCATCAAGCTATAATCATTCAAACATTACAAACCATCTTCCTTTTATAACTTAAATAGATCACGTCGTGATCTTATTCTATACTTATCAGCTTTAAAATTCTTTTGTTAACTCGTGATCGTTTTGTTTTACGATCCTCATTCTTTCCCTTTTTCATCATTTACAACATTATTCGTTATCATGGCTTTTGGAGTTAGGAAACTCACATTTTTTATCTTTATATCTCTTAGATTCTTCTTTGAATCTTCTTGTTTATATAACAATTCTTCCTTTAAGAATTCTAACTTCATTTACATTGCTCAAAATTTCATTCGAGTTCTACACTTTTATCATACGTATCCATTTCTACACTTGGTACACATCGAGTCTCTAACAGTTTCAATATGGTATGCTGAGTGGTTTTCCACAAACAACCAACAAACTAGCTTCCGAGTTACTAGTTCGTATATACCTCCGCTCTATGAAGGAATCGTTTAGCCCAGATACCATACATCAACTACTAAAGAGTACAATTGCACCACACTTAGATATAACTCTCTATTCATAACTTCTTCATCATTCTCTTTTTATAGACATTGTCTATTTATTATCACCTTACATCTTTATTATTGGAGTTGGGTAACCCCACATTTATATTCCTTATAACTCTGCGAGATTCTTCTTTGAATCCTTTCACGCAAGTTTTAATCCCTTATTGTTCAAACTCTATTTGAGCTTATTCTTTCATTAACTTCACATTCTTTTTCTAAGGTTATAACCTACGGTACTCCTACCTAAGGTTTATAACCTACAGCTTTGATACCAACTGTAACGACTCCAAAATTCATACCATTTAAATCTCAACTTCGGTCGTTAACCATACATTAAATCTTTAATTTGTACATCATTATTCGATATTAAAAACACTAAAATTGCAAAATATTTAAAACGTTTATACATTTCCTTCTTTCTTGTCCTGAATCGCAACCTTTACATTACATCTCTTTGATTCTATCTTATATCATGAATTGTTACAACAAAATGATTAAACAAAGTCTTACATCATAACTAAATATCCATATACATTGGATAGCTCAACTTACAATTCAACATGTTACGTTCAAAATATGAAATACATTTCTCATAAAACATAAGTAATCTTCGTGAATATAGATCTCTATAACTCACTTAGCACATATCTTTACCTTAAAATCTTGACCTGCAAAAGTGGTTATTTGCAAGAGTGAGCTCGACAAAACCAAAGAAAGTCTAATGTTTTCATGCATCACATAAAGACATAATAACATGCTCGATATACATCTCATTAAAGTAACAAGACATACATGCTTTTAATTCACATAGCAAATATAAAGATTGAGTTCCTTACTCAATACTCCTTATTTAACCAAAATAATGCAGTCATAAATTGACTTTAACATTTCATGATTTCAACATGTATAACATATCATACAATTTAAAATAGTTCATCAAGTCCACGTAGAAAATAAGAACTGAAAGACTTGTCTTGATCGTTGTTTACCAATAACAGTTTAACAGCTTACAGTTATCTTCACTTCACGTGCCCTACACAATTATATAATCATACACATCAACTATTAGTCACATAACAACACATAGTAATTGTAATGTAAACTCTACTTCACATCTCATAATCTTTCCTATTAATTAACACACAATGTTCAATTAGATTGTGATAACTTTTCAACTTATGACTCATTATATTTCATCTTAGTCAAACTCCAATTGAATTGAAACACTTTTTAAGTTCATTAACACTTGGAACGACGTTTCGATGTTCAATCGTCACACGCCCGATTTGCCTCTCTTATGTATGCTTACTATGATTCTATATCTTATCTAATACATTATTTATTAATGTTAAGCATCATAATATTTACTAATATACATGTTTTATAACTTAGGACATCATCTTTTATGGTCAGGAGCACTACACATGCATATGTGCATGCCCGACGCCCTCCGATTGCCCCCGAAAACATAACAGTCCTAAAGATGACCATTTTGACTACTGTTACAGACCTCAAATTAAAAAACTTAAAGCATGAAAGTTGTAGGTCTACTCGTCCTCGTTCCGGATCATCTTGAATCAACTCAATCAAAGTTCGTATGAGAAAGTTATGGCCATTTTACTACAGAAGGCTAAAACTGTCCGACTTCATATTTCGTCCCCAGTCATGCAAGCAAGGAGAACTAAGTCATACATGTTGCCAAGAGCGCACGATTGGCGTTGGGGCGCTAATTTCAGCGCTGGACTCGAACTTCTGGGGCGGGGGCGCGAACTTCTGGCGCCGGGGCGCGAATTTTGACGCTGGGGCGCCAAAAACTAACAGAACCGAGCACGAAGACCATTTTTGGCCTGTTTAAGAAATTCTATCAACTAATTACATACATATAATTGATGTAATTTACACATAACCTCACCAAGCATACATATATTAAGTTAGCACAATTTAAACAACTATTTGAGAGAAGTTAAATCCTTGAAAGTATTGTTTTAAAAACCCAAAACTCCATTGTTTATATTCTCGACATAAAGGAACACGTAAAACAAAATTATAAACCCAATTGATTCCTTTTTAACTAAGTTCTCTCATTATTTCATACCCAATTAACATAATCACACTTCAATTTTACAATTAGAATACAATCAATTACTAATTTTGTTATCCTACAAAACATGTTCATACTCATATGTTTTTAATGTAAAAACTCTTTTCTTTCTTTTTTTTGATCGTAATTAGTATACAAATATATATAAAAATATATATGTTAGTTATAACAATTATCTTTACAAATACATGTAACATCATAACCAATTCTAAAACATGGTTTACATACAATTTTTGTAAAAACTTTATACATAAGTGAAGAACACAGAGACTTAGGCATAATGACGTAAAACATATATACTTACATATATTAAAGTTATAGCCACATACCTTTTGTTGCTTAAAAAAATACTTGTCAACAGAACTTGTTTTGGACAATCACGCACTTAGTTTCCTCTCAAACTCTCTGAACTTTTCCTTTCTCTTTTCTTTCTCTGTAGCTTTTTTTAGGCTTAAGCAAAACAATAGTATACGTAAACTAAAATAAAAGCCAACGCACGTCTAAACCCAACGCACGTAAATCGCCATATACTAATGACCCTATTAAAATATCGCTTACTAAATATATTATATATTATTTATATTTTGTTTAATTTAATTTATATTACTAATAAATCAAATTTTAAAAATCCAAAATCCATAAGGCTTTGTTTGGCAAACTAATTTAAAATTAAAGACTTAATATATTTAAGCCTTTGTTTGGCAAAATAAATTAAAACTACTTTAATTTATTTAAATAACTCTTTATAACATAGTTATTTGTCATTATTTAATAACAATTTATTAAATAATTCACTTAATCACATAACTCAATCCACATATTAATTATTTAACAACTAAATAATTAACTAAATCAAATCAATCTAATCGAACAATTATTTATCCAATAATAAACACATCCAATAAATATTTATATAAATCAATAAATATTTATAATTTACATTTAAAAAATCGAATGTTACATTTTCCCGCTAAGCTCTTGGTCATATGCCGCCACCTATTTGGTTTGCCTTAATGGCGCCACAAGCACTCAACTCAGGCACCAAAAAACTTGCATAGCTTTTTCAACTTTGTGAAACTCCCGGGCTCGTAACTTCTTCGTTATAAGTCCGAATTGACTCGTTCAAGAGCCTATGGCTCACAAATTACATACTCTATGTGTTCATGCAACAATTTTATCTATTTGACTTCGTTAACTAAAAATTCACTTATTAGTCTATTTTTAACAAAAACGATTAACGTTCGTGAACGTTCAACGCTCGTCTCTTCGTTCTAAGTCGGAATTCGGTCATTTTCGAGTCCGCAACTCTATAATGCCAAATAAGACTTGCCTCCATCAACAACTAACATTTTTGATTTCAAACACAAAATCCGACTTCCATTCCGAGAATTTCACAAATTCGACGATTATCGTCTAATCGTGTGAATTCCGGCAAAAATTCGTTACTAATAATTTGTTCATCGTTCCAAATAGATTCAACCCATCAAATAGACATTTCAACCTTCACATTACAAAAACTTATTTTCATATTAAGTTATGGCTTATTCTTCATAAGTTTATAACTTAACAAATTATAAATTACAAGATTTCATTTCTTATGAGTTATTATTGTTTTAAGTCCTTTAACCAACATTCTTACATCTTATCAATCATATTAACTTCATAAGGTAAACAAATGACAAGTTCATATATGTTCATCATAAGTTCATAGCTTATTTAGGTTTGAATTACTTATTCATTACTTATACGACTTAAGTCCATTGATTATCCACTTCTTATGATTTCTTAACATACATGAACATCACTTCTCTATCAAACTATCATGGAAGAGATGGAAGAATATAGGACAAGAGTCTTACCCTTGATGAACTAGTTCTTCTTCTTCTTGAAACAACTATGGAAGTTTAGCTTATAAGTGCTTATTCTCTCTAACACTTAAGTTGTTTTGTAAAGGAAAGTTGTTGGACGAAATTTGAACAAGCAAATAATGAATCCAAGCTTGGTATTTATAGGACTTCCAATGTTAGGGCATAAGAGTCATTAGGACATCCACCTCCTTAGTAAACCTCCTTACTATTCACTACTTAACCTCTAAATAAACTTGCTAACCACACAACTTTCTTGCCCACCACACCAAGTTCTTGGTCACCAAGTTCACCCATGGGTTTCCCCATGGATCCTAATTACCCAATGGATCATAGCTTTGGGCTTAGGTTTTAAATTACTTAACTTATCTTTGGGCTTGTCTTAAATCACTTTGGGCTTCACATTAACAATTACTTGGGCTTTACATATTAATTCACATTGGACTTGTACATCCTATATAATCCACAATTCTATTTACAAATGGCTTAAAGCCTTATGACGTATTCTATACGTATAATCCTTGTATTCTAACTCGTATACTAATTCCTAATATACGGTATTTCATTATTTATACATACTCATATAATACTCTGTATTATATTCGTATTCATTTACTCGTACATACATACATATCATATGATCATTACATTAAATTCTTAACGCTTGATTTTCCTAACATTCTCAAATTAAGTCCGCATGTGAAATATTAAATTTTCCATACTTGAATTATTATTACATAATCCATCTCACCTTGATATTATAACGTTACATATTTGTCAGAAGTTTAAAAATAATTCCCGAGCAGAAAATGATGAATAGTATTTTTCGAAAAATTTCTCGGAAAGCTTTTATTTTCGTCTTGTAAATTCAAACACTTTAATTCCTTCACGTAGGTAAAATACTACGACTTTCCGACGTTTCTAGGTTATAGAACGACATTCATCTTACTAACACATAATAATAACAAATAATATAATTTTATTCATTATTTAATTATTTAAAAGTATTTTACAAAGGATTCGAATTTCTCGGTCATTACATTCTTCCTCCCTTATAAATATTCTGTCCCCAGAATC
This sequence comes from Panax ginseng, assembly GCA_020205605.1. Classification (NCBI taxonomy): domain Eukaryota; kingdom Viridiplantae; phylum Streptophyta; class Magnoliopsida; order Apiales; family Araliaceae; genus Panax; species Panax ginseng. The sequence goes on along the minus strand of CM035143.1, from coordinate 50,095,029 downwards.
TCGCCTCACATTACGCAAACAAATGAGGGTAATCCTTCCTTATCTTTTCTTCCAATTCCCACGTTGCTTCTTCGGTATCGTGGTTTTTCCATAACATGTTTACCGACGGTATGACTTTGTTCCGCAGAACTTGCTCTTTTCTATCGATGATTTGAATCGACATCTCTTCGTACGTTAAGTCCTTCTCGATTTGAATAGGCTCATACTCTATTCCGTGTTTATAGTCCGGTTTATAAGGACGTAACACTGATACATGAAATACGTTATGTATTTGTTCTAGGTCTGGAGGTAACGATACCATATAAGCTACCTCGCCTACCCGTTTTAACACTTCAAAATGTCCTATAAATCTCGGACTTAGTTTCCCCTTCTTTCCAAAGCGTATCTTTTATTTCCAGGGAGATACCTTTAGAAATACGTACAAGCCTACCTCAAACTCCCTATTTTCTCGATATAAGTCTGCATACTTCTTCTGTCTGTCTTGAGCTTCTACGAGACGCATCCGTATCAACTTCACTACATCAGCTATTTGCTACACCAATTATGGTCCTAGCATTCGGCGTTTTCCCACTTCATCCCAACACAACAATTTTCGGTACTTCCTTCCATATAAGGCTTCGTAAGGCGGCATACTTATGCTTGCATGATAACTTTTATTATACGCAAACTCTACTAATGGTAGATGATCACCCCAACTACCCTTGAAGTCCATGACACAATATCTCAACATATCTTCTAATGTATTAATTGTTCTCTCGCTCTGTCCATCGGTTTGTGGTTGATATGTCGTACTCAACTTTAGTTGCGTCCCCAACTATTCTTGGAGACTCCTCCAAAAGTTCGACGTGAATCGTGGGTCACGATCTGACACAATCGAAACTAATACTCAATGTCTGGAAATAATTTCCTTAACATAAAGTTTAGCTAATTGATCTAAGTTATACTTCACCCGAATTGGCAAAAAGTGAGCCGACTTTGTCAACCGGTCCACTATTACCCAAATCGCATCATACCCCTTCTGAGTAGTAGAAAGTCCCACCACAAAGTCCATCGTGATATGCTCCCACTTCCACTCCAAAATCTCCAATGACTGTAACAAGCCACTTGGTCGTTGATGTTTGGCCTTAACTTTCTGACAAGTCAAGCACCTACTCACATACTCGGCTATTTCTCTCCTCATGCTCGGCCACCAAAAACTCTGTCGAAGGTCTTGATACATCTTAGTGCTACCAGGATGAATCGAGTACCTCGAACTGTGAGCCTCTTGTAAAACTTGCTCCTTTAATTCTGTCTCATTCGAAACCCAAATTCTTCCTTCAAATCTTAATAATCCCTCATTATCAAGACTAAACTGTATGTCTTTTTCATTGGTTAACCTCTTCTTCATCTGGTCACACTCATCAGTTTTGAGCTACACCTCCTTAACTCTCTCTACGATGGTAGATTTCATCTCCGTCGTAAACAGTCTCTGTCCCGATTCATTCAGCAATTTCACCTCTATCTCCATCCTAGCCATCTGTGTTATTAACTTGGTTTGAGCCGTTAACATAGAAACCTTCTCCCGACCCTTTCTACTTAAGGCATCGACCACTACATTGGCTTTTCCAAGGTGATACAGGATTTCACATTCGTAATCCTTTATCAACTCCATCCATCTCCTCTATCTCATATTTAACTCCTTTTGTGTGAAGATATATTTTAAACTCTTGTGGTCCATGTATATCTCACATTTTCCCCGTAAAGATAATGTCGCCATATCTTTAAGGCAAAAACTACTGCGGCCAGTTCCAGATCATGAGTAGGGTAAACTTTCTCATAATCCTTCAACTGCCTTGATCCATACGCAATCACCTTGCCATGCTGCATGAGCACGCAACCAAGTCCTCTATGCGAAGCATCGGTATAAACTACAAAATTTCCTGTGTCATCGGGTAATGACAAAACATGCACTTCACTTAACCTCTTCTTCAGTTCTTGAAAACTGTCCTCGCATTTCTCAGTCCATGCGTATTTCACCGTCTTCCTTGTCAAGTTAGTCAACGAATTAGATATTGTAACGAATGATTTGTTTGAGTTGTGATTCTGAGGACAGAATCCTTGTAATGAGGGAATGATGTAACATTCCAGAATTTTAAAGTGTAATATTAAATATTTATTGATTTATATAAGTATTTAATGGATATATTTATTGTTGAATAAATAATTGTTCAATTTGAGTTGATGTGGTTTAGTTAATTATTTGTTGATTAAATAATTAAATATTTATTGATTTATATAAATATTTAGTAGATATATTTATTGTTGAATAAATAATTAAATATTAAATATTTAATATTTATTTGCAATATTAAATATTTATTGAATTATATAAGTATTTAATGGCAAATTTGAGTTGATGTGGTTTAGTTAATTATTTGTTGAATAAATAATTAAGGAGCTAAGAAAATTAATTGTTATGAGGTTATAAACTAATTTAATTTAATAAGTAAGCTAGAGAGCTTATAAGGATTAAATGGATTATAATATTTTAATTAGAATTGTGATTAAAATAAAGTGTTAGTTGGTTGAATAAAATTATAAAGGAAATTATAATTATGTGATAATGATTTATGTGTGAAAGTAATTTAATAGATTAGTATTTGAATTGATTAAATTGATTATTTAATTAAATTGAAGTGTGACAAATAACCATGCTATAAAGGAGTTACTAAAATAAATTAAGGGAGTTTAGTTCAGTTTTGCCAAACAAGGCCTAATGCCTATTAAGTTTTTTTTATCTAATTGTGTTTTACCAAACAAGGCATAAGGATTAATGGGTTATTTTATTAAGATTAGCCAAACAAGCCTTATGGCTTTTAAATTTCAAAACTTACATAACTGATATCTAGAGTTATATTAGATAATTAATATATATTATTACTATATACGTTATATTTTCTAGTATGTATGTTAGAGAGAAGAAAGAACTCAGTTGAAGAAAAAGAGAAGAAGAAGAAGAAAACTAGAGAGAATTTGAGAGAAATCCTAACAGGTTTGAGAAAGGAATTGGAGAAAAGAAGTTTGATAATCAATAGTAGCCATCATCTTCTTAATTAAAGGGTATTGATTCAAGTTGTAAGGTTTAGCTTGTGCTAAAGGCAAGTTTTCTAACTCTAAAACTTCGTTGTACAAGTTTAATTTCGTTGAGCACATTATTGCTTTTAATTCCATTTCAATTATACAAGTTGCTAACTCTACACTTTCGTGGAGTTAGATTGTTTATTATTGATAAAGCTCTTGTATCTATTGGTTCATGAGGATGCAAGTATTCTACATCTTACATCTTATTATTGAACAAGTTTCTTTAATATGTAACTCGTTAGTTAGCATGCGAGTCATTGTATTCTAGTGATGAGCAACTTTGTCGTTCAATTTACTATTCATGATGCATGTTTAGTACCCAATCCTCAATAACCTTGAATGTTATTATTATTCCATGTTTATGCTATTAGATTATTCCTAAAGCATGATATTAATTTACAAATATCAATTCAGTTATGAATATTCCATAGCATACAGTTATTTCTTTTGTAATCAACTAATCCTTAGTTGATTACCGTTGAATTCTAAATTACCCTGTAATGTATCCAAACCAAACTTACTTTAGTGCGGACTTGTATTCTAAATACTGAGATGAGCAACTCTTTTAATAGAGGTTTACGCTTAGTGTTGAAATGGTTGTGCACAATACATTGTATGAAGGGTTGATCCCTCTGAAATGCGTGGAGTCCTTATAGTCTTATGGACAAGCTAAAGTTAAAGTTGAAAGATTACTTATAACTGTGGACAAGATTCGTGGTCATTAGACCCTCAGTGGATGTTATAATTTTTAGAAAGTTAATAGAATATATTGTTCAGTTCTATTGAGCCTAATATTAGAAATTGATGTAAAAGTTTAAAGATTTACTTATTGTTATTTCAAGTGGGCCTTGTTTGCTCACTCTTGCCTCAGAAAATTTCTTACAAATTAAAGTTGAAATGGGTGACGACTCTAGCACCTGTAAGGGAAAAGGAAAGATGAATAAAAACTGAAGACTTGTAATAGTTTTGATAGTTTACTTTCAGACTTTGGTTTAAAGATTGTAATGAAGTTTATTTAAATTTCCGCATTTGAATGATTGTTGTTAAAGGTTAGATAACCTGGGATATTTTTATTTAAGTTTAATCCTGTATGGGCAGGTTTTATTATTTAATTTTATTATGATTGGGTAGTTAGAAATGAATGTTTTGATTAAGTGAACACCAAATCTTGAGGAAATGAAGTACCAGGATTTGGGGGTGTCACAGATATCTTTGAAAAATCCTGGATGAATCTCCGATAGTATCCTGCTAACCCTAGGAAACTCCGCACCTCAGTCGGCATTTTCGGTTGTTCCCAATTCATCATGGCTTCTACCTTCCCTGCATCTACTGAAATTCCCTCATGGTTAATGACATGACCTAAAAATTGTACCCTCTCTAACCAAAATTCTCACTTCGTGAATTTTGCATACAACTTCTCATTCCTTAGTGTCTCCAACACTATTCTTAGGTGTTCAGCATGATCTTCTGGCATCTTAGAATAGACTAGAATATTATTGATAAACACCACAATGAACTTGTCCAAATATTGTTTGAACACTCTATTCATCATATCCATAAATGCAGCTGGTGCATTAGTTAACCCAAATGACATCACCAGAAACTCGTAATGACCATAACGAGTCCTGAATGCCGTTTTTGGTACGTCCTCATTCTTAACCTTCAGTTGGTGATACCCCGTCCTCAAATCTATTTTAGAAAAATACTTTGCCCCTTTTAACTGATCAAAAAGATCATCGATCCTGGGCAATGGGTACTTATTCTTTATCGTTAACTTGTTCAACTCTCGGTAGTCGATACAAAGTCTTAACGATCTGTCCTTCTTCTTGACAAACATCACCGTGCTCCCCACGGCGAAACACTCGGTTGAATGTACTTCCTGTCCAACAGTTCTTGTAACTGCACCATTAACTCCTTCATCTCCACAGGCGCCATTTGGTACGGTTCCCTTGAAACTGGTGCCGCTCCTGGCACAATGTCTACTAAGAATTCGGTCTCCCTATCCGGTGGAAGACCCGATAACTCACTTGGAAATACATCCATGAATTCACTCACTATAGGTATTTATTCCATGGTCGCTCCCACTCTCTGGGTATCAATAACATAACACAGATAACCTACACACCCCTTCCTCAATAGTTTCCTAGTTTGTGTTATGGTAAGAGAACACGAATGTCCCGACGATTTATTACCGTAAAATATTACATGAGGTTATCTTAACGTTTTAATATTTACGCTTTTCTTTTGACAATCTATAATTTCCCCATGGTTAACCAACAAATCTATTCCGAGAATTACATCGAATTCTCCTAGCTTTATCGATATCAAATCTACCGATAATTTACAACCCCATATGTCTATGCAACAACTCCTATGAATATCTTCAACATGAATTATTTCTTCATTTGCTACCTTAATGTTTGAAGGTATTGGCAAATTTTCGGGAAGTAATCCTAATCGTCTAGCAAAATCACATGCGATAAACGAACAAGTAGCACCCGAGTCAAACATCACGTAAGCATTTAGGTCGTTGATTAGAATAATACTTGCGACTACATCCCCTGATGCCATCACATCTTGGATTGTCATGTTAAAGGTATGGGCCATAGGCCTACCCGGCTGCGCTGGACCCCCAATAGTTAACTTTCCATTATTGGCGCCCTTGATCCCGTTCGTCCCTTTCCTCGGGCAGTTCTTTGCCATGTGTTAGTTGACCCACACACAAAGCATTTGTTGTTCTTCTTCGGGCTTGGATAGTTAGGAGCAATGTGCCCCTCATGTCAACAATTGTAGCATATGGCCTTCCCCTTGAGACAGACTCCTAAGTGGGTCTTCCCATAGGTCTTGCGGCCTCCATTCTCCTCTTCGGGTCTCCTTGCTTTACTCTGGTATTTCCAAAGTTAAATACTTTCCGCTTCTGTCCCTCGCCACTCCCGCTGGCTCCTTCAATCTTCAATCCCCTATCAACTTTCCCCTTATTCTTCTTATCTTTGTGGTACTGGCTCAACGCCTCTCAACCACCTTCGGCGATTATCGTCTTCTCTAATATAGTCCCAAACGAAGTACTTTGGAACACTGATATGCGATTATAGATCCAGGGTTTCAAGCCTTGCTTGAACTGTCGTGCCTTCCTAACCTCGGTGTCCACTTGGTGTGGAGTAAACCTCGCCAGTTCATTAAACTTGGCGGTGTATTGGGGAATCGTCATGTCCCCTTATTTCAAGTCAAGAAACCTCATCTCCATCCTTCCCTGCATGCTCGTGGGAAAATAGTTCTCAAAGAATATCTCCTTAAACCTCACCCACGTTAGAATCTCTATCCCGGCCCTAGCCTGATTGGCCTCCCACCAAAAGTTGGCCTCTTCCTTCATCATGTAGGTTGCAAAGGCAACCTTCTGGCCCTCATTGACATTTGCTATGACAAATGCCTTCTCGATTTCTTTCACCCACATTTGGGCTTTGATAGGGTCCGGAGTTCCTTTGAACTCTGGCTGACCCACACTCTTGAAATCCTTAAACGTAGTAGCTCGTACTGCACCAGGATTTACGGGGATGTTAACCCCATTTCGATTAAACGCGGCTGTTAAAAGATTAACAAACTCTTGCATAGGGTTAACCGGACCTCCCTCCGATTGATTTATATTAGCACCTTGATTATGTGGTACTCTTCTTGGCGGCATTTTGCTGTTACAATAAACAACACATTTCGTTATTATCTGTTTCCTGTTAGTTAGTTATTATTCAAGTTTAAACAATAACTTAAACATTCATTACTCAATATGTTTCGAAAAAGGCTTATATTGATTCATTCATTGTAGTATAATACTACAACGGTTACATTACACAATCTAAGTTGATTACAATACTTTCCTGCAATTGCTTTCCAAAAATTGGGATTTACAAAAGACTACCCTTTGTTATACAAAAGAGGGTTTTACGTCACTACTAGATACACCGTATTTACATATCTAAACTACTCTATCTACTAATAGATTACATCTGCCTCAAGGCATTATCAAAATCTGCCTTGGCAAGACCAGAAAAAATATCACGGCTAATAGTATGCCGTGTCTGCCCTGCCTCTATGGGATAGCCAGCTACCTGCTGCTGGAAATCCGCATGAGAACTCCTATGAATATAGGACATTCTCCCTATCTTCTGCTTTTTGGTCTTTAGCTTCTCCCTGAGCTTAAAGACCTCCTGTTTCAGCTCATGGACCTTATCCTTGGCCAAAACTCTCTCATCGTGCTCCTATTCCCACATGGACTCCACGTCTGTCTTATCCTATAAGACAGCCTGGAGCTCTGCTTTTAGCTCCTTAACCTCCTGACAGTAATGGATGTTTCTATCTAACACTGACATAAAAAGTGACGTCATTGACTCCCCTGGAGCCATCTCTGCTACTATTGCTACTAGGTTGAAGGACACTACCTCCACCTCTTCTTCTAGAATGCCGTCGAACACGGACATAAGGTCTAGGCTCTCTGAGTCTCCAGACTCAACCACTACAACTTCAGGCTCTGCCGCTATGGGGTTCGGTATAATCTCTATGTGATTAACCGATCCTTCACTAACTACCTGTACATCTCCAGACATTCCATTTTCTCCTAACATCTACAACAACACAAATAAGTTTGATTAGTACACATTAATAGAATAATAAAAACACATAAAATATATAATGCATTTTTATAAGGTTCATTTCCATCTTTTATTTCTTGGACTTTTCTTAAGGTTATGACTTAAGGTTTAAATCCCTCCATAAGTTTTATAACCTAATGCTTTGTTACCAACCTGTGACGCCCCCAAATTCGGGTATCTTCCAACCCGACATATGATGTTACACGGTGCTACAGTTCACACAAACATTCAATTGAAATGCCTCAAAAGAATGAATATGTCTTATATATATTCAAAATAATATTAACATGCCCCCAGGTACTTTATAACCGTTACAATTGTTCTTGTCATAATATCAAATATTATCATTACAAACCTATACTATTACATAGGTAATCTACGGGTTCGCCTTAGCCTTCCCTTAATCCTTGCCGGATCCGTCGGTCCGTTCGATCTTAGCTGCATTCATATTGTTCAAGTAAGAGTGAGCCTAACTAACTCAGCAAGTACAACAATTCTAATAACACCGCATGCTTGAAACATAGGAATCGTATATCTTCAATAACTGAACAATAGTTATGAAGTACTATCTATAATTCAAAATATCACTTCTTTTTATTCAAAACGTTTTACAATGATAATATTCAGTAAAACATCAATTTCGGTCTAAGACCATGAGAATTTCATAAGTTCTTTGAAAAGGACATCCCGGCACTAAGTCCGTAAGTCCGACATAGCTTACGAAAGACGCCTAGGTGATCGACTTTATAGTACTCTATGTTGATCAACACTACATTCATTAAACGTATGTACGTTTAAGTTATGGCAACCTCACGTGCCTGTCGTTTGACGACAAAACAATTTAGCATACTCAGTCTTCATTTGAAAACCACCCCAACATATTTTAGTAAAACATTGACAATACTTTGATAAATTATAAGAAATCCAACATATCGCAAGTCTAGCCGAAAGAATTGGCGTTGACTTCATCAAACATTAACTCATGCATAAGAATACATGAATCACAAAGCTTGTCCAGATTGAACTGGAACAAGGGTTAGAGCACTTACCTTTAGCGTCTGCTACAATTATAACACGTGTACTTTAAGTCTTTAAGGTCTCTACAGTAGATGATAACATCACATAACACATTAGGTTATGAATAACATACATGGTTCCTAAAGAATGTTACCCTTCTTCTCAATTTAATTACGTATTAGATTTATTATTATTGGTTCCGGCTTTCTGTTACGTTGTTCTTACGTTCACATGCAATTGACTTATCTTAACCCTAAATGATCATACTTGAGGTTTAACCATGTATTAACAATGTTACATTATGTTCCTTAGTTCATTGTTAATAAATTACCATGCATGCTCTACTTGTAACAATTCTTTACTGTCTAAACCCTAAGGCTGGCGCTGTGGTGCCAGCATTCCTTCTCTGTGTCGTGCTATGGCGCCATACACTAGGGTTAGAAGACCCGGACTCGACGCTGCGACGTGAGTCCCCTTCATTTTTGCCGCGCTGCGGCTGTGACACCCCCAAATCTGGGTACTTCATTCCCTCAAGATTTGGTGTTCACTTAATAAAAACATTTATATCTAACTACCCAATCATAATAAAATTGAATAATAAACCTTCCCATTAAAGAATTACATTAATAAAAATCTCCCAGGTGATATAACCTTTAAATACAATCATTAAAATGCGGAAAATTAAATAACTTCATTACAATCATTAAAATAAAGTCTGACAATAAAATGTCAACATGATTACAAGTCTTCAATACTTGTTCATCTTTCTTTTTCCTTTACTGGTGCTAGGTACATCGACCTTCTCAACTTTAGCTGTAATAGTTATATAAGCAAGAGTGAGCAAACAAAGCTCACTTGAAATGATAATGAATAAAATCTTTACAACAACTGCCAAATAATAGGCTCAATAGAACTGAACAAAATGCTTTAGCAATGATAATAAGGATCATGAAATATTTATCTGAGGGTCATAAGACCACGAACTATGTCCATAGTTATAAGTAATCTTTTAACTTAAACTATAACAGTCCTAAGACTATAGGGACTCCTCGTACTTAGGGGGATCAACTCTTCGTACAATGTATTGTGCACAAACATTTCAACGCTATGCGTAAATTATCCCCTAATAAAAGGGTTGTTCATCTCAGCATTTAGAATACAAGTCCGCACCAAAGTAAGTTTGGTTTGGATAAGTTTCAAGGTAATTTAGAATTCAACAGTCATCACCTAAGGATTAGTTGAATAAAAGTTAATAACGTTATGCTATGGAATAATCATAATTGAATCGTTATTGTAAATTAAGGTCATGCTTTAGGAATAATCTAATATAGCATAAATATTGAATAATATAACATACCTTGCTTGAACAACATTAAGCTAAGGTTAAAATCTTATTTAGAATTGAGTATTGAGCATGTATAATAAATAGTAATTGAACAATAAAACTTGTTCAACGTTAGTCCATCAGAATTTAGAAACTTGCATGCTAAATAACAACTTAAGGATAAGATACTTGCGTTCAATACACGAATTGAAAGAAGTAAAGAAACTTGCATATGCGAATATTCATTAATAATATTAAATGTGGAATCATCAACAATAATTATCCACTAACGTGCTTGAAAAATAATAACTCGAGTTTGAGTTAGAGAACTTGTCTTGCTTGTAGGCTAAACCGTAATAGTTTGATTCAAAAATATCCTAATTACATATCATTAGGATACAATTAGTCATTACAAATACTCTATAAGTATTTATTTCATGTATGGTTTGATTGTTAACCACATAGTCAAATTACATCAATAATAATAAAAGTTGTTAGGTGTTAATAACATGCTCGTTCTTAGCACTATAATACAATAACAAAATTACATGTTTAACAATCATCATATTGCATTACATCAACAATTATAGACTTTTGTGGAAAAAAAAAGTCATTCTTGTACTCTTTATCGCTAACCGGTATTGCATTTTCCACAATTTGCTCTGTGGTCGCTACTGTGGCATGGGGATGGTATCACAGGCCCTGAAGCCATCCATGCCATTAGTGGTCTTTGTGGCTCAAAAGTCGAGCTTCAGCTCTGACTTTGGGGCTGAGGCGCAAAATTTAGAGCTGGGGCGCGGATTTTGGCGCTAAGGCTCCGAGCTTACAGAACACAACACGAAGAATAGAACAACGCTATTGTATCTTAATTTCTAACACCAATTAACATGTATAACTTATGTAAATTACACATACACGTTACCCATCATACATATACTAATTTAAATCAACTAAACAACAATTTTAGCAAGATTAAATCCTTGATAGTCATGTTTTAAACCAAAACTCCATTGTTGACATTGTTTGACAAAGTTTAACACTATAATTCCTATTATACATCAAATTGATTCCTTTCAACTACGTTATCTTTATTTCTTACCCAATTAACAATTCAAAGTTCAATTTTTACAATTAGTATACACTATAACCATCAAATTTATTACTGTTATAAGCCATGTATAAGAACATACACTGAAAAATAGTTTCTCTTTCTTTTAAATGAAATTAACATACAATTCTTTGTCTAAACATAAACTCTACCATTACTGTGACGCCCCCAAAATAGGTATACATCACCTATTCTGAGTCTCCAAATACATGGTACAGAATACAAATACAACCTTAAATATACAACATGAACTGTGAGTTTTAATACAAATATTGTCTTCTAGACAGTATTCAAACTCAAAATAAGTCCTCAATACATTTATTATCACACTATTTCATAGATTAATGAGGACTACTAATGTTATCATCTGGACAACACCCCGCTTCCCATTAGTCCTCGCTATGTTCTCATTTCCTGAAGAGAACAATGAAAGCAAAAGGGTGAGCTCAACTAGCCCAGTAAGAAATATTATGACTAAGATAATGCAGAATAAATTATCATTAGCCTTCAACAGTGTTAAACTAATAAAATATAACAAACATCAAGTTTAACTGCAACGGAACAAGCAATCCATTCGAAGAGTCAAGTAGAGAATAAATCTACTATCTTCTATGATTTAATAGGTTTTTCATTATTTTTATCCCTGAGACTCAGCTTAATAAATAATCCACATCATCCCTGCACTACGGCCAATGATATTCATTAGTATCACGATCACAAATTATCCATGCACTACGGGCCAAGGATATTCGTGTATTCATCAATGGTCATGGTCATGATCATGCCAACAACTGTCCATCAATGCACTACGGCTAATGAGGATTTTTACCACATCATTTGTAATATTACGGTCATGATTATACCAAATAATCCCTGGTCATAATCATACCAAGTCCATTTATGCACTACAGGCCACAGATGACTTTCAACATATTATAAACATGAGGATGATGACAATGATATAAGAATTCAATATAACAAGTTCAAGGATAAATTTTTAAAGATTTATAAGTTAATTTATCCTGAACTCAATGACGTCCAAATTGTCAACATGATACTGTTTTGTGGAGTAAAATTCAAGAATGCTCAGAAGCATATTTCCATGAAAAGATACTGGATGAATCGCAAATATCAAGGATATTCCACTAATTTCATGGAGTATAGAAACCAAAACTTTAACTAACTGAGTATAATAGAATATATGAAATCACAAATGGATTTTTGTCGCCATGCAGTAATCCACGTAGACAGATTATTCCAACAAAATAATAAAGAATGGAATAACAGAAGAATTCAACGGGCGTGCGTAATCCGCACAGACAGGTTATTCAAACAGAATAATAAAGAATGGAACCAGGTCATGCGTAACCCGCACAGACAGGATATTCCAATAGAATAATAAAGAATGGAACCAGGTGTGACGTCGCCAAAATAGGTATACATCACCCATCTTGAGTCGCCAAATATATGGTACAGAATTCAAATACAAACTTTAATATACAACAAGAGAGTTGTGAGTTTCAATACAAATACTGTCTGCTAGATAATATCCACTCTCAGAATAAATCCTCAGTACATTTATTGTCAACTATTTAACAGAATAGTGAGGGCTACTAATACTATCATCTGATCCATCAATCCGTTCCCTGACTCGTCCCAGCTATATTCTCATTTCCTGAAGAGAACAATGAAAGCAAAAGGGTGAGCTCAACTAGCCTAGTAAGAAATATTATGACTAAGATAATGCAGAATAAATTATCATTAGCCTTCAACAGTGTTAAACTAATAAAATATAACAAACATCAAGTTTAACTACAGCGGAACAAGCAATCCATTAGAAGAGTTAAGTAGAGAATAAAATTTACTATCTTCTACGATTTAAAAGGTTTTTCACGACTCTTATCGCTGAGACTCAGCTTAATAAATAATCCACATCATCCCTGCACTACGACCAAGGATATTCATTAGTATCACAACCACAAATTATCCATGCACCACAACCAAGGATATTCGTGTATTCATCAATGGTAATGATCATGCCAACAACTGTCCATCAATGCACTACGGGTCAATGAGGACTTTTTCCATATCATTTGCAACATTACGGTCATGATTACACCGAATAATCCCTGATCATAATCATACCAAGTCCATCTATGCACTATAGGCCACAGATGACTTTCAACATAATATAAACATGAGGATGATGACAATGATATCAGAATTCAATAAAACAAGTTCAAGAATTAATTTATCCAGGAACTAATAATGTCCAAATTGTCAACATGATATTGCTTTGTAGAGTAAAATTCAAGAATGCTCAGAAGAATATTTCCATGAAAAGATACTGGATAAAGAGCAAATATCGAGGATATTTCACTAATTTCATGGAGTATAGAAGTCAAAACATTAACCAACTGAGTATAATAACGAATGGAATAACAAAAGAAATCACCATGCATGCGATACTTCGCATAGACAGGTTATTCCAACAGAATAATAAGTAACGGAAACCGTGTCGGCGTAAATTACATACCGGCGGATGGTCCAACAGAATAATAAAGACGGAACCGTGTCCCAATTGTAAACGCATGCATGTGATATTCCAATGAATAATAATAAAGGCGGAACCGGTCCCAAGCATAAAATGCATGTAGCGGATATTCCAAATGTAATAATAATAAAGACGGAATATTAGAAGAATGTCACCAAGTATAGGGTAGCAGCGATATCTTGGTTATTCCAAAGAATAATAAAGAATGGAATAATGTAAGTTCTCTTCATGAATACAAAAAGAAATAATACCCTTACCGTAAAAGAAACTAGATATAAGAGTAGGGAAGTAGCAGAATACTTTTCTTCTTTATCTCTATAATTTTCTCTCTCAGTGAATTCGTAAGAAATAATAAAGGAATGAGCTTCTATTTATAGGAGAATGGAAAGACAACGTGTAAGGATTTATCACAGATTTAATAATTCATAACTCACTAGGCATCGATTTAAACCTTTGGTTAATTGAATTTCAATGAATTTTCCTAATACAAACAAAAATTAAAATAATACATATATATAAATATAAACACATGCTTGTTGAATTTTGCTCCCACCCGATAAACTCTTAAAAATTACTTGACTTCTGAATCCACCAAAGGACAATATATCACATATACATATATGTATATATATATATATATATATATGTGTGTAACATACACACCCCACACTAATATTATATATATACATACTACTCCACCATTCCCACATTCCACCCAATTCACGGGTGGAATTCCTCCCACCAAAAGAAAAATCCTTTCATTCCCCCACCAATTTCAAACTTTTGCCCCGTCTATTACTTCTCCACTTTCCTTATACACACACTACATTATATATACATATTCACACACTCCACCACTCACATTTACCAACACACACACTCATCACATATAATATATATACATATATTACCCACACCACATATAATATATATATATATATATATATATAATACACTCCACCTTTTCCACCATCCTCCACTAATATTACAAACACACACATCACTTTCACACACACACACACACCTTATACCTATCACTTTCATATTATCACTTTTCCACCACTTTCCACTCACATTATATATATATATATATATATATATATATATATATATATATATATACACACATCACATACCATATATATAAATATATTTTACCTGTCCTTTACATAACTTCCTCTCACCCCTATTTTCAGATTTCATACATCACATGTGGGCCCCATATGTGGTCCCCACATGTGGTCCCCGCCTTTATTATATAAAATAATTTTCTACCGATTATTTTGAAAAATGGACAAAATAGGGGTCCCTAAAATAAGCAAAACTGAGTGACTTCTCACGTAAGCATCAATAATAAATACCGTATGTAACACCCCAGTCCCATATCGAAAGATAGAGGGAAAAATTTGTCTGCATATAAGGAAATAAAGTTACTACCAATAGTACCTTCAAGTCATGACCTTTTGGGAGCCTATGGTGGGCTAGATGACCCAAGAAGATACTATTGGGCCAGTGGTTTGAGGCCTTATTTGGATGGATTTGATTCGATTTGGACTTGGGATTTGACCCAAGATTTGTTCCGAACTCGAGATTTGACTCGGGTTGTTTCATATGGTATCAAACCCACTCTCAGCTTCGGGTCGGTCATCCGATCGGGTTCTGGAGGTGGGGACACGAAGGTGGTGGTATTATCCTGAATGGAGAGATGAAGGTCCAGAGGTGGGGACACGGTTGGTAGGTATTATCCCACAATGGCTAGAGAGGCAAAGATCTTTGGGCCGTAGGTGTGATCTCGGTTACGACGGGGCGTCGAGAAATTTAAGTGGGGAGTTTGTAACACCCAGTCCCATATCGAAAGATAAAGGGAAAAATTTGTCTGCATATAAGGAAATAAAGTTACTACCAATAGTACCTTCAAGTCATTACCTTTTGGGAGCCTGTGGTGGGATAGATGACCCAAGAAGATACTATTGGGTCAGTGGGTTTAGGCCTTATCTGGATGGATTTGATTCGATTCGGACTTGGGATTTGACCCAAGATTTATTCCGAACTCGGGATTTGACCTGGGTTGTTTCACCGTGTGCTACTATGCAACCACGTGTATTACTGTACTTTTAACACCGGGTGTTTCAACAGTTAACGGTAAAACTTCCGCCGTTATTTTCATAAAATATTTTTGTCATTTTTTCAATCCAACAATAATTCTGTTACGGGGTCTACCAATGATTGTACCGTCATACGGATATTCCCCGACAAAAAGAATATTCCCCGACCAATCGAATATAATATGACAACTTGCATACTTTGCAAAATTTATAAATACTACCCACAACTATAACATTATATCAAATCCACACCATAATATTAAAAAATTATTTCGAGAAAATTAAATATTTATTCATAAAATTTGGGGTCTCACACCAGTCATGCATGTCTGCCTGCATGACATAAGATGTTCCAATGCAGAATAATAAAAATAGAACCAGTCATGCGTAATCACTTGCAGGTGATGTTCCAACAGAATAATAAAGAATGGAATAACAACAGAATTCACCAGGCATGCGATAGACCGCACAGACATGTTATTTCAACAGAATAATAAAGAATGGAATAACAACCCTTACGAGTATTGAAAGAAAATAACTTTCTTCATGAATACTAAAGAATAATACCCCTTACCTTATAAAGAAGAGTATTCCGACGGGTAGGGCAGAGATATACTTGAAGAAAACTTGTACTATTTTCTACCTTCAAAGCTTTCTTAAACTCTAAAGAAATACGCTCAAGATTATAGAAGAAGAATTCTCTAAATTTCTAGTGTGATTTTCAATTCTAACTAAGCATCCTATATATAGGAGAATGGAAAGAATACTATGCTGCACTATACAATAAAATATAATATATTCTATTTATAATCAAATAAAAAAAACTTTATAAAAAGTATTCGGTTTTATATAAAAAGTTTTTACTATGCAAATACTATGCAGGCACTATGCAAACACTATGCATAATAAAATATAATATATTCTATTTATAATCAAATAAAACAAAACTTTATAAAAAGTATTCTATTTTATATAAAAAGTTTTTACCATGCAAACACTATGCATAATAAAATATAATATATTCTATTTATAATCAAATAAAACAAAACTTTATAAAAAGTATTATGTTTTATATAAAAAGTTTTCTGTTTTATTACATATATAATAATAATAAAATAATATTTATCACCATTATTATAATTCACAATATTAATCGACTAGGTCGTTCTCAGGAAAGATGGGGCTTTCCAATAAGGATTTCTCCCTATTGGCGCGCAATTAGGTGACCAAACCTCTCCTTGACAGAACTTCTAGACATCGTCAATATTGCAAATAATAATATTAATAACTTTGTAGTCTCAATTATTGATTTAATAATATATAAAATATTGACAATAATTGAATCAAATAACGTGAGATACTATCAAAGAATTCTTTGTAGCAATAATTGAACAAAACTGAGTGACTTCTCACATAAGCATCAATAATCAATAAAGCGTGTTACTATGAAACCACGCGTATTACTGTACTTTTAACACCGGGTGTTTCAACAGTTAACGGTAAAACTTTCTCCGTTATTTTCATAAAATATTTTTGTCATTTTCTCAATCCGACAATATAAAAACTTTTAATAATTGTAGAAAGATCTTTGTGGAAAGAAGTGGTTTTAGAACCCAATGAATGAATAAAGTATTAACATAAAATCTATTTTTATAGATTGAATGAATGAAGATTAATAAATAAAAATTTTGAGGACGAAATTCTTAGAAGAATGGGTGAATGTAATATCCCGAGTGTTTATGATAACGATCCTTAGAAAAGGAAATGAATGGGTTAAAGAATATATAATACTCAAAATATAATTGAGTTCAAGTGAATGTTATGAAATAAAACTTATAAGAATTTATTATCAAGAATAGTGAGAGTAGAAAATATAAAACCTATATTAAGGTAATGTGCTGAAGTTATTCAATGAATAGATTTGAGGAAAACATGAGTAAGGTAGGGTTTCGGTGATTCCGAGTACAGAATCCTTATAAGGAGGGAAGGATATGACATCCCAGATTTTAAGAATTTATAAATGAGAATTTTATAAATAAAAGTATTATTTATGAGATATGTTGGGTGTGAGTATGTGCATGTCATATATTGTAGAAGATGTGAATTGATGTGAAGAGAATGTTATATATTAATTTTAATATATATAAATATTTAATTGAATTATTTATTGAGTTAAATTAATAAATTTTGTTTTGATTATAGGGTAATGTAATTAAGTGTAGTAGATTAATTAAATGAATATTTAGTATTTAATTTAATTAATATAATAATTTTATATTATAGTTCTAATTTAATTGAGAGAATTAAATTAGATGAGTTATGTGATGATTGTTACACGAAATTATAATTAACAAGTAAATATAAGTATGTGACAATTTGATGAGATTGATTGATGTTAAACCATTGATTAATTAAAATAATGAGTATTTGCCAAACATGGTCTTAGGTTTTTCAAGTTCAAGTTGGTGTAACCTATGTATTAACTAGTAATTAGTATATATAATAATTACTAGGAGTTACATATATTATATATTACTGGTATTGTATATTATATGTATATACTACAAGTTAGTACGTTAGTTTTAGAAAACAAACCAAAGAAAGAAGAAGAGAGTTAGAGAGAGTTGTAGGAGAAGAAGAAGAGGAAGAAAAAAGAAGAAGAATGGAAAGCTTTGAGAAGACAAAACAAGTCCCATCATCATTATCTCCACCTCTCTCTTAAATTCATAATAATAAGGTTATAATCTAAATTCCTTGTTTTAATTATATTTTTATGTTCTTCATAATGTAGTTCTCTGATAATTGTTATATAGAAGTTGTATTGAGAAATTGAGAGAGATAGAGAGAAATAGAGGAATTGAGATGAGCTAGAAGAAGAAGAATAAGAAAAAGCTAGAAGAAGGTAACTTCTAAACTCTTATTTAATCTTTGATTTTTTTGGGTAGATTTATGTTCTAGGGTAGTAGATCATGCTTAATCTTGTTGTATAGGTTTAATCTTGGATTATCAAGAATCAAACAAGAGGATTCAAGAAAGAAAATGAAATGGAAAGAAAATTTGAAGAACAAAATTCGTAGGTTTTGAGTAATTATGGACAAATGTTATGAAATTCATATCTCTTTGGGTATAATGAGTTAGAAAGTGAGCCTTATATCAAATCGAAGATATGGAAGTAAGTTATATTCTGAAAGTGGAATCACATGAAAACTCTTTGTAGATTTCTTGAAATGTCTATTTTAGTAAGGAAGGTTGGTCTGAAGGAAAATAATATGCCTGAAAATCAAAAGCTATTACGGTTTCGACTTTTGAATAATTCATATAAATTCGTGTGTTTTGAATTTGAAGAAACTTTAAACTGCAAAGTTGTAGATATGGAAGTTTACTAGCCAGAATCGAGAGATTGAGCCATTGTATGGACCGTATCATGTCCAAAATAAATTGTTTAGTAAGGATGTCCAGAAAATAAAATTTTCTAGACTAGTTGATAAATTACAGAATCTGGTTTAGATGGATAATGGTCTGACTTTAAGGCCTAGATGAGGATGTAGTACACTGAGTAAGGGTTAATTCTATATAAGAAGGAACAAAAACGGACATGTAACGAAGGAGTTATGTTAAAAACAAAAACAACGTTTTGTTAAAGAAATTGTGAAGATGAGTTTTATAATTCTGTTTGAATTAAGATTTTGGGTGATGGTATATTTTGATGATTAAAAATATGTTTTGACATATGTAATGAGTATAGATATGTGTTATCATATTCTATGCATAATTAACCATTTAAGATCAAGAGTTGAGATAAGTTAATGTGTGAACATAACGTGCTCGATAAAATGCCTAAGAGTAATAGTGTTTCTAAACTTTGGTATACAAAGTGTCTATCTAATGACTAATATTGGATGTTATATGCATCTGAATATGAAAAGATGATAATACAAGAATAATAATGGAAAGAAATTGAAAAGGGCGATTTTTTGATTTTTGAAGGAAAATTAAACTTGTAAACAATGTGTTGAATATGCATTTTTGAAACCAAAGTGGTATAATAAAATGGTGTGATATACGCACATTAAACTACAAGTGCGATAGTCTAGCATGTGTGGTGATGAAATGAAAATAAAAAGCTGAGTTGAATATAAAATAGTTAGATGTCTATAAAGACATTATAAAGGATAATAAGATAAAATAAGATCTTAGAATAAATTTGACCATGAGATTGAGTATTGATTTTATTTATTATCAATCTCACATATAGTGTAGGTTGTGAAAGGACGCAAAGTATTAGCATGTTGGTAAAACGCCGGTAAAGGCAAGTCTTTCAGTTCCTTTTTGCTATGTGAACTTGATGATGATCTGCTTTAAAATTTTAGTGTATGATGTATTATATATGTCAAAAGTATGAAATGTGAAAGTCAATCTATGACTATGATGATTGAACTATAAATGTTGATTGAGTAAGGAACTCAATCTTTATAGTTGTTATGTGAACTACAACATATATGTTATGCTTGTTTATGATTATTCTTGTATGTTGAGCATGTTATTATGTGCTACGTGATGCATGAAAACTGTTAGATTTTCTTTGAAATTTGTCGAGCTCATTCTTGCAAATAACCATTTTTGCAGATTCAAGAATTGAAGGTAACGTTATGCGCTACTTGATTCTTATGGATCAAAAGTGATATATGAAGATTTATTATCCTAGCAAAGTTGTTATTCTTGTAAACCATGTCTAATGTTTCGGTAAATGTATTAATGTTGTAATTGTAATATTGTTTTGGGAATGTAAACTATTGTAGTATTAAAATGATTCTGAGATATTTAGATGTAAAGGTTGAAGGTTTTGGGAATGAGGATAGTTTGTAATAGAAATTTTAATTATTCCGCAAATTTCAATGGTTGTATTATTGTTTAATGATATAAAATTAAAGGTTGAATGTATTATTAATGACCGAAGTCGAGAATTAAATTGTATGAATTTTGGGGTCATTACAATGTACATACGAGCAAGACGTTCAAGTGTATAAGTTTCTCGTATAGGTAAGAAATGAGCCGACTTGGTCAATCTATCAACAATGACCCAAATCGCATCTATGCCTTGAGAAACCTTGGGAAGACCGGTAACGAAATCCATGGTAATGTGCTCCCACTTCCATTTTGGAATTTCAAGTTGTTGCAATGGACCTTTTGGTACTTGATGCTCCGCCTTAACTCTTTGACACGTTAGACACCTTGAGATAAACTCCGCGATCTCTCTCTTCATATTGCTCCACCAAAATATATGTCGAAGATCATGATACATTTTGGTACTCCCACGATGGATTGCAAACGGTGTGTTGTGCTCCTCCATTATGATTTTATACTTTAAATCAGGGTCGTTAGGAACACAAAGTCTCGAGTTGAATCGAAGTATTCCTTCCTAATCGATTCTTATTTCCGGCATAGCACCTTCTTGCACTTTCTTCCTCATACGCATCCGTTCTAGGTCTGTAGCTTGAGCAGCTTTAACTTTATCAATTAAAGTCGGTTCTACTCGTATATTCGCCATCATCACGTTAGTCCCTGGAGTCTTTAACTCTATCTCCATCCTTTGAAAGTCATGTAAAATGGGCCTTTGCGTTGACAATATCGCACTCGTACCCGCATATGATCTTCTACTCAATGCGTCAGCTACTACGTTCGCTTTACCAGGATGGTATTGAATGGTATGAACATAATCTTTTAACAGTTCAAGCCAACATCGTTGCTGCATGTTGAGTTCCTTTTGGGTGAAGAAATATTTGAGGCTTTTATGATCCGTAAAGATCTCCACTTTCTCCCCATACAAGTAATGCCTCCAAATTTTAAGTGTGAAGACAACAGCTGCCAACTCTAGATCATGAGTAGGATAATTCCTCTCATATACTTTGAGTTGTCGAGAGGCATAGGCT
Source organism: Panax ginseng (assembly GCA_020205605.1). Classification (NCBI taxonomy): domain Eukaryota; kingdom Viridiplantae; phylum Streptophyta; class Magnoliopsida; order Apiales; family Araliaceae; genus Panax; species Panax ginseng. The sequence continues at coordinate 50,073,231 of CM035143.1, read as the reverse complement.
ATGACTTTTCCATGTTGCATGAGAACACATCCTAACCCTTTGCCCGATGCATCACTGTAGATGACAAATCCCTCTCGAGCGGATGGTATTGTGAACAGTCTTTAAATGAGTCTCCTCTTGAGTTCTTAAAAACTCTTCTCACATTCCACGCTCCAATCGAATTTTATATCTTTCCGAGTCAGCTGAGTTAATGGAGTAGCGATTCGAGAAAACCCTTCCACGAATCTCCGATAATAACCAGCTAATCTGAGAAAGCTACGTACTTCGGTCACTGATTTAGGTTGCTCCCAGCTTTGAATAGATTCAATCTTTGTCGGGTCAACAGATATTCCATGACTTGATACTACGTGCCCAAGGAATGCTACTTCTTCAAGCCAGAACTCGTATTTCTTCAACTTGGCATAAAGCTTGTTTTCACGAAGCTTTTGGAGTATCAACCTCAAGTGTTGCTCATGATCTTCACGGCTTTTGGAATATATGAGGATGTCATCAATAAAGACGACCACAAAATGATCCAAATATTCCTTGAATACTCGGCTCATCATATCCATGAAGGCAGCAGGAGCATTGGTCAATCCAAAAGACATGACTAAGAATTCATAATGCTTGTACCGAGTTCTAAAGGCAGTCTTTGGAATATCCTCAGTTTTAACCTTCAGTTGATGATATCCAGAAAGAAAATCGATCTTTGAAAAGAATTGTGCTCCTTACAACTGGTCAAACAGGTCATCAATGCTAGGTAACTGATACCTATTCTTGATGGTAACATGGTTCAATTCCCGGTAGTGAATACAAGGTCGTATACTCCCATCTTTCTTCTTCACGAATAGAATAGGAGCACCCCAAGGAGACGTACTAGGACGAATGAAACCAATGTCTAACAATTCCTACAACTGGGTCTTTAACTCGTGAAGTTCAATAGGAGCCATTCGATATGGGGCTTTGGAAATGGGTTTTGTACCGGGTTCAAGGTCGATACAAAATTCAATTTCACGCCTCTGGGGTAGGCCAGAAGTTCTTCGTGAATACGTCAGAAATTTATTAACAATAGAAATATCATTCAAATCTGACGTATTTTTGTTTAAATCTGTGACATGAGCTAAGAAAGCTTGACATCCATTTTTTAATAAATGAATAGCTTTATAGCTTGAGATGACAGTGATTGATTTTAATGGTTTGGTTGTTTGAATTCGCATAATAGGTTGGTTAGGAATATGAAAGCTAACAACCTTACAAAAACAATCAATTTTTGCATGATGAGTAGTTAACTAATCAATCCCTAGAATCACATCAAATGCAAGTATTTTCAATGAAATAAGATCAACAGGTAATATGAGGGTACCGATTTGAACCAAACAAGACTTATAAACATTGGATGTAATGAAGGTTTCTCCCAACGGAGTTTCCATAGATAAGTCAAAGTCTAATTTCTCTGGAGTCAAATTTAATCGTTGAGCGCAAGTAGGAGAAATAAAAGAGTGGATAGAACTGGTATCAAATAAGGTATAGACTTCACTAGAGTTTATGATAAGCTTACCCGTGATGACCTTGTTCGGATTCCTTGCTTTTTGGGAGGTCACAACAAAAACTCTCCCTTGAACTACTGGTTTTCACTTGTTTGGGACGATATTTTGTGTCACCGTTCCAACTGGACTTGTCTTTGGTTCACGACAAAATCGGGCTAGGTGACCTTCTCTTCCATAATTATAACACACTTTGGATGGCATCGCGTAGGTTGGACTAATATGTCCCTCCCCTCCGCATTTGAAGCATATGATAGGTGGTCGTTCTCCTTCCTTAACAACGGGTGTTGTTGATTTGGCCGACGCTTTTCCATCATTGTTGAATCTCCTCTTCTTGAAATGTCCATTCTTATTGTCTTGGCCATGATTACCACCGAAGTGGTTACCATTTCTGGCATGTTGATTCCCTCCACGTTTGTTGTCACCGCTTCGATGACTGCTACCATTGGTATTATCATTTTGCCGGCTACTTTCTCTTGGTTGCGTTGACTCATTATCGCTCTCTAATAACTGAGCCCTATTTACAACATCTGAATACAAACACAGTTTATGTGAAATTAGATATTGATGTATCTCGGGTTTCAAACCTCTTAGAAACATCCGCGTCATTCTCTCCTCATTATCAACCAAGTGTGACGCAAACCGGGACAACTCGGCAAACTTAGCTTCGTACTGCGACACGGTCATATTGTTCTGCTCCAACTTGATGAACTCTACCTCTTTCATGTGACGAATACTTTTGGGAAAGTACTTGTCGTTGAATAGTTCTTGGAACTTCTCCCAAGACATCTTCAGTGCTGCAGGTTGAGTATGCTTTACCAATTCTCACCAGTAATCTGCCTCTCCTTGCAACATAAAGGTGGCAAAAGGAACCTTTTGCTCATCGGAGCATCCCAAGATATCAAATATCTTGGTGATCTGCTTTATCCATGCTTCCGCCTTAAGTGGTTTTGGCTCTCCAATAAACTCCGGTGGTCCCAGCTCCTTGAACTATTTAGCGTTGACCATCAAAGAGTTTCCAAAGTGTTTCTCCTACATTTTGGATGAAGCCACTCTCCGATGTTGCATGAATTGCATAAAGCCTCCCGAACATTCCATCATTCATCATTTGGTCGGTGTTGTTGTTTGCATGAGGATTGTCGCCTTCGATGCACATTATCCTCGATTATTGATATGTGGAGACTCAACGGTCTCCTGTGCTCCATTGCTATTCTCAACATTCTCGGATGTCATTTTTAGATACTTTCGCAAAATAAGGGTTAATTGATATATAACATATTATCCCTATACTCTGACCGACCAATTAAATACCAAATAAACATAGGTAGGTTATACTAGCGAAGGAATTCCCCGTCTCTCCCCTCCTAGTTCTAGTCTCACATCTTAGCTAGAGATCATATCCCTAAGCTTTGATACCAACTGTGACACCCCCAAAATAGGTATACATCACCTATTCTGAGTCACAAAATACATGGTACAGAATACAAATACAGCCTTAAATATACAACATGACGTGTGAGTTTTAATACAAATATTATCTTCTAGACAGTATTCAATCTCAAAATAAGTCCTCAATATATTTATTATCACACTATTTCATAGAATAGTGAGGACTACTAATGCTATCATCTGGACCGTCACTTCGTTCCCCGACTAGTCCCTGCTACGTTCTCATTTCCTGAAGAGAACAATGAAAGCAAAAAGGTGAGCTCAACTAGCCCAGTAAGAAATATTATGACTAAGATAATGCAGAATAAATTATCATTAGCCTTCAACAGTGTTAAACTGATAAAATATAACAAACATCAAGTTTAACTCACAATGAACAAGCAATCCATTAGAAGAGTCAAGTAGAGAATAAAATCTACTATCTTCTATGATTTAAAAGGTTTTTCATTACTTTTATCGCTGAGACTCAGCTTAATAAATAATCCACATCATCCCTGCACTATGGCCAATGATATTCATTAATATCACGACCACACATTATCCATGCACTACTGGCCAAGGATATTCGTGTATTCATCAATGGTCATGATCATGCCAACAACTGTCCATCAATGTACTACGGCCAATGAGGATTTTTACCACATCATTTGTAACATTACGGTCATGATTATACCGAATAATCCCTGGTCATAATCATACCAAGTCCATCTATGCACTACAGGCCACAGCTGACTTTCGACATATTATAAACATGAGGATGATGACAATGATATAAGAATTCAATAAAACAAGTTCAAGGATAAATTTTTAAAGATTTATAAGTTAATTTATCCTGAACTCAATAACGTCCAAATTGTCAACATGATACTGTTTTGTGGAGTAAAATTCAAGAATGTTCAGAAGAATATTTCCATGAAAAGATACTGGATGAAGCGCAAATATCAAGGATATTCCGCTAATTTCATGGAGTATAGAAGCCAAAACTTTAACCAACTGAGTATAATAGAATATATGAAACCGCAAATGAATTTTTTCCGCTATGCGGTAATCCTCGTAGACAGATTATTCCAACAGAATAATAAAGAATGGAATAACAGAAGAATTCACCAGGCGTGCGTAATCCACACAGACAGGTTATTCTAACAGAATAATAAAGAATGGAACCAGGTCATGCGTAACTCGCACAGATAGGATATTCCCATAGAATAATAAAGAATGGAACAAGGTCATGCGTAATCCGCACAGACAGGATGTTCCAACAGAATAATAAAAAATGGAACCAGGTCATGCGTAATCCGCATGCATGTGATGATGTTCCAACAAAATAATAAAGAATGAAATAACAACGAAATTCACCATGCAATGCGATAATGAAGAATTTCACCATGGATGCATACATACACAGTTATTCCAACATAATAATAAAGAATGAAATAACAACCCTTACGAGTATTGAAGGAAAATAACTTTCTTCATGAATACGAAAGAATAATACCCCTTACCTTAAAAAGAAGAGTATTCCGACGGGTAGGGCGGGGATATACTTGAAGAAAACATGCACTATTTTCTACCCTCAAATCTTTCTTAAACTCTAAAGAAATACGCTCAAGATTATAGAAGAAGAATTCTCTGAATTTCTGCTGTGATTTTCAATTCTAACTAAGCATCATATTTATAGGAGAATGGAAAGGATACTATCTTTTTATGCAATAAAATATAATATATTCTATTTATAATCAAATAAAACAAAACTTTATAAAAAGTATTCATTTTTTATAAAAAGTTTTACTATATGCAAACACTATGCGGGCATTATGCAAATACTATGCATAATAAAATATAATATATTCTATTTATAATAAAATAAACAAAACTTTATAAAAAGTATTCTATTTTATATAAAAAGTTTTTACTATGCAAATACTATGCATAATAAAATATAATATATTCTATTTATAATCAAATAAAACAAAAACTTTATAAAAAGTATTTTGTTTTATATAAAAGTTTTCATTTTATTACATTTATAATAATAATAAAACAACATTTATCACCATTATTATAATTCACAATATTAATCGATCAAAGTCGTTCCCATGAAAGATGAGACTTTCCAAAAAGGATTTCTCCCTATTAAGTGCGCAATTAGGTGACCAAACCTCTAATTGATAGAACTTCTAGACATCGTTAATATTGCAAATAATAATATTAATAAATTTATCATCTCAATTATTGATTTAATAATATATAAAATATTAACAATAATTGAATCAAATAACGTGAGATTCTATGCAAAGCAATTCTTTATCGTAATAATAATTGAACAAAACCGAGTGACTTCTCATATAAGCATCAATAATCAATATCGTAGTACTACTATGCAACCACGCCAGATTCATCGTATTTTTAACACTAGGTGTTTCAATAGTTAACGGTAAAACTTCCGCCGTTATTTTTATAAAATATTTCTATCGTTTTCTCAATTCGATAATAATTCCGTTGTGGGGTCCACCAATGATTGTGCCGTTGTACGAATATTCCCTGTTAAAACGAATATTCCCCGACCACTCGAATATTATATAACAACTTGCGTACTTTGCAAATTTATAAATATTACCCACAACTATAACATTATATCAAATTCATTCCATAATATTCAAAAATGATATTTATAGAAAAATCATCTTTATCCATGAAAGTTGGGGTCTTACAACTACAACTACTTACAATTGCAATAATTCAGTTGTATGGCAAAAATTCAAAAAATAGAATTCATAGAACATAGAAATTGAAACTCACGTCGTTAAAACACACACACACACACACACATATATATATATATATATATATATATATATATATATATTCATTGTAAAAACCAATTTCTTTCTTGCATACATAATTTAGCATCCAATCACACACACACACACATAGATTTATATATATACATATATATATATATATATGCTAGTTATACTATCACCATCATACTATACGCATAATCTCATAACCAATTTATAAAAATATCGATTTCAGAAAATTGTATATAGACTTTATACACAGTGAAACTCAAGAAAATTATGTCGTAACATATATATTAAGGGTTATATAACATACCTTCACTTGCTTGACCACTACTTGCTAAAACTCAAAACTTGCTTTGGAATCACAGACTTGTCTTTCTCTCAATTCTCTCTGGTCTCTCAATTTTCTATTTCCCTCTGTATCTTTCTTCTTAGGCTTAAGCCAAATACATTATACGTAAACTAACAATAAACCCAACACACGTCTTTTTAAACGTTTAGAAACTGAAGTCTACTAATTGCCCTTAATAAATTATCGGTTACCAAAAATTATTATATAATATTTATATTTTGTTTATTTAATTTATATTATTATAAATTAAAAATTCAAAGAAATCCAAAAGCCATAAGGCTCTGTTTGGTAAAACCCTTTAAAATTAAACACTTAATATCTTTAAGCCTTGTTTGGCAAACCTAAATTAAACTCCTTTAATTTATTTTAATAACTCCTTTATAGTATAATTATTTGTCACACTTTATTTAATTAAGTTTTCATACTTAATTTAATTAATTCTAATAACAATTTATTGAATAAATCATTTAATCATTATAAACTCTCTAACTTAATTATTAAATTAAATTAGAATACTATCTCATAATAATTAATTTTCTTAACTCATTAATTATTTCTTAAACAAATAATTAACCAAATCAAATTAAACAAATATTTATTCAATAATAAACACATCCATTACATATTTATATAATTCAATAAATATTTAAAAATTATAATTAAAATTCTGGATTGTTACATCATTCCTCCTTACAAGGATTCTGTCCCCAGAATCACAATTCAAATAAATCATTCGTCACATTCTTCCCTACTTACAAAAATTCTATCCCTAGAATCGAAGACATAGATTAAACAAATAAATCAGGGTAATCTTTCATCATTTTGTCTTTGAGTTCCCACGTAGCTTCTTCAGTATTGTGGTTCCTCCATATCACCTCCACAGAAGGTATAACTTTATTCCTGAGCACCTGATCTTTCCTGTCAACTATCTGGATAGGAATCTCTTCATAGGACAAGTCCTTATCAAACTGCAATGGTTCGTACTTGATCACGTGCATATAATCGGGTTTATACGGTCGTAACACCAAAACGTTAAAAACATTGTGAACGTTTTCAAACTTTGGAGGTAGAGCTACCTCGTACGCCACTTCTCCTACTCTTCGCAACACTTCGAAGGGTCCAATAAACCTCGGGCTTAGCTTTCTCTTTTTAGCGAAATGAATTTTCCCCTTCCAAGGAGAAACTTTTAGGAATACGAAATTTCCTATGTCGAATGCACGATCTTGTCTGTGTTGATCAACATACTTCTTCTGTCTATCTTGAGCAGCTACCAATCCTGTTCTGATGAGTTTAACAACCTCAGCAGTTTATTGTACCAATTCTGGTCCTAACAGTTGGCGTTCACCAACTTCATCCCAGCACAGTGGAGTTCTGCACTTCCTTCCGTATATTGCTTCATAAGGAGGCATGTCGATGCTTGCGTGGTAACTATTGTTGTAGGCAAATTCCACCAATGGTAAATGTTCATCTCAGCTCCCTTTGAAATCCATGGTGCATGCTCTCAGCATATCTTCCAATGTCTGGATTGTTCGTTCACTTTGGCCATCTGTTTGCAGATGGTATGTCGTACTCATTCGCAACCGTGTTCCCATACATTCTGGTAGTCTCTTCCAGAAATTTGACGTGAATTACGGATCTCTATCTGACACAATTGACACTAGCACTCTATGTCTAGAAACGATTTCTTTAACATACAACCTTGCCAACTGATCAAGATTAAACCTAATCTTTATTGGCAAAAAGTGTGCTGATTTTGTCAGTCTGTCCACTATCACCCAAATCGAATCGCATCCCTTCTGAGTAGTTGGAAGACTCACCACAAAATCCATTGTGATGTGTTCCAACTTCCATTCCGGTATTTCCAATGGTTGAAGTAATCCACTAGGTCTTTGATGCTCGACCTTGACTCTTTGACATGTCAAGCATTTCGCGACACATTCTGCGACATCTCTTTTCATGTTTGGCCACCAAAAATGACGTCGTAGATCTTGATACATCTTCGTACTTCCTGGATGAATCGAATATCTTATTTTATGAGCTTCGGTCAAGATTTCTTCTTTAATATCCGGTACTACTGAAACCCAGATTTTTTCTTCGGACCTTAGTAACCCTTCGGTACCGATCTTGTATTTCACATCACTACCCTCAACCACTTTCTCTTTGATCTTTCCACATTCGTCATCTTGCAGTTGAGCATTCCTTACCTTGTCCGCCAAAAGACTAGTTTCTATCTGGAATAGTCGTTCATCGGATTCTTTTGGAAATTTTATTTCCAACTCTAGCTTTGTCATTGCTGAAATAAGCTCCTCCTGAGTGGTTATCAGCATCAACTTTTCTCGACCTTTCCTGCTTAAAGCTCTGCAACCAAATTTGCCTTGCCCGGATGATAAAAGATCTCACAATCATAATCTTTTATTAATTCCATCCATCTCCTTTGACACATGTTCAGGTCCTTCTGAGTGAAAATATACTTTAGACTCTTATGGTCCGTGTAAATTTTATATTTCTCTCCATAGAGATAGTGTCTCCATATCTTCAGAGAAAATACTACTGCAGCCAATTCCAAATCATGAGTCGAATATCCCTTCTCATAGTCCTTCAGTTGGCTTGATGCATATGCAATAACTTTTCCGTTTTACATAAGGACACAACCCATTCCTTTATGTGAGGCATCACTATACACCATAAAGTTTCCTGTATTATCTAGTAACGACAACACAGGTTCCACACTTAACTTCTTTTTCAAGTCTTGAAAACTTTCTTCACACTTCTCCGTCCAAACAAATTTACAGCTTTCTTTGTCAAATTTGTTAACGAAGTGGCAATCTTGGAAAAACCTTGAATAAACCGTCTATAATAACCGGCCAGTCCCAAGAAACTCCTCACCTCCGATGGTGTCCTTGGTTGTTCCCAATTGATTATAGGTTCCACTTTTGATGGATCCACTGAAATCCCATCTTTGTCAATCACATGACCCAAAAATTGTACACGATCTAACCAAAATTCACACTTAGAGAATTTCACGTACAACTTTTCTTTTCTTCATTTCTCCAACGTCAAACGTAAATGTTCCACGTGTTCTTCTTGAGTTATGGATTACACCAAAATATCGGCGATAAATACCACCACAAACTTGTCAAAAATGGTTTAAACACCCTGTTTATCAAATCCATGAATGCAACAGGGGCATTGGTCAAACCAAAAGACATCACCAGAAACTCGTAATGTCCATACCGAGTTCTGAATGTCGTTCTAGGTATATCCTCCTTCCTTACCTTCAATTGGTGATACCCACTTCTCAAATCTATTTTCGAGAAGTATTTAGCACCCTTTAATTAATCAAACAAGTCATCTATTCTTGGAAACAAATATTTATTCTTAATAGTGACTTTGTTTAATTCCCTATAATCAATGTAAAGACGCATTGACCCATCCTTCTTCTTCACGAATAACACCGGTGCTCCCCACGGTTACACACTCGGCTGAATATATTTCTTATATAACAGGTGCAATTGTACCATCAGTTCCTTCATCTCTACCGGAGCCATTCTGTACGGGGCCTTCGATATCGATGTTGTTCCTGGTGCTAAATAGATCACGAACTCAATCTCTCTGTCAGGCGAAAGTCCTGGAAAATCCTCCGGAAACTTATCTACAAATTCCCTAACCACTGGCATCTCTTCCAGTTTCACACCCTTCTTCTGAGTATCGACTATGTAAGCTAAATAACTCACACAACCTTGACTCAACAACTTCTTGGCCTGCATAATCATCAGACATCTCATTTGTCTAGGCAATTTGCTACCATAGAAAACTATCTTTGACGGAGTCATAAGGTTTACACATTTATTTTTGAAATCAATTATTGCTCCATAATTGAACAGCCAATCCATTCCCAAAATCACATCAAACTCTCCAAGTCTAATCGAAATTAAATCTACCATCATGATATTCCCCTTAATATTCACCCTACAGTTTTTGTATACAAACCTAACAGGAATTACTTCCTTATTCTTAATTTCTATGTTTAAAGGGAAATTCAATTCTTCACTAGGCAATCCTAACCTCTTAGCAAATTCATTAGATATAAATGAGCAAGTAGCACCCGAATCAAATAATACATAAGCATCAATATCATTGATTGGGATTATACTTGACACAACATCCTTTAATTGTACAACATCTTGCACAATCATGTTGAAGGTTCTGGCTGTGGGTTTGTTTGATGTCGTTGGTCCAACAATGACCCATGTACCTCCACTGCTACCTCCCTTGCTTCCTGTTGTCTCTCCAGCCTTTTTCTTAGGGCACTCACGAGAAAAGTGATCCTTGGATCCGCACGTGAAACAAACGTTCTTCTTAGGTTGATTGAAATTTGGGGCGATGTGACCCTCCTGGCCACAGTTAAAGCATACTCGTTTCCCCATTAAGCATACACCCTTGTGAAACTTCCTGCATATAGCACATGCTTCGAACTTCTTATTCTGCTGGATACCCTACTGATTTCCAGCACTCACATTTCCATTCCACTTTATCTTCAGGTTATTGTTACCATTTCCACTACCACCACCACCACCACCACCATTCTTAATCTCCACTTCATTCTTCTTCTTTTTCTGTTCTTGATTAAACTTCGTTACTGCCTCACCTCCACCTTCAGCGAGAATTGCTATCTCCATTATCACAGAAATGTCTTGGTTTGGAGCAGGGAGACCCTCTTGTACAACCTGGGGTTTCAAATCCTATTAAAAAACCTCTTAGCCTTGCGTTTATCTGTGCTGACTTGATATGGCGTAAACCTTGCCAACTCATTAAATTTTGCAGCATACTCTGATATCGTCATTGATCCCTGTTCAATTCTAATAACTACACCTCTAGCTAACTCTTTGAACTTTCTAGGAATTAAGTCTCGAAGAATATCTCCTTAAAAATATCCCAAGTCATAACCCCTTGTCCTCCACGAGTTTTATTGGCCTGCCACCAATAACTAGCCTCTACTTTCAACATGAATGTTGCAAAAGCAGTCTTCTAATCCTCCCCTACTCTCGCAACATCAAATACATTTTCTACCTCCATGATCCAGGTCTATGCCTCAACTGGATTCATGGACCCATGGAATTCTGGTGGTCCAACCACCTTGAAGTCCTTAAACATTGTAGCTTGATTCTGTGGTTGATTCTACAGTGCACCCGTCAGTAACGTCACCAGCTGTTGAACTGGGTTAGCATCAACATTGTCGTTATTGGTGGTTCCCTCAGTGGTTCTTTGTCGTGGTTGACGTCTTGGAGGCATTTTCTGTGAAAATACACTCATTAGATTATTACTCAACTCCTTTAAGTATTTTCTACTTAACTTGCTCCCCATAAAAGAAATCATCACATAACACATAACACTTTGAACAAAATAAAATAATAACTTTTATTCATTCATAATCTTTTTGAAAAGCATAAGAACAATAACATCACTGCTATTTACATTACTTTCCTGAACTACAAAAGTTTCAGGACAACATCATCATATCCCATAGGTTACATATCATTTGGTATTTACATATTATTTAACATTTTATTAATCGCATAACATTTACATTCCCTACGATGTCCTACTAAGATACTGCGTAGCCTTACGACGCTCTTCCTCCATAATCCGGAACATTGTTTTGCGATCTAATATGAATGATGGCAGCGTCTCGAACTGAATCGGATAACCCATGACCCGGTCTTGAGCTCGATTAATCACGGTGTTGAATACGTTATTCATCTCCTCCATCTACATCCTCTTTGCTTGTGCGTCTCTCTCTGCTATTTTGGCTCGTTGATAAACTTCCTCGTACGCATCTTCGGCTCTTGCCCTCTTAGTAGATTCCTCATTCATCTTGTTCTTCAGTTCTGCGATCTCCTCGGTCAGTTGTTCATTTTCTCCTTCAGTGTGGACCAGCTTCTCTTCGACATTAGTCAGACGTTCATCTCGATCCTGGATCTCATCATCCTTATGTGCCATCGAGGTCTGTTGCTCAGCTACTATCTCTTCCAACTCCTCAATGGTATCCTGAAGTTCCACATTGCGGTCGTAGAATTCATCGTACATACGAGGGGCAATAGAGGTTAGTGGAATCTCTTCCTCCTCATCCTCATTCGACTGTGGCAGCTCAACGGGGCCTCCTCGTCCATTTCTACATCATCATCCTCATCTTCAACCACTGTGACCAACGGGGCTGACTCCTGTGGAAGTAGTTGTTCCCAAACCACCTGAATGTCACGAGACTCCTCCTCTCTAGGCATTTGAGGTCCTTCCTCCCTAGCCTGACTAGATTCTCCGTCATTAGTCATCCTGAAAACAAAATTCTTATGTTTTAATTACTAATCATTATTACTCGACACTCACGAGCACATAAGTTGTAATCACATAAGCACATAAGTGTTTTATTACTTCTTCCTTAAAACTTGATAAAAGTTTATCACCACTATCTTTTCAAAAATTACTTCCTAAGGCTTTCCCCCACCTAAGGTTCATAACCTAAAGCTTTGATACCAAATTGTGACACCCCCAAATTCGGGTACTTCATTCCCTCAAGATTTGGTTTTCACTTAATAAAAATATTCATATCTAATTACCCAATCATAATAAAATTGAATAATAAACCTTCCCATTAAAGAATTACATTAATAAAAATCTCCCAGGTGATCTAACCTTTAAATACAATCATTCAAATGCTGAAAATTAAATAACTTCATTACAATCATTAAAATAAAGTCTGACAATAAAATGTCAACATGATTACAAGTCTTCAATACTTGTTAATCTTTCCTTTTCCTTTACTGGTGCTAGGTACATCGACCTTCTCAACTTTAGCTGTAATAGTTATATAAGCAAGAGTGAGCAAACAATGCTCACTTAAAATGATAATGAATAAAATCTTTACAACAAATGCCAAATAATAAGCTCAATAGAACTGAACAAAATGCTTTATCAATGATAATTATAATCATGAAATATTTATCTGAAGGTCATAAGCCCCCGAACTATCTTAGGGGGATCAGCCCTTCGTACAATGTATTGTGCACAAACATTTCAACGTTATGCGTAAATTATCCCCTAATAAAAGGGTTGTTCATCTCAGCATTTAGAATACAAGTTCGCACCAAAGTAAGTTTGGTTTGGATATGTTTCAAGGTAATTTAGAATTCAACGTTCATCAACTAAGGATTAGTTAACTAAAAGTTAATAACATTATGCTATGGAATAATCATAACTGAATCGACATTGTAAATTAAGGTCATGCTTTAGGAATAATCTAATAACACAAATATTGAATAATATAACATACCTTGCTTGAACTACATTAAGCTAAGGTTAAAATCTTATTTAGAATTGAGTATTGAGCATGAATAATAAATAATAATTGAACAATAAAACTTGTTCAACGTTAGTCTATCAGAATTTAGAAACTTGCATGCTAAATAACAAGTTAAGGATAAGATACTTGCGTTTAATACACGAATTGAAAGAAGTTAGGAAACTTGCATAATGCGAATATTCAATAATAATATTAGATGTGGAATCATAAACAATAATTATCCACTAATGTGCTTGAAAAATAACAACTCAAGTTTGAGTTAGAGAACTTGCCTTGCTTGTAGGCTAAACCGTAATAGTTTGATTCACAATATCCTAATTACATATCATTAGGATACAATTAGTCATTACAAATACTCTTTAAGTATTTATTTCATGTATGGTTTGATTGTTAACCACATAGTCAAATTACATCAATAATAATAAAACTTGTTAGGTGTTAATAACATGTTCGTTCTTAGCACTAAAATACCATAATAACAAAATTACATGTTTAACAATCATCATATTGCATTACATCAACAATTACAGACTTTTGTGCAAAACAAAATTCATTCATGGACCTATTTAACCCAAGACCGCAAGCGGCACCACAATTTAGACTTTGTGGTCGTATTGTATGACGATAAGCGTTGCGACCAAAGCCTAGGCCATTGGTCCATTGACTGCACATGAAAAGTCGAGCTTCATTTCGACTTTACGCTAAGGCGCAAAATTTAGAAATTTGGGGCAGATTTTGGCGTTGAGGCTCCGAGCTTACAGAACACAACACGAAGAACAGAACAAAGCTACTGTATCTTAATTTCTAACACCAATTAACATGTATAACTTATGTAAATTTCACATACACATTACCCATCATACATATACTAATTTAAAACAACTAAACAACAATTTTAGCAAGATTAAATCCTTGATAGTCATGTTTTAAACCAAAACTCCATTGTTGACATTGTTTGACAAAGTTTAACACTGTAATTCCTATTATACATCAAATTGATTCCTTTCAACTACGTTATCTTTATTTCTTACCGAATTAACAATTCAAAGTTCAATTTTTACAATTCGTATACACTTTAACCATCAAATTTCTTACTGTCATAAGCCATGTATAATAACATACACTGAAAAATAGTTTCTCTTTCTTTTAAACGAAATTAACATACAATTCTTTGTCTAAACATAAACTCTACCATTACAACTACTTACAATTGCAATAATTCAGTTGTATAGCAAAAATTCGAAAAATAGAATTCATAGAACATAGAAATTGAAACTCACGTCGTTAAAACACACACACACACACACACATATATATATATATATATATATATAACTGTAAAACTCAATTTCTTTCTTGCATACGTAATTTAGCATCCAATCACACACACACACACAAACACACACATACACACACACACACACATATATATATATATATATATGCTAGTTATATCATCACCATCATACTATACGCATAATCTCATAACCAATTTATAAAAATATCGATTTCAGAAAATTGTATATAGACTTTTATACACATTGAAACTCAAGAAAATTATGTCGTAACATATATATTAGGGATTATATAACATACCTTCACTTGCTTGACCACTACTTGCTAAAACTCAAAACTTGCTTTGGAATCACAGACTTGTCTTTCTCTCAATTCTCTCTGGTCTCTCAATTTTCTCTTTCCCTTTGTATCTTTCTTCTTAGGCTTAAGCCAAATACATTATACAAAAACTAATAATAAACCCATCGCACGTCTTTTCAAACGTTTAAAAACCAACGTCTACTAATTGCCCTTAATAAATTATCGATTACAAGAAATTATTATATATTATTTATATTTTATTTATTTTATTTATATTATTATAAATTAAAAATTCAAAGAAATCCAAAAGCCATAAGGCTCCGTTTGGAAAAACCATTTAAAATTAAACACTTAATATCTTTAAGCCTTGTTTGGAAAAACTAAATTAAACTCCTTTAATTTATTTTAATAACTCCTTTATAGTATAGTTATTTGTCACACTTTATTTAATTAAGTTTTCATACTTAATTTAATTAATTCTAATAATAAATTATTGAATAAATCATTTAATCATTATGAGCTCTCTAACTTAATTATTAAATTAAATTAGAATACTATCTCATAATAATTAATTTCCTTAACTCATTAATTATTTCTTAAACAAATAATTAACCAAATCAAATTAAACAAATATTTATTCAATAATAAACACATCCATTAAATATTTATATAATTCAATAAATATTTAAAATTTATAATTAAAATTCTGGATTGTTACAGCGGCGCCAAACTCCACTAGGTCACAGCTTTTTTCGACCAAGCTCGGTGCTTTGGCGCCACCTATTTGGCCTTAGGTTGGCGCCGTGGCGCCATCTCTGTGCACCAGAAAACTTAGACAGTTTTTTAACTTTGCAAAACTCTCGGGCTTGTAACTTTTTCGTTATAAGTCCGAATTGGCTCGTTCAAGAGCCTATGGTTCACAAACTACATACTCTATGTGTTCATGCAAGAATTTTATCTATTTGACTTTGTTAACTAAAAATTAACCTATTAGTTCATTTCTTCGTTCTAAGTCAGAATTTGGTCATTTTTGAGTCCGCAACTCTATAGTGCCAAATACGACTTGCCTCCATCAACAACTAACGTTTTTGAGTTCAAACACAAAATTGGACTTCCATTCTAAGAATTTCACGAATTCGACGATTATCGTCCAATCGTGTGAATTCCGGCAAAACTTCGTTACTAATGATTTGTTCATCGTTCTAAATAGATTCAATCCATCAAATAAACATTTCAACCTTCATATTACAACAACTTATTTTTATATTAAGTTATGGCTTATTATTCATTAGTTTATAACTTAACAAATTATAAATTACAAGATTTCATTTCTTATGACTTATTATTGTTTTAAGTCATTTAACCAACATTCTTACATCTTATCAATCATATTTACTTCATAAGGTAAACATATGACAAGTTCATATATGTTCATAATAAGTTCATAGCTTATTTAGGTTTGAATTACTTATTCATTACTTATACAACTTAAGTCCATTTATTATCCACTTCTTACGATTTCTTAACATATATGACCATCACTTCTCTATCAAACTATCATGGAAGAGATGGAAGAATATAGGACAAGAGTCTTACCCTTGACGAACTAGTTCTTCTTCTTCTTGAAACAACTATGGAAGTTTAGCTTATAAGTGCTTATTTTCTCTAACACTTAAGTTATTTTGTAAAGGAAAGTTGTTGGATGAAATTTGAACAAGCAAATAATGAATCCAAGCTTGGTATTTATAGGACTTCCAATGTTAGGGCATAAGAGTCATTAGGACATCCACCTCCTTAGTAAACCTCCTTACTATTCACTACTTAACCCCTAAGTAAACTTGCTAACCACACAACTTTCATGCCAACTACACCAAGTTCAGCCATGGGTTGCCCTATGGATCCTAATTACCCAATGGATCATAGCTTTGGGCTTAGGTTTTAAATTACTTAACTTATCTTTGGGCTTGTCTTAAATCACTTTGGGCTTCACATTAACAATTATTTGGGCTTTACATATTAATTCACATTCGACTTGTACATCCTATATAATCCACAATTCTATTTACAAATGGCTTAAAGCCTTAGGACGTATTCTATACGTATAATCCTCGTATTCTAACTCGCATACTAATTCCTAATATACGGTATTCCATTATTCATACATACTAGTATAATACTTCGTATCATACTCGTATTCATTTACTCGTACAATACATACGTATCATAGGATCATTACATTAAATTTTAACGCTTGATTTTCCTAATATTCTCAAATTAAGTCCGCATGCGAAATATTACGTTTTCCATACTTGAATTATTATTACATAATCCATCTCACCTTGATATTATAACGTTACATATTTCTCGGAAGTTCAAAAATAATTCCCGAGCGAAAAACGATGAATAATGTTTTTCAAAAAATTTCTCGGAAAGCTTTTATTTTCATCTTAGAAATTCAAAAACTTTAATTCCTTCACGTAGTTAAAATTCTACGACTTTCTGACGTTTCTAGGTTATAGAACGACATTCATCTTACTAACATATAATAATAACAAATAATATAATTTTATTCATTATTTAATTATTTAAAAGTATTTTACAAAGGATCTGAATTTTTCGGTCGTTACACATCGCTTGAATACTTATACAAATATTAAAAGATTTGTATAAGTATGTAATTTACACAATCATAAAAGAGTTGTATTCATTTTATTTTAAAACATCACATAGGCTTCACAAGAACATAATCAAATGAAGCAAACACTTGCTCAAATAAATCAGAGTAAGTTAAGGAGACTTGCCTTAAGCGTTCTTCCAAAATTTTACGCTAATTTTGGCCGTCAAACGGTCCACACAATTACGAATTCCTACATATACCAATTAAGCACATACTTGACGTCAAACATCAGTTTATATTAACTTCACTTCTTACTTTACATGTTCACGTTATTAAACTCATAATACTTTTCAAGTTTATTATTACTTGTGATACAGTTTTGGCTTTCATTTGCCATACAACCATTATAATCTTCATAAATGCTTAAGCCATATGCCTTTGCATATGCTCAACACAATCTTGCAATCTTTTATAACACTTGTTGATTCAGTTAAGTGTTTTACGTTAATTTTCTTTACTATCGTATTCATTAGACTTAGGTTATACTTTGAGTTTATTCTTCTTCGTTACTTACGATCTTATTATTAAAATTGACCTCTATTCTGTTCATTCCATTCGTTATGGTTTTCTAACGTTTATACATTGTACTCCCATCTTCATTCTGCAAACATTTAAGTCTTACACTCACACGTACATCAAACATGTCTGTTTTATGCGTATACTAAATGTTTACATCATTTTTAGTAATTTATGTTTACTATCGTTCGTCTTTTCTCTTAGCGTTCAACCTTTTGTTAACGTTTTAATCACTTGTTATTGTGATACATTAATTGAACATTTATATTATTAAATGTTCCTTTCAATTCATTTCTTTTTGTGTTGGCAAGCAAATATTTTTGCGCGTTGACCTGACTCGACTCTATGGCGCCTGGTTTTGCCTTACAATCGGCGCTGCGATGCTGGCCTCAGCTGGTGTTATTGCTAATAAGCGTTACGGCGCCCCAATAGTTCTGAGAAGCTGGCACTGCGGCGCTAATTTTGGGAAGTTACCTAAATCAGTTTTCTGCAAAAATGATTCTGACGCGCACTTCGTTAAATCGTAGCTTTGTAATCCCATATCAGAATGATTCCGTTTTCAAGCCTAATTCTAGCTTTCATTACATGCGTTAAATTTCCCCGGACAGAACTAATTTCTGAATTCATTAATTAGCCTATTCATCGGCTTGAAAATCATTTGACACTTACTTTCTTAACTTAGCGTTCTTGACGTTCGTTCGTCCGTTCTTCCGTTCTTCATAATTTATTCATCATAACCCAGATTGAGTTCGTCCTTGATTCCATGGCTCATATATTCGGCATTCTACAACGTTTTGATGAAACCTCAATTGATCGGATTCATTATCTTATAGCATAACAACCATATTAACGTCTTTTACTAATTTTTGGCCATAAATTCATTGTTAGTATAATTTTTAATCTATTTACGAACGATGGTTTTAAACTTGTCCATCAACAACATCCTACTGATGGTTTTCAATTTGTCCATTAACAACTTTTACTATATTCTTCATTCATTCTTCGTTCGTTTTTCATTTTTAATCAACATTTTGATTACGATTCACTTTAAACACATAATTTAATGTTTTGACTCCGTTAATTCTTCCTTATTTCTCCAGGACAACTATATGATTCCAATGCATCATCCAACCACCAACATGCACTTCATAACTTGCTAGAAAGCGATTAAGGGATGAAAAGTTTAAGTTTTAAGTTTCCTACCATATGATTATTCGCGTTTCTTCGTTAACGAACAACTTGTTCTTACGTTTTCTTCCTTTGAGACTTGATAATCCGAGTCTCTCACATCCTCTCTTTAATTATCTAGAGTTTTCTCTCTTAGATTTGATGAATTTGTGAAGAATGAAGAGAAATGACTTGGTGTTTAAAGAAAACCAAGATTTAGGGTATTTTGATCATTTTGTTAGCTTATTAAAATTTGTCCCTGACTTATTACACTTTGGTACCTAGGTTAATTATACTTTAGTACCAAGCATGTGCCAGCATGTGCCAGCGTGTGCCTTACACACTCATCTTTTACTGCCCGTACTTGACTTTACAGTACTTTTGTTCTGTATAAACACTATTTTGTAAAACAAAAAGTTTATTTAAAAAGGCACGTTTTTTGGTGAATAGTGTTTTTGACAACCATTTCTCAGAAAAAGGTTAGACGATCAAAAAGTCAATAAAAATATTTTTTGTATTTTCCCTATTTCGTCTTATTATTGCATGTTTTTTGAGAAAATTTTTATCGGATAATATGACTTTTCATGACATATTACCGGTAGATCTTGAAACAAAATGTCGTTAGGGCATACCAATCTCTCTAAAAGGTTTTGGGTTAAACCCTAACTCATATCGTTCTTCGGGTGAATAATGTTCTTACACAAACTTTCTCGAAAAATTTTATTTTCGTCTTCAAAATTCTTACTCATTAAGTCATACACATAACTAAAATGCTCCCACATGAACATCATCCTAGGTCATAAAATAACAATTAAACACATAATACAAATAATATTCATTAAATATTATTTTATTCATTAATATTCCACAAAACTTAATTTTTAAACTAAGTGGAATTTCTCGGTCGTTACATTCTTCCCCCTTATAAGGATTCTGTCCCCAGAATCACGATACACATTACCCATAAAAGAGGTATAGTCATTCTTCCTTTCTTTATCTTTACATTCTAACTTTTCTTTTGAAAGCATTGCTTTACAAACACACTACCTTTACAAAAGGTATTTTTACTAAACAGTTAACTTCCATATTGATTATAAAAACAATAATTTCTCAATTTACATTATTTATATACCCTAGTATAGTTTTTTAAACATACTACATGTTATGAGTTCAGTAACTTACCACAATAATATGAGTTTAGAAACCTGCTATAGTAATACGTAGTTCAAGAACAAATCAAGAACTGATTGTACACTTAGAGGCCCAAAACATACCATACGACCATGAGTCATAAACTTACCATAATTATGAGTTTCAAGAACTCGCACTTAATCTTAATATTCTCCACCTATTAAATATCTTTATGAGAAAAGAGTCACATTCTCACCACATATATATCGATAGCACGATACCAACATTTCTATGATTATCAATGTGACAACTAAGTAGTCGTTAGACCAAGCACAAAACCTCTGCCCATACAAAGGATTGCACAACTCAGTTATCATATGAGTCCTTAATTGAAACCTCACCAAATATTAATTCATATTACACTTTCTTTATAGTGTTAAGCTATATTCTTTCAATTATTGAACAAATAATCACTCATTTCATATTTTAATTAGATCACTTCGTGATCTCTTTTACAATCATTTATATGATGATTTTCTTTATGCTTTTCTCTTTATATCTTAAAAACTATTATTTAGTTTCTCCTTTTTGATTTAGGTACTACCAACACCCTATTTCTTCACTTACATATTAACATTAACATCCGATCCTCGAATGTTTCCTTACATATTCACTTACATATTAACATATTAACATACTCCCCCAGCATCCGATCCTCGAATGTTTCCTCGTCGGAGTCCTCCATGGGTTCATCCCCCATAGGCTCCTCCTCCATAGGCTCCTCATTTGGATCAGACTCCTTGGGTAATGGCTCCATCTCCTCCTTATCATCATCATCGACAGGGGGCCACTGCCGATATAGGCTCCACTATCAATGGTGCCTCATATACCACGTGTCAGTCATCCTACAATCACCAACATAAGACATAACAAACAACAACTCCATTAGAATGTTAAATAACATAAATTCATTGTATAGAATGAAGTTATATTCTATAACACACTAAGTCTCTCTCTACGAAAAATCTATATGAGTTTTATCCCTCTATATCTTCTAAGTTCTCCTAAGTTATAATCTAAGGACTCTCGCTCCTAAGGTTTATAACTATAGCTTTGATACCAACCTGTGAAGCCCCAAAATTTAGACACTCATATCTCGAATTTAGTTCGCCACGTGCTAATTCTAATATCATACTAAAATCATCAACAACGAACATAATAGAATAATTTACATTGTTATAATATAAATATTCGCGTCCCAAGGTACCGTAACCATTACTACAACAATCCAGGGATTAAACTTAAACATAATTTAATCATCCTTAATACATCATTATAATCATAATAATAATAGTAATACTTCTACACTTAAAAAGACTAAGCTATTCTATAGCCTTGCCTTTTCCTTTGTCCTTTCCTGATGTACCGCATTGCTCTGTCTTAACTGTAATGTTTTTAGGGAAGCAAGAATGAGCAACAAGTTTGCCCAACAAGTAATATAGCAATAAGAATAATTAGTTATAGCATTGGAATCTTCGAAGGTATAACAATAATTGATAGTTCAAGGGCATCAAGAAGTATCAAGAGTTTTCAATAAGTATCGTTATAGACTGAAGGATATCAACATAATTTCAACGTTTATTCATTTCAAGGTTTAATAAGAATGAACACTGAGCAGTCACCAAGGACTAAGAACTCTTACTAGAATTAACAGTATTATACTGTAATCCAATATAAACGAGTACAATAGGTGATCAGCCTAAAGTACCCTACGTTATGCATAACATTTAATTATACTCATGTGCGCACGTCGATTCCCCGATAATATAAAATATCCCTTTTTTAAGAGGGTTGTTCATCTCAGTAGATTTACAAGAGTCCGCACCAAGTTAATTGGTTTGGATAGCTTTCTAACACATGACAACAGTTAACCGAATCAAAGGTTTGGACAACTTTTATAATGCATTTAAGAACAATAAGTCCAATGCTCGCAACAATGTCAAGGTATACAAATGATTTCCGAATAGTAATAGATATTTGCTTGATATAAGTATGTTAACAATTCAGATTATACAATATACAATGTAAAGAATTTAGAAAATTTGCATTCAATATGAGAATCAAATGAAGTTAGAGAACTCGCACAAAATCCAAAGTTGTGTGAGTTAGGAGACTTGCATGTAGCGTTGATTACCACTTATAGCGTAAAATCATCTCAATGAACTATATTTTCCTATTTATGTATGTATAGGTATTCATTAGTCCCACCCACTTGATATACATATTCACATACCTTCATCACACATATCTAAATTTATATAGACCATTCACAGTTAAACTCATAGATGTATAATAAGACCCCAACTTATTATAAATAAAATCAAATTTCTAATTATTATTGTGAATAATAAGGTGTTAAATTGATATAATATTTTGGTTATGGGTGAAATGTGCAAATTTTGCAAAATAAGCAAGTGGTTATAAAATAATCATTGTCATTTGGGAATATTCGTTTGAAATGTGTCGTGGAATATTCTTGTTGTTTTCGTTTGGTTCTTGAATATTCGTATTTACCAAGCAAATATTTAGGGCCCCATAATGTAATAACCTCATTGATGAAGAAAAACGAAAGTTTGAGTTTTTATAAATAACGACAGAGTAGTTATGTTACCGCTAACACCGCTGAATACCCGTGGTTAAAATACAAGAATACGCGGCGTGGATGCACAATTTTTTGAATTATTGAATTATCTTTCTTACGTAAGAAGGCACTACTCAATAATTGTTACAAAGAATTATCGCTCAATATTTTATTTTATTGATTCAATAATTGTCATGCTGATATTTTATATTATTGTTGTTTCAATAATTATCACCGCACAAAGATTTCCCATTATCGATCAATAATTCATATTATTTGAATAATATTATTAGATAAAGATTATTGGCAATGTCTAGAAAGTTCTCAAAGGAGAGGTTTGTCACCTAATCATGCTACCAAGAAGGAGAAATTTTTATTGAAAAGCCCCCCTTTCCGAAACTACCGGTTGTCATAATTGTGATTCTGTAATATTATTTGTGAATAATTAATTATTGATTTATATGATAAGGAAATATTTATTTTATGTGGATATAAATGATGGATATATTTATTTTTATGTGGATAAAATGAAGGAATTAATGCTGAGGTGTTTTATCAAGATTTTGTTTGCAGTGGAGGTATTAAAATCATCCGCTTGTGGATTTCGGATATTTTATGTTTGGAATTTGGAAAAACTCAAAGCTACAAAGTTGTAGAGAATTCGATTTCAGGCAGAATGGACATAAAATTCATATTTTTCTGATAAACGAGCTATTTTCTATGAATTACTGAAGTTTCGGAAAATAAAATGATTTTTATTAAATTATGGGTGGGACCCACTTTTATTTGAAAAATGTGGGTCAATGAAATTTTTTTCAAAGGTGGGGCTAGTCTTTTGTTGGCAAGATAGCATGCGTAGAAAGAAAAAAAAAAAATAATATTATTATTATTTTAGTCTCCTATGCTGCTCTAAAGATTTTCCTATAAATAGACGCTTAGGTTAGAATTGAAAATCACACCGTAAACAAGTTTTCTTTCTCTCTAGATTATCGAGTTTATTTTTGTGAGTATTTTGATACTTTGAGAGTTGCTATTCAAAGACAAGTTTCACAAGACTATATCCAAAATTCAAATCGTAAGTATCGTTATTTTGAGGTAAGGGATGTTATTTTCTTCTTAAATGATATTATTTTCTTCAATATCATTATGCCAAAATATTGGTGAACGCTTTTATCAAATTTGGAACTTTTTGTGTCTGGGGTTACTATTCACGATACTACATTATTCACGATACTACACTATTCACTCAATACACTTATTATTATTCACCAAAAAATAAAATTTTCTTCTTTTGTCCAAGATGTCTATTATGGTTACTATCTTTGATTGTATCCATGTTTTGATCTTTATTTTTGAATTCTCGCTTCAAAATTGGTATTTATGAAGTATTATTGATCTTGATAAACCGCTATACTAATCCCTACTATTTGTCCTTCCGTCTCACCGGATTCGCTTTTCTTTAAAATATTTTTCATCATCCTCACCCTAAATGATGATATTATCAAATATCTTTGGCCCAGTAGTGCAAAAGATGAATGATTAATCGATGAATATCTTTGGCCCGTAGTGCAAAGATGAACAAAAGTTGAGATGAAATACGACCAACCGGTGATGATAAATAAATGAATATCTTTGGCCCAGAGTAAAAGATGAATATTTGATTAAAGATGTATATTGATTGTTGTTACAGTGGATAAAATATTGATGATGGACTTTTAAATCTTAGAAGATAGTAGAACTCATTCTCTCTCTTGACTCTTCTAATGGATTGTTGTTTCACCGCAGCTTGTTGATCTAAAACTTGTTGTTCATTATATTTTATCGATTTTTTCCCCTCGTTGAAGACTAATGATAATTTGTTGTATATTATCTTAGTCATAATATTCTTTATCGGGCTAGTTGAGCTCACCCTTTTCTTTTTGTTCCATTTTTCTTCTCGTGAGGTGAGAACATAAAGCAGATCTAGCTCTGGGTAATGGAGTGATGGTTCTAGAAAGATGTTTTAGCGCCCTCACTATTTCTATAAAATAGTGTTTGAATAATTGTAATGAGGACTTATTTGAGTGTGGATATTGTCTAGAAGACAATATTTGTATTTAAACTCACAAAGATGTGTTGTCGTCGATTTTTGCACACAATTGTATTATTGAAGTTGTAGTTTGCTTTATGTACCATGTATTTGGCGCACTCGTAATGGGTGTTGTATACCTATTTTGGGGGCGCCACAGCTTGGTATCAAAGCTTAGGATATGGTCTCCGCGCGAGATCGGGAATAGAACTAGAGGGGAGAGATGAGTAAATCCTTCGCTAAAGTGTGTCCTATCTAAGCTTATTTGTTGGTCACCATAATATAGGATATTATGTGATATGTTAATTTGTTTAATTAACCCTTGTTTTATGGCAATTATTTAAGAATGGTCACGAGAACGTTAACAATGGAGTGTATGAGACCGTGGAACAACCTTTAGTTACAAACCAGAGAAACGTGCAACAGAAGGCAATATTCCTCCCAGTAAACAACACTACCGAGCAAACGATGAATGATGGAATGTTTAGAGCTTTTTGCGCTCATGCAAAATCGCATTTAGGGAGACTCGTGTACAAAATACTTGTGGAAGTGATAGCAACGCGCGATTTATCACAAACCAAAGCAGCTTCAAGGAGTCAGGGACCACCGTAATTTATTGGAAAGCCGGATCCGATCAAGGCGGAAACATGGGTCAAGCAAATTACCAAGATATTCGATGTCTTGGGATGCACGGAGGAACAAAAGGTTCCATTCGCCACCTTTATGTTCCGCGGAGAGGCGACATTACACGGTGGGAGTCTCAGTGAAGCGCACTCAAATTTCGCCGCACTCAACATGTCTTGGGAAACGTTTCAGAACTATTCAATGACAAGTACTTTCCCGAAAGTATTCATATATGAAGGAGGTAGAGTTTATCGACCGAACAAAACAACATGACGAAGTCCCAAAGACGAGGCGAAGTTCACCGAAGTTATCCAGTGTTGCACCTCATTTGGTAGAGAATGAGGAACGAATGACAAGGATGTTTCTGAGAGGTCTAAAACCCGAGATTCGTCAATACCTTATCTCTCATAAATTTTCTCTGATTCAGATGTTGTCAATAGGGCTCAATTATTAGAGCGAGATAAAGGAGTATGTTCAACCGAGGGACCACAACCAGGTGGTCATACCGGGATGATGCTAGCCATCGAGCGATGATAACCAACGAGGAGGAAAAAATACTTAACAAAGGTGGAACCACTCTGTGGGTCATCGTGGCCATGATAATAGGAGAGGTGAGTCAAGTGGAAATTTCAAAAAGAGGAGATTCAACAATGACGGAAGACATCAAAGAAGAAGACCAAAGACCAACAACAAATTCTAGGGGAGGAGAACGACCGCCAGCTAGATGTTACAAATGCGGAAAGAGGGACATATCACCAAACCGCCCACAAACAATCCAAGGTATGTTACAACCGTGGAAAGGAAGGCCACATAGCTCGGGATTGTTCTCAGAGCAAAACCAAGTTCAACGGGATGGTGACTCCAAGGGTCGTCCCTGATAAGTCAAAATCAATGTTCCCTCGGAAGAGCGCTTTGTCGCGATCGCCAAAACGTGAGGAACCCGAACGAGGTGATCACGTAAGCTAATCTTGAACTCTTGCGTAAGTTTATACCTTACTAGATACCCTGCTTCTACCCATTCTTTTATCTCTCCCGCTTGTGCTCAACGCTTAAACTCGACTCGAGAAATTGACTTTGATTTATCTCGTTGAAACTCCGCTTGGGTGAAACCTTCGTTACATCTACGCTTTTATAAATCTTGCATGATCCAAGTTGGCACTATCACATTACCCGCTGATCTTATCTCTTTAAAGATACTTGCTTTTGATGTGATTTTAGGAATTGATTGTTAACCACTCATCATGCCAAAATTGATTGTTTTCGTAAGGTTGTTAGTTTTCATATTCCTAACCAACCTCATCATACTTAATTCAAACAACTAAACCACTAAAATCAATCACCGCCATATCAAGCCACAAAGCTATTCGCTTATTGAAAAACGGATGTCAAGCTTTCTTAGCCCATGTTATGGATTTGAACAAAGACAAGTCGATTTGAATAATATTTCGTTGTTAGAGAATTTCCGATGTATTTCCTGAAGAACTTCCCGCCTACCCCGTAACGTGATGTTGAATTCTTTATCGACCTTGAACCGCACAAAACCCATTTCTAAAACCCCATATCGAATGGCTCCTATTGAACTTCGTGAGTTAAAAGTCCAACTACGTGAATTGTTAGACATCGCTTTCATTCGGCCTAGTACATCTCCTCGGGGTGCTCCTGCTTTTTTTTCAGAAAGAAGAAAGACGGAGTATGCGACTTTTGTATTGACTAATGAGAATTAAACCATGTCACCATCAAGAATAGGTATCCGCTACCTCGCATTGATGACCTATTTGACCAGCCATAAGGAGCAAAATTCTTTTCAAAGATCGATCTTCGCTCGATATCATCACCAAAGATTAAAACCGAGGATATTCCAAAGACCGCCTTCGTAACTCCTAGACGGCATTATGAATTCTTAGTCATGTCTTTTGATCGACTAATGCTCCAATCGCTTTCATGGATATGATGAACCGAGTATTCAAGGAATATTTGATCAATTCGTTGTTGTCTTTATCGATGACATCCTCATCTATTCCAAAAGTCGTGAAGATCATGAGCACCATTTGAAGTCGATACTTGAAAGGCTTCGTGAAAACAAGCTTTATGCCAAGTCAAGAAATGCGAAGTTCGCTTGAGGAAGTAGCATTCCTTGGGCACGTGGTGTCAAAACATGGAGTATCTGCTGACCCGACCAAGATCAAGCAAGACAAAGTTGGGAGCAACCAAGTTTGGTGATCAAGTACGTAGCTTTCTAGGCTTAGTCGGTTATTATCGAGATTCGTGGAAGGATTTTCTCGAATCGCTACTCCGCTAACTCAAATTGACTCGGAAGATACAAAATTTGTATGGAGCGAGGAATGCGAGAAGAGTTTCCAAGAGCTCAAGAGGAGACTCATTTCGCACTGCTCGCAAATACCATCCGGTACGGATGGATTTGTTATATACAAATGATGCTTCGTGCAAAGGGTTAGGATGTGTTCTCATGCAACATGGGAAAGTCATAGCCTATGCCTCACGATAACTCAAAGAATATGAGAGGAATTATCCTACTCATGATCTAGAGTCAAGCAAAGCAATTCGCTTCAAGGCTGAAAAATTTGGAGACACTACTTGTATGGGGAGAAAGTGGAGATTTATACGGACCATAAAAGCCTTAAATATTTCTTCACCCAAAAAGAACTCAACATGCGGCAACGACGCTGGCTTGAACTATTGAAAGATTACGATCACACTATTCAATATCATCCTCGAAAAGCGAACGTAGTAGTCGACGATCGAAAGTAGAAGATCATACGCGCACGAAAAGTGCATGTTGTTAACACAAAGGCCCATTTTGTATGACTTGCAAAGGATGGAGATAGAGTTAAAGACTCCAGGACCCACATGATGATGATATCAATATATATGAGTAGAACCGACTTTTAATCGATAAAGTTAAAGTCGCTCAAGCTACTTGACCGGGAGCCGATACGTATGAAGAAGAAAAAAGTGCAAGAAGGAGCTATTCCGTAAGCAAGAATCGATGAAGAAGGAATACTTAGATTCAACTCCGCACTTTGTGTTCCTAACGACTCGATTTGAAGCATAGAATCATGATGGAGGCACACAACACACCGCTTGCAATCCATCTCGGGAGTACCAAAATGTATCATGATATTCGACATACATTTTGGTGGAATAATATGAAGAGAGAGATCGCAGAGTTTATCTCGAGGTGTTTAACCCACAACGTGTAAAGGCGAGAGCATCAAGTGCCAAAGGGTCCATTGCAACCACTTGAGATTCCAAATGGAAGTGGGAACACATTACCATGGATTTCAAGCATGTGTCTTCCCAAAGTTTCTCAAGGCATAGATGCTATTTGGGTTATTGTTGATAGATTAACCAAGTCCGCCCATTTCTTGTCGATACGAGAAACTTATTCCCTCGAACGCCTTGCTCAGATGTACGTGAATGAGATTGTGAGATTGCATGGCATGCCAAGATCCATAGTTTCGGATCGTGACCCAAGATTCACTTCAAGATTTTGGGTTAGCTTGCGTAAAGCTATGGGCACGGATTTATTTATTCAAATTTCTGCATACCATCCTCAAACCTGACGGGACAATCGAGAGGACTATTCAAACCTCTTGAAGATCTATTAAGACTTTGTGTCCTAGATTTCAAAGGAGTTGATAAGTACTTGCCATCGGTGGAATTCTCCTACAACAACAAAGCTTATCAAGCAAGTATAGGTATGGCTCCATTTGAGGCGCAGATGGACGAAAAGTGTCGCTCTCCAAAGATGTCGGGACGAGGTGGGAGAAGCAACGTTGTTGGGACCGTAATTAGTACGCATGACTACGTAAAAGATCCAAATGATTCGACAACGATTCAAACCTCACAAGATCGACAAAAGAGTTATGTTGATCTTCATCGAAAGGACGGGAATTTAATATCGGGGATCATGTATTGTTACGTGTTGCTCCATGGAAGGGAGTTACAAGATTTGGGAAGAGAGGAAAGCTCAATCCACGATTTGTTGGTCCATTTGAGATTCTCGACCAATAGGAAATGTGGCCTATAGACTCAAGATTACCTCCAAAGTATGTCTCGTGTTCATAATGTTTTTCATATATCTATGCTTCAGAAATATGTGAAAGACCCAAACCATATTATTGCTTTAGAACCGCATTTGAGATAGTCAAGATTTAACGTACGAAGAAGTACCGTTAAGATCTTGATAGAAAGAGCATGTCCTACGCACGAAGGTTATACCACAAGTTAAGGTTTTGTGGAGAAACCATGCTATCAAGAAATGACCGGGAGTTGAATCGTAAATGAAAGCGAGGTATCCTCACCTTTTCAAACACTGTGTACGTACGTCAATTTCGAGGACGAAATTTCATAAGGAGGGGAGGTTGTAAGACCCAAACTTATTATAAATAAAATCAAATTTCTCTAATTATTATTGTGAATAATAAGGTGTTAAATTGATATAATATTTTGGTTATGGGTGAAATGTGCAAATTTTGCAAAATAAGCAAGTGGTTATAAAATAATCATTGTTGTTTTTGAATATTCGCTTGGTCGTGGAATATTCTTGTTGTTTGGGAATATTCGTATTTACGGCATGCCATATTAGTGGGCCCCATAATGTAATAACCGCTTGATGAAGAAAAACGACAAGTTTGAGTTTTTATAAATAATGACGATAGTTGTTACCGCTAACAATGTTGGAATACCCTTGTGGTTAAAATACAAGAATACGCGCTGGGATGCACAAAGATTTTTGATTATTGATTCTTACGTAAGAAGGCACTACTCAATAATTGTTACAAAGAATTATCGCTCAATATTTTATTTTATTGATTCAATAATTGTCGCGTTGATATTTTATATTATTGTTGTTTCAATAATTATCACCGCACAAAGATTTCCCATTATCGATCAATAATTCATATTATTTGAATAATATTATTAGATAAAGATTATTGGCAATGTCTAGAAAGTTCTCACAAGGAGAGGTTTGGTCACCTAATCATGCGCCAAGAAGGAGAAATTTTATTGAAAGCCCCTCTTTCCTCGAAACTACCGGTCATTCATAATTGTGATTCTCGTAATATTATTTGTGAATAATTAATTATTGATTTATATGATAAGGAAATATTTATTTTATGTGGATATAAATGATGGATATATTTATTTTATGTGGATAAAAATGAAGGAATTAATGTTGAGGTGTTTTATCAAGATTTTGTCTGCAGGAGGTATTAAAATCATCCGCTTGTGGATTTTGGATATTTTATGTTTGGAATTTGAAAAACTCAAAGCTACAAAGTTGTAGAGAATTCGATTTCAAAAGTAATGGACATAAAATTCAGATTTTTCTAAT
Organism: Panax ginseng; assembly: GCA_020205605.1. Taxonomy (NCBI): domain Eukaryota; kingdom Viridiplantae; phylum Streptophyta; class Magnoliopsida; order Apiales; family Araliaceae; genus Panax; species Panax ginseng. The sequence goes on along the minus strand of CM035143.1, from coordinate 50,041,967 downwards.
AAACGGCTATTTTCTATGAATTATTGAAGTTTCGGAAAATAAAATAATTTTTATTAAATTATGGGTGGGACCCACTTTTGGTTTGAAAAACATGTGGGTCAAAAAAATTTTTAGTTCAAAGGTGGTATGCTTGGTTGATTGTTGGCAAACAGGTTGCATAAGAGAATTGAAAAAAAATAATATATTTTATTATTTTAGTCTCCTATGGCGCTTCTAAAGCATTTTCCTATAAATAGACGCTTAGGTTAGAATTGAAAATCACACCGTAAACAAGTTTTCTTTCTCTCTAGATTATCGAGCATATTTTTGTGAGTATTTAGATACTTTGAGAGTTGCTATTCAAAGATAAGTTTCACAAGACTATATCCGAAATTCAATGTAAGTACTACGCTATTTTGAGGTAAGGGATGTTATTTTCTTCTTAAATGATATTATTTTCTTCAATATCATTATGCCAAATATATTGGTGAACGCTTTTATCAAATTTGGAACTTTTTTGTGTCGAGGTTACTATTCACGATACTATACTATTCACGATATTCACTTATTCACTTATCACAAATTCATTCAAAAAATGAAATTTTTCTTCTTTTGTCCAAGATGTCTATTATGGTTACTATCTTTGATTGTATCCATGTTTTGATCTTTATTTTTGAATTTCGCTTCAAAATTGGTATTTATGAAGTATTATTGATCTTGATAAACTGCTATACTTAATCCCTACTATTTGTCCTTCCGCCTCACTCGATTCGCTTTTCTTTAAAATATTTTTCATCATCCTCACCCTAAAATGATGATATTATCAATATCTTTGGCCCAGAGTGCAAAGATGAAATGATTAATCGATGAATATCTTTGGCCAGTAGTGCAAAGATGAACAGTGTTGAGATGAAATATGACCACTAATCGGGTGATACAAATGAATATCTTTGGCTCAGAAGTGCAAAGATGAATATTTGATTAAAGATGTATATTGATTGTTGTTACAGTGATAAAATATTGATGATGGACTTTTAAATCTTAGAAGATAGTAGAACTCATTCTCTACTTCGACTCTTCTAATGGATTGTTGTTTCCACCGCAGCTTGTTGATCTAAAACTTGTTGTCTATTATATTTTATCGATTTTTCCCTCGTTGAAGACTAATGATAATTTGTTGTATATTATCTTAGTTATAATATTCTTTATCGGGCTAGTTGAGCTCACCCTTTTCCTTTTTGTTCCATTTTTCTTCTCGTGAGGTGAGAACATAGCAGATCTAGCTGGGGGTATGGAGTGATGGTTCTAGAAAGATGTTTTAGCAAATCCTCACTATTTCTATAAAATAGTGTTTGAATAATTGTAATGAGGACTTATTTGAGTGTGGATATTGTCTAAGACAAGACAATATTTGTATTTAAACTCATTAAAGTGTGTTTGTTTATGTATTTTTGCACGACAAATGGGTGTATTATTTTGGGGCGTCCTGTTGTAGCTTTGCTTTTCTATGCATTAGAACATGTATATTGGAATGGAGAAGAAGCCGATGGGTATGAATGATTTGGTGGAAAAGTACTATATAGATCACTCCCCCCTCATGATTTGCTAGCTCTGAGTTTGGTAATGATGGACTAGGCCAATGACCTATTACGTGAAGAAGAAAAGAACAAGACACTCATTTTGGGACATTATAATACTCAACATTTATCAAAACCATTACTTAGCATACTTAGGTTTATTTGATATATGTCCATAAATGAGCATACATATACACCCACTCATACATTACATATAGAATTATATAATCCATGTACATTAGTTTAATTCAAATAATATTTACCCTAGACTAGAATATAATTTAGTTGGGTACCAATATTATTTTCTATAAAACTCATTATTCCAACTCTACATAAATATTAAAATAATCACTTAATATTAATCATTTATTTAGTCAAGGTTATTTTTCCTCATAGGTTTACAGTACACATTTAATTACTCCCACACCTATCATTATGTCACATAAGACTCTTTCATACAACTTAGTAATTTACATAAGTTAAGCTTACTTTTATCATATAGTCCTATATAATAATTATTTTCATTCCAATGTCACACCTCATCTATTATTGAATGAAAAACCTTATTATATATGATTTCTCCTTACATGCTATTGTTCATGATAATAGGAATTAGTCGATCACATTATGTAATTATTTATTTATTAATAGTACTAATTAAATTAGTACTTTCTCATTTCACCACCTTGCCACACTAGGCATAATTCCACAAGCTTAAACTAAGCTTCTCATCACTTCTGCTACATTGCTTAATTATCAAATGCTTAATCAATTAAATTAATTATCACAGCTCATGCCAATACTATATATATTTATATTCAAATAAATATTCAAAAAAAATCTTTATTCTCAATATTATTATTTAATAAAATTCGCGGGTATTACAATATACAGTGGGCATTCAAAATCATGACGAGCCTCTAGCATTTAAAATACTAGCTCGTTCGGAATTGACAGAGAGAGACTAAGATTGTACTGTTATTTATTTAGACCTTATAACCTAAACTAACCTAACTTAACCTAAGGAGCATGAATAAGCTTTAATCATGTATGAAGACGTATCGTAAGATCTTTTAGTTGGCATGAGGCTTGAATTATAGCATTTGTAAAGAAGATTTAAAAGTCGAAAACCAAACTTAATAAATCTTGTATCTTTTGAATTCTGACTTTTGAGCATGTGTATGTAACTTAGTTAAGTTTATAAATGAGTATGAAATGTGTGTTCAAGGTGCTATGCATACTTAGTTGTTTAACATGAGATTTTCAAAACTTAGAAGTTTGAAAACCAACTTTGTTGAAAACTACTCTACTTATATTTTGGACTTTTGAACAATCAATATAGGATACTTTATGCCTCTAGATATGACCGACATATTCACCCATCTAGCTAGGCACGATAAAAAACATGAATTAAAATGAGTTTATAGTATATGACTATACTAACTATGTGCAAATGAATCAAATACATACAAGCATGCTTAGTAAAGGTTGTTTAGCAGTATTTTGTGGTTTAATGGGTAATATGGTTAGTCTTTGATGTAATGAACTCTTTTGGCTTTGTAAAATGGAAATATTATGAATAAAACTATCAATTGTTTGAAAGTAAATAGAAGAGTACTGCAAAAAAAATAGAAGAGACCAAACCTAGTCCAAAACCCCTTAATATGTGTATATGAATGAGTTGAGCTATAATTCATGACTCAAGCAATGTTTTAAGTATACAAGCATGTAATGGGTATATAACACCAAGAACCTAAAAGTTTTTACAAATCTTCTTAAATAAGCTTTTAAAAGCAAAGTCAATAATAGTTACGTAGCTACGTGGTTTGATAGAAAGCTAATGTGTGGTCCGATTGTGTAACTATGATAGAACTTGATATATGTTTACGTGGTTGGACACGTATATGATTGTTGGTTTATATGTAGGACTTGAATAAGTAATGAATATATATATATATATATATATATATATATATATATATGATAAAATAGGACCTTGTGGTGATAGTAAGCTATAAGTTGGTAATCGACGCAAAAGGCAAGTTCCCTAATTTACACAACCTTGTATATTGTGAAAGTTTCTTAATATATGTTGAGAAAGTTTCCCAACTTCATTTGATCGTCATATTGAATGCAAGTTTCCTAACTTCATTTGATTATTACATTGAATGCAAGTTTCACTAACTTACACAACTTTGGATATTGTGTAAATATCTAAACCTTATCATTTTTGTGTAAGTTCTCTAACTTACACAACTTGGTGCATTGAGCAAATTCCATCACTTTGAGTAAACGAATTGTTGTTATACCAACTGTTATATATTACGCATGTTACTAACTTCGTTTAATTTTCATATTGAATGCAAGTTTTTAATTGATTCTTATATCAATCCTATATATTGAGCAAATGTCTGGGCTTGTACATTTATTGATCGTATAAGTCAATTGCCTACAAATAGTTCTTGTGATTTCCAAATTCTTGGAAATTATTATTGATGCTTGATTAAATTATCCTTACATCTTTAAAAGGATTCTTGAAAGCATGTTACAAACATTGAACTTATAGACTATTTCTAAAAGCATTGTGAAAGCTGTCTATGGCATTTGATTTAGTTGTGTTAGAAAGTGATCCAAACCAATTTTTTTGGTGCGGAGTCTTATAAATTTGCTGAGATGAACAACCCTCATAGAATGGGAAACTATACAACGTCGAGAAATCGACATTTGAGCGAACAACAGGGTGTGTTATGCATAACAACATGTACGGTAGGCTGATCACCTATTGTACTTGAACATCGTGGATTATCAGTGTAATACTATAAATCATAACAGAAGTTTATGGTTCATAGCAACTACTCAGTATTCCATATTCATTAACTTGAAATTATTGAAATCGTTGAATTCTTTTACTAATTCTTGGTCCATAGTGACACTCAGTGATATCTATTCATTCACTTGAAATTGTTGAAATCTTTAAATCCTTTAATAACTTCTTGAACTGTAGTGGTTGTATATTGACTTTATAGAATATAATTGGAACTATTGATGATTGTTTTGTTCACAACATTCTTATTTAATTTTTTGAGTCGTTATTTATCGTATTACCCTTGAGATTAAGAACCTTATATGCAGACATGTACACATTTATTGTTATATTACTTGTTGAGAAAATTTGTTACTCATCCTTGCTTCCCTTAAACATTTCAGTTAGGACAGAGCAAGGTGGAACCTCAGGAAACAACAAAAAACAAAGGCAATGCTACAGAGTAGCTTTGTACTTCTATGCTAGGATTTTATCCTTATGTTGTTTTAAGAATTAATTTATGTTATGTATTAAGTTATGTTTTGGATTATGTTATGAAGTGTATTAATACTAGTTTTGAGACTTGGGACGAGAATATTAATATTATATCAATGTAAATTATTCTATTATTCTAATGTTTGAGATTTTAGTTTGTTATTAGAATTAGATCGTGAAGTACCAAATTCGAGATATGAGTGTCTGAATTTGGGGGCGTCACAAGTTGGAATCAAAGCTGTAGGTTATAAACCTTAGGAGTGAGAGTCCTTATGGTATAATCTTAGAAGAGATTTAGGGTGTAGAAGGAGATAAAACTCATGTAAAGTTTCTTAAAGAGTTAGTAGCATTATGAAATATATTTTCATTCCACACGATGAGATTCTGTTTTATTTTAAGATAATAATGGAGTTTGTTTGTTGTTTTGTGGTTGTAGGATGTCGGAGCTAGGAGGACCTAGTAGGATTTTAGAGGAGGAACTACGTGACGTACATGTGGAATATGAAGTATCTTTGATAGCAGAGCCTGTTGCGGTAGTAGCTCTAGCTGAATAGGAAATAGAGTCAGAGACAGAATCCGAACAGGAGTCTACGGAGAGAGATTTCTTTTAGATTTGGGCACATATGAATGACTTAGCAATTCAGAACTCTGAGAAGGAGAATAAGATACGGAAGTTGGAGGCGAAAGTTCGAGACCTTCAGAATAGTAACCAAATGAGGTAGACTTTCTGGGAGGATGGAGTTAGGAATCGATTAAGGTTGGAAGATCAATTGGAGGCTCTAAAAAGGAGTTAAGGAAGAAAGAAGGGTAGTTAGGTAGTTTAATGAAATAATAATGCAGATGATGTGAATAAGTCCTAACCTTCAGTGAAAGGGCATGGGCTAGTTATGTAAACCCCAATTTTTGTACTCGTTAGAGGGGTAGTATGTTAGTAATCCCAATCTTTAGTTATATTAGGGGATATGCGATGATGTTAGTAGTTGATGCTATATGATTAAATATGTTCTCTTGTAACGTATTTTTTTTAAAATATAATATATTTAGTTAATGTGCTTGTGATGACCGAATTTTATTAATAATAATAAGGGAAATCATAGTAACATAATTTATACCTTAAGAAGTCTTAAGAGTAATTAGATGTTTAACAAGGAAATAATAATACCGTTTTGTTTCCATACAGAAATGTTAAAACTCAAGGAGAGGAAACTCGTCAAATGATAGAAAATGGAGATAGGGAATTGAATCAGGAACCATTACAACAATTGGTAAACCTTATAGTAGGTGCTTTTGAAGAAGGAATCAATGATTTTAGAAAGAGACAGAAAAAAAATTTAGAGGTAGGAAAAGAAATTAATTTGACTAGAGGAGGGGAGATTAATATTTCAAAGAAAATGACATAATGTCAGTTGGAAGAGGGTAGTAGTGGTAGCAGTAAAAATTTCAAGAGGAAGTGGAATAAGGTTAAATATGTAAGCAAAGAAGGACAACCACGAAAAGAAGAGGTAGAAGCCTGTAAGAAATGTAAAAAGAACTACGTTGGAGCATGTTTGAAAGGAAAACATGTGTGTTATAAGAGCGGGGAGAATGGTCATATTTGGGACACCCCCAAATCCTTCCCATGGGATTTGGTGTTCACTGTCCAAACATCACGTATCTATCTACCCATAATAAATGAAAAACAATAAATAGATATAAATAAATCATCTCCTTATGGAGTTACAACATCTGAATATAAATACATCAATCCCATATCATACTAACCTTAAATCTCAAATACAAAAGCATAACAAATAATAAGTCTTACATAACATTAACATAAGTCTGAAACATAAATATCTCAAATAAACAACAAGTCTTCATCACTTGTTGACTTTGCCCTTGCCTTTGCTAGTAGAAGGCTTGTCAGACTTTTCGTTCTTAATTGCAATATTATTATTACGCAAGAGTGAAAACGATTGCCCACAAGTATAATAATGTAACAACAATATAATAACATGCTAGTGAATCAAAGACTTCTAAAATAAGAAAACTCGGCTTTTGAATCAAGAATGAATAACAAGAATCAAACGAACTTCTGAGAGTCATCAAACCTTGAACTATGTCTTAGGTTGTCAAGTGTTTATACTTGAAACCTTTAACAGTCATAAGACTATGGACTCTTCTTCTCGTACTTAGGGGGATCAGCCCTTAGTACCATATTGTGCACAATATCTTAACGCCAAAGCATAATTAATCCCCTATAACATGGTTGTTCATCTCAATTTAACATTAGAGTCTGTATCAAAGGAAGTTTGGTTTGAATAAGCTCAACTAGGGTTCTAAAGTTTAGAACGTTCATCAACTATGGACTAGTCGAATCAATGAGGGTTCACTAGTCTTACAAGGTTCAACAATAAATGATATTCAGTTTGAATAATAAACTCAAGAGGTATAAAATGGATTAAGTAGTGTATAACAAGAATCATGCTTTAAAAGAATGATAACATCTAATAGAAATGTTGAACTTGATCAATAAATAGCAAGAACTTGCTCGATATATAATATAAGTCTAGAACTTGCTCAAATAAAGTTTAGGGTCAGAAAACTTGCTCAATGTAAAGAGGTAAGGTTTAGAAACTTGCCTCGTGCATGGATACTATTCACGTTCCCAAGTTAATCCTACATATCATTTACATTCACAATACTAGTTAATTATAACATAACTAGAATCACAAGTACATTTTATTCTCACTAAACTCTGATCATAACATTAATTATCACACATTATTAGACTTCACGAACGATGAGCTAAATACGCATTTGACAAATCAATTAAACATGTAAATACCTTATTGACATGTTAAGAATCTATTTTAACATCACATTATATGTCTAATACATTTTTATGTTAATTAGATTGGGTTACAATTACATTTCCTGGACTTGAACAATTAAAAATCTCATTTCTGGGCAAAACTGCAGAGTGGTGCTGCAACTCCACCATTTGAATCATCATCGCGCATTGCGTCACGGTTGCACCTTCAATGACTCCACCAATTAAGCTAAGATCGTCTTTGCGGTAGTAATGGTCAAGGCCATGACTTCGGACTATAGGCTTAAATGCGGTGTTGCAAGATGATGATTGACATCAAATCACGATTCTTAAGCACATATGGCTTTACATGTACGATACCAGCTTCTAGAATCTGAAGTTCGTAAAAAAAACACAGAACATGGCCAAAACTTCCAATTTCTTTATTTATACATTAATTTAAGCATACCTAGATACTATAATTCATATATGATAATTACCCAACATTTCTAGAATGATTTTAACAACTTAAATCATACAATTACTTGAATTAAATCACATAATTTAACGTTCTTGGTGTCTTTTGGAAGTTTTGAAGAAAAACATGAAATTTGAGATTACGGGTTCGTTATAACTCCAAATCTGTCCGTTGAAAGTTTGTTTTCTTTGTTTTAACATGTATTATCATAATTTTCTATCAAATTTAGTTAAACAAACAATTCATGGCGTGTAATTATTCGTAAGGGCCATATATATACAATTTTTATACTCTATAACTTCAAAAATCCAATTATGATATATTTATATGAAATTGATGGTTTGAAAACATACATAGATGGTAGAAAACATGTTATGATTATATATTATCATGTATATACACATAAATCATCAATTCATGCATTGATCATACAATAGTTGTTTTACAGAGAACTCAAAACACTTCTTAATGGAAAAACTCTGATTATAACATGTTTACATGAAATCGATTACTCTAATCACATGAATATATGATATAAACATATACTACCATATATATATAACATCATATACTCATCAATTGTAAATCTTTTCAATCATAGAGGACTTTGAAATAGTTTTTTTCACAAAATATAAGAACGTAATTTAAGGTTTGGGTTGAAGAGATTACCCTGCTAGTGCATTTGATTCAAAGATGATAAATTTCTTCTCTACTTCTCCTTCAATTCACACTTTCTCTCAAATTTCTCTCTAAATTGTCTTTGGATTTTCTAAATTTTCCTTCTGATGAATGATTTAAAATATAAGCCTAATATAATTATACGTAATTAAACTGGCACTGTTGTGGTCAGTTAATCCTTTCGTGGGTTAACTGGCCAACTCCTCTTAGGGTCCTGTTTGGCTAGCCTTTAAAAGGCTCTTTCCCATTTAATTTAATTAAACTCTTATTATATAGTTTAATAATGTCACACCCATTTAAAAATTAATCAAATCTCTTATTTAATTTAATTAAATAAAATAAAATAATTCCACATTAAATCACATAGTCACATAATTAAATTCTCATTTATTAAGTATGTTAAATTATTAAATCTCTAATTAATTATTAAATTAATTAGAATAACATTATCTTATTAAATAATTCATTTAATCAAATAAGCTCAATTAAATACATACTTTGAATAATAAAATTCTCCACATTAATTTAATCAATGTAACACATATAATTAAATTAATCTTCCATAAATTCATCAATTAATTATTTAACCCAATAATTAAATCATGTAAAAAATATTTATTTAATTCAATAAATATTCAAGTTAAATTACAATAATCTCATTCGTCACATCTTTCCCCCCTTAAAAGGATTTTGTCCCTAGAATTATGACTCAATCAATTCGTCGTGTTATGTTGCCCCCCATTACAAAGAGTTTATCCCCAAAATCGCTACACATATAATTAAGCAAATAAATGAGTATAATTCTTCATCATATGCTCTTCGAGTTCTCACGTAGCTTCTTTAGTGTTGTGGTTCCTCCAAATTACCTTAACAAAAGGTATTACTCTATTTCTGAGAACTTGCTCTTTCCTGTCAACAATTTGAACTTGAATTTCTTCATAAGATAAATCTTTCTCAAATTGTAGGGGTTCATATTCGATAACGTTCTTGTAATCGGGCTTATACGGTCATAAGACAGAAACATAGAAGACATTCTGGACATGTTCTAAGGCCGAAGGTAAGGCTACCTCATAGACAACTTCACCAATTCTCCTCAAAACTTTGAAGGGTCCAATGAACCTCGGGCTCAATTTCACATTCTTACTAAATCTGATCTTTCCTCTCCAGGGAGAGACTTTCAAGAAAACGTAGATATCGGGTTCAAATTCTCGATTTTGTTGGTGTTGATCAACATATTTCTTCTGTCTATCTTGAGCAGCTATCAATCTTATCATGATCACCTTGACAATCTCAACGGTCTATTGCCCCATTTTTGGTTCTAGTAGCTGACGTTCACCAACTTCATCCCAACGTAATGATGTTCTGCATTTTTTGTCGTACAACGCTTCGTAAGGCGGCATGCCAATACTTGCGTGGTAACTATTATTGTAAGAAAATTCCACCAGCGGTAGGTGATCATCCCAATTTCTTTTAAAGTCCATTATACAAGCTCTTAACATATCCTCCAATGTCTGAATTGTCCTTTCGCTCTGCCCGTCTGTCTGAGGGTGATATGCCATACTCATTCTCAATTGCTTCCCCATGTACTCCTGTAGTTGCTTCCAGAAGTTTGATATAAAGCGCGGATCCCTATCGAAAACAATTAACATTGAACTCCGTGTCTCGAAACAATCTCGTTTACATACAACCTTGCTAATTGGTCTAAGTAGAATCTAATTCTGATCGAAAGGAAGTGTGCGGATTTCATAAATCAATCAACAATAACCCATACTGCGCCATAGCCTTTCTGAGTTGTCGGAAGGCCAACCACTAAATCGATCGTAATATGTTCCCATTTCAATTTTGGGATCTCTAAATGGTGTAGCAACCCACTCGGCCTCTGATGCTCTGCTCACTTTCTAACATGTCAAACATTTGGCAACACACTCTACAACGTCTCGTTTCAAATTTGGCCACCAAAAATGTTTTCGAAGATTTTGGTACATCTTAGTACTACCAGGGTGAATCGAATATCGCGAGCTATGAGCCTCGCTCAAAATGTCTTCCTTAATCTCTAGCACTGGCAGTACCCAAATTCTGCTCTTAAATCTCAGTAGTCCCTCACTGTCTATTTTGAATCTTTGTTCGGTTCCTTCAAATATCTTCTTTTCACTTTCTCACATTCTTCGTTCTGAAGTTGAGCCTCCTTAATTTTATCCAATAAAGTTATACCAGCTTGCATCTGGAACAACTTCTCATCAATCTCCATAAGATACTTCACTTCCAATTCCAGCTTCTCCATCGCTGAAATTAGCTCCTCCTGAGCGGTCAACATCATCGATTTCTCCTGACCCTTTCTACTTAAGGCGTTGGCAACCACATTTTCCTTACCCAGATGGTATAAAATCTTTCAATCATAGTCCTTAATTAACTCCAGCCACCTTCTCCGGCGCATATTAAAGTCCTTCCTTGAAAAAATATATTTCAGACTCTTATGGTCTGTATATATTTCACACTTCTCCCCATAGAGATAGTGTCTCCAGATCTTCAAAGCAAATACCACCATAGCTAACTCCAAGTCATGGGTCGGATACCCCTTCTCATAGTCCTTCAATTGTCATGACGCATACACAATGACTTTGCCGTTTTGCATAAGCACACAACCAAGTCCTTTATGCGACACATCACTATAAACCACAAAATTTCCTGTGTCATTCGGAAGAGATAACACATGTGCTATACTCAACCTCTTCTTAAGTTCTTGAAAGCTTTCCTCACACTTCTCCTTCCAAACGAATTTCACAACTTTCCTAGTCAAATTCGTCAGTAGAGTTGCTATCTTGGAAAAGTCCTGAATGAATCTTCTGTAATAACCTGCCAATCCAAGAAAACTTCTCACTTTTTTGACATCGTTTTTGGCTGATCCCAGTTCATCACATCTTCAAATTTCGATGGATCTACCGAAATCTCGTCCTTGTCAATCACATGTCCAAGAAATTGTACCCGCTCGATCCAAAATTCACATTTTGAAAACTTGGAATACAACTTTTCCCTTCTCAACGTCTCTAATGTTACCTTCAAATGCTCTACATGTTCTTCCTTGGTCTTCAAGTATACCAAAATGTCGTCAATAAATACCACTACGAATTTGTCCAAAAATGGCTTGAACACTATGTTTAATAGGCCTATCGACGTCGGGATTTTTAGTTGTCCCTTCTCGTTACTTGTTCTTTGGTGTTCTCATTTTAGGTGAGATTTGTTTGAAAAAACAAGTGAAAAGGTCTGACATGTATAATGTCGATGATGGATATTAAGAGTCGCCAACTGGTTTTTTAAATGGTTGTACCAGCACAACCGAGAAAAGGTTTGCACATTGACCCAGTGATATGACACTGTTAAACGGGTCGATGAAACCGAGATTCATTAGGGTCCTGGACTTGATTATGCGGAAGGAAGGTGTTAGGCACCCCCCGACATCCGTGTTACCACGGTGACCGCCACTTTTTAATAAACTGTTATCTAAATGTGTATGTGTGTGGGTCAATGTGCTGTTATTTGGAAGTAGTGTGAGGCCTCGTTCCCACCTATATACACATGGTTTGAATTTATGTAAAAATTTAATTTTAACAAGATATGGCAGTGATGTTTTATAGAAGAGGTTTTTCAAACCCTTATGCTCAATAGTAATTGAGACCTTTTACACTCCCATTTTTATTAAATGTTCGGCTTGATTGTTTTTTATTTTTTTGAGATGTGAAGCATCTATAAGAAAATAATTTACAAAAAGGCGTTGAACTCCTCGTGGGTATGAAAACCATCTGAGGAAATCCAAACATCGCAGATAAATTTACAAGTTGCTTATAGCTGAAAATGTCCATCACGGGAACCGAATCTAGATCCAATAGACTGAATCTGTGATCACATGATTCCTAGGCTCACATGATGCTGCAATTTGTATAAAAATAGTAAGCAGGTATATATATATAAAAGCAATAAATATATATATATACAGATATGATCACCAACCACGAAGCACCTCCATGGGGAATCAGAAATATAAATAAAGTTGTAAAAGCTATCAACCACCATGGAGGAAACTCTAGGCGGGACAAAACGTAAATAAAGTTGTAAAAGCTATCAACCACCATGGAGGAAACTCCAGGCGGGACAAAACGTAAATAAAGTTGTAAAAGCTATCAACCACCATGGAGGAAACTCCAGGCGGGACAAAACGTAAATAAAACTGTAAAAGCGATCAACTGCCACGAAATAAACTCCAAGCGGGACGAAATATATATATATATATATATATATTAAAGCAAGAAACGCTCCGGATGTAAAATCCAGGCTCATCGAACAAAGTCCGACAACAATTAATATATATAAGTATATATATATATATATATTAAAGCAGTAAACGCTCCAGACCGAAGTCTAGGCTCATCGAACAAAGTTTTACACAAAGTTTTACACACAATTCATATATATATAAGTAGATATATATATATATATAAGCAAATAAACGCTCCAGACCGAAGTCTAGGCTCAATCGAGGCATAACTCGATAATGTTAGTCCATATATATAAATACATATGTATATACGAACTGAAATAAAACCACGGACCGATAATAGACGTAACACGACTCTCAACGTGAAGAAGGGTGTGTGTAAAGATGAGGAGAAAGGCTTTAAAGTGTGTGAGAAGACTTATAGTTGGGCTGCCAAAGAAGACTTCTATATCTTTAAAGTGGATGAAACTCGGCTCCCGTCGGTACAAAAGTAGCTATATGTGATCTCACAAGTGTTTAAAATGAGAAAGCACTCAGTATATTGCAAGTACGGAGCAAATTTGACAAGGCTTCCTCGCCTTTTTCTCTCCTTAAAATGGCCACCCCAAGCCCTTTATTTATAGAGGGAGGGAGCCGCAGGTGTACTATGCCACCCGCAGTGTACTGAGAGTTTGCCGGGTTCTCCCCGGGTTTCAAGGTCGCGTCGTCTCATGAAGCGTGCACGACGCACGCAATGCAATGTTCGCTCGAACTTTTAGAATTACAATCTGGGCATCCGACTGAGGTATGTAGAACCTGTTTCGGATCGCTTTTGTCGAGAGTTATACAATGGCATGGGATTAGAGGTTGTACAAAGTCATGAAGATGGGACGGTGCCCTCCAGTCTTTAAGCTTCAAATTCTATCCGCTACTTTGCACAATAGTCACTCGAGATTGGTTTTCCTTGATTCTTGTTGGACATTGTTGTGTAGAAATGCATGTATGAAATGTTGAGAAGGCGTGATGTGGCATCAAGGTGGCGAGATGATGTCTTTGTGTCTCACCGGAGTTATCGCCGGTTTGGTCTGATAAAGCAGACGTTGCTCAGGGTTATCGCTGAGATTGGACTGCTGCAAGTGTTGAAGGTCCTCTGTGTCATCTATGAGGTGCGCCTGTATTCCCGGTATTATCTCCGGGCTTTGTACTGAGTACCTCAGTGTGAGTGTCGAGGTTGAAATTGATCACATGCATTTGAAACAAAAATTTATGGGGTTATCGTCGGAACTGCATTCCTTGGGGTTATCACCAAGGGTGGTAGCTGCTACTCCCAATGTTGGGACTGAGACTAGATACCTCGGGGTTATCTCTGAGATTAATCGATCTTCTCCAGTGGAATTTCCGGTATTGGAACTGCATGCCTCGGGGTTATCTCTGAGGTTGGAATTGTTACTCCTGGTGTGTGTTTCGGGGTTGAGATTGAACTTCCGGTAGTATCCGGACTTGACGTGAACTGTCCTCCTAGGTTACCTCTGAAAGACGAATCTGCCCTCCTGCAATGTTAGTGACAGGTGTGTAGAAAATTTTGAGTGTCTACAGATGCCTTATGACGCCCCCAAAACAGGTATACATCACCCATCTTAAGTCGCCAGATACATGGTACATAAATTCAAATACAACTTAATTATACAACAATAGTGTAAAATACGACAAAACATAGCTGAGTTTAAATAAGAATATTGTCATCTAGACAATATCCACACTCAATGGTGTCCTCATTACAATTATTAACACATTATTCCGTAGAATAGTGAGGACTACTAAAGCCATTTATCATGGACCATCACTCCATTCCCCAACTCATATAAATTATCCTTAGCCTTCAATAGTATAACAACTGATAGAATATAATAGACAACAAGTTTTAGATCAACAACTGCAGCAAAAATAAGCAATCCATTAGAAAAGTCAAGTAGAGCATAAAATCTACTATCTTCTATGATTTAAAAAGTTTTTCATCAACTTTATCGCTAAGACTCGGCTTAATAAATAAATCACATCATTGAATCATCCCTGCACTACGGCCAAAGATATTCATGTAATCATCAATGGTCATGATTATACCGAATAATCCCTAGTTATAATCATATCAATAACTGTTCATCAATGCATTACAGGCCAATGAGGACTTTTATCACATCATTCATTACATTACGGTCATGATTATACCGAATAATCCCTGGTCATAATCATACCAAGTCCATCTATGCACGTAAGCCAAAGATGACTTTCATCACAATATAAGCATGAGGATGATGACAATGACATAATAATTCAATAAAACAAGTTCAAGGATAAATTTTAAAGATTTATAATTTAATTTATCCAAATCAATAACGTCCCAAATTGTCAACATGATCTTTGCTTTGTAGAGTAAAATTCAAGAATAATATTCATGTACCAAAAATAATTTGGACGAAATATTCATTTGGTCGTGGAATATTCTTGTTGTTTGGGAATATTCGCTGTTGACGCTTGATCTTATGTGGGCCCCATAACGAGCTTGATTGGATAAAGAAAACGACAAGTATAAGTTGTTTTTAAATAACTACAAGTAGTAGTTATTCTGTTATCTTGTTGGAATACCCGGTGGTAATACGCGTTGTTGCACAGTAGCACACGATATTACACCAATTATTGATTCTTACGTAAGAATGCACTACTCAATAATTGTTACAGTAATTACTGTTCAGTATTTTATTTTATTGATTCAATAATTGCTACGTTGATATTTTATATTACTTTTGTTTCAATAATTGTCACTACATAATATTTTCCATTATCGGAGCAATAATTCATATTATCTGAATAATATTATTAGATAACATTATTGGCAATGTCTAGAAAGTTCTGTCTAAGGAGAGGTTTGGTCACCTAATTGCGCGCCAGTTGTAAGACCCCGAATTTTTTTTTAATAAAATGGAATTTCCTCTATTTATTATTTTGAAATAGTTAAGGGTTGAATGGATTAATGTGGTTAGTTATGAGTAAAATGTGCGAATATTTTAAAATAAACAGGTGGTTATAAAATATTCATTGTTGTCGGGGAATATTCGTTTGGTCGTGGAATATTCTTGCTGTCGGGGAATATTCGTACGACGGCGCAGTCTTTTGTGGTCCCCATAACGGAAAGCGATTGGATGAAGAAAAAGACAAGTATGAGTTGTTTATAAATAACGGCGTAGTTGTTACCGTTAATACTGTTGGAATACCCTAATTGGTTAAAATACGATGTCTGGCGTTGTTGCACAATAGCATAGCTACGGTATTGCACCAATTATTGATTCTTACGTAAGAAGGCACTACTCAATAATTGTTACGGTGAGTTCTTCGCTTCGATATTTAATTTTATTGATTCAATAATTGTTGCGTTGATATTTTATATTCTTTGTTGTTTCAATAATTGTCACTACACGATATTTTCCATTATCGAAGCAATAATTCATATTATCCTGAATAATATTATTAGAAAACGTTATTGGCAATGTCTAGAAAGTTACATCTAAGGAGAGGTTTGGTCACCTAATTGCGGCTACCAAAAAGAGAAATTCTTATTGAAATCCCCTCTTTCACGAGAACGGCCGGTTGTCGATCTTTGTGATTACGTAATATTATTTGTGAATAATTAATTATTGATTTATATGATGAGGGAAATATTGATTTTATGTGGATATAGATGGAGAAAATTTTTAAAGTGACAATTGTTAAAAATTGATATTATATCTTTTCTGATAAAATAATATTTTATTATATTATTATAATATAATAATGATAATATTTTTACAATGAATGTGGGATATATGAGTATATGAGGAAGAGTATTTTTGTTGCAAAAGTTGTTTAACACATGTTTTGTGTGTCGGTGGACCCCATTTCTTGACTGAAATTTGATTATAGCCTGTAAAATCATCCGTATGTGGATTTCGGTCAATTTCTGTTTGGAATTTGGAAAAACTTTCTTCTGTAAAGTTGTAGAGAATTGAATCTCCTATAAAATGAAGCGAGATTCGAATTTTCTGACAAAAGGGCTATTTTTTATGAATTATTGAAGTTCTGAAGTTCCGAAATAATTGATTTTTGGGAGTTTTAGTTAATTATTTTGAGAAAAATGTTTTTTGTGCAATTAGTGGGCTCACATGTGTTATAAATGATCTGAATTCAGATCTTCAAAGTTGGGCTAAGGAAATTTATAATATATATTAATATTTTATTAAATTTTCTGCTTTGGTGTTCTAAGCATTTTTCTATAAATAGGGTGCTTAGGTTAGAATTGAAAATCACACCAGAAACTGAAGTTTTCTCTCTATTTCTCTCTCTATAATATCGAGCGTATTTTGTGAGTATTTTAGTACTTTGAGTATTGCTATACGGTGCAAGTTCTTTCAAAGACTATATCCGAAGATTCGATCGGAAGTACTTATTCTTTTCGAGGTAAGGGATGTTGTTTCTTCTTAAATGATATTATCTTCTTCAATATCATTATGCCGAAATATTGTTCTGAACTTTTTATCAAATTTGGAACTTTTTCATGTCGAACTTACTATTCATGAGTTACTATTCACGAGTTACTATTCATGAGTTACTATTCATGAGTTACTATTTACGAGTACTATTCACGAAGCGTGATGATGTTTTTTTGTGAAATTTCTATCTTTTGAGGTCAGAGTTACTATTCACATATACGGCACTATTCACGTATACGGCACTATTCACAAATACGACACTATTCACAGAAAAATTAAATTTTCTTTTCTGTGTCCAAGATTGTCTGTTATGATTCCTATCTTTAATTGGATCTATGTTTTGATCTTCATTCTTGAATTTTACTCCAATCTGGTTATTTATAAAGTATTTTTGAACTTGGATTATTTAACGTACGAATCCTTAATACTTGTTTTTTTGTTTCACTGGATTCGTTTTCTTTAAAATATTTTTCATCATCCTCAGTCCTAAATGATGATATTACTGAATATCTTTGGCCTGTAGTGCAAAGATAAATGATTTCTTGATGAATATCTTTGGCCCGTAGTGCAAAGATGAACAGGTGTTGAGATGAACATGACCGACTGATTAATATCTTTGGCCCATAGTGTAAAGATGAACAGGTGTTTAGATGAGCATGACCAACTGATGAATATATTTAGCCTATAGTGCAAAGATGAATATTTGATTCCAGATATATATTGATTGATGTTAAAGGGATAAAATATCGACGATGAACTTTTAAATTCATATATAGAAGATAGTAGTTTGCATTCTCTACTTAACTCTTCTAATGAATTATTATTTCTGCTGCGAAGATTGATTTAAAACTGGTTGTCTATTGTATTCTATTAGATTTTTCCCTTTTGAGGACTAACGATAATTTATTCTATATTATCTTAGTCATAATGTTCTTTACTGGGCTAGTTGAGCTCACCCTTTTCCTTGTTGTTCCATTTTTCTTCTCAAGAGGCGAGAATGTAGCGAGTACTAGTCGGGGTGTGGAATGATGGTTCTAGAAGTTATTCTAGTAGTCTTCACTATTCTGTAAAATAGTGTATTAATAATTATAATGAGAACTTATTTGAGTGTGGATATTGTCTAGATGACAATATTTGTATTTAAACTCATAGTTTTTATGTTATATTAATAAAGTTGTAGTTGTTTCTGTACCATGTATTTGGCGACTCGGAATGGGTGATGTATACCTATTTTGGGGGCGTCACAGTTGGTATCAGAGCTTAGGGATATGGTCTCTGGCGGAGATCGGGAAATAGTACTAGGAGGGGAAAGACGAGTAATCCTTCGCTAGTATGTCATACCTAAGCTTATTTGTTGGTCAGTTGAACTATATGGTTAATATGTAAAAAGTTAATTTGTTTAATTAACCCTTATTTTATGACAGTATTTAAGAATAGCGGCTGAGAATATTAACGATGGAGTTAATGAGATAGTGAAACACCTTTAATCACCACCTGGGGAACTCAGGCGCCCCCAAATTCGGTGCTTGAAACCCAACTCTTGCTTCACGATACCATTCTATAAGTCGATTAATACTAATAATAATAACAATAATATAAAATTCAAACTTAATTTACATATGCATCAAAGTTTATCTCCCAGTGCGAGACCTTAAAGTACATTCCTTATAATACATGATATTATTATATATATATATATATATATATTGTCTTAATAATATAAAACTATTACAACAACTACCACAAATCTTATTCGATTAGCTTTCCTTTTCCTTTGTTTCGCTTGAGCTTTACGGTTCTTCAAACATAATCGAAAACATTTAAATTAAGCAAGGATGAGCATTTGAGTGCCCAAAGAAGTAATAGCAATTATATGTATATAAAAATTTGAAAGAATTTAAGTATTTTCTTTATATAACTCTTCTACAACGAATCAAAAGTTGTGAAGTAATCTGAACCGATAATAATAACATAACAACCCTCTTTCAAATTTTTGAAACTACGTACTGGCTATAAATTGGGTTTAAGTGACATACTATGAACATTGTTTTCATTTTCGAAATGGTTTAGCAGAACTTCATCCGTATACCGTCATAACTTACGGACATGGGGGTAATTAGCTCGTTGTGCCCTGTATTGATCAACACTACATTACAAGAACGATATTATCGTTCACTCATCCCATCCTTTAGGCGCATAAAAGTTTTCCCATATTCGGGATGTTCATACTTAGTCTTGAGTCCAAACCAAAGAAATTTGATTGGATACAAAAAGGTTTTATCTTGTTCAACAATAATCTATAATTCAACATATACGTATACGGGTAATTGACAAAGGTGTATCAACATGTGAATGAATACCATGATTATCCAAGTGGGGACACTTGTATAACCATTTATAGAAATTAACGAACAGAATATATATCTGAACTAAAATGTTGATAATCAATGAGCGTATATAATCTGTACACGAATAAAATAAATCGGAAACATTCTTACTCATGTCCATTGCATAAAGAAAATGCAAAGGTAGGATACTTGTCTGATACGCTGCTTACAGAATGCAACTTAGTTTTTATCTCTTATATCACAACATATCATTAATCAGATCATTCGTTCGATTAGAACAATATACTATAACACATAATACTGCATTTCGCAGTCAGCACATAACCTAATCACATTATCACACATATCTAACAGTCATGGCATCTCAAACAAACATTAATACAGTCAAAATATCTAAGTCCAGATCAATTTCTAAAATTGTTTGATTATGCAATAGCTTTATCGAATTAATTATCAAGTCTAAGACTCTATTATGTAGCTCAATATCCGTAAGTATCAGTCATATTATTTTTAAATGACTTAAAATAATTTTAAACACTTATTATAATTTATCATGAATTTTTAAATAACGGAATCATTATCAATTGATTTAAACATCAAACAATTCTATTATCATTAATATTTAATTATTAATGAAATTATCCTTTAAATATTAAAAGTTATATTTTATAACTTAAAATATATTTAAACACTTTATTTTCATTTAAAATGATTTTTAAAATAATAAAATCATTTTAAAACTAAATTATTTAATATAATTATTAAATAACTTTAATATCATTAATAATAATTAATAAATGAAATTCATCACAAAATATTAAAAGTCCTTTAAAATATTTTTTTTATACCATAATATAATTTTAAATGATTTTCAAATATTAAAATCATTTTAAATTATTTATTTAATATTATAATTAAATAAATTAAATATCTTTAATATTCCAAAAATATTAAATATTTATGAAATATATCCAAAATAATTAAAATATAATTTTCGGACATTAAAATAATTTTTAATAATTTATTTTGTATTTTTAATAATTTAAAACTAATTTATACTAATTATTTAATAAAAATAATTAATTTTGTACAAAACTGTCGCTAAAGCCTTTGGCAACAGAAAAGCGTCGCCTTAGGTGTTCTTGAGACCAATTACACTGACAAGTCAGTGTGCAAGGTGCCATGTTTGACCGAATATAATTATCAGATCTTAATGTTTGTGGGCAATCTAATACATAGATCTTGTAGTAATAGTGTAATACTACAGTTATCATCAACAATATAGGCTAAACAACAACATCAAAGTCACTGTCAGAACGTGTTTGTCACATTTTGGGCTGCCCAGAATTTCTGGTCATGGTCGGTCAACGCCTTTTGTGGCTTAATATCTATCAATCTATTCATGTTAAAGGTGGTCTAGACGTCGGGCTGTGTAGACAAACTTACAGAGAACATGATACAAACATTTTCCAAGTCTAAACATCATTAACAAGAAAGCTCTGAAGCTTAGAAACTCATGTCAGAGCATGCACTTCAATTCTGGGTTTTTCCAGAATTAAAAACAGAACGAGTATGCTAGTTTGGATCTTTATATCTCTCATTCTGAGTTTGATCTAAATGATATATTGATCCAAGATTGTAGTAAACATGTAAGACTACAACTGTATTACATAAGATACATATAACAACAAAAGATCTAGTAGATTGAAGCCGGTCAAAGGCTGTCAGAAATCAGTTCTTGATTTTCTGGAATTTCCAGAAAATTGAATCCATGATCAAATGGTCTATTTTGACCAATGATTACTTACAATCTGTTGATTTTTTTGAGTGATTTAAAGGCATGGATCTGGAGTATAACTAACATACTACATACTAGATACAACAACATCACTAAAACATCTAACACCTGACATATATAGGCTTGAGAAAAGGTTGTCAGACACTGTTCTTGAGTTTCTGGGCTGCCCAGAAACTCTTGGTCATGCTTGGTCAACTGAGTTTGACCTTGAATAACTTTTGATCTACAACAGATTTGACTATAATGTTTTTTGTAGATTAAAGACCACATTACAGGCTACACATAAAAACTTAAAAAAACAAAAATCATAAACGACCAAAGATCTGTGGCCACTGACATTCATTGTCAGACCACTAAAAATAAAATTTCCAGATTTTTGAAAAACTTAATATTGAGCAGTTTGATGTTATGGATTTAACAAATACCAACCCAGATCATCAAAATAGACTATAAACAACATATTATAACAATCAAACATAACATCTAACAACAAATTTTGGACAAAAATTCAAAGTAGGGTTTTATACCTTCTATGCTTTGATTTTGATTTCTAGGCTTCTGATTTGTTATGATTGAAAGTAGGGCTGTATTAAGGGACTGGTATGCTACAATAATTCGTAGGTTTTAGAGAGAGAAGCTCAAGGATGAGAGTTGGAAGAATTTTTAGTGTACAATTGCATTACCTCTCTCTCCAATCTATATATAAGCTAAGCTAGATGCCTTGGATGCTAAATTGGTTGATTGAATCTGAGTATTGGATGCCAAATTGGTAGGGTAGGATGTTTGCCATTAATTTGCTAGCAATAATGCACAATAATTCACAAATAATACACTAATGGGACAAAAAGGGCAATTTGGTAATTTTATTTAAAGTTTCAAGGGCATTCTTGTACAAGGTGATTAAATCTAGGGTTTAATCACTAGATTTTAAATTTTACAATTCCCAATTAATTTCTAGGCTTTGACAAATTAACAATAAAGTGCAATAAAATCTTAATTAAACACAATAATTTACAATTAGGGTTTTTAAATAATAATTAGGGTTTTTCCTAATTATCAGCATAATTTATTAAAACAGTAATTAGGGATCCTTCTAATTTTACAGAAATTCTAATACACAGTAGAATTCATATAACACAACTACTACCCAGTCTTGTCTCAAAACTGAGTTTAATAATTAGGGTTTAACAACACAGTATTAGGTTATGACCCAATTTACCACAATTAACCAATCATTATCTGTCCACACATATACAGTACATATATATAGTACTGAAAAATCACACTATAAATAATATTATATTATTATTCTCATCTCTTGATCGCAATCCCAATTTAGGGTTTGGATTCCATATCTGACTTATCCTTCGTATACAACATCAATAATCAAGTTAAAATAATTAACTTAAATATTCTGAACAATTCATATAATAAAATATTTATTATTATAATTCTAATTGTCACTTCATATATTATTTAAATAATATAGAAATTATATTTTCATGGAAAATAAATAATAGAAACATTTCTGCTTACAGAAATTGATTACCATAAAAAGATAATTTGTAATAATTAATAATTCTAAAATTATTTATAATTTTTCGGTAATAAATATAATTGCATTTAACATTGACATTACTTGACACTTATTCTCATCATTTAAAATAAAATAAAAATTTATATGCAAAATTTCTTATTTATTTATATAGAAAATATCGGGTTATTATATTCACCCTCCCTTATAAGGATTCCGTCCCTGGAATCACCGTTTTAAAACTCATATGTACAAGGGTACATAGCATAAATAATCATTGCAAGTAGACCTCGATCATAATTGATCGAACTGATCTTTTACTATTCAACATAACGCTTGTCTATCTGATTAAATAGAAGTTTGATTTCTAAAAGGACTCAAATTCCTTTTTCAAAATTTCTTTATAAAGTAATTTACTATATATATAAGAAAATCATATAAAATATATAAGTTATTCGAATAACACCTGGAGTTCCATTTCCAGCTGCCACAGTATCCTGGATCGTCATGTTGAAGATCCTCGGAGTTGCTTTTGTTGGGTTGTTGGTTGAGGTCGGTCCTGTGATTGCTAAAGTCCCACTGCCTTTCCCCGTGGTTACATTCCCTGCCTCCATTCTCCTCTTTGGACAATCCTTCACCTTATGTTCAGTCGATCCACATATAAAACACCCACTGTTCATCCTTGGATTGGGACAGTTGGGAGCGATATGACCCTCCTGCCCGCACTTGTAACATACAAACTTACCCTTCAGGCACTCACCAAAGTGATTCTTCCCACAATTTTTACACTGCACAGTCTGTTTCCTCACACCTTCCTACTTCACTTGAACATTCTCGAAATAATTCCCTTTTCTTTTCTCACCCCTATTCCAACTATTACCTTCCACCTTCACAGCTCCTCCTGTCTTTGCCTTTGTTCTTCTTCTCCTTGTTGTAGAGGCTCAAGGTCTCACTCCCCGCTTTCGGCTATGATAGCCTTCTCCATGAGTCTTTGCAAAAGTATTGATTTGCAACATCTGACACCTTATTAGAGAGCCGTGGTTTTAAGCCCACTCAAACCTCCTTGCTTTCTTAGCCTCTCAGATCAACTTGATGTGGAGCAAACCTAGCTAACTCATTAAACTTTGCAGCATACTCATATGGTCATGTTATCCTGTTTTAACTCCGAAATTTCACCTCCATCCTAGCTCAAGCATACTAGATGAGAGATAGTTTTGAAAATAAAGTCTTAAACCTATCTCAAGTAACTACTCCTTCTCTCGCCTCTAGTTTTATTTGCCTCCCACCAAAAGTTAGCCTCCCTTTCATCATATATAAGTGGCAAAAGCGGTCTTTTGCCCTCCTCTACCCTAGCAATTATGAACACCTTTTCTATCTCATTAATCCATGTCCGGGCTTCTATAGGGTCAAAATTGATCCTCCGGAATTCTGTGGTCCCACTTTGCTTTGAAGTCTTTAAATTTTGCCAAGCGATTGTCTGGTTGGTTTCTTGCGGCTGGTATTCCCCGCTGCAGAGCCTGAGCTACCAAGTTTGTAAATTTTTGCATCGGGTCTTGCCGTGGTCTCTCAGCATCGATGACAGTTTCTCCTGCCCTTTGGTTTCGTGTTTGACGTCTTGGCGGCATTATCTGGTTAAGTAAAACCATAAATTATACTTTATTAACTTACATTCTAAACCTTATTGCATAAGATTAATATATTAAACTTGTTTCATTTCTCAAACTTAGATTCATATCGAATATTTTACATAGCATAGCACATACTGCTTTAAACACCAACTATCCCTTTGTGACTACGAAAGTTGGGATTTACAACCTTGACCTACACAAAAGTTTAAAATATCTCATTACACAAACATACTTATCACACATATTACATTAAACATACCTACACAACAGAACCTATACTACCTATTTACTAAGCCTTTTCTCTCGGACAACTCTTCACTTGATGACCTTCCCTCCCACAAACAAAACATGAACCTGGTTCAAAGTAAGGACAATGATGAGAGGTATGTCCCTCATATCCGCAAATATAACATATCTTTCTCCTTTTCTTCTTATCGGATCTTTCTAAGTCATAGTCTTCTATCTTTCTTTTTCCCTTATCTCTCGGAGCTGCATACGATGTGTTGCTTGAGGCTCCCATCTGATCAATGTGAATTTTAAGCTTATCTTGCTCTTCCATTGTTTCTATTAACGCCTGACGCAGTTGAATATTAAGCAACTTTTCTATCTCCCACAACCTTTCCAGCGAAGAAATCTTGTTCTCCAGATCCTGGACTTCCATTAATGCTTGATCAGCTTCAACTTTAGTGTCTGAATCACTATCTGTCAATTCCACCATTTCCGGATCTGGTACTACGTTTTCCACGATAGCCACCTCGTCCGATTTGGTTTCTTTGTGAGCCTCTATTTCAGCTATTGGCTTCGATATTAGCTCGGGGGTATGGATCTGATCCTTCTTCAAGTTATACGCACACAACAAACCTTTTCCACCAGATATCTACACACATAAATTATCCTGATTAGAATATAGTATATACACACAGCAAATAAGAGTTTTATATAAATTATCTTTTACTTTATTTGACGATGAATTTATTCAATTCATCTCCATTTAAACTTTATATGAGTTATCTGTATTTTCAATGTCTTCCCCCGTTCTAAGGTTATAACCTAAGGTCGATCCCATCTAAGGTTTCTAACCCTAAAGCGTTGATACCAACCTGTGACGCCCCCAAATTCGGGTACTTGAAACCCGAACTCGGTGCTTCACGATACCATTCTATAAGCTGACTAATACTAATAATAATAACAATAATATAAAATTCAAACTTAATTTACATATGCATCAAAGTTTATCTCCCCAGGTACGAGACCTTAAAGTACATTCCTTATAATACATGATATTTATAAAAACTTTAATTTATCTTTTTCTTCATCCGAAGTTATTCTGTTATGGGGCCCACAAATGGCTGCGACGTCGTACGAATATTCCCCAATAGAAAGAATATTCCACGACCAAACGAATATTCTCCGACAACAATGAATATTTTATAGCCACTTGCGTATTTTGTAAAATTTGCATAATTCACCCATAACTTTAAATTTTTATCAATTTAACCATTTACTGAATAATAATTATAAGAAAAAATGAATAATTTTATTTCATAAAATTCGGGGTCTTACAATCTCCCCTTCTTATGAAATTTCATCCCCGAAATTTACGTACCTGGTATTTCAAAAAGTTGAGAATACCTTGCTTTCATTTCAGATTCCATCTTCCATGTCATCATAATTTCTCCAATGCTCATCTCATGTATTTTTCGAGATATCATTCTAGAATCTGACTTCAAAACAAGGGTTAATTGAACAAATTAACATATCACATAATATCCCGATATTATGGTGACCCAACAAATAAGCTTAGGTAGGACACACTAGCGAAAGATTTACTCGCTCTCCCTCCTAGTTCTATTCCCCAATCTCCACCAAAGGATCATATCCCTAAGCTCGATACCAATGACAACCCCAAAATAGGTCCATTCCATCCAACCCATTCTCGAGTGCCAAATACATGATACGAGAAAATAACTACAACTTTAATACAACAATTGTCGTGCAAAATACAACAACACATATCTTTGTGAGTTTGGATACAAATATATACCAAGCGTAGTACGTCACAATGACACCTTACATAAAGGTATAGTCGAAAACTGTTTTAAAATTAGAATCTTTGGGAAGTGCTCAAGAAACCTTCGTCTGAGGAGGCCATGCGTCTAGGTTATGATAGATATCATATGTCCGAGAGAATTATCCTTGGTTGACCTAATAGACCCCAAAGAAAAACTAGAAGATTACTATCATATTCTTCCCAATGGTGAGTCTTCTCTTGACATATCATTATCTCCACTTTGTCTCTAATTGAGAGTTATATTTCAAATAGACTCCAAGATCATATAGATAGTCTTTGGTAGATGTACTCGACAGAGTGGATGAAACACAACCACATCTTATGATGACTCGAGGTTGTATGTCATTAAACATCTTGTATAATAGTGACAAAACACCCTTCCAAAGTTGAATTCACCTCACCCTCAACATCTATAGACCACCGAATTCTATTCCCCTGTTATTCCCTACTCGACCCAAATTACACTTTTATTACACGAAAGGAATTGTGAAGCAAAAGGGTGAGCACAACTAGCTTCGATAAAAATATCATGACTAAAGATAATTAAATTATCAATAGCCTTCAACAATAATAAATCGGAGATTTAGAACATATGGTAGATGATAAAACTTTTCAACCATAGTTGCGGTGAACGAGCAATCCATTAGAAGAGTCAAATAGACTATAAAGTCTATTATCTTCTCCATGTTAAAAGTCCACCAACAATGTTTTATCCACCGTAAAATCAATCAACAATTCACATCCACAATCACATGTATAACTCATAATCGTAATTGTTGTTCTAAATTCCTTTTCTCATTCGGAATGAAGATAATTTTCATCACTTGTCTTTACCTGAAATATCAAAGATCATGGTTATACCAAATCACAGTTCCTGTTCACAATCATACTAATAAATTCATCTTTGCACTACGGCCCAAAGATATTCATCAACAATTCATCTTTGCACTACAGGCCAAAGATATTCATCAACAGTTCATCTTTGCACTACAGGCCAAAGATATTCAACTCTGGTCATCTTTGCTCTACGACCCAAAGATATTCATCAACAATTCATCTTTGCTTTCTGGGCCAAAGATATTCATCAACAGATTCATCTTTACTACTGAGCCAAAGATATTCAACTACTGGTCATCTTTGCACTTCGACCCAAAGATATTCATCAACAATTCATCTTTGCACTTCTGGCCAAAGATATTCATCAACAAGTCATCTTTGCACTACGAACCAAAGATATTCATATCTCAAAGAAATACATAATCATTTCAGAATTTATATAAACCATAATTATAACCATATATGTTGATCAATTCACCTTTGCACTTAAGCTAAAGATATTCAATTATAAATTCAATGGTCATGATCATACTAGTCAACAATTCAACTTTGCACTACTGACCAAAGAGAACCTATAGTCACGATCATACCAATAATCTATCCATCTTTACACTCAAGTCAAAGAAATATCATCATTAGGGTTATAAGAATGTTATATAAAACAATATAATCAACATATAGATTTAATCTCAAGAGTAAGATTCATAAATCAATGATTTCATAACAACTTAATCAAAATGTTATAAATCACTTAATAATCTCATAATCTAATATTATTAATACTACCACAATATTTTAATCATTTCTTAAACTTATAAACAATTTATTTTAATTGTTTACACTTTACTAATAAATGCATTTAATCATCTTAAAATGCCAAACTCATAAGATCTCATCACCAATAACCAAAACCCTTATCAAAAATCTGCATATACCTCATATATGATTCTCAAGCCATAAAATCCTATTTTTTTAATTTTCTTACTTCACAAAACATATTTAATTCATTTACTCATAACTAGAATATTTTTATGAAAAATATCAAATCAGTTCCAAAAATATTTCTTTTCTGAGATTTAGAAGAATATAGTCTCATATTGAATATATATTTTTCTCAAAAGTTTTAAAATTCATTTACTATTTTTCACATGGCCAAAACCACCGAATATTCAGACATTTATCATAAATTGTATTTTTATCCAAAAATTTTGAAATTCACAGGGTATACTGATATTATATAGATGTACTCCCAATAAAAATTTCATCAATTTTGGAGTTAACCACAAGGAGTTATAAGCGGTTACTTTTAAAATAGTCTTTTCTCGTAAAATTCATAACTCCCAATCTATACATCCAAAAATTGCCATTTTTGGACACAATCTATAAAACTCATCAAAATATCATTTCAAATTTTTCCAGAATTTTTGAAGGTATAGAAGAATTTCGAAATAATAACCCTTAAAATCCCTTATTATCCCTTACCTCAAAAGAGCAATACTTCTGACTGGAATAACGTTGAACGAACTTGCACCGTATAGCAATACTCAAAGTATACTCAAAATACTCACAAGAATACGCTCGATAATATAGAGAGAAAAAACTTGATTTACGGTGTGATTTTCAATTATAACCTAAGCACCTATTTATAGGAAATTGCTTAGAACACAAAAGAGAAAATTTATTATAATATTAATATATTATATAACAATTCCCTACGCACTCATTCTAGAGTTTGATTTCAGCCACTTAGCATTTCTCACATGCCACCTTCTAGAAAAAGTAATAAAAAACGTTTTTATATAATAAATAATTAAAACTTCAAAAATCAATTCTTTGAGCTTGAACTTTAATAATTCATAATAAATAGCCCTTTTATCAGAAAATTTGAATCTCATGAGTTTTTATAGGAAATTCAATTCTCTACAACTTTGCAGAAGAAAGTTTTCCAAATTCCAAACAAAATTGACCAAGAAATCCACAAATGAGAGACTTTACAAGCTATAATCAAATTTCGATCGAGAAATGGGGTCCACCAAACACATAAAACATGCTTTAAATATTTTTGGTAACAAAATACTCCTCCTCCACATATACTCATATATTCCACATTCATCGTAAAAATATCATCATTAATATATTATTAAAATAATACATTTAATTGAATTATTTTATCGGAAAAAGATAAAATATTAATTTTCAACAATTGTCACATTAAAAATTTTCCTCCATCTATATCCACATAAAATCAATATTTTCTTCATCATATGAATCAATAATTAATTATTCACAAATAATATTACGTAATCACAATATTGACAACCGTGCGGTTCCTCGAGGAAGAGGGGCTTTCCAATAAGAATTTCTCCCTTCTTGGCGGCGCAATTAGGTGACCAAACCTCTCCTTAGAGCGAACTTTCTAGACATTGCCAATAATGTTATCTAATAATATTATTCAGATAATATGAATTATTGCTTCGATAATGAAAAATCTTGTGTAATGACAATTATTGAAACAACGGTAGATAAAATATCAACGCAACAATTATCGAACCAATAAAATAAAATCTTGAGCGATAATTCTCAGTAACCATTATTGAGTAGTGCCTTCTTACGTAAGAATCAATAATTGGTGCAATCTGGTGTCCTCTTCGCAACAACGCGTATTACTTTACTTTACCCAACGGTATTCCAACGATGTTAACGGTAACCACTACTGTAGTTATTTATAAAAACTTTAATTTGTCTTTTTCTTCATCCGGCCAGCTTATTACATTATGGGGCCCACAAATGGTCAGCTACCGTCGTATTTAATATTCCCCAACAGAAAGAATATTCCACAGCCAAACGAATATTCTCCGACAACAATGAATATTTTATAGCCACTTGCGTATTTTGTAAAATTTGCATAATTCACTCATAACTTTAAACTTTTATCAATTTAACCATTTACTGAATAATAATTATAAGAAAAAATGAATAATTTTATTTCATAAAATTCGGGGTCTTACATCTATTACATAAGATACATATAACAACAAAAGATCTAGCAGATTGAAGCCGGTCAAAGGCTGTCATAAATCAGTTCTTGATTTTCTAGAATTTCCAGAAAATTGAATCCGTGATCAAATGTCTATTTTGACCAATGATTACTTACAATCTGTTGATTTTTTTGAGTGATTTAAAGGCATGGATCTGGAGTATAACTAACATACTACATACTGGATACAACAACATCACTAAAACATCTAACACCTGACATATATAGGCTTGAGAAAAGGTTGTCAGACATTGTTCTTGAGTTTACGGTCATTTGAAACTCTTGGTCATCTTAGTCAATCGAGTTTGACCTTGAATAACTTTTGATCTACAACAGATCTGACTATAATGTTTTTTGTAGATTAAAGACCACATTACAGGCTACACATAAAAACTTAAAAAAAAAACAAAAATCATAAACGACCAAAGATCTGTGGCCACTAACATTCATTGTCAGACCACTAAAAATAAAATTTCTAGATTTTTGAAAAACTTAATATTGAGCAGTTTGATGTTAAGGATTTCACAAATACCAACCCAGATCATCAAAATAGACTATAAACAACATATTATAACAATCAAACATAACATCTAACAACAAATTTTTGGACAGAAATTCAAAGTAGGGTTTTATACCTTCTATGCTTTGATTCTGATTTCTAGGCTTCTGATTTGTTATGATTGATAGTAGGGCGGTATTAAGGGATTGGTATGCTACAATAATTCGTAGGTTTTAGAGAGAGAAGCTCAAGGATGAGAGTTGGAAGAATTTTTAGTGTACAATTGCATTACCTCTCTCTCCAATCTATATATAAGCTAAGCTAGACGCCTTGGATGCTAAATTGGTTGATTGAATCTGAGTATTGGATGCCAAATTGGTAGGGTGGGATGTTTGCCATTAATTTGCTAGCAATAATGCACAATAATTCACAAATAATACACTAATGGGACAAAAAGGGCAATTTTGTAATTTTATTTAAAGTTTCAAGGGCATTCTTGTACAAGGTGATTAAATCTAGGGTTTAATCACTAGATTTTAAATTTTATAATTCCCAATTAATTTCTAGGCTTTGACAAATTAACAATAAAGTGCAATAAAATCTTAATTCAACCAATAATTTACAATTAGGGTTTTCAAATAATAATTAAGGTTTTTCCTAATTATCAACATAATTTATTAAAACAATAATTAGGGATCCTTCTAATTACAGAAATTCTAATACACAGTAGAATTCATATAACACAACTACTACCCAGTCTTATCTCAAAACTGAGTTTAATAATTAGGGTTTAACAACACAGTATTAGGTTATGACCCAATTTACCACAATTAACCGATCATTATCTGTCCACACATATACAGTACATATATATAGTATTGAAAAATCACAATATAAATAATATTATATTATTATTCTCATCTCTTGATCACAATCCCAATTTAGGGTTTGGATTCCATATCTGACTTATCCTTCGTATACAACATCAATCATCAAGTTAAAATAATTAACTTAAATATTCTGAACAATTCATATAATAAAATATTTATTATTATAATTCTAATTGTCACTTCATATATTATTTAAATAATATAAAATTTATATTTTCATGGAAAATAAATAATAGAAACATTTCACTTGTACAGAAATTGATTACCATAAAAAGATAATTTATAATAATTAATAATTCTAAAATTATTTTTAATTTTTCGGTAATAAATATAATTGCATTTAACATTCACATTACTTGACACTTATTCTTATCATTTAAAATAAAAAAAAAATTTATATGCAAAATTTCTTATTTATTTATATAGAAAATACCGAGTTATTACGAGCGTGCAACAGAAGGCAATATTCCTCCCCGTAAACAACACCACCGAAAGCGAGATTTATGAGCGGCGGGATGTTTAGGAGCTTTTTGCGAGTGCATGCAAAACCCGACGAGGAGACTCGTGTATACGTAATACGGTGGAAATGATAGCAACGCCTTGTTTGACTTATCACTGCCAAGCGATTCAAAGAGTTAGGACCACCAAAATTTAAGGGAAAGCGGATCCGATCATGGCGGCGAAACATGGGTCAAGCAAATTACCAAGATATTCAATGTCTTGGGATGCGGAGAGAAACGAGGTTCCATTCGCCACCTTTATGTTCCGTGGCGAGGCGAGATTCTTGGTGGGAGTCTATGAAAACGTACCCGACTGCTGCCGCTCTGCATGTCCCGGGAAGCGTTTGAGAAAATTTTCAACGAAAAATACTTTCCCGAAAGTATTCGCCATATGAAAGAGGTAGAGTTTATTAGACTAGAAAAAACAACATGGCGATTGTCCCAATCACGAGGCGAAGTTCGCAGAGTTATCCAGTTTGCACCTCATTTGGTAGAGAATGAGGAGCGAATGACGAGGATGTTTACGAGAGGTTTAAAACCCAGATTCGGTAATATCTTATCTCTCATAAATTTTCTTTATATTCGGATGTTGTCAGCGGGGCTCAATTATTAGAGCGAGATAGCGAAATCGTTCAACCAAGAGACCGCAATCGAGATCATCTGGGTGGCAATGATCATCGAGAACAATGATAACCACGATGAGAAAGAAAAATATGGACAAGAGCGACAACCACTCGTGGTGGTAATCGTGGCCATAAAAATAGAAGAAGCGAGTCGGGGAGATTTTAAAAGAGAGATTCAACAATGACATTTGCGAAGACGTCGGCACCGGCAGATGAATGGTTTTAAGGGAGGAGAAAGACCACCGGTCGTATGCTATAAATGTGGAAAAGAGGGACACATCATTGGCCGCTCCCACAGCAGTTCAAGGTATGCTATAATTGTGGAAAGGAAGGACATATCGCTCGAGATTGTCTTGTGGCGAAACCAAGCCCGATGGGGATGGTGACTCAAAAGTCACATCCCGAAAAGTCAAAGTCAGCGGTTCTGGAAGAGTGTTTGTCGTGGTCGGTCAACATCACGAGGAACCCAAGCGAGGTGATCACGGGTAAGCTAATCATAAATTCATGCAAAGTTTATACATTACTAGATATCAGTGCTACCCATTAATTTATCTCTCCTGCTTGTGCTTAACGTTTAAACTTGACTCCGGAGAAATTAGACTTTGACCTATCCGTGGAAACTCCGTTAGGAGAAACTTTCATCACATCCACTGTTTATAAATCTTGTTTGATCCAAGTTGGCACCATCGCATTACCTGTTGACCTTATTTCTTTAAAGATACATGCTTTTGATGTGATTTTGGGGATTGATTGATTAACTACTCATCATGCCAAAATTGATTGCTTTCGTAAGGTTGTTAGTTTTCATATTCCTAAGCAACCTGTTATTTGAATTCAAGCAACCAAACCATTGAAGTCAAACACTTTCATATCAAGTCATAAAGCTATTCATTTATTGAAAAACGGATGTCAAGCTTTCTTAGCCCATGTTATGGATTTGAATAAAGACACATCAGATTTGAATAATATTCCTGTTGTTATTGACTTTCCTGACGTATTTCCTGAAGAATTTCTTGGCTTAATCCCAAAGTGTGATATTGAATTTTGTATCGACTTTGAACCTGGTACAAAACCCATTTCTAAAAATCTCATGGCTCCTATTGAACTTCAGGAGTTAAAAATTCAACTATAGAATTTGGTACCCGAGCCTTTATCTGGTGACTTCCTTTGTGGAATGTCTAGAAGCCCGGACTCTCCGTGGGGGCGCCATATTGTCTTGGTGAGTAAAGCGATAGGTGTCATTGTGACGTCTTATCCAAGATTGGGATATGAGTCACAGTTGAGAGAAACCTAAGTCAATAATCGAAATACGTAGCTTTCTATGCTTAGCTGGTTATTGTCGAAGATTTTGTGGAAAGATTTTCTCGAATCGCTACTCCATTAACGCAGCTGACTCGTAGAGATACAAAATTCGAATGGAGCAAGGAATGTAGGAAGAACTTCGAAGAACTCAATAGGAGACTCATTTTGGCACATGTTCTGACCATAACATCCTGGAAAAGCGAACGTGGTAGCTGACGTGTTGAGTAAAAGATCGTACATGAGTACGAATGCGATATTGTCAAAGACCCATTTCATATAACTTACAAATGATAGATATAGAGTTAAAGACTCTAAGGACTCACGTGATGATATACAAGTAGAACCGACTTTTATCGATAAAGTTAAAATCGCTCAGGCTACACACCGGAGCTGATGAATATGAAGAAGGAGTTGCAAGAAGTTGTTATTCTAAAAGCGAGAATTGGAGATGTGAGGAAAGCTCAAACCTTCGATTTATTGGCCTATTTGAAATCCTCGATCGAGCAGGAATTGTGGCCTATAGACTCGTTTTACCGCCAAGTATGACACGTGTTCATAACGTTTTTCACGTATCGAAGTTACAAAATTATGTGGACGACCCGAACCATGTCATTGAGTTAGAACCGGACGAGATAGCCGAAGACTTAACGTCTGAGGAGGTACTGTCAAGATTTTTGATAGGAAGGAGCATGTCCCCTACGCCTGAAAGGTCATACCACAAGTCGAAGTTTTTGAGGAACCATCTTATTGAAGAAATGACACAGGGTTGGAAACGAAATAAAAGCGAGGTATCCTCATCTTTTGAAACACACGTGTCGTCGTCAATTTCGAGGATGAAATTTCATAAGGAGGGAGGTTGTATGACCCAAATTTTTTTTAATAAAATGGAATTTTCTCTATTTATTATTTTGAAATAGTAAGGGTTGAATTGATTAATGTGGTTAGTTATGAGTAAAATCTTGCGAATATTTTAAAATAAGCAGTGGTTATAAAATATTCATTGTTGTCGGGGAATATTCGTTTGGTCGTGGAATATTCTTCTTTGTCGGGGAATATTAAATGCAGCCTGCGATCTTTTATGGTCCCCATAACTGAAAGCGATTGGATGAAGAAAAAGACAAGTATGAGTTGTTTATAAATAACGGCGTAGTTATTCTGAATTATCTTGTTGGAATACCCGTTGTTAAAACCATGTCTGGCGTTGTTGCCAAGATGGCACTTGCAGTATTGCACCAATTATTGATTCTTACGTAAGAAGGCACTACTCGATAATTATTACGATGAATTCTTTATTAGGTATTTTATTTTATTGATTCAATAATTGTTTGCGTTGATATTTTATATTCTTTGTTGTTTCAATAATTGTCACTACGATTATTTTCCATTATCGAAGAAATAATTCATATTATCTGAATAATATTATTAGAAAACATTATTGGCAATGTCTAGAAAGTTACATCTAAGGAGAGGTTTGGTCACCTAATTGCGGCATGATGAGGAGAAATTCTTATTGGAAAGCCCCTGCTTTTCACAGGAGCGGCTGGTTGTCGATCTTGTGATTACATAATATTATTTGTGAATAATTAATTATTGATTTATATGATGAGGGAAATATTGATTTTATATGGATATAGATGGAGAAATTTTTTAAAGTGACAATTGTTAAAAATTGATATTTTATCTTTTACGATAAAATAATATTTGTTATATTATTATAATATAATAATGATAATATTTTTACAATGAATGTGGGATATATGAGTATATGAGGAAAGAGTATTTTTGTTGCAAAAGTTGTTTTAACACATGTTTTGTGTGTCGGTGGACCCCATTTCTTGGTGAAATTTGATTATAGCTTTATAAAATCATCCGTATGTGGGATTTGGTCAATTTACATTTAGAATTTGAAAAAAACTTTCTTCTATAAAGTTGTAGAAATTGAATTTCCTATAAAAGACGCGAGATTCAATTTTTACGACAAAAGGGCTATTTTTATGAATTATTGAAGTTAGAAGTTAAAATAATTGATTTTTGGGAGTTTTAGTTAATTATTTTGAGAAAAACGTTTTTTTGTGCAATTAGTGGGCTCACATGTGTTATAAATGATCTGAATTCAGATCTTCAAAGTTGGGCTAAGGAAATTTATAATATATATTAATATTTTATTAAATTTTCTGCTTTGGTGTTCTAAGCATTTTTTTATAAATAGGGTGCTTAGGTTAGAATTAAAAATCACATCAGAAACTGAAGTTTTCTCTCTATTTCTCTCTCTATAATATCGAGCGTATTTTGTGAGTATTTTAGTACTTTGAGTATTGCTATCTCGGTGCAAGTTCTTTCGACCTTATATCCGATATTCGGTCGAAAGTCTTATTCTTTACGAGGTAAGGGATGTTGTTTCTTCTTAAATGATATTATCTTCTTCATATCATTATCTTAGAAATATTGTTACGAACTTTTTATCAAATTTAGAACTTTTCATATA
The DNA here is from genome assembly GCA_020205605.1 of Panax ginseng. NCBI lineage: Eukaryota > Viridiplantae > Streptophyta > Magnoliopsida > Apiales > Araliaceae > Panax > Panax ginseng. Next base: position 50,004,845 of record CM035143.1, on the reverse strand, counting down.
CGAGTTACTATTCATGAGTTCTTATTCATGAGTTACTATTCATGAGTTACTATTCATGAGTTACTTATTTATGAGTACTATTCACGAGCGCGATGATGTTGTTTTTTGTGAAATTTCTATCTTTTGAGGTCAAGAGTTACTATTCACGTTTACGGCACTATTCACGTTTACGGCATTATTCACAAATCGACACTATTCACAGAAAAATTAAATTTTCTTTTACGTGTCCAAGATTGTCAGTTATGATTCCTATCTTTGATTGGATCTATGTTTTGATCTTCATTCTTGAATTTTACTCCAATCTGGTTATTTATAAAGTATTTTTGAACTTGGATTATTTAAAGTACGAATCCTTAATACTTATTTTTTTGTTTCACTGGATTCGTTTTCTTTAAAATATTTTTCAACATCCTCAGTCCTAAATGATGATATTACTGAATATCTTTGACACAGTAGTGCAAAAGATGAATGATTTCTTGATGAATATCTTTGGCGTAGTGCAAAGATGAGCAGTGTTGAGATGAACATGACCAGTGATTAATATCTTGACTAGTGGTGCAAAGATGAGCAGTGTTTAGATGAACATGACCCAGTGATGAATATCTTTGGCACAGTAGTGCAAAGATGAATATTTGATTCGGATATATATTGATTGATGTTATAGGGATAAAATTTGACGATGAACTTTTAAATTCATATATAGAAGATAGTAGTTTGCATTCTCTACTTAACTCTTCTAATGAATTATTATTTCATTGCGAAGATTGCTTTAAAAGCGGTTTGTCTATTGTATTCTATTAGATTTTTTCCTGTTGAGGACTAACGATAATTTGTTCTATATTATCTTAGTCATAATGTTCTTCTTCTTTGGCTAGTTGAGCTCACCCTTTTCCTTGTTGTTCCATTTTGCTTCTCGGGAAGGCGAGAATGTAACGAGTACTAGTCGGGGTGTGGAATGATGATTCTAGAAGTTGTTCTAGTAGTCCTCACTATTCTGTAAAATGGTGTATTAATAATTGTAATGAGGACTTATTTGAGTGTGGATATTGTCTAGATGACAATTTTTGTATTTAAACTCACAGTTTTTATGTTGTATTAATAAAGTTGTAGTTATTTCTGTACCATGTATTTGGTGACTCAGAATGGGTGATGTATACCTATTTTGGGGGCGTCACACGATGAGAGAAATCCTTATTGAAAGCCCCTCTTTCTAAGCTATCTGGTTGTCGATGTTGTGATTACGTAATATTATTTGTGAATAATTAATTATTGATTTATATGATGAGGAAAATATTCATTTTATGTGGATATAGATGGAGAGAATTTTTAAAGTGACAATTGTTGAAAATCGATATCTTATCTTTTTTGATAAAATAATATTTTATTATATTATTATAATATAATAATGATGATATATTTACAATGAATGTGGGACATATAGGTATATGAGGAGGAAGAGTATTTTTATTTGCAAAAGTTGTTTAAAACATGTTAAACATGTCTCATGGGCCCATTTTTTGACTGAAATTTGATTATAGCCTGTAGAATCGCCCGTTTGTGGATTTCGGTCAATTTCTGTTTGGAATTTGAAAAAACTTTCTTATGAAAAGTTGTAGATAATGGAATTTCCTATGAAAAAGATATGTGGTTTGAATTTTTCTGATAAAAGGGCTATTTATTATGAATTATTGAAGTTCCGAAGTTCCAGAATAATTAATTTTTTTAAGTTTAAAATATTTTAATTCACAAAAACGTTTTTTGTGATGTAAGCTACTTGAATGGCTGATCTTTGACTAAAAAAGTGGGCGTAGGAAATTAATATATATATATATATATATATATATATATATATATATATTATTAAATTTTCTGCTTTGGTGTTCTAAGCAATTTCCTATAAATAGGGTGCTTATGTTAGAATTGAAAATCACACCAGAAACTGAAGTTTTATCTCTCTTTCTCTCTCGATATATTTAGCGTATTCTTGTGAGTATTTTAATACTTTGAGTGTTGCTATACGGTGCAAGTTCAAGTCATATGTAAAACCCCAACTTTTTGATTAAAGATGAATTTTCTATAAATATTATTTTTGAATATTATGGAGTGAAATTAATATAATGTTATAGTTGTGGATAATATTTATAAATTTGGCAAAGTATGCAAGTTGTTATATAATATTCGATTGGTCAGGGAATATTCGTTTTATTAGGGAATATTAAATAACTGGCAGCACAATCATTGGTGGACCCCAGCAGATTTATTATCGGATTGAGAAAACGACAAAAATACTTTATGAAAATAACGACGGAAGTTTTACTGATTAGCTGTTGAAACACTTAATTGTTAAAAATGCGATGTCTGGCGTGGTTGCATAGTAGCACACAGGTATTAATTATTGATGCTTTACGTGATAAGTCACTTTCGGTTTTGTTGGTATTATTAATGTAATAATCTGAAAATCTTTTATATAAAACAAAAAATACTTTTATAAAGTTATTCTATAAATAGAATATATTATATTCTATTATGCATAGTGTTGCATAATGTCGAAGATAGTGTTTTTGCATAGTAAAATCATTTTATATAAAACAAAATATTTTTATAAAGTTATCATTTTATTAGACAATAATTAGAATATATTATATTTTATTATGCATAGTGTTTGTATAGTGCTTGCATAGTGTTTGCATAGTAAAATCTTTTATAAAGTTATTACGTTTTATTAGATTATAAATAGAATATATTATATTTTATTTAAAAGATTTTGCTTTAAATATGAACCGTCGAAGTAATTAAAATAAATCAATATGGACTGTTCATGAGTTTGTTACTATGCTTGATCCATTTTTCTATAAATAGAAGCTCATTCCTTCAGTATTTTCTTACGAATTCACTGAAACTATAGAGAGAAAGAAGAAAGTATTCTGCTACTTCACTACTTATATATCTAGTACTCTTCTTCTTAAGGTAGGGAATATTATTTGTTGTACTCATAAGGGGTGTTATTCTTTTGTCTTCATGAAGAGAACTTATGTTATTCAATTCTTTATTATTACATTGGAATATATCCTATCTGTGCGTTTCTGTGGGACACGATTCCGATCCTTATTAGTATTACATTGGAATAACTTTTTCTACATGCGAAGTACCACATGCATGGTGATTTACATTGTTATTCCATTCTTTATTATTACATTGGAACATCACATTCTAAATTGCGAATTTTGCACGACTGATTCCGTTATTTAGTATTCATTGGAATAACTTTTTCTGTCACAATCTGCATGCATGGTGATTTCTTTTGTTATTCCATTCTTTATTATACTCAGTTGGTTAAAGTTTTGACTTCTATACTCCATGAAATTAGTGGAATATCCTTGATAATTACGCTTCATCCAGTATCTTTTCATGGAAATATTCTTCTGAGCATTCTTGAATTTTACTCTACAAAGCAGTATCATGTTGACAATTTGGACGTTATTGGTTCTTGGACAAATTAATTCTTGAACTTGTTTTATTGAATTCTTATATCATTGTCATCATCCTCATATTTATATTTTTTTAGAAAGTCATTTGTAGCCTGTAGTGCATAGATGGACTTGGTATGATTATGACCAGGAATTATTCGGTGTAATCATGACCGTAATGTTACAAATGATGTGGTAAAAGTCCTCATTGACCCGTAGTGCATTGATGGACAGTTGTTGGCATGATCATGACCATTAATGAATACACAAATATTATTGGCCCGTAGTGCATGGATAATTGTGGTCGTGATACTAAAGAATATCTTTGGCCGTAGTGCAGGGGTGATTCGATGATGTGGATTATTTATTAAGCTGAGTCCCAGCGATAAAAGTGATGAAAAAGTTTTTGAATCATAAAAGATATTAGATTTTATTCTCTACTTGACTCTTTTAATGGATTTCTTGTTCCGCTGCAGTTAAACTTGATGTTTGTTATATTGTATCAGTTTAACACTGTTTAAGGCTAATGATAATTTATTATGCATTATCTTAGTCATAATATTTCTTGCTGGGCTAGTTGAGCTCACCCTTTCTTTCACCCTTTTAAATCATACCAAGTCCATCTATGCACTACAGGCCACAGATAACTTTCAAAAAATATAAATATGAGGATGATGACAATGATATAAGAATTCAATAAAATAAGTTCAAGAATTAATTTGTCCAAGAGCCAATAACGTCCAAATTATCAACATGATACTGCTTTGTAGAGTAAAATTCAAGAATGCTCAGAAGAATATTTCCATGAAAAGATATCGGATGAAGCCTAATTATCAAGGATATTCCACTAATTTCATGGAGTATAGAATTCAAAACTTTAACCAACCTATATAATAAAGAATGGAATAACAAAAGAAATCACCATGCATGCGGTTTCCGCATGTATGAGTTATTCCAATAGAATACTAATTAATTCAACCGTGTCAAAGTAAATTAAGACCGATACGGATGTTCCAATGTAATAATAAAGAATAGAATAATAATGGAAATCACCATGCATGCGGTACTTGGCATGTATGGTTATTTCAACAGAATACTAATAAGATTTTAATCAGTCCGGCAGTAAACGCATGCACGTGATATTCCAGCGAATAATAATAAAAACGAAAACTAGGTCCCACAGAAAAGCGCACAAACATGATATTCCAACGTAATAATAAAGATTTAATCGGTCCGGCGTAAAAACGCATGAGGCGGGATATTCCAATAGAATAGTAAAGACGGAATAATAGAATAATGTCACCAAGTATAGGGTAACTTGCATGTATACGAGTTATTCCAATGAGAATAATAAAGAATGGAATAACATAAGTTCTCTTCATGAATACAAAAGAATAACACCCTTACGAGTACAACAAATAATATTCTCTACCTTAAGAAGAAAAGTCTTGGATATATAAGTAGTGAAGTAGCGAATACTTTCTTCTTTCTCTCTATAGTTTATCTCTCTAGAGTTTCAAAGAATTAAGTAAGAAAATAATGAAGGAATGAGCTTCTATTTATAGAAAAATGGATACATAGTAACTAACTCATGAACGGTCCAGATTGATTTACTTTAATCTGACGGTCCATATTTACAAGTAAAATCTTTTAAATAAAATATAATATATTCTATTTATAATCTAATAAAACGAATAACTTTATAAAATATTTTACTATGCAAACACTATGCATAATAAAATATAATATATTCTAATTATTGTCTAATAAAATAGATAACTTTATAAAAGTATTCTGTTTTATATAAAAAGATTTTACTATGCAAAAAACACTATCATGCATACACTATGCAACACTATGCATAATAGAATATAATATATTTTATTTATAGAATAACTTTATAAAAGTATTCTGTTTTATATAAAAGGATTTTCTGTATTATTACATTATTAATACCAAATAAACTGAGTGACTTATCACGTAAGCATCAATAATTAATACCGTGTGCTACTATGCAACCACACATATTACTGGTATTTTAACACCAGATGTTTCAACAGTTAACGGTAAAACTTTCGCCGTTATTTTCATAAAGTATTTTTGTCGTTTTCTCAATCCGAAAATAATTCCGTTGTGGGGTCCACCAATGATTGTGTCGTTGTATGAATATTCCCTATTAAAACGAATATTCCCCGACCAATCGAATATTATAAAACAACTTGTGTACATTGCAAAATTTATAAATATTACCCACAACTATAACATTATATCAATTTCACTCCATAATATTCAAAAATAATATTTATAAAAAATTCATCTTTATTCAAAAAGTTGGGGTTTTACAGCCTATATCCGGTGTTTCAACTAGAAGTACTGTCTTTACGAGGTAAGGGATATTATTTTCTTCTTAAATGATATTATTTTCTTCAATATCATTATGCCAAAATATTGGTTTGAATTTTTATCAAATTTGAAACTTTTTGTGTCAAGGTTACTATTCACGAATATGGCACTATTCACCAAAAAATAAAAAAATTTTCTTTTGTCCAAAATATCTATTATGGATACTAGCTTGGATTGTATCCATGTTTTGATCATTCTTGAATTTTACTCCACTATGATTATTTATGAGGTATTTTTGGACATGGAATAAATAAAATCTGAATCCTTAATATTTATTCTTTTGTTTCCTTTGGATTCGTTTTCTTTAAAATATTTTTCATCTTCCTCAGTCCTAAATGATGATATTACTGAATATCTTTGGCATGTAGTGCAAAGATGAATGATTTTCTGATGAATATCTTTGGCCGTAGTGCAAAGATGAACAAGTGTTTAGGTGAACATGACCAACTGATGAATATCTTTGGCCTGTAGTGCAAAGATGAATATTTAATTCCAGATATATATTGATTGATGTTACAGGGATAAAATATCGACGATGAACTTTTAAATTCATATATAGAAGATAGTAGTTTGCATTCTCTACTTAACTCTTCTAATGAATTATTATTTCCGCTGTGAAGATTGATTTAAAACTGGTTGTCTATTGTATTCTATTAGATTTTTCCCTGTTAAAGACTAACGATAATTTGTTCTATGTTATCTTAGTTATAATATTCTTTACTGGGCTAGTTGAGCTCACCCTTTTCCTTTTTGTTCTATTTTTCTTCTCAGGACGCGAGAATGTAGCAAGTACTAGTCGGGGTATGGAATGAAGGTTCTAGAAAGTCGTTTTAGTAGTCCTCACCATTTTTGTAAAATAATGTATCAATAATTGTAATGAGGACTTATTTGAGTGTGGATATTGTCTAGATGACAATATTTGTATTTAAACTCACAGTTTTTATGTTATATTAATAAAGTTGTAGTTGTTTTACATACCATGTATTTTGGACGACTCGAATGGGTGTTGTATACCTATTTTGGGGCGTCACAGTTGGTATCAGAGCTTAGGGATATGATCTCTGGCGGAGATCGGGAATAGAACTAGAAGGGGAGAGACGAGTAAATCCTTCGCTAGTGTGTCCTACCTAAGCTTATTTGTTGGTGAAGGTCATAATATAGGATATTATGTGATATGTTAATTTGTTAAATTAACCCTTGTTTTATAATGATGTTGAGAGAATGTCGTGAGAATGTTAACGATGGAGTAAATGAGACCGTGGAGACACCTTTGCTCACCAACGAGGAGAAACGTGCAACAGTCGGGCAATGTTCCTCCCATGAACAACACCACCGAAAGCGATGATGAATGATGGGATGTTTAGAAGCTTTTTGCGATTCATGCAAAATCGAATGAAGGAGACTCGTGTTCAAAATACGAGGAGGAAATGATAGCAATTCACGGTTTGTCACAACCAAGCGATTCAAGGAGTTCGGACCACGGAATTTATTGAAAAGCGGATCCGATCAAGGCGAGACGTGGGTTAAACAAATTACCAAGATATTCGATGTCTTGGGATGCACGGAGGAACAGAAGGTTCCATTCGCCACTTTTATGTTTCGTGGTGAGGCGGACTCTTTGGTGGGAGTCTGCGTGAAGCGCATCCATCCATACACTCGGCATATCTTGGGAGACATTTGAATCGTTCAATGACAAGTACTTTCTTGAAAGTATTTGTCATATGAAGGAGGTAGAGTTTATTAGACTGGAGCAGAATAACATGACGGTGTCCCAGTATGACGCGAAGTTTGCAGAGTTGTCCAGGTTTGCACCTCATTTGGTGGAGAATGAGGAGCGTGTATGACGGATGTTTACGAGAGGTTTGAAACCCGACATACGTCAATATCTCATTTCTTATAAATTTTCTCTCTATTCAGATGTTGTCAACAGGGCTCAATTATTAGAGCAAGATAACGAGTACGGTCAACTAAGGGACCACAACCAGGATCATACCGGTGACAGCAATCATCAGAACAACGATAACCAGAGGAGAAAGAAAAATACGGACAAGAGCGGTAACCACTCTGGTGGTAATCGTGGCCATGAAAATAGAAGAAGCGAGTTGGGGGGAGATTTTAAAAAGAGGAGATTCAACAATGACACTGTGAAGACATCAAAGACCAAGAAGAATCGGTTTTAAGGGAGGAGAACGACCACTGTCAGAGTATGCTATAAATGTGGAAAAGAAGGACATATCAGCCCAAATTGTCCACAACAGTTCAAAGTATGCTATAATTGTGGAAAGGAAGGACAAATCGCTCGAGATTTTACTGTAGCGAAACCAAGTCTAGTGGGGATGGTGACTCAAAAGGCTGTCCCAGAAAAGTTAAAGTCAACGGTTCCTGAAAGAGCATTTGTCGTGACTGGTCAACATGCGAAGAACCCAAATGAGGTGATCACGGGTAAGCTAATCATAAATTCATGCGAAGTTTATACCTTACTAGAATCTTCGGTGCTACCCATTCATTTATTTCTCCCGCTTGTGCTCAACGTTTAAACTTGACTCGGAGAAATTAGACTTTGATTTATCTGTGGAGACTCAGTTAGAGAAACTTTCATCACATCCACTGCTTATAAATCTTGTTTGATCCAAGTTGGCACCATCACATTACCTGTTGACCTTATCTCTTTAAAGATACTTTCTTTTGATGTGATTTTAGGGATTGATTGGTTAACTACTGATCATGCCAAAATTGATTGTTTCCGTAAGGTTGTTAGTTTTCATATTCCTAACCAACCTGTTGTGCGAATTCAAGCAACTAAGCCATTAAAATCAATCACTGTTATATCAAGCCATAAAGCCATTCGTTTATTAAAAAACGGATGTCAAGCTTTCTTAGCCCATGTTATGGATTTGAATAAAGACACGTCATATTTTAATAATATTCCTGTTGTTATTGACTTTCCTGACGTATTTCCTGAAGAACTTCTCGGTCTACCCCCGAAATGTGAAGTTGAATTCTTTATTGATCTTGAACCTGGTACAAAGCCCATTTCTAAAACCCCATATCGAATGGCTCCTATTGAACTTCAGGAGTTAAAGGTCTAACTACAGGAGTTGTTGGACATCGGTTTCATTCGTCCTAGTACATCTCCTTGGGGTGCTCCTATTTTATTTGTACAGAAGAAAGACGGGAGTAAGTGACTTTGTATCGATTACCGGGAATTAAACCATGTCACTATCAAGAATAGGTATCCGTTACCTCGTATTGATGACCTATTTTACCAGTTACAAGGAGTACAATTCTTTTCAAAGATCGATCTTTGTTTTGGATATCATCAACTGAAGGTTAAAACTAAGGATATTCCGAAGACTGCCTTCAGAACTCGGTACGGGCATTATGAATTCCTAGTCATGTCTTTTGGATTGACTAATGCTCCTGCGGCTTTCATGGATATGATGAACCGAGTATTCAAGGATTATTTAGATCAGTTCATTGTTGTCTTTAATGATGACATCCTCATATATTCCAAAAGCCGTGAAGATCATGAGCACCATTTAAAGTTGGTACTACAAAGGCTGCGTGAGAATAAGCTATATGCTAAGTTGAAGAAATGCGAGTTCTGGCTTGAGGAAGTAGCATTATTAGGGCACGTGGTGTCAAAACATGGAGTATATGTTGACCAGGCGAAGATTGAAGCAATACAAAGTTGGGAGAAACCAAAGACGGTGACCGAAGTACGTAGCTTTCTGGGCTTAGCTGGTTATTATCGGAGATTCGTGGAAAGGTTTTCTCGAATCGCTACCCCGTTAACTCAGCTGACTCGAAAAGATATCAAATTCGTATGGATCAAGGAATACGAGAAGAGTTTCCAAGAGCTTAAAAGGAGACTCATTTTGGCACCTGTTTTGACCATACCATCTGGTTCGGATGGATTTTTTATCTACAACGATGCTTCAGGCAAAGGGCTAGGATGTGTTCTCATGCAACATGGGAAAGTTATAGTCTATGCCTCACGACAACTTAAAGAATATGAGAGGAATTATCCTACTCATGATCTAGAGTTGGCAGCAGTCGTTTTCGCGCTAAAGATCTGGAGGCACTATCTATATGGGGAGAAAGTGGAGATATATTCAGACCATAAAAGCCTCAAATATTTCTTCACTCAAAAAGAACTCAACATGTGGCAACGACGTTGACTCGAGCTGTTGAAAGATTACGACCACACTATTCAATACCTTCCTGGAAAAGCAAACGTGGTAGCTGATGCGTTGAGTAGAAGATCATATGCAGGAACGAGTGCGATGATGTCAAGCATACGCATAGAACCAACTTTAATCGATAAAGTTTAAGTTGCTCAAGCCACAAACCCGGAGCTGATGCGTATGAAGAAGAAAGTGCAAGAAGGTGCTATTCCAGAAGCAAGAATCGATGAAGAAGGAATACTTCGAGTCCACTCCAGACTTTATGTTCCTAACAATTCTGATTTGAAGTACAAGATCATGATGGAGGCACACGATACACCATTTGCAATCCATCCTGGAAGTACCAAAATGTATCGTGATCTTTGACATACATTTTGGTGGAACAATATGAAGAGAGAGATTGCAAAGTTTATCTCAAGGTGTTTAACTTGTCAACGTGTAAAGGCGAAGCATCAAGTGCTAAAGGGTCCATTGCAACCACTTGAGATTCCGAAATGGAAGTGGGAACACATTACCATGGATTTCGTTACAGGTCTTCCCACGGTTTCTCAAGGCATAAATACTATTTGGGTTATTGTTGATAGATTAACCAAGTCTGCTCATTTCTTGCTGATACGGGAGACTTATTCCCTTGAACGTCTTGCTAGTATGTACGTGAATGAGATTGTGAGGTTGCATGGCATGCCAGTATCCATAGTTTCGGATCATGACCCAAGATTCACTTCAAGATTTTAGGTTAGCTTGCAAATAGCTATGGGCACGGATTTCTTTATTCGATTCGGCATACCATCCTCAAACAGACGACGGGCAATCGAGAGAGGACTATTCAAACTCTTGAAGATCTATTAAGACTTTGTGTCCTAGATTTCAAAGGGAGTTGGGATAAGTACCTACCATTGGTGGAATTCTCCTACAACAACAGTTATCAGGAAAGTATAGGTGTGGCTCCATTTGAAGCATTGTATGGACGAAAGTGTCGTTCTCCAGTATGTTGGGATGAGGTGGGAGAAGCAACGTTGTTGGGACCAGAGTTGGTACGAATGACTACAGAGAAGATCCAAATGATTCGACAACGTATACAAATAGCACAGGATCAACAAAAGAGTTATACGGATCTTCATCGAAAGGACATGGAATTTGACATTGGGGATCATGTATTGTTGTGTGTGGCTCTATGGAAAGGAGTTACAAGATTTGGGAAGAGAGAAAAGCTCAATCCACGATTTATTGGTCCATTTCAGATTCTTGACCGAGTAGGAAATGTGGCCTATAGACTCGCGTTACCTCCAAGTATGTCTCGTGTTCATAATGTTTTTCATATATCTGTGCTACATAAATATGTGAAAGACCCAAACCACGTTATTGAGTTAGAACCAGACGAGATAGCCGAAGACTTAACGTACGAAGAGTTACCTGTCAAGATCTTGGAAAGGAAGGAGCATGTCCTACGCACGAAGGTCATACCACAAGTTAAAGTTTTGTGGAGAAACCATGCTATTGAGGAAATGACATGGGAGTTGGAAACGGAAATGAAAGCGATGTATCCTCATCTTTTTGAAACACCAGGTACGTATGTCAATTTCGAGGACGAAATTTCATAAGGAGGGGAGGTTGTAAAACCCCAAATTATTAATAAATAAAATTTAATTTCCTCTATTTATCATTTTGAAATAGTAAGGGTTGATTTGATTAATGTGGTTAGTTATGGGTAAAATGCGCAAATATTTTAAATAAGCAAGTGGTTATAAAATATTCATTTTTATCGGAGAATATTTGTTTGGTCGTGGAATATTCTTGCTGTCGGGGAATATTCGTAATGCGATAGTAGCCTTAATATAATGGGCCCCATAACGGAAAGCGATTGGATGAAAAAAATGACAAGTATAAGTTGTTTTTAAATAATGGTGTAGTTGTTACCGTTAATACTATTGGAATACCCGGTGCTTAAAACACAGTAATATGTGTTGTTGCACAGTAACACACGGTATTGCACCAATTATTGATTCTTACGTAAGCAAGACACTACTCAATAATTGTTACAGTAATTATTGTTCAGTATTTTATTTTATTGATTCAATAATTGCTACGTTGATATTTTATATTACTGTTGTTTCAATAATTGTCACTACATAGTATTTTCCATTATCGGAACAATAATTCATATTATCTGAATAATATTATTAGATAACATTATTGGCAATGTCTAAAAAATTTTGTATAAGGAGAGGTTTGGTCACCTAATTGCGCGCCAGTAAGGAGAAATCCTTATTGGAAAGCCCCCTCTTTCCTGGAAACTGTCTGGTTGTCAGTATTGTGATTCTGTAATATTATTTGTGAATAATTAATTATTAATTTATATGATGAGGAAAATATTCATTTTATGTGGATATAGATGGAGAGAATTTTTAAAGTGACAATTGTTGAAAATCGATATCTTATCTTTTTTGATAAAATAATATTTTATTATATTATTATAATATAATAATGATGATATTTTTACAATGAATGTGGGATATATGAGTATATGAGGAGGAAGAGTATTTTTGTTGCAAAAGTTGTTTAAAACATGTTAAACATGTCTGTGGGCCCATTTTTGACTGAAATTTGATTATAGCCTGTAGAATCGCCCGTTTGTGGATTTCGGTCAATTTCTGTTTGGAATTTGAAAAAACTTTCTTCTGCAAAGTTGTAGATAATAGAATTTCCTATGGAAAAGACACGTGGTTTGAATTTTTCTGATAAAAGAGCTATTTATTATAAATTATTGAAGTTCCGAAGTTCCAGAATAATTAATTTTTTTAAGTTTAAAATATTTTAATTCACAAAAACGTTTTTTGTAATGTAAGCTACTTGAATGGCTGATCTTTGACTAAAAAAGTGGGCATAGGAAATTAATATATATATATATATATATATATATTTATATTTTATTAAATTTTTTGCTTTGGTGTTCTAAGCAATTTCCTATAAATACGGTGCTTAGGTTAAAATTGAAAATCACACCAGAAACTGAAGTTTTCTCTCTTTCTCTCTCGATATATTGAGCGTATTCTTGTGAGTATTTTAATACTTTGAGTGTTGCTATACGGTGCAAGTTCAAGTCATAGCCTATATCCGGTGTTTCAACTAGAAGTACTGTCTTTACGAGGTAAGGGATATTATTTTCTTCTGACATGATATTATTTTCTTCAATATCATTATGCCGAAATATTGGTTTGAATTTTTATCAAATTTGGAACTTTTTGTGTCGGGGTTACTATTCACGAATATGGCACTATTCACAAATACGACACTATTCACCGAAAAATAAAATTTTCTTCTTTTTATCCAAAATATCTATTATGGATACTAGCCTTGATTGTATCCATGTTTTGATCATTCTTGAATTTTACTCCACTATGATTATTTATGAGGTATTTTTGAACATGGAATACCTGAAATACGAATCCTTAATATTTATTTTTTTGTTTCACTGGATTCATTTTCCTTAAAATATTTTTCATCATCCTCAGTCCTAAATGATGATATTACTGAATATCTTTGGCATGTTATGCAAAGATGAATGATTTTCTGATGAATATCTTTGGCCGTAGTGCAATGATGAACAGGTGTTTAGATGAACATGACCAACTGATGAATATCTTTGGCCTGTAGTGCAAAGATGAATATTTAATTCTAGATATATATTGATTGATGTTACAACGATAAAATATCGACGATGAACTTTTAAATTCATATATAGAATATAGTAGTTTGCATTCTCTACTTAACTCTTCTAATGAATTATTATTTTCGCTGCGAAGATTGATTTAAAACTGGTTGTCTATTGTATTCTATTAGATTTTTCCCTATTGAAGACTAACGATAATTTGTTCTATGTTATCTTAGTCATAATATTCTTTACTGGGCTAGTTGAGCTCACCCTTTTCCTTTTTGTTCCATTTTTCTTCTCAGGAGGCGAGAATGTAGCGAGTACTAGTCGGGGTATAGAATGAAGGTTCTAGAAAGTCATTTTAGTAGTCCTCACCATTTTTGTAAAATAATGTATCAATAATTGTAATGAGGACTTATTTGAGTGTGGATATTGTCTAGATGACAATATTTGTATTTAAACTCACAGTTTTTATGTTGTATTAATAAAGTTGTAGTTGTTTCTTCACTATGTATTTTGACGACTCAGAATGGGTGTTGTATACCTATTTTGGGGGCGTCACATCAATAATAATTAGTTACTCATTTATTCGGTTAATTACCCGATTGGTCAATATAACCTCCAGATATTAATTATTATCGAAATAAATGTCGATTTTCACTAACACTAATAATTCCAACATAATGGAACAATCAATTTCATCTTTAATCAACATGAACTTATTCATCATTAATATTATAATTCACAATATTTAACAACCAGGTCATTCCCAAGAAAGAGGGGGCTTTCCAATAAGGATTTCTCCTTATCATGCCGCAATTAGGTGACCAAACCTCTCCTTGACGAACTTCTAGACATTGTCAATATTGCAAATAATAATATGAATAACTTTGTCGTCATTGATCGATTTCAAGAATCAATGAATACGCAAGTATACACTATCAACAAGTAATAAAGTGAAAGTAGAGTATCGTTCCACGAGGAATTATTTAATAAAAATCACCAAGTACTAATTCTTAACCAAACTAATTTTATTTAAACAATCTCAAATCGTGTTTTTCTAATTAAGAAAACTAAATTAACTAATTAAAACTAAGATTTTAACGAATGAATTCAAATAAATAAAGATTAAGACTTCAATATCCCCAATTATGAATTATAAATCAATTATCCAATTATCCCAATTATTATGCCCTCTCAATTGTTAATGAATTCTCAAATGTCAAAAGTCCTTTTCCAAGTGATCAATTGCCTTCTATATAATCCAGATTAATCTTGCTATATTCCTATGCAAAACAATTGAATTAAACTCTTTCCAATCCCAATTCCTTACGTGTTACATGCGTGAACGAGATATTTCCATTCAATTCACAAACCTAATTTTTTTCACCATACAAATAACTAAGTCACATGATATCATGCCCGATTCTAACCCTAGAATTCCTCTTCCAATTCCTTCTAGAGTAACAAAGTAATTCTTGATCAAATAATTAAGCAATAAGCACAAGACAAGATAAACAACTCACTTTAACATAAATAATTAGAATATAATGAATAACTAATTCATAGCCATAAAAAGTTCAATTGAAATCTCAAAAATAGTTAGTTCATAATTAATGAATTAAAACCAAGAATCCACAAATGAATAGACATCAAAAGATAAAAGTAAGATGAGAGAAGAGAATAGAATCATTTTGTCAAGAAATCTGATGCTCCCTCTCGCTTTCTTGCTCTTGATCTTCAATGGTCTCCAAGTTGCTTCAATCTCCAAAACTAATAAGAACTAGGGTTATTTTCTAATCTAAAGGAGTGTTTAATGTAGGCTAAGCTATGTAATCTTCCTTTATTTTATGCCTTACATCATGGATTTATAGGTTACAAGTCCAATTTTAGTTTTAGGAACAAACCCAATCCTATTTGGAGTCAAAAAGGTGTCAAAATTACCAAAACGCGCGTCGGCCGCACAAACCCTTCCCCAGTACCAAATACATAACAACTGCCATTGAGTCGCGCCCCTAGCGCCCCTAGCGGGCATAGGCTAAAATGGGCGCCCATTGGCCCAAAAAATCGACATTTTCTCGCTCCGACGTCCTTTGGGAAAATGGCCATAACTTCTTCGTCCAACTCCGATTTTGATGATTCAAGATGTTCCGGAAGAGGAGAAGTAGATCTACAACTTTCACTCTTGAAGTTTGTCGAAATAATGTCAGGAGATATAGTCAAATTGGCTCCGAAGTGGCTCTTTGTGTAAATGGCAAGTCAAAAACACGAATCTAGCCACCCCAAACATCGATCCATGTAACTTTTGTCCCAATTCCTATAAAATAACATAAAACATGCATGAATAGACACAAACACATAAAAACATCCTAAAAGACTTAAGAACAACAATAAATTAAGCCCGAATGTATCCAATTCATGGGTATAAAACTCACTCATCAAATACCCCAAACTTAAATCTTTGCTTGTCCTCAAGCAAAAACACAAAAATGTTATGCAATGCAATGTAATGTAATGAAACTAATCTATATGCCTACTGAATCCAACAAAGAATGACAGTAAATAAGTCTATTCAACCGGCCTTAGAGAAATCAAGTAAACATGATAATACATCATATTAAAATAAATCAGTAATTTCCCAATCAATCATCAAATCTTAGACTGTTATCACTGATATAGTGTGTGTGTGCTCCACAACAATGTTAACTGATATCGCAACGGCGCCAAAAACTTGTTGATCGATTTCGCAATCAATGAATACGTGCAAGTATACACGGTCAACAAGTAATAAAGTGAAAGTAGAGTATCGTTCCCACGAGGAATTATTTAATAAAAATCACCAAGTACTAATTCTTAACCAAACTAATTTTATTTAAACAATCTCAAATCGTGTTTTTTCTAATTAAGAAAACTAAATTAACTAATTAAAACT
Source organism: Panax ginseng (assembly GCA_020205605.1). Lineage (NCBI taxonomy): Eukaryota > Viridiplantae > Streptophyta > Magnoliopsida > Apiales > Araliaceae > Panax > Panax ginseng. The sequence continues at coordinate 49,988,204 of CM035143.1, read as the reverse complement.
AAGATTTTAACGAATGAATTCAAATAAATAAAGATTAAGACTTCAATATCCCCAATTATGAATTATAAATCAATTATCCAATTATCCCAATTATTATGCCTCTTGAATTGTTAACAGAATTCTCAAATGCCAAAAGTCCTTTTCCAAGTGATCAATTGCCTTCTATTTAATCCAGATTAATCTTGCTATATTCCTATGCAAAACAATTGAATTAAACTCTTTCCAATCCCAATTCCTTACTTGTTACATGCCATGTAACGTGATATTTCCATTCAATTCACAAACCTAATTTTTTCACCATGCAAATAACTAAGTCACATGATATCATGCCCAGCCTAACCCTAGAATTCCTCTTCCAATTCCTTCTAGAGTAACAAAGTAATTCTTGATCAAATAATTAAGCAATAAGCACAAGACAAGATAAACAACTCACTTTAACATAAATAATTAGAATATGATGAATAACTAATTCATAGCCATAAAAAGTTCAATTGAAATCTCAAAAATAGTTAGTTCATAATTAATGAATTAAAACCAAGAATCCACAACCTAATAGACATCAAAAGATAAAAGTAAGATGAGAGAAGAGAATAGAATCATTTGTCGAGAAAATCGATGCTCCCTCTTGCTTCTTGCTCTTGATCTTCAATGGTCTCCAAGTTGCTTCAATCTCCAAAACTAATAAGAACTAGGGTTATTTTCTAATCTAAAGGAGTGTTTAATGTAGGCTAAGCTATGTAATCTTCCTTTATTTTATGCCTTACATCATGGATTTATAGGTTACAAGTCCAATTTTAGTTTAGGAACAAACCCAATCCTATTTGAGTCAAAAGGTGTCAAAATTACCCCAACGCGCGTCCAAAAGCCGCACCAAACCTTCCCCAGTTGCCCCAAATACTGGACAACGGCTGAGTTCGTCGCCCCCTAGCCCCGTGCTTTGAGCATAGGCAAAAATGGGCGCCCGAAGGTGGTCCAAAATCGACATTTTCTGCTCCGACGTCCTTTGGGAAAATGGCCATAACTTCTTCGTCCAAACTCCGATTTTGATGATTCAAGATGTTCAAAAAGAGAGAAGTAGATCTACAACTTTCACTCTTGAAGTTTGTCGAAATAATGTTAGGAGATATAGTCAAATTGGCTCCGAAGTGGCTGCTGTGTAAATGGCAAGCCGAAAACACGAATCTAGCCACCCCAAACATCGATCCATGTAACTTTTGTCCCAATTCCTATAAAATAACATAAAACATGCATGAATAGACACAAACACATAAAAACATCCTAAAAGACTTAAGAACAACAATAAATTAAGCCCGAATGTATCCAATTCATGGGTATAAAACTCACTCATCATCGTCTCAATTATTGATTTAAAAATATATCATATTATACAGATGATACTGTGATAATAATTGAATCAATAATATGAGAGATATGATGCAGCAATTACTATAGCAATAATTGAGTATAACTGAGTGGCTTCTTACGTAAGCATCATAAATCAATACCGTGTGCTACTATGCAACCACGCGTATTACTGTACTTTTACTACCGGGTATGTTGTGACGCCCCCAAATTCTCTACATTCACTGTAGCCAATTTGGTGCTCACGTAAATATTCTATAAGATAATAATTCCTATAAATCCAAGATTCACAATACTTATAGTAAATAGTAATTCTCGTCAGAACAATCATTGAAACAAAGTACCCTCACTTGGATGTACAGGTTTAGTATCTTATAGATATTTCTTCCATATCTATAATTCTTATATATATCTGACCTCCATAGTATTAATGTTAGAGTTCTTGGAACTGAGTGAAGCGCTACCTCAGTGCATCAGAGACCAATGTATGTTAATGCTATCATTCAGATATATTTAATTCATATAGACATTGTACACTTTTCTAATTCCATTAGAATGACAACTAAATACTAGAACTAACAATTACCTTACATAATTAATAGACCATACATTGATTCAGAATGCTGTCAAATATTACATTATCATGTCTTAAGTCCTTCTATCCACAAATACCAGTACGGCCGGAATATGTTCTTTCTATCTGCAATTGAAGAAAATATTTGCAGGGATGAGCTACAGAAAGCTCAGCAAGTTTTGAACAATAAACGAATGTTATACATATATCAATTCAAAAATAAATGAACATAAATTTCAGAGTAGTGCCATAAACATATATTGTGGTTTGTCAGCCAAACCCTGCCCATTTCGAGTTACTGTCAGTCATATAAACTTAGCAATCCGGGTTGATCCGCTCAACCAAACAAACTAGGAGTATGCATATCATCCTCTAAATATTATCCGATCATTGCTATAAATGTCGGAGACAGCTTACTACTGCCAAGGACAACCATAATTGCCCACCGACAGTCCTTGACTATCGGTTCTAATAGTGTCAATATATATATATATATCGGTACCAAACAAAATTGGTTTATAACAAACTATGCTTTTATATCAAATCAAACACATTTTTCCATAATAATAACTCCTATGACTTGGTTATGTTTGAACAAGAACTCATAACCTTTGAATAACAGAAATCATAAACACTATATATCATAAGATCATAAAATAGAAAAACCTTCATTTAATAAATAAATTAAACGAAGCTAGAAGACTGGAATTTGAAATATGAGGTTTGCACAAAGTGAAGAAAACTTGCAATCGAAATATAAATTTGCACAAAGTGCGGAAAAACTTGCCTGCCCGACGATCAGCTAATTTATAATATTTGAATTTGTCTACGCAACCTTTTCTAGAGATCTTTGAAATCTGACTTTGTGCTCTGAATACTAGATGTTTATGAGTTATTTATGGATAATAATATGATATGTTCTTAGTATGAACTCGTTGGTTTGATACACTAACACTTATCTTATATGTAGACATGTTTAGTAGGGCAATTTACCTAATTCCACTAAATTGTTGACAACTAAGACTCAATTCTGATATGAGGTGTCCATAGATTGGTGGTGGGGCTATTTTAAACACATGTTACAAATCTTACAATTGATGAGTCATAGATTTGAGCTTATCACCAAATTTGGAAGAGAAAAGGGCATTTTAGTAACTTCCTATGTACTAAGGGTACTTTGGTGATTCCCCAATCAACTTTAAGGTTAGTTTGGTCATTTATGTTATAGATTTAGACACATGGTAATATCCAAGTGATGAGTCACCAAAGATTTACATATCTTATACTTAAGTTTTAAGTAAAAGGGCATTTTTGTCATTTCGCATTCACTAATGGTATTTTGGTCTTTTCCTCTGCAACTTGAAGGGTATTTTAGACATTTCCCATTTATCCCATACCTTTTAACACTTAGGCATTTAAATTTAACTTTTGAATTCCCAAATTAGGGTTTTGAATATCCGAATTAGGGTTTCGGACTCTCGGAAACTTAAATTAGGGTTTACCAATTAGGGTTTGCTATTTCTCACTTGATTTTCCTGATAAATTTTATACATAATGTACATGTACATACTTGTGATAATATTTAATATCCCAAACTCTTAGTGTTACCCCTAATTAGGATTAGGGTTCGTTTATCAGGGTTTATGGTTTCTAAAATGAAAACTAGGGTTATCCAACATTCGATTAAGATTTATAATCCCTTATTAGGGTTTACTAAGTTTATACCCTATCTGATTAGTCATTGATTATCACTTCTATATCGTACAAACACATATTCATCAATACAATTTTTATAACTTTATTTTCTACTGAATCCCTATCGGGACTTAAGGTTAGGGTTTCTATTCTCTGTTAAGCACAACTCTACTCATATTTCTTAGTTAATACACAAATTAACCATCTCTCTAGACTTATATCACATATACTTAACACAATATTAGTGATCAATATAACTATTAAATAAAAAAAAAATTATTCGTAAAATTTCGGATCCTCACATATGTGACGCCCCCAAAATCGGTATACATCACCTATTCTGAGTCGCCAAATACATGGTACAAAATTAAAATACAATTTAATTATACAGCAGTCGTGTAAAATACGACTAAACATATGCTATGAGTTTTAATACAAATATTGTCTTCTAGACAATATACAAACTCAATGGGGTCCTCATTACATTTATTATCACACTATTTCATAGAATAGTGAGGACTACTAATGCTATTATCTGGACCATCACTCTTGTTCCCGACTAGTCCTCGCTACGCTCTCTTTTCTCAAGAGAACAATGAAAGCAAAAGGGTGAGCTCAACTAGCCCAAAGAAGAAATATTATGACTAAGATAATGCGTAATAAATTATCATTAGCCTTGAAACAAAGTTAAACCGATAAAATATAACAAACATCAAGTTTAATCGCTGCAATGAACAAGCAATCCATTAGAAGAGTCAAGTAGAGAATAAAATCTACTATCTTCCCCGATTTAAAAGGTTTTTCATGACTTTTATCGCTGAGACTCGACAATAAATAATCTGATCATCCTCAAGACTACTACCAAGGATATTCATTAGTATCACAACCACAAATTATCCATGCACCACGACCCAAGGATATTCGTGTATTCATCAATGGTCATGATCATGCCAACAATCGTCCCATTAATGCACTACGAATGAGAGGACTTTTTCCACATCATTTGTAACATTACTACCATGATTACACCGTATAATCCCTAGTCATAATCATACCAAGTCCATCTATGCACTACCAGCCACAAATAACTTTCAACATAATATAAATATGGGGATGATGACAAAGATATAAGAATTCAATAAAATCAAGTTCAAGAATTAATTTATCCAGGAACTAATAATGTCCAAATTGTCAACATGATACTGCTTTGTGGAGTAAAAATTCAAGAATGCTTAGAAGAATATTTCCATGAAAAGATCTTCGGATGAAGCCATGAATATCAAGGATATTCCACTAATTTCATGGAGTATAGAAGTCAAAACTTTAACCAAATAAGTACAATAAAGAATGGAATAACAAAAGAAATCACCAAGCATGCAATAGACCGCACAGACAAGTTATTCCAATAGAATAATAAATAATGGAACCAGGTCATGCGTAAACGCACCAACAGGATATTCCAACAGAATAATAAATAATGGAACCAGGTCATGCGTAACGCACAGACATGATGTTCCAACAGAATAATAAATAAAGGAACTAGGTCATTCGTAAATGCACAGACATGATGTTCTAACAGAATAATAAACAACGGAACCAGGTCATGCGTAAACGCACAGACAAGATGTTCCAATGAATAATAAATAATGGAATAATGTAAGAATTTCACCAAGTATAGGGGTATCCTCATGATACAAAGTTATTCCAATGTAATAATAAAGAATGGAATAACAAAAGAATTTCACCAATAAGAAAGAAGGAATACCCCTAACGAGTACAACAAATAATATTTCTTACCGTAAAAGAAGAGTATTTTGACTGGTAGAGCGAGGATATACTCAAAGAAAACTTGCACTACGCTCAAAGCTTTCTTAACCTCTAAAGAAATACGCTCAAGATTATAGAAGAAGAACTCTCTCTACAGTTTCTCTCTCTAGAGTTTCAGTGAATTCGTAAGAAATGATGAAGGAATGAGCTTCTATTTATAGAAGAATGGACTGCATAGTAACTAATTCATGAACGGTCCAGATTGATTTACTTTAAACGAACGCTCCAGATTGGTTTACAATAAAATATAATATATTCTATTTATAATCTAATAAAACGAATAACTTTATAAAAAGATTTTACTACGCAAACACTATGCAGGCACTATGCAAATACTATGCATAATAAAATATAATATATTCTAATTATTGTCTAATAAAATAGATAACTTTATAAAAGTATTCTGTTTTATATAAAAAGATTTTACTATTAGTCTAATAAAACGAATAACTTTATAAAAGTATTATGTTTTATATAAAAAGCTTTTCTGTTTTATTACATTAATAATACTAATAAAACAAAACTCATCATCATTATTATAATTCACAATATTAATCGACCAGGTCATTCACAGAAAAGAGGGGGCTTTCCAATAAGGATTTCTCCCCATTAGCGTGCAATTAGGTGACCAAACCTCTCCTTGATAGAACTTCTAGACATCGTTAATATTGCAAATAATAATATTAATAACTTTGTCATCTCAATTATTAATTATAAAATATTGACAATAATTGAATCAAATAACGTGAGATACTATGCAACAATTACTGTAACAATAATTGAACAAAACTGAGTGACTTCTCACGTAAGCATCAATAATCAATACCATGTGCTACTGTGCAACTACGCGTATTATTGTACTTTTAACACCGGGTGTTTCAACAGTTAATGGTAAAACTTCCGTCGTTATTTTCATAAAGTATTTTTGTCCTTTTCTCAATCCGACAATAATTCTGTTGTGGGGTCCATCAATGATTGTTCCGTTGTACGAATATTCCCTGTTAAAACGAATATTCCCCGACCAATCGAATATTATATAACAACTTGCGTACTTTGCAAAATTTATAAATATTACCCACAACTATAACATTATATAAAATTCATTCCATAATATTCAAAAATGATATTTATAGAAAATTCATCTTTATTCATAAAAGTTGGGGTCTTACAACCTCCCCTTCTTATGAAATTTCGCTCTCGAAATTAGGGTACGTACCTGGTATGTCGAAGAGGTAAGGATACCTTGATTTCATTTCAGATTCTAACTCCCAAGTCATTTCCTCAACATCGTGGTTTCTCCACAAAACTTTGACTTGAGGTATAACCTTGGAGCGTAGAATATGTTCCTTCTTATCCAAGATTTGAACAGGAACCTCTTCATACGTCAAATCTTCCCCTATTTCGTCCGGTTCTAACTCAATAATGTCATTCGGGTCTTCCACATATTTACGTAACATGGATATGTGAAAAACGTTATGAACTCGAGACATACTTGGCGGTAAAAGCGAGTCTATAGGCCCACGCTTCCTACTCGATCGAGGATTAAAATGGGTCGATGAATCGAGGATTGAGCTTTCCTCTTTTCCAAATCTCGTAACTCCTTTCCATGGAGCAACACGTAACAACACATGATCTCCTATATCGAATTCCACGTCCTCTCGATGAAGATCAGCATAACTCTTTTGTCGATCTTGTGAGGTTTTTATACGTCGTCGGATCGTTTGAATCTTTTCTGTAGTCATACGTACCAACTCCGGTACCAACAACGTTGCTTCACCCACCTCATCCCAGCATACTGGAGAATGACACTTTCTTCCATACAACGCCTCAAATGGAGCCATGCCAATACTTGCTTGATAACTTTTATTGTAGGAAAACTCCACCAATGGTAAGAACTTATCCCAACTTCCCTTGAAGTCAAGGACACAGAGTCTTAATAAATCTTCAAGAGTTTGAATAGTCCTCTCCGACTTCCCGTCCGTCTGAAGATGATATGCCAAGCTAAATCATAAATCTGTGCCCATAGCTTTCTGCAAACTAACCCAAAATCGTGAAGTGAATCTTGGGTCTCGATCAGAAACTATGGATACTGGCATACCATGCAGTCTTACAATCTCGTTTATGTACATACGAGCAAGACTTTCAAGTGTATAAGTTTCTCTTATCGGTAAGAAATGAGCAGACTTGGTCAATTTATCAACAATGACCCAAATCGCATCTATACCTTGAGAAACCTTAGGAAGACCCAGAATCTAAATCCATGGTAATGTGCTCCCACTTCCATTCTGGAATTTCAAGTGGTTGCAATGGACCTTTTGGTACTTGATGCTCCGCTTTAACTCGTTGACAAGTTAGACACCTAGAGATAAACAACGCTTATCTCTCTCTTCATATTGCTCCACCAAAATGTATGGCGAATATCATGATACATTTTGGTACTCCCGAGATGGATTACAAACGGTGTGTTGTGCGCCTCCATCATGATTTTATACTTTAAATCGTGTCGTTAGGAACACAAAGTCCGGAGTTGACTCAAGTATTCCTTCTTCACCGATTCTTGCTTCCCAAGATAGCACCTTCTTGCACTTTCTTCCTCATACGCATCGCCTCCGTGTCCGTAGCTTGAGCAGCCTTTTAACTTTATCAATTAAAGCCTGGTTCTACTCAGATATTCGCCATCATCACATGGGTCCCTAGAGTCTTTAACTCTATCTCCATCCTTTGAAAGTCACACAAAATGGGCCTTTGTGTTGACAATATCGCACTCGTACTTGCATATGATCTTCTACTCAATGCGTCAGCTACCACGTTCATTTTTCCAGGATGGTATTGGATTGTATGATCATAATCTTTCAACAGTTCAAAGCCAACGTCGTTGTCGCATGTTGAGTTCCTTTTGAGTGAAGAAATATTTGAGGCTTTTATGATCCGTAAAGATCTCCACCTTTTCCCCATACAAGTAATGCCTCCAAATTTTAACTGCGAAAACAACAGCTGCTAACTCTAGGTAATGAGTAGGATAATTCCTCTCATATTCTTTGAGTTGTCTTGAGGCATAGGCTATGAATTTCCCATGTTGCATGAGAACACATCCCAACCCTTTGCCCGAAGCATCACTATAGATGACAAATCCCTCCGAGCCAGATGGTATTGTCAGAACAGGTGCTGAAATGAGTCTCCTCTTGAGTTCTTGAAAACTCTTCTCACATTCTTCGCTCCAACCGAACTTTGTATCTTTTCGAGTCAGCTGAGTTAATGGAGTAGCTATTCGAGAAAATCCTTCCATGAATCTCCGATAATAACCAGCTAAGCCGAGCAAGCTACGTACTTTGGCCACTGATTTAGGTTGCTCCCAGCTTTGAATTGCTTCAATCTTTGTCGGGTCAACAGATATTCCATGACTTGATACTACGTGCCCAAGGAATGCTACTTCCTCAAGCCAGAACTCACATTTCTTCAACTTGGCATAAAGCTTGTATTCACGAAACTTTTGGAGTGTCAGCCTCAAGTGTTGCTCATGATCTTCACGGCTTTTGGAATAAATAAGGATGTCATCAATAAAGAAGACCACAAAGTGATCCAAATATTCCTTGAATACTCGGTTCATCATATCCATGAAGGTAGCAGGAGCATTAGTCAATCCAAAGGACATGACTAGGAATTCATAATGCCCGCTGCAAGTTCCGAAAGCCGCCTTTGGAATGTCATTGATTCGATCTTCAATTGGTGATATCCTAACGAAGATCAATCTTTGAAAAGAATTTGGCTCCTTGCAATCGGGTCAAACAGGTCATCAATACGTGGCAATGGGTACCTATTTTTTGATAAAGACATGATTCAACTCCCGATAATCAATACAAAGTCGCATACTCCCATCTTTCTTCTTCACGAATAGAATAGGAGCACCCCGAAGGAGACGTCTTTAGGGGCGAATACGCCGTGGAATACGTCGGAATTTATTAATAATAGAAATATCATTCAAAACCGGCGTATTTTTTTAGATCCGTGACATGAGCTAAGAAAGCTTGACATCCGCTTTTCAATAAATGAATAGCTTTATGGCTTGAGATAACCATGATTGATTTTAATGATTTGGTCGCTTGAATTCGCATAATAGGTTGATTAGGAATATGAAAGCTAACAACCTTACGAAAATAATCAATTTTAGCATGATGAGTAGTTAACCAATCAATCCTGTAGATCACATCAAATGCAAGTATTTTCAATGAAATAAGATCGACGGAGTAATGTGAGGGTACCGATTTGAACCAAACATGACTTATAAACAGTGGATGTAATGAAAGTTTCTCCCAACGGAGTTTCCACAGATAAGTCAAAGTCTAATTTCTCCGGAGTCAAATTTAATCGTTGAGCGCAAGTAGGAGAAATAAAAGAATGGGTAGAATAGGTATCAAATAAAGTATAAACTTCGCTAGAGTTTATGATAAGCTTACCCGTGATGACCTCATTCGGTTCATTTCTTTCTGAGGTCACAACAAACGCTCTCCTTGCACTACCGGCTTTGACTTTTCTCGGGACTACCTTTGGTGCCTCCATCCTGGTGAACTTAGCTTCGGTGAACGCGACAAAATCAAGCTAAGTGACCTTCTTTCCACAATTATAACATGCTTTGGATAGCATCGCGTAGCTTTGACCGATGTGTCCTCCCTCTCGCATTTGAAGCATATGATATGTGGTCGTTCTCCCTTCCTTAACAACAAATTTTGGTCTTGACGTCTTTCCATCATTGTTGAATCTCCTCTTCTTGAAATGTCCATTCTTATTGTTTTGTACTCGATTATCACCGAAGTGGTTACCACTTCTGGCATGTTGATTCCTTCCATGCTTGTTGTCACCGCTTCGATGACCGCTTCTCACTTTGGTATTATCATTTTGTTTTTTGCTTCTTTTAGTTGTGTTGACTTTCGTTATCGCGCTTCTACTAATCGAGCCCTATTTACAACATCTGAATACAAACACAGTTTATGAGAAATAAGATGTTGACGTATCTCCGGCTTTAAACCTCTTAAAAACATCCACGTCATTATCTCTTCATTATCCACTAAGTGGGACGCAAACCGAGACAACTCGGCAAACTTAGCTTCGTACTGCGACATGGTCATATTATTCTGCTCCAACTTGATGAACTCTACCTCTTTTATGTGATAAATATTTTCGGGAAAGTACTTGTCGTTGAATAGTTCTTGGAACTTCTCCCAAGACATCTTCAGTGCGGCAAGTTCAGTACGCTTTACCGATTCCCACCATGGTGCCTCTCCTCATGAACATAAAGGCGGCAAGGGAACCTTTTGCTCTCGGAGCATCCCAAGACATCAAATATCTTGGTGATCTCGCTTTATCCATGCTTCCGCCTTAAGTGGTTTTGGCTCTCCAATAAACTCGGTGGTCCCAGCTCCTTGAATCGCTTAGCGGTGACCGTCCGAGAGTTTTCAAAGTTTCCACCTACATTTTGGGCAGAATCGCTCTCGCTCTGCTATTGCATGAATTGTGATAAAGCCTCCGAACATTCCATCATTCATCATTTGGTCGATTATTCTTTGTTTGCATGAGGATTGTCGCCTTTCGATGCACATTGTCCTAATTATTAATATGCGGTGAATCAATCTGCGATCAGATCTCCATTGCTATTCTCAACATTCTCGGACGTCATTTTCAGATACTGCCATAAAACAAAGGTTAATTGACATGTAACATATTATCCCTATATTTTGACCGACCAATTAAATACCAAATAAACTTAGGTAGGTCATACTAGCGAAGGAATTCCCCGTCTCTCCCCTCCTAGTTCTATTCTCACATCTTAGCCAGGGATTATATCCCTAAGCTTTGATATCAACTGTGACGCCCCCAAAATCGGTATACATCACCTATTCTGAGTCGCCAAATACATTGTACAAAATTCAAATACAACTTAATTATACAACAATGTAAAAAAATACACTAAACATATGATGTGAGATTTAATACAAATATTGTCATCTAGACAATATACAAATTCAATGGGGTCCTCATTACATTTATTATCACACTATTTCATAGAATAGTGAGGACTACTAATGCTATTATCTCGACCATCACTCTTGTTCCTCGACTAGTCCCTCGCTACGCTTCTTCTTTCCAAGAGAACAATGAAAGCAAAAAGGGTGAGCTCAACTAGCCCAAGAAGAAATATTATGACTAAGATAATGCGAGAATAAATTATCATTAGCCTTTCAAACAATGTTAAACCGATAAAATATAACAAACATCAAGTTTAATCAATAGAACAAGCAATCCATTAGAAGATTCAAGTAGAGAATAAAATCTACTATCTTCCATGATTTAAAAGGTTTTTCATGACTTTTATCGCTTTCGAGACTCGACTTAATAAATAATCCACATCATCTCAGCACTGGCTACCAGGATATTCATTAGTATCACAACCACAAATTATCCATGCACCACGACCCAAAGATATTCGTGTATTCATCAATGGTCATGATCATGCCAACAACTGTTCATCAATGCACTACGGGCTAATGAGGACTTTTTCCACATCATTTGTAACATTACGGTCATGATTACACCGAATAATCCCTGATCATAATCATACCAAGTCCATCTATGCACTACCGGCCACAGATGACTTTCAACATAATATAAATATGAGGATGATGACAAGGATATAAGAATTCAATAAAAACAAGTTCAAGAATTAATTTATCCAAGAACTAATAATGTCCAAATTATCAACATGATACTGCTTTGTAGAGTAAAAATTCAAGAATGCTCAGAAGAATATTTCCATGAAAAGATATTGGATGAAGCGCAAATATCAAGGATATTCCACTAATTTCATGGAGTATAGAAGTTAAAATTTTAACCAACTGAGTATAATAAAGAATGGAATAAAGAAAGAAATCACCAAGCATGCGATAGATAGCCACGCATGCAACGTTTATTCCAATGTAATAATAAATAATGTAATCGGTCGTCACGCGTAAACGCACCGAAGCGTGGATATTCCAACAAAATAATAAATAATGGAACCAATGTCATGCATAACGCACGGATATGATGTTCCAGCAGAATAATAAATAACGGAACCAGTCATGCGTAAACGCATTGCATGTGATGTTCCAATGTAATAATAAACAACGGAACCAGTCATGCGTAGAACGCCAAAATGTGATGTTCCAACAGAATAATAAACAACGGAACCAGGTCATGCGTAAACGCACAAACAGGATGTTCCAACATAATAATAAATAATAGAATAACAGAAGAATTTCACTAAGTATAGGGTATCCCGCGTATACAGGTTATTCCAACAGAATAATAAAGAATGGAATAACAAAATTATTTCACCAATAAGAAAGAAGGAATACCCCTAACGAGTACAACAAATAATATCTCTTACCGTAAAAGAAGAGTAGTTTGACTGGTAGGGCGAGGATATACTCAAAGAAAACTTGCACTACGCTCAAAGCTTTCTTAAACTCTAAAGAAATACGCTCAAGATTATAGAAGAAGAACTCTCTCTACAGTTTCTCTATCTAGAGTTTCAGTGAATTCATAAGAAATAATGAAGGAATGAGTTTCTATTTATAGAAGAATGGAGTACATATTAACTAATTCATGAACGGTCCAGATTTATTTACTTTAAACGGACGGTCCAGATTGGTTTACAATAAAATATAATATATTCTATTTATAATCTAATAAAACGAATAACTTTATAAAAAAAATTTACTATGCAAACACTATGCATAATAAAATATAATATATTCTAATTATTGTCTAATAAAACAGATAACTTTATTAAAGTATTCTGTTTTATATAAAAAGATTTTACTATTAGTCTAATAAAACGAATAACTTTATAAAAATATTTTGTTTTATATAAAAGCTTTTCATTTTTATACATTAATAATACTAATAAAACAAAACTCATCATCATTATTATAATTCACAATATTAATCGTACTGAGTAGTTCCCGTGAAAGAGGGCTTTCCAATAAGGATTTCTCCCCATTGGTAGCCGCTAATTAGGTGACCAAACCTCTCCTCGATGAACTTCTAGACATTGTTAATATTACAAATAATAATATTAATAACTTTGTCATCTCAATTATTGATTATAAAATATCGACAATAATTGAATCAAATAACGTGAGATACTATCAAAGAATTATCGTAACAATAATTGAACAAAACTGAGTGACTTCTCACGTAAGCATTAATAATCAATATCGTGTGCTACTGTACAACTACGCGTATTAATGTACTTTAACACCGAGTGTTTTAACAGTTAACGGTAAAACTTCCGCCGTTATTTTTATAAAGTTTTTTTTGTCATTTTCTCAATCCGACATTAATTCCGTTGTGGGGTCCACCAATGATTGTCTCATTGATTGTATGAATATTCCCCACCAATCGAATATTATATTATCACCCTCAACTATAACATTATATCAAATCCACACCATAATATTCAAAAAATATTTCAAGAAATTTAAATCTTTATTCATAAAATTTGAGGTCTCAAATCTCCAAAAATTTACGCCTCAAAATTTACGTGACGTTTCAATCGTATCACTACTACAAAACAATAAATAGACCGCGAAAAAAACGTTATGGTTCAGTCAGAAAAACGTCGTGGTTAAGGGTGTTGTCTATTTGACACCCTTACACAACGTTTTTAAAACATTGTAATTAAGCACAATACACAACGTTTTTTAGAAAAAAAAAAGTTATAGATTTATTTTTTAAAAATTAGCAGATGCTTAAAAACGTTGTAGAAGGTAAAATTCCACAACTTTTTTTGAATAAAAATGTTGTTGTTTAGTATATCAGACAACGTTTAAGCACATTTACACAACGTTTTAAAAATATTGTAGATTAAAAAAATAAAAAAAAATTGTGGTTCACCTACATTACCAATGCACCTGCAATATGCTAATGCCATGATATATAACTAAAAGGTCTAAATTCTCATTTAAATTTAAAGCAAAATATATCAACCATTCAAAATACATCCCAATAATATCATTCGTTTACAGTTTCAAATTACTACATCCACAAAATATATATCAAACTATCTATACATACATCTCAAATTTAACTCTACGTCAAGAAATGCCACAAAGTCATCACTGCTTGACGAATTTACAGGAGAATCGGTGACAAGACTCATCTGAAAAAATTGAAGCTTAAATCGGTGACAAGACTCACCTGCAACAAGGTATGCCAAAGTTGAAGCTTGAAAAGAACATTTGGTAGTTCATGAAAATTTCCAACCACCTTCTCAGCTACATCTCCGCCCTTAGTTTCCCTACTCAACTGCAATCAGCCAAAGAAGAGAATCAAAAAATAAGAAATTTATGGAAGCCTACCATAACTAATCTTGCATTGATTATACCATAAACATAAGAATAGAAAAGGTTATATATTCAATGTTCTTCACCATTTCCACTAATTTAAGAGACCAATAGTAACAGAAGAATGATGGAAAAAGGATAGTTTTAAGTACATTCTAGGCGAAGGCAAATTCATGTAAAACCTTGAGGTGGCTTCTTAATTCATTATCAGAACTGCCATTTGAATATGAGAAACAATTTATCTGGAAAAAGACAAGTAATTCGTGTCCATTAAAAAAATCTAAAATAACACTTATATTGAGTGATACACAGCTTTTATCCAAGACAAAGGACATGTAGTGCAAACTAACAATCTGGAGTGCATAGGGGCATAGAGATTTTCTCTGAATATCAAAATATCAAAGTCTGCAAACCCCAAACACTAATAAGAAGATGGTCTGCATAACATGATAATTTTGTCTTTCCACTTTGCCTACTAGGCTAAATATTCAATAACTTGGTTCTTGCAAAAGTTCAATAAAGACAAACTCGTAAGATTAACAACAAGCTGTGTGACAGCTTCATACCTGCAGTCTTTGAGCTTGTCTATGAGCTCTCACTCTCAGTCAAGCTGTGTGACAGCTTCAAGGCAGATCTCACCCACTGGCAAAGAGTTTGGTCATGGAAACAAAGAAAAAAGGGTCTGCAAAAATGGGTCAAAAGTAGTGATTTCTTTGCTCATTCGGTCAGCAATACCTTGAAATGCTGGAATTAGAACAGCAGAAGATTAGACATGAAAAAGTTGCTAAGGCTAGAGTACGCCTTCTTTATTTTGACATTTACATCAGCCTGTGAAAATCGTCACATTACAACACACCACAATATTAAATCTGCAAACAAGATTAATCTAGAGGAGGCCTAGGAAACATCTCAGCTCGTTGCTCATTCCATTATTTTGATAAACAAACACCAAAGTAAAATGATTTAAACTTAAATTGATTGGGATTAAATGGAAGATAATGGATCACTCTTCTTCTCCAGCCCTTGCTGCAAAGCAAGAATCAAATCTGCATCTCAAAATAATTAACCTCATTAGGATAAGGAACCATATTAGCACAGGGAAGAAGAGTAATGCAAGGAGCACAACGTTGAGACAATATGATAGGCTTGTTTTCCCTCTCCATTTTGTCGCAATACTCTCTTGCAATTACATTCACTTCCATCAGATAAAAGAATTTTTGTATTATTATACAATATAGTCGTGCAGAATCTCAGCATGTTATAATTACAATATTTCATAGACTGGAATTAAAAGTACCTCAAGGAAAAATATATCTGCACATTGCATGATTACGTATACTATATGAGATGCATAAAATTCATCCTGCTCGCCAAGACCCATATTCTGAATGCAACTGAGAAAAGTAGGAAGATCCAAGCTCATTCATCAACTGTGAGTGTAACGGGGAGAAGATTTTTGAATCAGGAGGCTGTGGCAGATCATAAAAACCTCTCAACGCATTTTTCAAGTATGGATCCGGCTGCAGAATGAAACAAGAAAAATATACAAGTACTTAATTGAAGACTAATTTAGAATCAAGGTTGCACAATTCAAGATAAAATCAGCTTCTCTTCTCACCTGGATAGCATCTAGCACTTGACCTTCAGCCTCATCAGCAGTACATCAATGGCTGTACTGATCCATAGTTAAAGAGTAGTCATGAATCGTCTTTTTAGCATTTTCATCTGCACACCCTTTAATACTTACAGATTCCATTGGGGGTTGTCCACTCAACATTGGGGTCTCTGGCTCTGATTGAGTATCTTCGGCATAAGATTTAACAACAATAGAAGAATAAACATTCTGCTCAACTTCGTAACAGTTTGAACTTTCAACCATCTCATCTTGCTTCTCGTCATGCTTCTTAAAAAGATGACAGAGTACAAATGCATTCTGCATGAGAAGAAGACATAGCAAAACAATCATACTTTGAATTTAGCCATGATATTCAAAATCTAAGTAAACAACAACTTCTAAAAAAAATTGGAGGTGAAGAAAAATCAGAATCTCCATAAACTACAAACAAAACAAAAACTTGTATTATGAGTTATAGTTCAAACTAAGCTGTTCAGTCTGTTTCTTTAAAAGCTCAATCAACTCTTATCCCTTTACTTCCTTAAAAAATACATGAATTTAATTGCACTAAATCTTATACAATAATCTTTCATGATTTCAATACTGATTTGGTAAGCATTGCATCATTAACAACTAATTTACATGCATCCCTACCCATGCCCATCAATTTTGAGGTGATATCCTCAACCATGGAACTCTCTATGAAAGGAGTGCACGGTAACTTTTTCAAATGAGTGATTGAACTAATCAAGGTAAGTCAACCATCACTTTTACAGTAACTTACTCTTAAATACCAATTCAACTATATATTCAAAACACATAACTGAATGTAGCTGCTGAATAGCAATATAACCTAACAGATTACAGATAGAAGATATTAATGAAATAACGCAAGAACTAAGAAAATTATACAATAGCGTCAATATGAGAAAAAAAGAAAAACTACAGAAAAACCCACAAGTAAAAGATTAGGATCAAATGTTGAACCTGACCAGGATGTGTGCCATTAAGGGCCTCATCAGTAGCGTAGTACTCATGGATTACCCAATGAGTCCTCTCACCGTTAGGAGCTTGGCCAATATAGAAGACTAGAGTCTTCTTCCTCCCAATCACATTCCTTCCTTTACTTGACTTGATAAACCTGTCTTTACCTGTGGCTTTCCAGTACCCAACCACCGTCGCTCTGTTGGATCGTTGTTCGTTCTGATACTTCCGATCTTTGGGACAAAAAAAGAAGCACTCATTGTCAATCGATTCTATCATTGACAAATCTGAATTCATTATAAGAAGAAAACAAATTAGATTACATCATCCCAATCAGAACATACCCCTAATTTAACCTAAAGCTTCACTTCAATCTTTGTCGTTAATAAAACTGGAATATCAAAAGAACATCAAACGGTCAAGCTGCAAGAAAATAAACAGAAAAACAAACCTCAAGAAAACCAATTTCTCTCTCCAACATCTGAACCTTAGCCAACTCTCAGCGCTTCCCATACAAATCTGGGTACTCTAGCGGCGATTTAGGACACGGTGGTGGCAGTGATGGCACTTTAGAAGTTCCTCTTTTGGCAGCATCCATTTTATCAGAAATCCTACTTGCTTCCAGTATTTTTTACTCAACAGAGTTGATGTGACTGAATGCGGTAGTTATACATACATACACAGATTTATATAAGTATATACATAAAAATATAAGAAAAGGAGGAGCCGAAGAGGACTCACCGTCGCCCGTCGTCATCGACTTCCGATTCAGAGTTCGAGTCTTCGAGATCTGAGATGAGACGAGAGTAACAGAGTTTGGGATGATTCTTCCCTTTTGCTTTCTTTGACAAAGCCTTCGACTCATACCCAAAATTTTCTGATTCAACACTAGATTTCGTTTTTTTCTTCAATTTGCTAATCTCTAATGGAGCCACTGAACCTTCACCCAAGGAAGCCAACTCAATATCAGATACTTCATCTTTCTCTTTGATTTTCTTCCTCTTTTTCCCCTCAACAGCATTAGGGCTTTGAACTTTGCCATTTCCGTCGGTGGCTATGTCGGATTCAAGGGTTTGAATCGAAACCAAGGGGCGAGCAGCGGCGACGGCTGGTTGTGGTGGTAGGGAGCGAGAGAGAAGAGAGGCTAGCTAGGGTTTTTAGGTACAATAGACTAATTCTATTCTTGCGTTAACAAGTGATAGATTATTTTAGCCTTTTTTTTTGCTCCGTGTTCTTTTACAAACATAACGTTTTTTAAAAAAAAAACGTTATCTAATTCAAATAAAAAAATTACCCTTTTAAATAGATAACGTTTTTGCATATATATCTACAACGTTTTGTTTAAAAACGTTGTGGAAAAAAATATCACAACGTTTTTATAAAAAATATTGTCTTTTAAGCGTTGTCTATTTACTGTTTTGTAGTAGTGTATGCCGAAGAGATGAGGATACCTTGACTTCATTTCAGATTCGAACTCTTGAGGTATAACCTTTGAGTATTGAATACGATCCTTCTTATCAAAGATTTTAACATGTATCTCCTCATACGTTAAATCTTATGATATCTCGTCTAGTTCTAATTTAATAACGTGGTTCGGGTCATCCATATATTTACGTAACATCGATACGTGAAAAACATTATGAACACGCCACATACTTGGCGTTAAAACGAGTCTATAGGCCACAGTTCCTACTCGATCAAGGATTTCAAATGGGCCAATTAAATCGAGGGTTGAGATTTCCTCTCTTCATCGAGTCTTGCTTCTAGAATAATGCCCTCTTGAACCTTCTTCTTCACATTCATCAGCTCCGGGTGTGTAGCTTGAGCGACCTTTAACTTTATCGATTAAAGTCGATTTTACTCGTATATTCGTTATCTTCACATGGGTCCCTAGAGTCTTTAACTCTATCTTCATCATTTGTAAGTTATACGAAATGGGTCTTTGTGTTAACAACATCGCACTCGTAAATGCATACGATCTTCTACTCAACGCGTCAGCTATCACGTTCGCTCTTCCACAATGATATTGAATGGTATAGTCGTAATCTTCAACAGCTCAAGCTAATGTCCTTGGCGCATGTTATGTTCGTTCTAGGTGATGAAATATTTGAGGGTTTGAGAAATGGGTTTTATCTTTGGGGTCAATACAAAATTCGATTTCACGCTATAGGGGTAGGCTAGGAAGTCTTCAAGAATACGTCAGGAAATTTATTAACAATAGAAATATCATTCAAAACTGTGACTCTCATCCAAGACTTGGATAGCACATGTAATGAAGGTTTCTCCTAACGGAGTTTCAACCGATAAGTCAAAGTCTAATTTCTCCGGAGTCAAATTTAAACGTTGAACGCAAGCAAGAGAGATAAAAGAATGGGTAGAGCCGGTATCTAACAAGGTATAGACTTCGCAAGAATTTATAATTAACTAACTCGTGCTAACTTAGTTCGGGTTAATCGCTTTTTGAGAAGTCACGAAAAACGCTCTTCCTGAAACCACCGACTTTGTTTTGTCCGTATCTGCCTTTGGTAGCACCATCCCAGCTGGACTTGACTTTGGTGCACGATAAAATTGGGCTAGGTGACCTTCTGTTCCACAATTGTAACATGCTTTGGACTACATCACACAGTTTGGACTGATATGTCCCTCCCCTCCGTATTTGAAGCATACAATTGGTGGTCGTTCTCCTTCCTTGAAAATGGGTGTTGGTGCTGTTGTCTTTCCATCGTTGTTGAACCTTCTCTTCTTGAAATTTCAACTCCTATTATCTTGGCCATGATTACCACCGAAGTGGTTACCATTCTTGGCATGATAATTTCCCCACGATGGTTATCATTGTTCAGATGGTCGCCGCCACCGCTACGATTATTATCGTGTTTTTGGTCGTTGCCTTTTGGTTGTGCTGACTCATTATCGCGCTCCAATAACTGAGCCATATTCACAACATCTGAATATAAACAAAGTTTGTGAGAAATAAGGTATTAACGTATATCGGATTTCAAACCTCTTAGAAACATTCGCGTCATTCGCTCCTCATTATCGACCAAATGGGATATAAACCAGGATAACTCCGCAAATTTAGCATCGTATTGCGACACGGTCATATTATTTTGCTCCAACTTGATAAACTTCACCTCCTTCATGGGACGAATATTTTTGGAAAAGTACTTGTCGTTGAACAGCTCTTAGAACTTCTCCCAAGACATTTTGAGTCGGCCAGTCAGGTACATTTTTTCGTTTCCCACCAATGTCTTGCCTCTTCACGCACCATAAAGGTGGCAAAGGGAACCTTTTGCTCTCGAGCATCCCAAGACATCAAATATCTTGGTGATCCGCTTTAACCACGCCTCCGCCTTAAGTGGTTCTCGCTTTCCCAAAAACTCCGGTGGTCCCAAATTGAACTACTTAGCGATGAATCAATCGTGGGTTGCCATTATTTCCACCTATATTTTGAACAGGAGTCTCTCTTACCTGATGTTGCATGAATTGCATAAAGCCTCTGAAAATCCCATTGTTCACCATTTCATCGGTGTTATTGTTTACATGAGGATTATTGTCTTCATGTTGCACATTATCCTGGGTATTGATCGTTGGTGACTCAACGGTCTCATGTGCTTCATTGCTGCAACATTTTCAGATGTCATTTTCAAATATTGTCACAAAACAAGGGTTAATTGACATATCACATATTATCCCTATACTCTGACCAACCAATTAAATACCAAATAAACTTAGGTAGGTCATACTAGCGAAGGAATTCTCCGTCTCGCCCCTCCTAGTTCTTGTCTCACATCTCAGATAGGGATCATATCCTAAGCTTTGATACCAACTGTGACGCCCCCAAAATAGGTATACATCACCCATCTTGAGTCGCCAGATATATGGTACATAAATTCAAATACAACTTAATTATACAACAGTCGTGTAAAATACTTACAAAACATAGTCGAGAGTTTAAAACAAGAATATTGTCATCTAGACAATATCCACACTCAATGGTGTCCTTATTATAATTATTATCACATTATTCCGTAGAATAGTGAGGACTACTAAAGCCATTTATCCTGGACCATTACTCCATTCTCCGACTCGTCCCAGCTATATTCTCTTTTCCTTAAGAGAACAATGAAAGAAAGGGTGAGCTCAACTAGCCCAATAAGAAATATTATGACTAAGATAATGCAGAATAAATTATCCTTAGCCTTCAACAGTATAACAACTGATAGAATACAATAGACAACAAGTTTTAGATCAACAACTGCAACGGAAATAAGCAATCCATTAGGAGAGTCAAGTAGAGCATAAAATCTAATATCTTCTATGATTTAAAAGTTTTCATCAACTTTATCGCCGAGACTCTAAAAGCAATAAATAAACCACATCATCGAATCATCCTCACTTACTACTGACGAAGGATATTCATGTAATCATCGATGGTCATGGTTATACCGAATAATCCTCGGTTATAATCATATCAATAACTCGCTCATCAATGCACTACGCAGACGATGAGGACTTTTATCACATCATTCGTTACATTACGGTCATTATTATACCGAATAATCCCTGGTCATAATCATACAAAGTCCATCTATGCACGTAAACCAAAGATGACTTTCATCACAATATAAGCATGAGGATGATGACAATGACATAATAATTCAATAAAATAAGTTCAAGGATAAATTTTAAAGATTTATAATTTAATTTATCCATAAATCAATAACGTCCAAATTGTCAACATGATACTGCTTTGTAGAGTAAAATTCAAGAATAATATTCATGTACCAAAAATAATTTGGACAAAAAAGAAATATATTTTTCGAGTAAATAGTACCCTTGAATAGTACCCCGTGAATAGTACTTTGGGAATAGTACCTCGTGAATAGTACCCCGACATGAAAAGTACCCCAAATACTAGAGTGAATAATATTCGGGTGAATAGTAATTTGGGTGAATAGTAACTCATGAATAGTACTCCGACACAAAAAGTGTCCCTAATACCCGAGTAATAATACTAGAGTGAATAATAATTAGGTGAATAAGAATCTTGTGAATAGTAACTCATAAATAAAATACAAAATAAAATGATATTTCATGGCGAGTACAAAAGAAATGATATCTCATACAGATCTGATAGAATATACTGAAATCGCAAATGGATTTTCACCACCATGCAGTAATCCACGTAGACGCATGATCATTTCCACAATTTAATAAGGAATGAATACAAAGGATCATTCACCATGCATGTGGTAGTCCACACAGACAGGTTATTCTAACAAAATAATAATGAATGGAATAACAACAGAATTCACCAGGCATGCGATAGACCGCACTGATAGGTTATTCCAACAGAATAATAAAGAATGGAACCAGTCACATGCGTGATCCCGTCTGCAGATAGGATATTCCAAATGTAATAATAAAAAGGGAACCGGTCAATGCGTAATCCGCGATATATGATATTCCAACGTAATAATAAAGAACGGAACCAAGTCACGCCAGAATCCGTGATGAGATAGGATATTCCAAATGAATAATAAAGAATGGAATAACAATGAAATTCACCGTACATGCGATAAATCGCATGAATCGGTTATTCCAATGAATAATAAATAATGGAATAATAGAAGAATTTCACCATGTATGCGGTGCCGTGATGTATGTGCAGTTATTCCAACATAATAATAAAGAATGGAATAACAACCCTTACGAGTATTGAAAGAAAATAACTCTCTTCATGAATACGAAAGAATAATACTGTGACGCCCCCAAAATAGGTCCATTCCACCCAACCCATTCTGAGTCGCCAAATACATGGTACAGAAATAACTACAACTTCAATAATACACATGTCGTGTGAAATACGACAATACATACTGTGAGTTTAAATACATCCACACGCAAATAAATCCCCATCATAATTATTGATACATTATTTTACAAAAATGGTGAGGACTACTAAACAACTCTCTCTAGAACCTTCATTCCATACCCCGACTCGATCCTCGCTTATGTTCTCACCTCCCGAGAAGAAAATGGAACAACAAGGAAAAGGGTGAGCTCAACTAGCCCAAGAAGAATATTATGACTAAGATAATATACAACAAATTATCGTTAGTCTTCAACAGGAAAAATCTAATAGAAAACAATAGACAACAAGTTTTAGATCAACAAATGCAATGAAATAGCAATCCATTAGAAGAGTCACGTAGAGAAAGAATTCTACCGTCTTCTAAGGTTTAAAAGTCCATCATCAATATTTCATCCTCAGAATAACAATCAATATACATCTTTAATCATCTTGCACTACAGCCAAAGATATTCATTTAAATCACCAATTGGTCATGTTCATCTCAACACTGCTCATCTTTGCACTACGGCCAAAGAGATTCATCGCTTTAATCATTCATCTTTGCACTACTGTGCCAAAGATATTCATCAAGTATCACCATTAAGGATTGAGGATGATGAAAAACATTTTTAAGAACGAATCCAAATGAGATAGAAGGACAAATATTAGGGATTCGCTTAACAGTTTATCCAAGATTGATAATACTTCATAATAAACGATTTTGAAGCGTAACTCAAAAATAACGATCAAAACATGGATACAATCAAAGATAGTAGCCAAAATAGACATCTTGGACAAAAAGAAAAATTTTCATTTTCTAAGAATAAAGCGTCAGATTCGTGAATAGTCAGTATACGTGAATAAAGTCAGATACGTGAATAATAACTCAACACAAAAAAGATAGAAATTTCACACAAAAACATCTTCACGCTTCGTGAATAGTAACTCGTGAATTACTAACTCATGAATAAGAACTCGTGAATAGTAACTCATGAATAGTAACTTTCGTGAATAAGAACTCATGAATAGTAACCCCCATATGAAAAAGTTCCAAATTTGATAAAAAGTTCAACAAAGATTTTGGCATAATGATATTGAAGAAAATAATATCATTTGCGAAAGAAATAACATCCTTACCTCAAAATAACCGTGCATTTTACATTTGAATTTCTAGATAGTCTTGTGTAAACTCGCACTCCGTATAAAGCAACACTCAAAATATACTCACAAGAATACGTTCGACAATATAGAGAGAGAAAGAGATAAAACTTAATTTCTGGTGTGATTTTCAATTCTAACTTCACCCTCTATTTATAGGAAAATGCTAGAACGCCAAAGGAGACTAAATTAATAAAATATATTATTATTTATTCCAAATTCCTACCCACATGTTTTGAAAACTCTAGCATGCCTTCTTTGGTCAAAAACATCAGCCACCCATGTGCCAACAACCACAAAAACGTTTTTCTTATATAAAATAATTAAAACTTCAAAAATCAATTATTTGAACTCCTAACTTCAATAATTCATGATAAATAGCCCTTTTGTCGGAAAATTCGAATCTTGTGACTTTTTATAGGAAATTCAATTCTCTACAACTTTGCGTAAGGAAGTTTTTCCCAAATTCCAAATGTAAATTATCCTAAATCCATAAATGAGCGATTTTCTGATACGCCTATAATCAATTTTCTATCAAGAATTGTGTCCACCGACACACACAAAACATATGTTAAACATTTAATGCCACAAAATACTCTACCTCCTCATATACTCATATATCCCACATTCATTATAAAAATATCACCGCTTAATATATTATTAAAATAATATATTTAAATGAATTATTTTATCGTAAAAAAGATAAAATATTAATTTTCAACAATTGTCACATTAAAATTTTCTCCATCTATATCCACATAAAATAAATATTTTCTTTATCATAATAATCAATAATTAATTATTTTAAAATAATATTACGTAATCACAAGATCGATAACCGTGCCGCTCCTCAGAAAGAGGGGCTTTCAATAAGGATTTCTCCTCATCACTGCGCCATGCAATTAGGTGACCAAACCTCTCCTTATGTAACTTTCTAGACATTGCCAATAATTTTATCTCGATAATATTATTCAAATAATATGAATTATTGATTTGATAATGGAAAATACTTGTGTAATGACAATTATTGAAACAACAAATGATACAAAATATCAACGCAAAGAATTATCAATCAATATAATATTGAATAAGAATTCACTGTAATAATTATTGAGTAGTGCCTTCTTACGTAAGGATCAATAATTCAACAATATCGTATATACCGCGTCTTCGTGCAACCACGCGATATTATCGTATTTTAACCACCGTGTAACCCCACAAAGGTTAATCTGTAATAATTTACTGCAGTTATTTATAAAACACATACTTGTCGCTTTCCTCATCCGACAAATTATTCTCATTATGGGCCCACTAATGATCATTACCGCAAATCGTCTGGATATTCCCCATAAAAAAGAATATTCCACGACCAAACGAATATTCCCCGACAACAATGAATATTTTATAACCACTTGCTTATTTTGTAAAATTTGCGCATTTTACCCATAACTAACCACATTAATCAAATTACCACCTTATTAATCAAGAATAATAATTAGAGGAAATTTGATTTTATTTATAAAAACTTGGGGTCTTACAACCTCCCCTCCTTATGAAATTTCGTCCTCGAAATTGACGTACGTACCTGGTGTTTCGAAAAGATGAAGATACCTCGCTTACATTTCTGTTTTCAACTCCCAGGTCATTTCCTCAATAGCATGATTTCTCCACAAAACTTTAACTTGTGGTATGACCTTCTTACGTAGCACATGCTTCTTCCTATCCAAAATCTTGACAGGTACCTCCTCGTATGTTAAGTCTTCTATATCTCGTCTGCAGTTCTAACTCAATAATGTAGTTCGGTCGTCCACATATTTACGTAACATCGATACATGAAAAAGCGTTATGCACACGCGTCATACTTGGCGGTGAAACGAGTCTATAGGCCACGCCCTATTCGATCGAGAATTTCAAATGGATTAATAAATCAAGGTTTGAGCTTTCCTCACCTCACCGATTCTCGCTTTTGAAATAACAACTTCTTGCACCTCCTTCTTCAAATTCATCATTTCCGAGTGTGTAGCACGAGCGATTTTAACTTTATCGATTAAAGTCGATTCTACTCAGATATATCATCACGTGAGTCCCTAGAGTCTTTAACTCTATCTTCATCATTTGTAAGTTATACGAGATGAGTCTTTGACAATATCGTACTCGTGCTTTCGTTCTGATCTTTTACTCAACACGCCGCCTACCACGTTCGCTTTTCCAAGGATGGTATGGTCAGAACATGTGCCGAAATGAGTCTCTTCTTAAGTTCTTCGAAGCTCTTCCCACATTCCGTGCTCCATTCAAATTTTGTATCTCTACGAGTCAGCTGAGTTAATGGACTAGCGATTTGAGAAAATCTTTCCACGAATCTCCGATAATAACCAACTAAGCCTAGAAAGCTACGTATTTCGATTCTCGACTTAGGTTGCTCTCAACTATAACTCATATCCCAATCTTGGATAAGACGTCACAATGACACCTATCGCTTTACTATCGCATTTAATATGGCGCCCCTACGGAGAGTCCGGCTTTTGGTGTATTCCACAAAGGAAGTCATAAGATAGAGGCTCGGTATCAACTTCTATAGTTGGGTTTTTAACTCCTGAAGTTCAATAGGAGCCATTCGATATGAGATTTTAGAAATGGGTTTTGTACCGGATTTAAAGTCGATACAAATTCAATATCACGCTCTAGGAGTAGGCCAAGAAATTCCTCAGGAAATACGTCAGGAAATTCACTAACAACAAAAATATCATTCAAATCTGACGTATTATTGTTCAAGTCCATAACATGGCTAAGAAAGCTTGACATTCATTTTCAATAAACAAATAGCTTTGTGGTTTGATATGAAAGTGTTTGACTTCAATGGTTTGGTTGCTTAAATTGAATAACAAAGTTGCTTAGGAATATGAAAACTAACAACCTTACAAAGCAATCAATTTGGCATGATGAGTAGTTAACCAATCAATCCCTAAAATCACATCAAAAGCAAGTATCTTTAAAGAAATAAGGTCAACAGTAATGTGATGGTGCCAACTTGGATCGAATAAGATTTCTAAACAACGGATGTAATGAAAGTTTTTCCTAACTGAGTCTCCATAAATAGGTCAAAGTCTAATTTCTCCGTAGTCAAGTTCAAACGCTGAGCGCAAGTAAGAGAGATAAAAGAATGGGTAGAACCCAGATATCTAGTAAGGTATAAACTTCGCAAGAATTATAATTAACTAACCCGTGCTAAACTCATTCGGGTTCCTCGCATTTTTGACCCATTCACGACAAACGCTTCTTCCAGAACCGTTGTCTTTGACTTTTCTCGGGACATCCTTTTGAGTCACCATTCATTGGATGGTTTCGATACTGCATAATCTCGAGCAATGTGGCCTTCTTTTCCACAGCTTGTAACATACCTTGGATTGTTGTGACGCCCAGGTTTGGGTGATATGTCCCTCCTTCCCGCATTTGTAACATCTAACTGGCAAGGCCGTTTCTCCTCCCTAGCATTTGTTGTTGCCTTTGAATGCTGCCTTGTTGATGTCTTCCGTCATTGTTGAATCTTCTCTTCAAAATTTCCACTTGAGTCACCTTTCCTATTATCATGTCCACGATTACCACACAGTGGTTACCGCTTTGTCCATATTCTTTCCTCCTCATTTGGTTATCATCGCTTACGATGACTACCACAGTTGTGGTCCCTCGGTTGAGTATACTCACTATCTCGCTCTAATAATCGAGCCTCATTGACAACATCCTGAATACGGAGAAAACTTATGAGAAATGAGGTATTGATTAATTTTGAGTTTTAGACCCTCGAAACATACGCCATCATACGCCTCATTTTCCACCAAATGAGGTGCAAACCTGGACAACTCCTCAAACTTCGCCTCGTACTGAGACACCGTCATGTTACTCTGCTCCAGTCTAATAAACTCCACTTCCTTCATATGAAGAATACTTTCTGGAAAGTACTTGTCATTGAACAGTTTCTGAAATCTTTCCCAAGACATGTTAAGTGCATCTGGTTGGGTACGCTTCACAGATTCCCACCAGTAATCTGCTTCACCACGAAACATAAAGGTGGCGAATGGAACCTTCTGTTCCTCCGTGCATCCCAAGACATCAAATATCTTGGTAATTTGCTTGACCCACGTTTCTGCCTTGATCGGATCCGCTTTCCATGGAAATCTGTGGTCCCAACTCTTTGAATTGTTTGCAGTGACAAACCGCTACTTATCATTTCCAATCGTATTTTGTACACGAGTCTCCTCGTTCGATTTTGCATGAACGCAAAAAACTTCTAAACATCCTGCTGTTCATCATCTCGCTTTCGATTAGCGCTTGTTCACGGGAGGAACATTGACACTGTTGCACGCTTCTCCTCGTTGGTGAGTACCGAGCGCTCTCCTGCGGTCTCATTTACTCCATTTGTTAATATTCTCGATCGACATTCTCAAATCATCATCATAAAACAAGGGTTAATTAAACAAATTAACATGTCACATAATATCCCTATATTATGACTGACCAACAAATAAGCTTAGGTAGGACACACTAGCGAAGGATTTACTCGCCTCTCCCTCCTGAGTTCTATTCCCCATCTCCGCCAGAGATCATATCCCTAAGCTCGATACCAACCGTGACGCCCCAAAATAGGTCCATTCCACCCAACCCATTCTCGAAGTCGCCAAATACATGGTACGTAAATAACTACAACTTCAATAATACATATGTCGTGTGAAATACGACAATACATACTGTGAGTTTAAATACAGATATTGCCGTCTAGACAATATTCACACGCAAATAAATCCCCATCATAATTATTGATACATTATTTTACAAAAATGGTGAGGACTACTAAACAACTCTCTCTAAACCTTCATTCCATACCCAGACTCGATCCTCGCTATGTTCTCACCTCCCGAGAAGAAAATGGAACAACAAGGAAAAGGGTGAGCTCAACTAGCCCAGTAAAGAATATTATGACTAAGATAATATACAACAAATTATCGTTAGTCTTCAACAGGGAAAAATCTAATAGAAAACAATAGACAACAAGTTTTAGATCAACAAATGCAATGAAATAGCAATCCATTAGAAGAGTCACGTAGAGAAAGAATTCTACCGTCTTCTAAGGTTTAAAAGTCCATCATCAATATTTCATCCTGTAATAACAATCAATATACATCTTTAATCATCTTTGCACTACGTGCCAAAGATATTCATTTAGATCACCAGGTTGGTCATGTTCATCTCAACACTGCTCATCTTTGCACTACGGCCAAAGAGATTCATCGATTTAATCATTCATCTTTTGCACACTACGGGCCAAAGATATTCATCAAGTATCACCATTAAGGATTGAGGATGATGAAAAACATTTTAAGAACGAATCCAAAGGAGATAGAAGGACAAATATTAGGGATTCGTTTAACAGTTTATCCAAGATCGATAATACTTCATAATAAACGATTTTGAAGCGTAACTCAAAATAACGATCAAAACATGGATACAATCAAAGATAGTAGCCAAAATAGACATCTTGGACAAAAAGAAAAATTTTCATTTTTCGGTGAATAAAGTGCAGATTCGTGAATAGTCCAGATATCGTGAATAGTGCCGTATCGTGAATAGTAACTAACACAAAAAAAAGATAGAAATTTCACAAAAAACATCTTCACGCTTCGTGAATAAGACTCGTGAATTACTAACTCATGAATAGTAACTCGTGAATAGTAACTCATGAATAGTAACTCGTGAATAGTAACTCATGAATAAGTAACCCGACATGAAAAAGTTCCAAATTTGATAAAAAGTTCAACAAAGATTTTGGCATAATGATATTGAAGAAAATAATATCATTTGCGAAAGAAATAACATCCCTTACCTCAAAATAACCGTATTTCTTTTGAATTTTGGTATAGTCTTGTGAAACTCACTTGTAGATATATAGCAACACTCAAAATATACTCACAAGAATACGTTCGACAATATAGAGAGAAAAAGAGAGAAAACTTAGTTTCTGGTGTGATTTTCAATTCTAACTTAACCCTCTATTTATAGGAAAATGCTAGAACGCCAAAAAGGAGACTAAATTAATAAAATATATTATTATTTATTCCAAATTCCTACCCACATGTTTTGAAAACTCTAGCATGCCTTCTTTGGTCAAAAACATCACCACCCATGTGCCAACAACCACAAAAAACGTTTTTCTTATATAAAATAATTAAAACTTCCAAAATCAATTATTTGAACTCGGAACTTCAATAATTCATGATAAATAGCCCTTTTGTCGTAAAATTCGAATCTTGCGACTTTTTATAGGAAATTCAATTCTCT
Source organism: Panax ginseng (assembly GCA_020205605.1). Classification (NCBI taxonomy): domain Eukaryota; kingdom Viridiplantae; phylum Streptophyta; class Magnoliopsida; order Apiales; family Araliaceae; genus Panax; species Panax ginseng. The sequence goes on along the minus strand of CM035143.1, from coordinate 49,957,425 downwards.
ACAACTTTGCGTAAGGAAGTTTTTCTCAAATTCCAAATGTAAATTATCCGAAATCCATAAATGAGCGATTTTACGATATAATCAATTTTGGTCAAGAATTGTGTCCACCGACACACAAAACATATGTTAAACATTTAATGCCACAAAATACTCTACCTCCTCATATACTCATATATCCCACATTCATTATAAAAATATCACCGTTAATATATTATTAAAATAATATATTTAAATGAATTATTTTATCGTAAAAGATAAAATATTAATTTTCAACAATTGTCACATTAAAAATTTTCTCCATCTATATCCACATAAAATAAATATTTTCTTTATCATAATAATCAATAATTAATTATTTTAAAAATAATATTACGTAATCACAAGATCGATAACTGTGCCGCTCCTCAAGAGGGGGCTTTCCAATAAGGATTTCTCCTTCCTTGGCCGCAATTAGGTGACCAAACCTCCTTAGATGTAACTTTCTAGACATTGCCAATAATTTTATCTCGATAATATTATTCAAATAATATGAATTATTGATTTGATAATGGAAAATACTTGTGTAATGACAATTATTGAAACAACAATGATACAAAATATCAACGCAAAGAATTATTGAATCAATATAATATTGAACAAGAATTCATCGTAATAATTATTGAGTAGTGCCTTCTTACGTAAGGATCAATAATTCAACAATATCTTGTAATACCGTAGCTAGCTCTTTGTGCAACCACGCATATTACATCGTATTTTAACCACTGTGTAACCCTACAAAGTTAATTCAGAATAATTTACGTAGTTATTTATAAAAACACATACTTGTCGCTTTCCTCATCCGACAGCTTATTCTCATTATGGGGCCCACTAATGATCGCTACTTGTCAGTAAATTTGGATATTCCCGATAAAAAGAATATTCCACGACCAAACGAATATTCCCAACAACAATGAATATTTTATAACCATTTGCTTATTTTGTAAAATTTGCGCATTTTACCTATAACTAACCACATTAATCAAATTACCACCTTATTAATCAAGAATAATAATTAGAGGAAATTTGATTTTATTTATAAAAATTTGGGGTCTTACAAATACCCCTTACCTTAGAAGAAAATTGGATACTGGAATAGTGAGGTAGCAGACTTCTGTTCTTCTTTCTCTCTATAATTTCTCTCTATAATATTTGCTCTATAGCTTTAGTGAATTGGTGAGAAATGAAGGAAGAATGAGATTCTATTTATAGGAAAATATAGTTTTGATAATTGCACATTTTGGGGCTCAAAATATTACAGTATAATACATTCCTCTTTTTCTTCATTTTTAATTTATTCCTGCAAGTATTATCAAACTTGCACCACCTCCCCTAATAGTAAATCATGTGAATTAATAGTAAATCATGTGACTCAATAGTTCTAAACATGTGAAAAAAATAATTACAGTATAGTACCTTCATCTATACCTCCATTTTTAACTTAGTCATGCAAGTATTATCAATATTGCACCAACTCCCCTAATAGTAAATGAATGTGAATCAATAGTACACACATGTGAACAAATAGTTATAATCATGTGAATCAATAGCAATTAATTGCTCATTTATCCGGTTAATTACCCGATTGGTCAATATAACCTCCAGACATCAATTATTATCGAAATAAATGTCGATTTTCACTAACACTATTAATTCCAACATAATGGAATTATCAATTTCATCTTTAATCAACACGAACTTATTCATCATTAATATTATAATTCACAATATTTAACAACCAGGTCATTCCCAGGAAAGATGGTATCAGATTTCTCCTTATTGGCGCGCAATTAGGTGACCAAACCTCTCCTTGACAGAACTTCTAGACATTATCAACATTGAAAATAATAATATGAATAACTTTGTCGTCTTAATTATGGATTTAATAATATATCATATTATACAGATGATACTGTGACAATAATTGAATCAATAATATGAGAGATATGATGCAGCAATTATTGTAGCAATAATTGAGTATAACTGAGTGACTTCTTACGTAAGCATCATAAATCAATACCGTGTGCTACTATGCAATCACGCCATTCATCGTACTTTTACTACTACCGTAGTTCAACAGTTTTAACGGTAACACTTTCGCTGTTATTTTTAATAAAAGATAATTCTGTCATTTTCTAACTATGACAATACTTCCGTTATGGGATCCACCAATGATTGTGTCATCGTACGAATATTCTCTGACAAAAAGAATATTCCCCGACCAAACGAATATTATATAACCACTTGCTTACTTTGCAAAATTTTCACATATCACCCTCAATTATAACATTATATCAAATCCACACCATAATATTCAAAAAAATATTTTGAGAAATTTAAATATTTTTTCATAAAATTTGGGGTCTCACATGCCCCTCTTTATCATACTCATGCAATTCAATGCATGGGTAGGATAATGAATCCTAGAAACTAGAAATGCAACATGATGCAAATGTATGATGTGAATGTGTGCGGGGTTGTTGCCCAACATGCTGGGGATGATTGTCGGCTCCATATTGTTTTTACTATGGATTGGCAATGATGACTAGATTGGATGTGTGATCCAAATCTTTTAGGATGTTAACGTTGGGGCTATCACCAAAGTCCTTAATCCTTGATACAGACTTGATTCCGAAGAGGCTTATGTGTAAGAAGTTTGTGGGGATACAGCTTTGTCTGTTTTGAGGATGTGTATAACATATTCCATCATAGATCCTCTTTGATGTTGTTGACCTTTCTTGGTTTGTATCTCCAGGATATGTCAAGGTTCTGTTGGATTTACTGCCAACAGCATGTGCTGTCAGGATTGACTGACCTTCGTTCATGTGTATTTCATCGATGTGTGAACTAACGGATGAACACCTTGTGGGGTAGACTGTCAAGGTTACTTGACCTTCTCTGACGTGTGAATCAACGGCTGATACCCTATTGGGCAGATTGTCAAGGCTGCTTGACCTTCGCTGACGTGTGAATCAACGGCTGATACCCTGTTGGGCAGATTGTCAAGGCTGCTTGACCTTCGTTGATATGTGTGTCAACGGAACATTACGTTGTGACCCCCGCCGGGGATCCACTAGGGAATATAAATACCAACGGACGAAATTATCGAATAGCTTTTGATGCATCGAGGGGTTTACTTGCCATCGACTGACATAACGTCAAGGTTGCTTGACCTTCATTGATACGTACACCAATGGATGACAACACGTGGTGACCCCCACCGGGGAATGCGTTGTAACCCCCGTCGGGGTACGCATTGTACCTTAGGGTTACGTCCATGAATTGGCGGCATTGGACCTTCGTCAGGTATTGCCAAGCTTGACTTGCAACATTTGAGATCATTGGCATAGTATACATTGTGCTTGGGTGAATACCAACGAGTAACGTGCATACACAAAGTTCAATCTGAGAGGACCAGGATTGTAAGCTATTCTGCTCAATCGCGTAGCATTTTTATTCTCAATTTGACCTTTTCAGTTTGTGAAAACTCCTTTGCAACTCGAACTGGACCAAGCCGGAGGGGTGGGGCCCACATAAGGGTGTCGTAGGTACATCTTCTCCAGCCGCAGATGGACCTGCGACCAACCGTAGATGTTATAATCATGCAGGTTGCTTTCATAAGTCATTTTCATGTTGCGCCGCGAAGGAAATTCGAGAGCTCTTCTTCAAATCTGCTGAGTTTTGGCGACTTTCTGCAAATTCTGTCACCGTACAAGTGTTCTACACTATCCTGGTAACGTATGCATGTATTTTTTTTTTCCAGTTTTTGTCCGTTGGAAAATGAATTATCACATGCAATGCATCTAAACACATAGTAGTGATTATGTATGCACAAATGTCTTGATAAAAAATATTCAACATAGTAAATGTTAGTATTAAACAGTGATGAACATAATGATGTAAAAAAATTGTACTTTTGAGACAGTCAAATTGGCACCTTTTTCTGCTATTTCTTATCATATTTTAGGACAATGGAGTAAAAGGTAAAAGGCAAAGTACTCTTGGTATTGAGGTTAACCTTATGGATTGATATTTTTTATTTTTAATGCATATACTATGTACATGACTTTGGGGTAGGTGTGCTACTGAATGGCCACCTAGTCATGCCTATGTGGATAGTCCGATTTATAAAGGGGACTATGGCAAAATTTTCCAAAATGTAGGCATTTGATTAATCATGCATTTTTAACTATACTGTAGATGTATGTTAAAGTAATGCATGCATGCATGTAGTCATAAAATGCATTTTGAGAAGCTCCAGGCTAGAAAATACCACACCCTTTCTGAGGTGATTTGGAGACTTGTTGTCCAGATATTATGGATCCGGATCAGCCAAGTAGTTCCCGCAGGACCACTTCTGGTGTACGGAGGAGGGCTTCTAAAGTGCCTCGACCCCGTTCTGTTAGACAGCCTCGTCGGTTGGTGGAGGCGGTGATACGTCCAGTCCGGGCTGATGTGCAAGACGTTGAGGACGAGGACGAGGATGTTTCGGTTGCGAACCCCGCTCCTGCTGCACATGTTCCTCATAGGGAGCTCCCTTGCATTCAGGTGGCAAACCCAGAGCTGCTGGGTGATTTGAGCAGACATCCCTCGATGTATTTGCACGCTAACGAGGTATGATGTTAAATCTTGATCCTCCTTCTTTCCTATTGATGAAGATTAAAAGGTTTTGATGTTGATCTGCATTTCATGCAGGTTCCCGGCTTTACACAGCCTCGAGGGAATTGGTTCAACATTCACTCCATGTACCAGGCTCTTCATCTTGACTATAGAGCGGTTGTGAATGACTGGGGTTTTGGAGCATTCTTTTCCATCCTTCCCCATCGTTGTCCTTGTGGTTACCTCAGGGCATTGTCTGAGCGATGGTTTCATCAGACTCAATCACTCCATTTGTTGGACTGTGAGGTGATGATGACACCGATGGATTGGCGGTTTATCACGGGTATGGAGTTTGGAGGGGCACCAGTGCCTTGCGTGGCGAACATTACACCTACTGCTGTCCGGTCCTTGCTAGGAGTTTCGGCGGAGGCGCTCAAGGGTAGGACTGTCCGTGCAGGTCCTTTGAGCATAGATGTTATGAGTGGGCTATTGAGTGAGCCCATGCCCGATGATGTCAGAGTCAGGGATCGCATTCTTCGGTGATTGTTCCCGATGATCATTAGAGTCGGCTTCATAGCAGATAACTCTTCTACGGTGTCATTCACTTTGGTCAGTGCCACGCGTCATGTGGACCGTATTGTAGAGTATGATTAGGGTTCCTACACCTTTGCCTATTTCCTCAGGGGCATGCATATGCGCTCACAGGGTTTGACTGAGGCTTGGTTAGGATTCTACCCATTTCTGCTGGTGAGTATTTCTTTTCACTACAAAAAAAAGGGCTTCAGCAACAACCGATTTTCGTTGCTAAAGGTGCCAAATTTCGTTGCAAAAGGGTTTTGCAACGACTTTACTGTCGTTGCGTGTTTCATTGCGCAATGAGCGTTGCTAATTGTTCTGCAACGAACATTTTTTTTCATTCCTAAAAGTAATACATTTTGCAACGAAATTTGGCTTTCGTACAGAGACATCGATCCTTTAGTAACAAAATGTATTGTTGTAGAATAATTAAAATTTTGTTGCTAAAAACCCCATTTCGTTGCAAAAGTTTGCTAATTGGCAACGAAATGAACTCTTTTCTTTTGGAACGACCATGCATTTTCGTTGCAATTGACACAATTTTTCAACGACATTTTTCGTTGCAGTAAATTATGAAAATTGTTGCCTAAGCTTGCTTTCGTTGCAGAATGTAAACTTTTTAACAACGATTTTCGTTGCTAATTATATTATTTGGCAACGACATTATGCTGAATCAGCAACGAAAATGTTTGTTGCTGGTTATTTTTCAATAGCAACGAAAGTCGTTGATTAGCAACGACATTATATGTTGCCGTTTTTTTATATGTGCAACGAAAGTTGATATGATTTGCAACGATAAAAAATGTTTCCTTTTATTTTAGTATTAGCAACAATATCCTCTCCGTTGATTTTAGGTTAATTTTTCGTTGCCAAATATTATATTTTTAATGACATTAACAACGAAAATTTATTAATAAATGTATAAAAATGTGTTGCTATATTAAAACTTGTTCAATTCTTTGGTAACGAATTATATTGTTGCCAAATCAAAATTTGACATTCTTTTGTGTACTGGTACGCTCAATGTCCCCATAGCAAATAATGGCAAAAATACAAAAAACAAAAATATTATTAACTTAATAAAATCATCCACTACATAATCATTCATTATATTTACAATTAACCATCTAAAGCTACCACAGTTCTTCAATCAAAGTATATATCTACATATATAGAGAGAGTACACTTTATAATTTCGTCCCTTGTCTTCCGTAGGCGTAGCACGAAAATTTGATACCCAATATTGTAAGGCAGGTCGTAAAAGCAGTCTTCCTGCACATATTTAAAAATAATAGCAAGTCAGGAAAATGAAGCAAATAGGTCACCAGAGGCACTTAGTGCCAAAATCAATACACAAAGACAATAGAGTTGTTACGTGGTACTAATGTACACCGTATTGCTCATAAGCAGAAAAAGACAAATAGGCAATCACAATATCATTTACTACAAATCCAAATAGAAAAAGAACCTTCAGTGCGACTATATGATTGCTCTGTTACAAGAAAAAAATTGAATCTTAATCGGCCATTTCATGAATTAATTTCAGTAAGCATATTGGTAAACATATTTTCTGTTACAAGACTTCTAGATTATTATTATATGTTGACCTCAAGTCAGAATTCAGTCACATTCAACAACCACAAGCATCACACAATCTTAAATACCATCACACAATCTTATATAACAATGCTTAGATTTCTATATAGGAAGGACAACAATTATAGAAAAGTTGAGGCTATTAGTCAATGTGGAAAAACTTTTCTTGAGATGACAAATTTTCATACAGTATATGCCCCAAAGATGCTAGCTATAATCACAGATATCATAGATTTATTTACCAAGAATTCAACATGTTGCAGCAGACATTGGAAAGACACATTTATTGATAACTTGGGAATTTTTAAGTGGTAAAGGCAGAACATACCCAGGTCAGCGAGATAAGTTCCTCCCCTTCATAATTGGGTCCTACAAGAATAATCCCTGATGAAGAATAGTCCTTGAGGGTTGGTATGGTCACATCTAATTCATATAAAAAGAATTTAATTTATTTAAATTATTATTTTAATATATATCAAAAATTCGAAAAAAAATGGTCATTATTTAAGTATGTAAAGTGATATTATTTTAGGAAAAAAAACTAAAAAATATTAATAACATTTTATCGGTCCATAAAATTAAAACAAAAGATTATAACAACTTTCATTAAATTGGGGGATAATACACTTTTTGGTCACTGTACTAGGGTCCGATTTTCATTGTGGTTATCGAAACTTTTTTTTTTACAATCGAATAACTGTACTCTCAAAAATTACAAAATGGTCATTATTTGTAATTTTCGTCCAAAAAAATGGACGGAATGCTGACTGTGTATATTGACCCGTTATTTGCTGACGTGGAGGGCAAAAGGCTTGCCTTGAAAATTTCCTTAAAGAAAATATTGCTCACGAGTGTCGAACTCTAGACCTCCACAAACTAGAAACCTTATATTCCAACAAAAGCCACTAGACCAACTACATATCATGTTAGAATTTATGTAACACTAATATTTAAACCAGCTAGCATCGTTTCTATGCATGTGATTATGTGAAGATGAGATAATACACTTTTTGGTCACTGTACTAGGAATTGTAATAATAATAATAATAATAATTGTAATAATAATAATAAATTTTAAATATTTAAAATAATAATAATAATAATTATTATTATTATTATAATTATTAAAATAATTATTATTACGATTATTATTATTATTATTTAAAATTTTAATTTTAATTATTATTATTATTATTACAATAATTATTGTAATAATAATAATAATAATAATAATAATAATAATAATAATAATAATAATAATAATAATAATAATAATAATAATAATAATAATAATAATAATAATAATAATAATAATAATAATAATAATAATAATAATAATAATAATAATAATAATAATAATAATAATAATAATAATAATAATAATAATAATAATAATAATAATAATAATAATAATAATATGTTCGGTTGATGGGAAGAACCCAAAAGATGTGTAGGAGGAGATTGACGATGGTGATGTTGAGATTCCTAAGGATTGATTGTTATCTTAAAGATATTAATTTTTAATTTTAGTAATGATATATTTTACATAAATAAATGAATTGTTTTATACGAATATTAAATTTTATTCTAGGGCTTTGGGTGATGATTATGTATGGAAAGTAACGTTTCATGCTACATTGTGTTTTCCCTATGTTCAATAAAAGGTTGACAATTTTTATTTTAAATTATTATTATTATTATTATTATTTAAAATTTATTATTATTATTACAATAATAAATATTATAATTATTATTGTTATTACAATTATTATTATTATTATAATTTCAAGTATAGTGGCCAAAAAGTGTATTATCTCATCTTCACATGCAAAGAAACGATGCTAGTTGGTTTAAATATTAGTGTTACATAAATTCTAGTATGACAGGTAGTTGTTCTAGTGGCTTTTGTTGGAATATAAGGTTTCTAGTTTGGGGAGGTCTAAAGTTTGACACTCGTGAGCAACATTTTCTTTAAGGAAATTTTTAAGGCAAGCCTTCTGCCCTCCACGTCAGCAAAAATAACGGCCAATTCACAGTCAGCATTCCGTCCATTTTTTAACATGAAAATTAAAAATAATGACCATTTTGTAATTTTTGAGAGTACAGTTATTCGATTGTAATAAAAAAAATTTCGGTAACCACAATGAAAATCGGACCCTAGTATAGTGACCAAAAAGTGTATTATCCCCCAATTATTGATATAATAGAACAACTAGATGTGACGCCCCCAAAATAGGTATACAACACCCATTCTGAGTCGCCAAATACATGGTACATAATGCAACTACAACTTTAATAATACAATTATCGTGCAAAATACGACAACACATACTGTGAGTTTAAATACAAATATTGTCTTCTAGACAATATTCACACTCAAATAAGTCCTCATTACAATTATTCAAACACTATTTTATAGAAATAGTGAGGACTGCTAAAACATCTTTCTAGAATCATCACTCCATACCCCGACTAGATCCTGCTATGTTCTCACCTCCTGAGAAGAAAAATAGAACAAAAAGGAAAAGGGTGAGCTCAACTAGCCCAGTAAAGAATATTATGACTAAGATAATATACAACAAATTATCATTAGTCCTCAACAGGGAAAAATTTGATAGAATATAATAAACAACAAGTTTTAGATCAATATTCTGCAGCGGAAACAACAATCCATTAGAAGAGTCAAGTAGAGAATGAGTTTTACTATCTTCTAAGATTTAAAAGTTCATCATCAATATTTTATCTCTGTAACAACAATCAATATACATCTTTAATCAATATTCATCTTTGCACTACAGGCCAAAGATATTCATTGTATCACCAGTTGGTCATGTTCATCTCAACACCTGTTCATCTTTGCACTACGGGCCAAAAATATTCATCAATTAATCATTCATCTTTGCACTACAGGCCAAAGATATTTAGTAATATCATCATTTAGGACTGAGGATGATAAAAAATATTTTAAAGAAAACGAATCCAGTGAGACAAAAGGACAAATAGTAAGGATTCGTATAATAGTTTATCCAAGATCAATAATACTTCATAAATACCAATTTTGAAGCAGAATTCAAAAATAAAGATCAAAATATGGATACAATCAAATATAGTAACCATAATAGACATCTTGGATAAAAAAAAGAAAATTTAATTTTTCGGTGAATAGTGTCGTATTCGTGAATAGTGCCCGTATACGTGAATAGTAACCCCGACACAAAAAGTTCCAAATTTGATAAAAAGTTCATACCAACATTTCGGTATAATGATATTGAAGAAAATATCATTTTAAGAAGAATATAACACCCCTTACCTCAAAATAATGGTACTTTTAATCGGAATATCGGATAGAAAGTCGATGGAAACTTGTACCGAACAACAACTCTCAAAGTATATAAATACTCACTAAAATACGCTCGACAATATAGAGAGAAAGAAAACTTGTTTCTGGTGTGATTTTCAATTCTAACTTAGCCCTCTATTTATAGGAAAATGTTAGAACGCCATAGGAGACTAAAATAATAAAATATATTATTATTAATTACAATTCCTACGCATGCTTTTGAATTTTTTGGGCAGCCATGTGTGTATTCCACCAACCAAAAGTCGGTCCCCCAATAAATTTAATAAAAATCATTTTATTTTCCGAAACTTCAACAATTCATAGAAAATAGACAGTTTATCATAAAAATATGAATTTTATGTCTATTCTGCCTGAAATCGAATTCTCTATAACTTTGTAGCTTTGAGTTTTTTTTAATTCCAAACATAAAATATCCGAAATCCACAAACGGATGATTTTTAATACCTCTACACCATCGACAAAATAATGATAAAACACCTCAAAGATTAATTCCTTCATTTTATCCACATAAAAATAAATATATCCATCATTTATATCCACATAAAATAAATATTTCCTTATCATATAAATCAATAATTAATTATTCACAAATAATATTACGTAATCACAATTATGACAACTAGGTAGCTCCTGTGAAAGGGGGGCTTTCAATAAGAATTTCTCCTTATCATGCGCAAGCAATTAGGTGACCAAACCTCTCCTCGACGTAACTTTCTAGACATTGCCAATAATGTTATCTAATAATATTATTCAAATAATATGAATTATTGATCCGATAATGGGAAATCTTGGCAATGATAATTATTGAAACATCAATAATATAAAATATCAATGCAGTAATTATTGAATCAATAAAATAAAACATCGAATAGTAATTACTGTAACAATTATTGAGTAGTGCCTTTTTACGTAAGAATCAATAATTCAAAAATACGCATCCAAGCGATTATCGTATTTTAACCAATATTCCAACGGTGTTAATCAGTAATAACTACGCCATTATTTATAAAAAAACTCAAACTTGTCGCTTTCTTCATCCGACAATTATTCTCATTATGGGGCCCATAAATGATCGCATACCATCGCATTTAATATTCCCCACAACAAGAATATTCCACGACCAAACGAATATTCCCAAATAACAATGATTATTTTATAACCACTTGCTTATTTTGTAAAATTTGCACATTTCACCCATAACTGAGAATTATATCAAATTAATACCTTATTATTCACAATAATAATTAGAGAAAATTTGATTTTATTTATAATAAGTTGGGGTCTTACACTAGATATTAAATCTCTTCATTATAGTTTATTTAAAGCAACTTAAACTTTATTTTTTTAATAAATAAGTTTAATAAATGGTGCAAAATACAACTAAATTTATAAATAATTTGTTAGATAAATTTTAAATATGACATATTTTAATGATAAATTAAATTTATAATAATAATTTGATTAATTTTAAGTGATATCATTATAATATATCACTTTAATTGGAATAAGAATATGAAAAAAGGGACACCATATATGCATTTGGTTTGCGAATTTGAGAAATTATTGTAAGTTTATGAATTTGATAAGATATTACAAATGAATCTATGATGCACAAACAAAAATACCAATGAAAACGAAAAACTTTAAATATATTCGAATTTGTATTCCTATTTTAAATTTTTATTCGAATAACTTTATATATATATATATATATATATATATATAACCTAATATTAACTACATATAATTTAGTTTTAATCTTATGTAACATTTCATTTGTTCATGTTTAAAATATCGTTAAATTAATTAAAATTTGGCAAAACTATGTTTTTCACCACTATACTTGGCAAGTTTTACTTAATACAACATTGAACTTTTAATTTTTTGGATTACTCCATTAAACTAATTAAAATATTAAAATTGGGTCATTCCGTTTAAAAAAGTTGACAGACGTTAAAATATTGCTGAGGTGGCGCTGACGTGGCAAAAAAATAGATTTTTATTGCTTATGTGGCAAAAAATAATCAAAAACAGATTTTAAAAATAAAAAAAGTAACATTTTAAAGTTTTAAAAATAACAAAAACATAATAAAATAAAACAAAAAATACAATTTTTTTTAAAAATAGATTTTTTTAAAAATAGATTTTTTTAAAATAGATTTTTTTTTTAAAATAGATTTTTATAAAAAATGCATTTTTTTAAAAAACAAATTTTTTTATAAATGTATTTTTTTTAAAAAGTAGTTTTCTTAAAAAAAGTTTTTTAAAAAAAATGTAATTTTTAAAAATAGAGTTTTTTCAAAAAAAGAACTTTTAAAAAAAAACAATTTTTCTTTAAAATAGATTTTTTTAAAAAGAATTTTTTTAAAAAAATAATTTTTAAAAAATTGAGTTTTTTAAAAAAAGCGAAATTTTTTTTTTAAAAACAATTTTTTTAAAAAAATAGTTTTTTAAAAAAATGTTTTTTTAAAAATAGATTTTTTTAAAAATGCAATTTTATAAAAATAGAATTTTTTAAAAATAGAATTTTTTAAAAGTATATTTTTTATAAATTACTTTTTAAAAAAATTCAATTTATTAAAAATTACATTTTTTAAAAAGTTTTGTTTTAAAAAAATTCTATTTTTTAAAAAAATGCTTTTTAAAAATGTAATTTTTTAAAAAATATATTTTTATAGAATTGCTTTTAAAAAAAATTATGTTTTAAAAAAATTGCTTTTTAAAAAAAAGTCTATTTTAAAAAATGTTTTAAAAAAAATCTTTTTATAAAAAAATTAAAATTTCTATTTTCTAAAAAACTATTTTTAAAAAAGAATATTTTTATAAATTATTTTTTTAAATTCTATTTTTTAAAAATATTTGTTTTTTTAAAAAAAAAAAAATCTGTTTTTTAAAAAATTCCGCTCTTTATAAAAGTTAAGTTTTTTGAAAAAAGCTATTTTTAAGAATTCTGTTTTTTTTAAAAATCTGTTTTTTTAAAAAAATATTTTTTAAAAAAAATGTTTTTTTAAATTTTTTTTTTAAAAAAGTTTCGTTTTTTGAAAAAACTCTGTTTTTTGAAAAAAAAACTTTTTTTTTTTTAAAAAATCCTGAAGTTTAAAAATTGGTTTTAAAAAAAACTATTTTTATAAAAAAATCTGTAAAAAAAAATTTGTTTTTTGAAAAATCTGTTTTTTAAAAAATTTTGTATTTTTTGTTTTATTCTATTATGTTTTTTTTTAATTTTAAAACTTTAAAATGTTACTTTTTTTATTTTGAAAATCTGTTTTTGATTTTTTTTTTGCCACATAAGCAATAAAAATCTATTTTTTTCCACGTCAGCAATTATTTAACGTCTGTCAACTTTTTTTAACGGAATGACCCAATTTTACTATTTTAATTAGTTTAATTGTGTAATTCAAAAAATTAAAAGTTTAATGGTGTATTAAGTAAAACTTGCCAAGTATAGTGGTCAAAAACATAGTTTTGCCATTAAAATTTTCATTCCTTAGACTTTTTGAAGAGTTACACAATATATTATAACTGAAACTCTCTATAAATGTTACATATAACAAAATATAATAAAGTAATATATATTGAGGTTAAATAATAAATGAAATTAACTATAAGCATACTATTAATGTTTTAATCAAATATTTTTAAAAAAATAAAAATAATCACATATTCAATGTAAACTGTTGAATTTAAGAACTTATTTAATTACTAAATGCTCTATTTTAAATTACAAATATTTATACACATTACAATACTACTGCACACATACAATATTTACACATTAAATTACAAAATATTTATACACATTCCAATACCCCTTTTTTTGGTAGTGTACTTTGCATATTATAATATTTTTTTGGCAGTGTACTTGCAAAAATAAAAATAAAAATTACTGTCTATCATAATTTGTTTCTTCATTATTTGTTGTTCAATTGATTTGGGATGCTTTAATAACACAACCATCATGAAACGATTTTCTCAGTTCAATTGATCTTATAATTTGTTTATTATTATAGATTGCAATGAAGGAACTATGATAGCGAAAGATACCCTTCACCATTCATCGACATAGCAATGAAGGAACTATGGAAATGAATATGTTCCGCATTTGGACATAATTTTTAAATACTAAATACGAATATTTTTTGACAATTCACCGAATACCGAATATGGTCTTACAAAAACATGCTTATTGGGATTATATTAATTTAAGGCAACATTTTAATAGTCGTTGCAAAAAGTTGTATAAAATATGTAACGAAAATAAAAATTGTTGCCAATGAATGTGGTCCATATTAGGCAACGAAATATAGCAACAAAAAAACTTTCGTTGCCCACGATGAGAAGAAATCAAGTGGTTAGAAATTTTGCAATAAATTTCTAACGAATTTTGCTTCCAAAATTTGCAACGACTTATGAATTTCGTTGCAAAAAGTGAAAGCATGACACAATCTGCAACGAAGGACAAGTTTCGTTGGTAAACATACACTTTTAGCAACGACTTATAAAGTCGTTGTCTGAAAAATTGTTGCTAAAGCCCCATTTTTAGCAACAAAAAAACTTTCGTTGCCCACGATGACGGGAAATCAAGTGGTCGAAAAATTTGCAATGAATTTCTAACGAAATTTTTTCCCGCAAATGAATTACCAACGAATTTTTGCAACGACTTATGAATTTCGTTGCAAAAAGTGAAAGTCTGACACAATCTGCAACGAAGGAAAAATTTTATTGCTAAACATATACTTTTAGCAACGACTTATAAAGTCGATGCTCGAAAAATCATTTTTAAAGGCCCATTTTTTTGTAGTGTTTGTTGTTTTCCATTTATAGGTTAATATTGTTTACTGACCGCAGATGTTTTGCCATTGTGTTGGCAGTTTTGGGCCTATGAGAGGCTCCAATGCTTGCGTCATGTGAATGTGTTAGGTTTAGATACAAGGACGACGATGGCATCATTCCATACTGGCGGAGGTCCCTATAGCTGAGGGTTTCACTCATTGCCGCTTGCAGCTGGAGTTGTTGACAGCTAATATTATCACATGAATTCCCTATTCTGGGGAACATTTGGCCATTGAATTTGAGGATGGGTACCCGACTGGCGTCGTGTATGTGATTTCCACCCGGATAGTTCCTCTCTTTACAGATGGAGGATGAGAGCTCTATTTAGGAGAGCGTGTTATTAGGAGCACCACAAGGGAGATTCGCATGTCGATCTTGCCTCCTACCAGGCATCATTGGCATGTATAACAGTCACCCGTCACTGATATCCCATTGTTGGGGGTTGACAGCTTTGCATTATCAGAGGGTCCTTGCACTCAGGAGATATTCCAGCGTTGGTGGTTCCCTCGTACTATTGGAGCCCAGTCCCGCGCCACTCAATTCATGGGGGATATGGTTCCAAGATCCGTGATGATGACAGATTGGATAGCCTGTATCCGAGATCCGACTCATGTGACACAGATTGACAATTTGACCTGACGACTAGACCAGGCACATTTCCTTATCCGACATTTGGGCAGAGATCCGGTAGAGGCAGATTCTTTTGATCCTTCCAGCTCAGGCGCTGGCCCCTCAGATGACCCATTTAGTTTTGTCGGTGCAGATCCTCCTTTGTATAGGTTTGACATCCAAGTTGATAGAGATCCAGTGACTCAGGAGGAGTTACATCATGTGGACAGGATTGATGATAAAGACATTGACACCATTGTCTTCTTCTGATGTGTATTCTCGTTATCTCTTTTGATAGGCCTCTGTTAGCTATCAGGGTGGTCGTGCCCCATTCGAGCTATATCTTTTGATAGGCCTCTCATTATAGTAGAGGGCATCTCATGCCCCATTTCCCACTGATTTGTAGTCGTATGTAGAGATGATGTATTAGATGTTGATATACTTAGGAATGTATGCACAGTTTTTCATTCCCTATATCATCTTGCCATCTATTATCTGCAGTGCATGTATCATGTTATGCATATGTATGTATTTCCAGAGATATTCAACATTGACCCCTGGATGGTCTTATGACACGGCCCGTACAGATGTTGTTGGGTAATTTCTAGTTACGAACAACACGCAAGTATACGTGGTCAACAAGTAATAAAGAGTATGTAAAGTATCGTTCCCACGTAGAATTAATTAATAAAGTTCACCAAGCATTAGCCCATAACCATTTCAGTCTTATTTAAACGAATGATATTATATTTTATATTTAAACTATGAAATTAAATAGTACTAACTATGCCTAGAATGAGACTAGATAATAAAGACATGAGATTACAATTTCCCCTATTGTATCATTTAAATCAACACACTTCTAGTTAAACCAAATTAATTATAACGGATTGTTAGTCGAGAACACGAAAGTGAAATATAGTCATCTCTCGATGTACCATACTTATATCACATATAATCCACAATTGATAGAATACACATGAACACCCACATTACCTAAACCACTATATGTCTATGTGATTTACAAATAATTAGGTTTTGAACCCAAGTCCTCAATTGACTACTTAGTGGTGCTTCTTATATGTATATCCTCCTAGTACTAATCATCATATTCCATCACCATGTAGAACATACAAACACACAGCTATCAAGATCAAATCTAAACCCATACTTCGCCTTTCAAATTCATATGGGTTATCACAAAGAATTGATGGCCAATCAACTAAGCAAATAAGCGTGAATCTTAATAGACAATCTCATAACAATTAATAAGACTAACAATGAAGTATGTCAAAATAAACTAGGCAATAGATTCCATTGCAATCCCAAAATAGAGTTTAACTCATAGTTGAATTAGAATCCGTGATCCACAATCGAATATACATTGATAGATACAATAGAAGTAAAGAGAGTTATGGATCAAGAATAGCAAATCTTAGTTTCTTCTCTTGTTTCACTTATGTACCTTCAAGGATCTTCAATTGCTTCAATCCCCAAATCTTAGTTATTCTAGGGTTCTAATCTAATCTAAAAAGAAAGAGAAGAAAAGAAATAATGATAGCTTTAGCCCCCAAGGGGTGGAATCCCCATTTTACAGCTGATATAAGTCTAATATATATGCCCTAATTGAATCCCTCTCTCCGTTACGCGTCAATTGCACTGTTTAATGAAAAGTCAGCTTTGGTCAACACCCGAAGTCGCGCGGCCGCGCAAGAATTGGCCTAAGTTGGGCGTGCCCGCGTGAAAGCTGAAAATCATGTCTTTTTGCTACTGTAAGTCGCGCGGCCGCGCAGGATTCGCGCGCCCGCGCGCGGGTGATTTTCTACTGCAGCGTGCTTTGATAAAATGGCCATAACTTTTATTCCGGGAAGAGTTACGGGACTTGCCACCTATCAAATCGAAGATATCGACGAGCTCTACAACTTTCATTCTTTGATGATTGAGAAATTCGGGCCGGATGAAGGTTGAAATTGGGCTGGAATGGACTGCTATGAAAATGGCGAACCAAAACAGCGAAGTTTGACGTCCGTTGGTACAACGATCATAACTCTTGCATCCGAACTCCGATTAGAGCGATTCAAGATGTTCCAGAAAGCTATGAAGACGCTTCTACACTGTAAGCTAAGTTCCAAACCAACACATGAAGTAAACATGAAAGCCCAAATGATGTCCGGATTGCCTTTTCTTTGCCTTTTCTTTATTTTTCATTACCAATAATTGCTCACACCGCTCCCAAACATAATTCCTACAAAATGAACACAAAATGCATGAAAAGTAACTAAGACACATGAATATAAGCAACTAATTCAAGTAAAAGATACCAGATAATTGTATATAAAATCCACTTATCAAATACCCCCAAACTTAAACCGTTGCTTGTTCCCAAGCAACACAACATAATGCATTCTACATGCTATGCAAGCTACGCTACTATGACAATGAGTCCCCAGATTTCCAGCCATGTTAAGAATTCCAATAAGATATGCCTCTTAGAAATATCAAGATCTAAGAACAAAGCATCAAACTTAACTAACATCATAATGACATACAATCAGATAATCCTAATCTGCTATAAAGATGATGTGTGTGTGTGTGATATGTTCACAGATAAGCTTGACAAAGGTGAAGATACCACATGCTTTATTGCTTAAGACAGAAAATTGAAGTTTAAATCAAGAACTACATATACTAATGAGACATCAACTATTCCAACACATCAATACAAACTAAGGTTCAACAATGGGTTTATTCTGCTTTATTTTTTCTCTCGAGGGCGATTTTCTCACTTTTCCGCAGTGTTTATTTATTTATTTTTTTAAATATATATAGCGAGTGCGTTTTACGCTCCATCTCACTTTCCATTTCCATTTAAACGAGTGCATTTTACGCTCCATCTCGTCCCAATAGCAAAGCATACCCATGTGTTCTCAAAGTTTGAGTATCAGTTTTTCATAGTCTATGTTTACTTTATACACAATTCCATCTTTAAAAACAATATTTTCTACTCAAGAAACAAACAAGTTATTCTTAAACCACAAGCGATATGAACACCTATGTGCTAACCGACAAAGATCTAAACAACAAGCATGAATTAAATCATGTATAACATTATAACTAAGCTCATGTTATCCACTAAATTCAAAAATCTATCAAATTTCTATGTCATCATCACCAAATTAGAATTCAACTAACTAAAACCCGAGATTATGCAATGTTACGCAACTAAACACATACTAAGTAAACAAGGCAAAAGAAAACTAAAAAAATTCATACTAAAATACCCCTACTATGCAACTTAAACATGCAATCAAACTATATGCAACTAACTATATGCAACAACTATTCACTACAACCCAATACCCCAAACTTAAAATAAATAATGTCCTCATTGTAATTAAAAGTGAAAGAATACTCCCCTAAGTGGCAATGTCATCTCCGTCATTCCCCTCATGATCCGATGGTATATCGGTGATGGCTAAGTTTGAGATATTCTATGGTTAGAAACCGAGTGTGGGCTTTAATTGTCCGAACGCTTTAGTCGAAAATTCTAAAATTCAAAGAATTTTTTTTCTGGATTAAGCTATCGCAGCATCACGCACGCGGTTTTTGGCTTAGTAGTTGAGCGCAGTAGCCATGACACTGCATTTTTTGCGAGCTTCAGCTTTTTGACTTGTTTGATCCTCAATGCTTATAAAGAATTGGATTGAACTTGAGAGGAGAAACAATCAAACCATTATTAATACTTACCATTATCTAACATCTACTAAATATGGAAATGTAAATAAGATTTAAATAAGGAGGGAGAAAGATTGGATGGGGTGCCTCCCATCTAGCGCTCAGTTTATAATCCGTTAGCTGGACTCTTTTCTTGACACCATTATCCGATTCCTCTACGATAAGATAAGAACCCTCCATCCATTAGAACCGCTATGTGCTTTGGTAGGTTCCCCATCATGAGAGTCTTCGAATTGAAGTCACCTAACATATTTCTTGTACATGATATCTCCATTTCTATCGCATCGCCATGTGCTTCTCCCGTTCTATCTGTGAATGGATTTTTGCATTGAGGCATGAAAGATACAACATCCTTTTCTTCTTCTATTAACTCTTCCTCAGCCCACCATGGTTTGTAAGAGGCCTCATAATCGCAGAAATTGTTGCTTTGGATGTGACTACCAAGGGGACATGGGTGTGTAAATTTCACTGAATTTTTCAACTCTATCTGAGAAGGCACTTGGGGTATTATACATGTCAGCTCATGATCTTCATTTTCCATACTCCCAATTGTCTCCTCAATGTCCACTCCTTTTAGATCATTCAGTGGCATGTGCACTTCTGGCTCTCCATCAGTTTCATCGTCCATGTCATAGCACCAATTGTTTGGAGGGCGATTGTTCAAGGCTTCGAACATTTGATCCATCTGAGTCTGAAGATTCCAAATTGACCTCTCTTGCTCAATCATCTTCTCCTCAGTTGATGCTACAAACTTGGACCACAAATCCTCCACTCTTGAATTATCTTGTTCAGTTTCAAAATCCATGTATTGAGGACCATTCATTAAGGAGTTAATGAGTTGTTCCGTCTGTTTGTTAAGATTTTGGCTTGATAACTCCTGACTCATCATCATCTCTTTATGGTCTGCTATGCTTTTTGACATGAATTCCTTCAACCTTGAATTTTCCTCTTGTTGCGTTGAAGGTGGATATAAGAAATCTGATGGATGTGTTGGACTTGGGATGCAATATTGATCTTGATAGTTATAACCCCATTCATAATCTGGGTGATACCCCCAACCTTGTTGATAATCAGGATAATCATCGTTGTTGAAGAAATCACCCCCAAACTGCACTTGTCCAACCTTGATGTTGCACTAATAACTCGCATGCTCGCCAGTACAGTATTCACATGTAACTACTATCTCTCGAGTGCGTTGGGCTGCAATGCAGAATATCCAACCTCTCCAAAAGTGTTGAAATTTGTGCTGACAATGTAGAAAATACATTGAGTCCCTTAGTGCTCGTGTCCCTTCGTTGAATCATATTTGCATAAGGCCATTGATAAGCAAAGTCACCCATGGTACCTGAAAAGAGAGAAATATAAGAGGATAATTAAAATAACAAAAAAATGTATAAATTAAGACTAATTTGATTGAAATTAATGTTGGCAAAAATTTATTAAGCTAATTCCCCGGCAACGGCGCCAAAAACTTGTTGAGTAATTTCTAGTTACGCACAACACGCAAGTATACGTGGTCAACAAGTAATAAAGAGTAAGTAAAGTATCGTTCCCACGGAGAATTAATTAATAAAGTTCACCAAGCATTAGCCCATAACCATTTTAGTCTTATTTAAACGAATGATATTATATTTTATATTTAAACTATGAAATTAAATAGTACTAACTACCCCTAGAATGAGACTAGATAATAAAGACATGAGATTACAATTTCCCCTATTGCATCATTTAAATCAATACACTTCTAGTTAAACCAAATTAATTATAACGGATTGTTAGTCGAGAACACAAAAGTGAAATATAGCCATCTCTCGATGTACCATACTTATATCACATATAATCCACAATTGATAGAATACACATGAACACCCACATTACCTAAACTACTAGATGTCTATGTGATTTAGAAATAATTAGGGTTTGAACCCAAGTCCTCAATTGACTATGAGTGGTGCTTCGGTATATGTCTATCCTAAGTACGAATCATATATTCCATCACCATGTAGAACATACAAACACAAGCTATCAAGATCAAATCTAAACCCATACTTTGTCTTTCAAGTTCATATGGGTTATCACAGTAATTGATGGCCAATCAACTAAGCAAATAAGCGTGAATCTTAATAGACAATCTCATAACAATTAATAAGACTAACAATGAAGTATGTCAAAATAAACTAGGCAATAGATTCCATTGCAATCCCAAAATAGAGTTTAACTCATAGTTGAATTAGAATCCATGATCCACAATTGAATATACATTGAAAGATACAATATAAGTAAAGAGAGTTAGGGATCAAGAATAGCAAATCTGAGTTTCTTCTCTTGTTTCACTTCTGAACCTTCAAGGATCTTCAATTGCTTTAATCCCCAAATCTTAGTTATTCTAGGGTTCTAATCTAATCTAAAAAGAAAGAGAAGAAAAGAAATAATGATAGCTTTAGCCCCCAAGGGGTGGAATCCCTCTTTTACAACTGATATAAATCTAATATATATGCCCTAATTGAATCCCTCTCTCCTTCTGGCGCAAATTACAATTTATTTAATGAAAAGTCACTTTGGTCAACACCAAAGTCACGCTACCGCGCAAGAATTGGCTTAAGTTACGCTACCACGAAAAGTTGAAAATCACGTCTTTTTGCTATCAGTAAGTCGCTACGTCACAAGAGGATTCGCGCTACCGCTGCGTACGGGTGATTTTCATCGCAGCGTGCTTTGATAAAATGGCCATAACTTTTATTCCGGGAAGAGTTCGGGACTTTCCACCTATCAAATCGAAGATATCGACGAGCTCTACAACTTTCATTCTTTGATGATTGACAAATTCTGGCCGGATGAAGGTTTAAATTGGGCTGGAATGGAGTGCTATGAAAATGGCGAACCAAAACAGTGAAGTTTGACGTCCGTTGGTACAACGATCATAACTCTTGTATCCGAACTCCGATTAGAGCGATTCAAGATGTTCTGGAAAGCTATGAAGACGCTCTACACTATAATCTAAGTTCCAAACCAATACATGAAGTAAACATGAAAACCCAAATGATGTCCGGATTGCCTTTTCTTTGCATTTTCTTTACTTTTGATTACCACTAATCACTCACACGATTCCCAAACATAATACCTACAAAATGAACACAAAATGCATGAAAAGTAACTAAGACACATGAATATAAGCAACTAATTCAAGTAAAAGATACCGGATAAGTGTATATAAAATCCACTTATCAGATGTCTTCTTCGATAGTTAGCCGTATTGATCATACCCCACCATCATTGGTGGCATCTGGTATGCGATCGTGGTATGATAGCATGTCACCATCAGACAGGGTGACCGTAGATCATTTGTTGCAACATACTATGACCCTGTTGATGTTTCAGGTTCCCGCAAGATTCGTGGATGGCATGCTGGAGCATTGGGTATCGGAGAGGCAGGTTTTCCGATTTGGGACCCATGAGTTGACTCCCACTCTGGAGGAGTATACACGATTGACGATGCTGCCGCTGGACAGACCTTGCGTGCATATGGCTTTAGGGGACATGAGTCGACGGTTCATGACCCTCACTGGATTGAGGCGTAGAGTGGTGCAGGATGAGCTTACATCCAGCCACGTTATATCTCAGCGTTTTTTATTTAACAGATTTGGCTCTGAGGATAGTTATACACAACATTCCGGGGATTTCACCACACCAGAGGATCATTGGCGTTTAGCCAGGGTGGATGTACTGCTATTGTGCGTACTGTCGTATGTCTATATGCCACGATACATGGATGAGATAGACATTGGAGTCATCATGGTAGTGAGAGCTCTCAGGGAGGGTCGTACCATTATACCGATGATTATAGTAGAGACTCTGAGGTCGGCTACATACTGCTGCACTTATCCGACAGGAGTATTTACGGGCAGCTCGGTCATGCTATGTACATGTGGTTTATGTCACACTTGAGACCGATTAGCACTTTCAGAGGTCATGGGTATTGTTTCACCCATGATATAGCCATGTTATACTCCTTTCAACCATCGTAGTGTACAGATGCTATGTCTTGGTCTATGATCTTGGTGGATATCGATGATCTATTTAGCATATTGCCGTGTTCGGGGCTCAGCACCTTATAACTTTATTACTCATGCTCCGGGCATGGACTATCTCCCCCTGGCTGGCCGTGATGTCGTAGTTTGACCAGTTTTAGGATTTTCATCCTTTCGAGGAGGCGCTAGGTCAGCATTTAGCTTCTCGCTATCTCTCAGCAGAGGACCGATCCCGTGTGTATGCATATTGGGATCAGCGTGATATAGCTGCTTTCTCTGTGAGCCATCCGGGTTATTCGTCAGTATTCTGCGTGGATGGAGAAAAAAGATTTCATTGGCTGCGGCAGTATCCACAGTACCAGATAGTGATTCAGATGATGGAGATCCCATGGAGGACATTGATTCCAACCTCGAGGAGGAGCTAGTTGTCGGGTTAACAGCATCTCCTTTAGATTCTCCCAAGATTAATCTCGCTGTGATTCAAAGATTCAAAGACCGCGATTACTTTGAGTAGAGTCTTCCTTTGATGACTTTCGAGAGAGACCAGGTGAGAGCCTTGATGTTGACTGCCATTGATGGGAGAGACGCAACTCTATTAGAGAGAGACGATGCATTACCTCGCAAAGATGTCACTATTGTTGAGCGTGACGAGGCCAGATCAGCCAGAGATGCAGCGATAGTTGAGCGGGATAGTTCCATATATGCCCGGGATGTAGCCGTCACAGATAGTACTGCAGTGAGGTCCTTTACCACTGGCATGATCGCAGAGATGATCGCTTACATTGATGAGCATATGGTCATCATGAAGATGGCTGCAGATCTGTTTGGTCGTGTGGATACTCTCTTACAGGAGACCACAGCTTCGCCTATTTCTTCTGAGAGGGATGCCACGTTGGGCTTGTTAGCTCGCATATACCCTGACATGTAGATGGGCTAATATTTTCCTGCACAGACTAGCATAGCTATTTTGTCATGTACAGTTTACATTGTGTATATAAACAACATTATATATATAGCAGGGAAATATATTTTTGATCACTTCCCTTTTAGATACGCTCTGATACTTGCTTGATATTTTGCCTGCTTCTTCAGGGCTTGTGATCTTGATGTATTTTGAATTCCTCCTGGATGGATGGACATTGAGTTGTCTCTGGATAGTTCAGAATGGATCATTGATTTGGGTGTATCCCTACCATCTTTGGTGTCTTGGGACTGCTTTATGTATGGAAATATGGAGAGGAGTGTGGCTTTCCTCTCTGAGATTGATCGCACCACAGATGGTCGCCAATACCCCTATTCATGAGGAGCCTAGTTAATTCCATCTCTTATGGATTGGTGTTTCTCTTTGAGGTACAATCGCAGCTTAGATGGTCGTCGAATCTCTTATTTGGGAGGAGTTCAGGTAATTCCATCCCTTTGGTCTAAAGCTAATGAAATGTAGTGGATTGAAGTTTGATCCCAGTACTAGATGACAAGTGTTTGTGTTTTGGTAGGGGGTGAGACCGAACCATGAGTGGCTGCCTATGTACTCCTATTGAAGAGGAGATCAAGTCTGCGTAGTTCGAACCTGGTGTAAGAGGTTCAACGTTGTATGTGGCAGGAATGGTGTAGGAATTTTTTTTTGTTTTTTGTTTTTGTAAGGAATAGGGGGTAGAAATGTTGTTGTTGTTTTTGTTTTATTGCGACCGGGCCATATGAAATGGTTGTCTACGTATTCCTATTAAAAAGGAGATCAGGTCAGCGTAGTTTTCCCCTTAGGGTGAGTTAAAAAACGTGATCCCATGTGCAGGTCAGACTGCGGGGAAGAGAAAGTTTGATCCTAGGTCGAGGATAAACTACAGGTGTAAAAAGTTTGATCCCAGGTATGGGTAGCCAAACTGCAAGCGCGAAAGGTTCGATCCCTAGAGAAGCCATGCTGCTGGCTTGAAAAGTATGTTTCCCTTAGGGACAAAGTGTGGAAATGACTTGTATGTGGTAAAGGGTTAAAGAACTGGAATGACTGGTGATCTGATGATCCAACACCATGATGTTTGTTTGATGGTAACCTCATGCATAGTATCATTTCATAGCGTCCGAGTTGATGAGTTGTGAAAATTCATCGCTGTCCATTTCTTGCAATCCGAGAGCGCCTCCTGTCAATACTTCCATGACAACAAATGGCCCTTCCCAGTTAGGAGCGAATTTTCCCTTAGATTGATCTTGGTTGCCAATGATCTTCTTCAAAACCAAGTCGTGTTATTTAAACTGCCGTAGACGGACTTTTCTATTGTAGGATCTGGCGATCCTTTGTTGATATAACTGACCATGGAAGATAGTCGCGGTTCGCCTTTCGTCTATTAGAGACAATTGGTGATACCTGTCTTGTACCCATTGGTCTTCCTCTAGCTGAGCGTCTATCAACACTCTGAGGGATTCCATTTCAACTTCTATGGGGAACACTGCTTCCATCCCATAGGTTAATCGTGTAGGGTTGCCCTAGTGGAAGTGCGCATTGATGTTACGTAGAAAGCTATGCAGTAAGAGCAATAGGTCAGGCCACCCTTTGTGGTTGGCGGACATCTTTTGCATAATCTTCTTGATGTTTTTGTTAGCTGCTTCAACAACACCATTCATCTTTGGACGATAGATGACGGAGTTAAGATGTTTGATATGGAATTTACTGCATAACTCCTCCATCATCTTGTTGTTGAGGTTCTTAGCATTTTCTGATACAATCACCTCTGGTTGTCTATATCGATAAATGACATTATTTCTAATGAAAGCAATGATGACTTCTTTGGTAACCCTGGGGAAGGAGGACGCTTCTACCCACTTGGTGAAGTAGTCGATCATGGTGAAGATAAAGCGATGTCCATTACTGGCTTTAGGCTCAATGGGCCCAATAACGTCTATTCCCCACATTGAGAAGGGCCAAGGTGAACTCATATTGTGGAGTTCCCGTGGAGGGGCGTGTATAGCATTCCCATGAATTTGGCATTGATAACATCTCCTAACGTGGTCATTGCAGTCAGCTTTGAGAGATTGCCAATAATGTCTTGTCTTGAGGATCTTTTTAACAAGGAGGGCCCACTCATGTGTGGGCCACAGACTCCGCCATGGATCTCATCCATGAGCCTTTGAGCTTAGTCGTTGTCTAAACATCTGAGGAGAACTTATCCTGCATCTCTCTTATAGAGGGCATCTCCGCTAAGGTAGAATTTCATACCAAGTCGATGGATCCGCCTTTTCTTAGTCGGGCACGCCTCAGCGGGTGTAGATCCATCTCGTAGGTATTCCTTGATATGCTGATACCAAGGATGTTAGATAGGAGGTAGCTCATTCGATACTTCTCCAACATAGTTCCCATAGGCCGGTGCCTTGTGCAGGGCAATTGTGATGCTTGGCAAGTGTCCTGTCAGGTATGTGAACTAAGGAGGCCAACGCTGCTAATGCGTCTTCAAATTCATTCCTATTACGAGGAATGTGTAGAAATGAGATTTCTTCGAACTCCAAAACCATATGTAAAACTTGCCAATGGTAAGGCAGCAAATGTAGTTCTTTGGTTTGATAGATTCCCGTGGATTGTCTGACCACTAACTCCGAATCTCCAAAGACAGTTAACCTCCTGATGCCCATTGAACGGGCAAGTTTTAGCCCCATAAGACAGCCTTCATACTCAGCTGTGTTGTTGGTGCTGACAAACTGCAATTTGACAGCGACGAGATACTGCTCCCCCGTACCGGATACTAGAACTGCTTCGGCTCCAAAACCTTCCAATTAATATCTCCATCAAAATAAATCTTCCATGTTTGGTGTATATCTTACTGATGGTGTTGCTGAACTGTCATTACCCCTTCATCGGAAAAGTATGTTTACAAGGGTTTGAAGTCCCCTGAAGGTGCGGTGGCCAGTTAATCTGTAATTCCTTGACCGTTAATGGACTTTTGAGTCACGTAGACGATGTCAAATTGTTGTAGGATCAATTGCCATCTGGACAGCCGACAATTTAACATGGGTTTATTGAACACGTACTTGAGAGGATCCACGCGGGATATGAGATGGGTTGTGTGATCATGGAGGTAATGTTGTGATCTCATGGAAGCCCATGCTAAAGAACAACAAGTCTTCTCAATCAGAGTGTACTTGTGTTCACTGTTGCTGAATCTTTTGTTGAGGTACTAGATAGCTCGTTCTTGGCCTCTATTGTCTTTCTGTTCCAGCACGCAGCCCATGGCATTGTCACTTACGGACATGTATATGAATAGGGGAACATCATCCCTGGGTGGTACCAAAATGGGAGCTTTGACTAGCTGCTCTTTGATTGCAAGGAAGGCCTTCTGGCACTCATCATTCCATTTCATGGAGGAGTTTTTCCTTAAAAGCTTGAAGATTGGCTCATAGGTTGCTGTGAGTTGAGAGATGAACATGCTAATGAAGTTGATTCTTCCCAAAAATCCCCGTATTTCCTTCTACAATAGGAATGGGCATTTCCGTGATGGCACGGATTTTGGTAGGATCCACTCAATCCCTTTATGGCTGACTAGGAATCCTAGCAATTTTCCTGATTTAACGCCAAATGCGCACTTGGCTGGATTCAACTTCAAGTTGTACTTACGCAACCTGTTGAATAGCTTCCTGAGATGGTCTAAGTGGTCTTCCTCCTTCCGGGATTTGACAATGATGCCATCCACGTAGATCTCTATCTCTTTGTGCATTATGTCGTGGAAGAGAGCCATCAACAATATAATTGTTTACTAGCAGGAACAAACTTTTAACTGAACAAGTATTGAACATGAACAAATATATATGAACCAACTGGTAATGAAGGTGATCAACCTTTCATACCTGACTTATACATGCAATATGTACAGAGTACAAATTCTACATGGCAATCAACAATGATTAACCATAAGTATATTCGAATGAACAGCTCTTAGTAGAGTTAAGTAAAAATAAACTTGCATGCACCGTTGATTACCGCTACGCAATTTATAACGCTTTATCCGAAGACCTAATATTAGTAATATAGATCTCTAATATTAGAATAATATCATCATAATATAATACTATTATATATATAGATATAAACAGAATAACCTAAACACATAACACATAACACATAACACATAACCCTATCAGTCTACAACACACATAAGACTCGGTATCAAGTCAAACTATGGCAGTCTGAGTTGAATTCAACAAAGTTCTAACGTCCCGATGGTCTGGTCGGACAAAATTTTGAGTTTAAATTCAATTAAACTCTACCTAACACTTAACAATTATCTAAGATAATTTATTAACAGTTGAAATATTTTTCTTAAGCTCATAATAATTTTTAAATAATTATTACTATTTATCTTGATTTTTCAATCATTAATATCGTATTTATATAAATTAAATACCACATAATTCTTTTGTAATTAATATTTATTTATTATCAAATATTAATGAAATACATGTCAAAATATTATAATATATTTATAATATCACAAAGTATTTTAATACCTTAAAATCATATTTATATGATTTTTAAGCAGAATTAAATTCATTATCCAGATAATTACTATTAATATTAAAATATTACTATTTTCATGAAAAAATATCAAAAGTTATATTTTATAACTTAAAATTTTTTTTAACACTTAAATCATTTTTATATGATTTATAAATCATTAATTCTATTTTTCCATAATTTATTTAATATATTTATTAAATAAACTAATTATCATTAATATTGATTAATTAATGAAATTCATCCAAAAATATTAAAAGTCACTAAAAATAACTAATTTTTTATTACACCATAATATTATTTTTCATAATTTTTCATGAATTAAAATCATTTTTAAATAATTTATTTAATAATATAAATTATAATTAATTAAATAAATACCTTTTATATTCCAAAAATATTAAATATTTTTGAAATATACTTAAAATAATAAAAAACTATTTTTCAGACTTTAAAATAATTTTTTTAGAAATTTATTATGTATTTTTAATAATTAAAAATCATTTTTATCTATTTATTTAATTAATTAATTAATTTTCCGAATTTAAGTGTCGCTATAGGGGCCTTAGGTGACGAATCCGTCGCTAATGGTGTTCTTGAG
Organism: Panax ginseng; assembly: GCA_020205605.1. Classification (NCBI taxonomy): domain Eukaryota; kingdom Viridiplantae; phylum Streptophyta; class Magnoliopsida; order Apiales; family Araliaceae; genus Panax; species Panax ginseng. Next base: position 49,927,960 of record CM035143.1, on the reverse strand, counting down.
CTTCATCGCCAGTTAGCCAGTGGGCATGTTTGACCGGTTCTAGGTTCACGATCTTGTTGATTCTGGGCTAGTAATCGTTTTAATATTATAGTATGTATGTAATACTACAACAAAAATTTGATTTCATGACCAAACAGTAACACAAATGAGAGATTTAAGCTTCACAAATCTTGTCAGACACTGTTCTTAAATTTCTGGGTTTTCTAGAAATTGAAGAACAGTTGAGGTTCCTTATTTGAGCCCTTTAATCTAAGCTTTCTTGGCTCGGTATATGTGATATAAAGGTTCAAGTATGTAATATATATGTTCGTGTACAATGTTATAACAACCGATCATCATAACAACAACAATTAAATGAGATCTAGACGGTCAAAGTTCTGACAGAAATCATGTTATTAAGAAATCTGGGTTTTCCAGATTTCTACAAAAGCTGGTGGTCAACGCATGTTTGATCCACAATATCTTGGATCCTATATATAATCTGGGTATTCTATAAGCATGAGCATGAAGCATAAATGTCATTCTACAATTATATCACACAAACATGGCCAGATAGCTTCACAGAAGGAAGATCAGAGACCATAAAAAGGTTGTCAGACGCTTCTGGAATTCTGGGCTTCCCAGAATTTATTTTTCCGTGAACGGTCAACGAGGTTTAACCGCTCGTATCTCTCAATCTGTTCATGATATGGTCGTGTTTCTAGTCTCAGATCACAGTCTACATGACATAGAACACATTTATAACTTAAAACATAACAAATCAAAAATAGATGATCTATAGGCCCTGACATATGGCTGTCAGGCCACTTTTTCCAACTTTTCCAGATTTGATAAATCTTTAGATTCAAGCATCTAGATGATATGGATCTGAGTCTTGACAACCCAGATCATCAAATGACACTCTAATACACAACTATAACCAACAACTAACATCAAAACACAAGATTTAAGGATTTCGAAATTTTAGGGTTCTTATACCTCCTTTAAAGCTTGATCTAGATTCTGATCCTTGATCCTGTTATGGAAAGCTACGATCTGATCATGTCATAACTTCTCATACCCTTTTCACTCTCATTCTCGAAATCTTAGAGAGAGAATGTCTTGGATGGTTTAAAAAATTAAAGTGTACATTCTTTCTCTCTATAAACTATATATTCTGCTATAATGTATCTATATGGAGAAGGTAGCTGCTGATTTCTATAAGATATAGTCACATGGGGTGGTTAAAGTTGGCCACCAACTCCCTTTTTGCCAAGATTTGCATGTAAACTCATAAAAATCCAAGAAGGGCATTATAATCATTTTGATTTTTGTTTTAATGACACAAATGTCAATTGCCCTAACCCTTAGGGTTTAGGGTTTGGGTTAGGGTTTAGGGTTTGAAAATCCTTAGGTTTTAAAAATAATTTCTAGAATTTCCAAATTAGGTTTCCAAAATAGAAAATTAATATTTCTAAATTATAATTAGAATTTTCTAATTATATTAAAATTTCCTAATCATAATTTAAATCTTGCTAATTAGGAATAACATTTCCTAATTAAAATTGCTAATTTAGCAATTAGGGTCAAAATTGTTGATTAGGGTTTATAACCCAAAAATTAGGGTTCCTAATAAAAAAATAATTTTCTAATTTAGGAATTAGATGTCTTAATTAGATTAGGGTTTTCTAATTACTTAACTTGAAAATTAGAATTAATATTTCCTAGTTATCATTAAAATTATTAAATTAACACTTAGGTTTTCCCTAATTATAAATTAGGGTTTCAAATCCATATATAAATTAGGGTTTAAAAATTTGAAATTAGGGTTTGCTAAATAATTAAGCTTTACCCTAAATAATATTATAATTAATAGCACTTAAGCAATATAATTCTCCGTTAAGTTCCCAGATTAGGGTTTCAACTTCCGAATTAGGGTTTCAGATTCCCGAAACTGAAATTAGGGTTTTCAGAACCGGATTTAGGGTTTCTTATAATTCGTAAGAATTTTCTAATCGAACGTTGACATTCTTAATATATACTTAGGGTTTGTTACAGATATCGTTTATCTGGTCAACCCTTGACCCTTAACCACATACTGAACATATAAACGCAGAACATATTCACGTATTTCCTTAATCCTTAATAATTCACCTAAATCCTTCACAGAATTTTGAAATCATCAAAATTCCTTCTTAAAAATATCAAACGCATACACTTATTTTATGTCTAGGTTCTAATACTGAACCTAAAATTAATTAATAAAAATTTAAAAAATATTCTAAATTCTCGGGTTGTCACATTCACCCCTTCTTCTAAAAATTTCGTTCCCGAAATTTACGTTACACCATACACCATACACCATACACCATACATTCTTATCATCACATGCTACCCAATACACCTCTCACAAGAGTAAAAATTTTCAAATTTTGCTGAGGAGTCATATAGACTATTTGTATACATCATTTTCGCATGAGGGTTTATGGAAATTCATCCGCAAACCGTCATAACTTACAGACACAAAGGGTGATTAGCCCGATATGCTCTATAATGATCAAGTACTGCTGGTCGGAACAATTTGTTCCTCTTATTCGCCTTGGGCGCATAATTTACCTCAGTCTTATTAGATTCCGCACCAAAACAATTTGGTTCGGGAAATTTCTTTCAATGAACACTTAGAGTTTTCATAAACATTGGTCTAGATGAATTGAATAGCATAGACTCATATCAATAATTCAATTCAATCGAATTATTTAAGTGTAGCCAAACCCCGTTGGCAAATTAAAATTTTGAAATAGTTTAAAAATGACGCCATGATGTCGTCTTTGTATTATTAACGGTCGGTTTGAGGATCTTAGTCATTATATGACTTTGTCATAACACATCATACAATAGTGGAACAATGATTTTCAGATCGAATTCGCACTAAGTATTCCTGCATTTACAACTCTATCAACTTTTTATCATCTCTGCACTAGGTTACATGGTACATGAGTGATAAATAAAATATATTTTGATATTTCAAATCGTTTGCGTCTAGCTGAAATAAGTAGCATAGACTATACTTTTAATTGTTTCAAAAATGATTACGAGTCTACATATTTATTTATTTTTTAAAAGCACATAGTGCGTATTTAGCTTGATGTCAAAATTTCGAAGTCTAGCATAGCTAGGAGTTTTGGAAAACTCAGGTCTCCACTAATAATCATTGGCTTAACAATCTATATGTTCCTATAATCTTCAATTCTCCATTCACACACAACTATGCCCAGTTCGTAAAACCACACTTATGAGTCCATAAATTGCCACAATCATATGAGTTTAAGAACTTGCTTGAATGCAGAACCTTTGGCGTCCATTCATTTGAGGGTTCATAAATATTTCATATAACTATGAATCAAATATGTCACATAAGTATGAGTTTTAAGAACTTCGTACTTTAACCTTATATCCTCTACATGACTCCATCTATACATTTATACACATGAGAAAGGAATCACCCTCTTAACATGCATATATCAAATAAATGCGCACACGAGACATCCAAATAATTATCCTAACTCCCTTCTCCATAAGAATTTCATTTAATCCGTATTCATAATCCTTTCCTGAATCTGTACCAATTCACAATACAACTGACACTCAGCAATCTTGCTGTAAACCTTCCAATCATTAGATATATTCTTTCTGATTGCCATAACCTTATCCGATCACGGGGTGATCTCATCGTATATATTACGATTCATTTCTATACTATGATCGTTTTGTTTTACGATCTCCTATTCATGTACCTTCAGTCTTTTAGACTCTATCTATTTACAACTACTGTTCAACTTTATTATCAGAGTTAGGGAACTCTGTATCTTAACAACTCATCGAGATTCGTCTTTGAATCTTACCGACCAACTAACTCTATGTGAGTTAGATCTTATCCTAATCACTGCGGTTATTAGTCTCAGGTATTCCTACCTAAGGTTCATAACCTACAGCTTTGATACCAACTATGAGGGCCCCGAATCCGAGGTCCCGAATCACCGCGGATCCGGTTCGATCATTCTATACAACTATTACTATTTTTATGGAAGATATAAACATAAATTGTTTATACATTAAACTTACACACTTTTCCCCAAGGTCGAGTAACCTTAACTTATACACAATTCATAACTATCTAACACATAACATCATTATCAAACTATATTATTACAAAACTAATCGCACACATTAACTTTAAGTTGGAACTGTCATTAACCTTTCTTTGTATCCGACGCATTCGTCTTAATCTGCAATGTTTTATCATGATATAGCAAGGGTGAGCATAAGGATTGCCCAACAAGTTTAAATTCAATAATATAAAGATATATCATGATTGAAAGAGTCTGAATAATAAGCTGGCTATAATTCAACAATATAATTGTGAACTAGCAGGAACAAACTTTTGACTGAACAAGTATTGAACATGAACAAATATATATGAAGCAACTGGTAATGAAGGTAATCAGCCTTTCATACCTGACTTATACATGCAATATGTATAGAGTACAAATTCCAAATGGCAATCAGCAATGATTAACCATAAGCATATCCGAATGAACAACTCTTAGTAGAGTTAAGTAAAAATAAACTTGTCTGCACCGTTGATTACCGCTACACAATTTATAACGCTTTATCCGAAGACCTGATATTAGTAATGTAGATCTCCAATATTAGAATAATATCATCACAATATAATACTATTATATATATAGATATACATAGAATAACCTAAACACATAACACATAACCCTATCAGTCTACAACACACAAAAGACTCGGTATCAAGTCAAACTATGGCAGTCTGAGTTGAATTCGGCAAAGTTCTAACGTCCCGACGGTTTAGTCGGACAAAATATCGAGTTTAAGTTCAATTAAACTCTGCCTAACACTTAACAATTATCTACGATAATTTATTAATAGTTGAACTATTTTTCTTAAGCTCATAATAATTTTTAAATAATTATTACTTTTTATCTTGGATTTTCAATCATTAATATCGTATTTATATAAATTAAATACCACATAATTCTTTTATCATTAATATTTATTTAATATCAAATATTAATGAAATACATGTCAAAATATTATAATATTTATAATATCACAAAGTATTTTTAATACCTTAAAATCATATTTATATGATTTTTAAACTGTTAAATTCATTATCCGATAATTGCTATTAATATTAAAATATTACTATTTTCATGAAAAATATCAAAAGTTATATTTTTATAACTTAAAATATTTTTCTAACACTTAAATCATTTTTATATGATTTATAAATCATTAATTCTATTTTTCTATAATTTATTTAATATATTTATTAAATAAACTAATTATCATTAATATTGATTAATTAATGAAATTCATCCAAAAATATTAAAAGTCACTAAAAATAACTTAAAATATTTTATTACACCATAATATTATTTTTCATGAATTAAAATCATTTTTAAATAATTTATTTAATATTATAATTAATTAAATAAATACCTTTTATATTCCAAAAATATTAAATATTTTTGAAATATACTTGAAATAATAAAAAACTATTTTTCAGACTTTAAAATAATTTTTCAGAACTTTTTATGTATTTTTAATAATTAAAAATCATTTTTATCTATTTAATTAATTAATTAATTAATTTCCCGAATTTAAGTGTCGCTATAGGGGCCTTAGGTGACGAATCTGTCGCTAATGGTGTTCTTGGCCATGTTCTTGAGCTTCATCGCCAGTTAGCCAGTGGGCATGTTTGACCGGTTCTGGGTTCATGATCTTGTTGATTCTGGGCTAGTAATCGTTTTAATATTATAGTATTTATGTAATACTACAACTACAATTTGATTTCATGACCAAACAGTAACACAAATGAGAGATTTAAGCTTCACAAATCTTGTCAGACAATGTTCTTCAATTTCTGGGTTTTCCAGAAATTGAAGAACAGTTGAGGTTCCTTATTTTAGCCCTTTAATCTAAGCTTTCTTGGCTCGGTATATGTGATATAAAGGTTCAAGTATATAATATATATGTCCATGTAGAATGTTATAACAACCGATCATCATAACAACAACAATTAAATGAGATCTAGACGGTCAAAGTTCTGACAGAAATCATGTTATTAAGAAATCTGGGTTTTCCAGATTTCTACAAAAACTGGTGGTCAACGTATGTTTGACCCACAATATCTTGGATCCTATATCTAATCTGGGTATTCTATAAGCATAAGCATGAAACATAAATGTCATTCTACAATTATATCACACAAACATGGCCAGATAGCTTCACAGAAGGAAGATCAGAGACCATAAAAAGGTTGTCAGACGCTTCTGGAACTCTGGGCTACCCATAATTCATTTTTTTGTGAACGGTCAACGAGGTTTGACCCCTCGTATCTCTCAATCTGTTCATGATATGGCCATGTTTCTAGTCTCAGATCACAGTCTACCTGACATAGAACACATTTATAACTTAAAACATAACAAATCAAAAACAGATAATGATTTATGGGCCCTGACATATGGCTGTCAGGCCACTTTTTCCAACTTTTCCAGATTTGATAAATCTTTAGATTCAAGCATCTAGATGATATGGATCTGAGTCTTGACAACCCAAATCATCAAATGACACTCTAATACACAACTATAACCAACAACTAACATCAAAACACAAGATTTAAGGATTTCAAAATTTTAGGGTTCTTATATATCTCCTTTAAAGCTTGATCTAGATTCTGATCCTTGATCTTGTTATGGAAAGCTACGATCTGATCATGTCATAACTTCTCATACCCTTTTCACTCTCATTCCCGAAATCTTAGAGAGAGAATGTCTTGGATGGTTTAAAAAATTAAAGTGTACATTCTTTCTCTCTATAAACTATATATTTTGCTATAATGTATCTATATGGAGAAGGTAGCTGCTGATTTCTGTAAGACATAGTCACATGGGGTGGTTAAAGTTGGTCACCAACTCCCATTTTGCCAAGATTTGCAAGTAACCTCATAAAAATCCAAGAAGGGCATTATAGTCATTTTGAATTTTGTTTTAATGGCATAAATGTCAATTACCCTAACCTTTAGGGTTTAGTGTTTGAAAATCCTTAGGTTTTAAAAATAATTTCTAGAATTTCCAAATTAGGTTTCCAAAATAGAAAATTAATATTTCTAAATTATAATTAGAAATTTCTAATTATATTAAAATTTCCTAATCATAATTTAAATCTTGCTAATTAGGAATAACATTTCCTAATTAAAATTGCTAATTTAGCAATTAGGGTCAAAATTGTTGATTAGGGTTTATAACCCAAAAATTAGGGTTCCTAATAGAAAAATAATTTTCTAATTTAGAAATTAGATGTCTTAATTAGATTAGGGTTTTCTAATTACTTAACTTGAAAATTAGAATTAATATTTCCTAGTTATCATTAAAATTATTAAATTAACACTTAGGTTTTCCCTAATTATAAATTAGGGTTTCAAATCCATATATAAATTAGGGTTTAAAAATTTGAAATTAGGGTTTGCTAAATAATTAAGCTTTACCCTAATTAATAATATAATTAATACCACTTAAGCAATATAATTCTCCGTTAAGTTCACAGATTAGGGTTTCAACTTCCGAATTAGGGTTTCGGATTCCCAAAACTGAAATTAGGGTTTCCATAATCGATTTTAGGGTTTCTTATAATTCGTAAGAATTTTCTAATCGAACGTTGACGTTCTTAATATATACTTAGGGTTTGTTACATATATCGTTTATCTGGTCAACCCTTGACCCTTAACAACATACTGAACACATTAACGAAGAACATATTCATGTATTTCCTTAATCTTGAATAATTCACCTAAATCATTCACAGAATTTTGAAATCGTCAAAATTCCTTCTTAAAAATATCAAACGCATACACTTATTTTATGTCTAGGTTCTAATACTGAACGTAAAATTAGTTAATAAAAAATTTAAAAATATTCTAAATTCTCGGGTTGTCACAATTGTCACTTACGGACATGTATATGAATAGGGGAACATCATCCCTGGGCGGTACCAAAATGGAAGCTTTGACTAGCTGCTCTTTGATTGCAAGGAAGGCCTTCTGGCACTCATCATTCCATTTCATGGAGGAGTTTTTCCTTAAAAGCTTGAAGATTGGCTCACAGGTTGTTGTGAGTTGAGAGATGAACCTGCTAATGAAGTTGATTCTTCCAAAAAATCCCCGTATTTCCTTCTCTGTCTGAGGAATGGGCATTTCCGTGATGGCCTGGATTTTGGTAGGATCTAACTCAATCCCTTTATGGCTGACTAGGAATCCTAGCAACTTTCCTGATTTAACGCCAAAGGCGCACTTGGTTGGATTCAACTTCAAGTTGTACTTACGCAACCTGTTGAATAGCTTCCTGAGATGGTCTAAGTGGTCTTCCTCCTTCTGAGATTTGACAATGATGTCATCCACGTAGATCTCTATCTCTTTGTGCATTATGTCGTGGAAGAGAGCCATCATAGCTCGCTGATAGGTGGCTCCAGCATTGATGAAGCCGAATGACAACCGTCTATAGAAAAAAGTTTCCCAAGGTGTGATGAAAGTAGTTTTCTCACGATCTTCCTCAGCAACCATGATCTGATGGTACCTCGCAAAGCAATCAGCAAAGGAATACATGCAGTATTGAGCAGTATTTTCAATGAGAATGTGGATAAATGGCACGGGAAAACTATCTTTAAGGTAAGCTTTGTTCAAGTCCCGATAATCCATGCAAACTCGCACCTTTCCTCCAGGTTTAGGCATGGGAACGATGTTGGATATCCACTCAGGATATGTGGACACCATGATGATGCCAGCTTGAAACTGTTTCACAATTTCTTCTTTCACCTTTAAACTCCACTCAGGTTTTAGTCGCCTGAGCTTTTGCTTGACTGGCTTGAATCCCTCTTTAATGGGAAGGCAATGAAGGACAATATCTGTGGACAAACCCACCATGTCTTCATGAGACCATACAAACACATCCTGGGATTGGGTTAGTAGCGTAACCATGTCATTCCTTTGGTTTGGGGTAAGGTCTGAACCAATCTGGATTAACTTAGGGTTTTCTAAGGTTCCGAGATTGAAGGAAGTGGTCTGATCAAGGTTGGATTTAGGTTTGTCTTTGACCCATTCTTGAATTTCTGGAGGTACCTCAATGTCCTCATGTATTTCCATCAAGGCTGAATTCATCTCTACATCAAAGGTACAATCCTTGTGGAGAAGAGGCACCGTATCAGCAAGTACATGCACATCTAAATTCAGGGTCCTGAAACAAAATATGCTTTCACTTAGCATATATGAAAAAGTTTGATCATACACAGTGTTAGCATATACAGACAAAATAAACTGCTGGTACTGTACAGAAAAGTAAGCAGTTATGATATCTACAGGGCATAAAGATTTCCTGCCCGTTTTACCCTTGTCGACCAATGCAAGGAGTGCTGCTCCAATTGGCAAGGGCAAAGTCCGGGTGGACTGCAGTGATGGAGAGGTTGTCATCGTCCTCTTCTTCCCGAATGATGGCCATTACGTTTGGGCAATCATCGTCTGGGGTGTATCTGTTTGTATGTTCATCATGGACGATGATGCGCATGCCTGACATCATCCGGATGACGTCTTGCTTGATTCTTCGTTCCTCCTTTTCCACTACGGGATCTGGAACAAAGACTTCTTTCACCTTCACCGGTACCGGCTTGGGAAATAACATAGCCATTACATTGGCTGGCACCTTTACCGGAGGTTGTGCGGACTCAGAATTCACAGGTGAAGATAATCATCATGTGGCTAAAACTGAAGGAATCTGCTGATGCTTATGAGGATTCCTATGACTAGAACTGGCAGAATAGGCTAGTCCAGCTGTCCCAGTTTAACTGTATACTCGAATGGGATGCTTGATACCATGGTGATCTTTACCCAGCCCTTGTCCCAGCTGATGACCCAATGACATCATTTCTTGAGTAGCCAACATTACCTCGGCAAAAATCTTGGGTTCAGGAAATGGCGTTCTAATTGCATGGTATTGGGTATTTCTTACTTCCAAGGTATGAAAACTGATCGGTTCAACATCTGCATTAGCGTTGATGAATGACATGTCCCCATGTTGAGGACACTCTGGTTCAGCGTTGACCGTAACTAGGCTTTTGTTGATAATGTATTTCAGTTGTTGATGAAGGGTGGAGGGGACTACCCCTGCCATATGAATCCATGGTCGTCCCAAGAGTAGGTTGTACCTTGAATCTATCTTGAGCACGTGGAAAGATACGCAAAATGTATGGGGACCAATTTCGATTGGCAACTCAATTACTCTGACCGAATTCCGGTGGGCTCCATCAAAAGCTTTGATAACCGTATGGCTGCTCCGGATTAGGTTGAGATTGACATTCATCTTCAACAATGTAGCGTAAGGACAGATATTTAGAGATGAGCCTCCATCTATCAAGACTTCAGCTAGCATGTATCCAGAGGACAAGACCGCAATGTAACGGCGGAATGCAATGACCAGATCCCTTCTAAGGTATGTATGTCATCATCAGTGAAGGATATCACATTGTTGTTAAAAATGTGATCAACCAAGTGTTGAAACTTTTTTGTATCCACTGATGTCGGTAAATAGGCTTCTTCCAAAACCTTTATTAAGATTTTCATGTGATCCTTGGAAGTTAAAACCAAGTCCAGGATTGAAATTTTGTGTGGAGCTTCTCGTAAGCTTAAAACCACCTTGGCTTCGTTATGACCCATAGTGCGGAGGAATTTTTCAATCTTCTCCATAGGTATTTTCCCTTTGATTTGATGGTAGACTTCATCACCCATTGGGAAGATACAAGGATTTTCCTTCACATCGTTATGGCGATTGTATACGAGGTGGATCCTTCAGCTTCTCCATAATTCCATGGAACTTTGTGCAAGCTGACAATAGGATATTGTTCTCTGCATGGTAAATTGATTGTCTCTGAAGCGGCCACTTTCAAAGGATTGTTTCTTCCTCTGAGTTGAATTGCTGGTATAGTGAGCGGTTTGCCAGTGTCATCGGCCTCAACAGATATAACTGCTACCAATCCCTTCTACTTAGTGGGATAGGTATTCTCACTATCACGTAGGACAATATCATCGTTTGCTAGTTGCAGGACACCACTGTCAATTAGATTCTGGATAAGGTGGCGGAGTGCCCAAAGATTCTTCCGTCTTTGTGACCACAGAATTGGAGTGATATTGACATACTCCATCAGAATTGAACCGTCCTGAACGGGGATTGATTGGAGGTAGAAGGGAAGTGATACTTCTTTCATTGATTAGCATCTGAAGGATTTCCTCCATAGGTTGGCCCAGGTATGTAAATTCCCTTCTATTAGCAAAATCCCGATGGGCTTTGGCATTCGCTCTCTTTGTCATTTTATCCTCCAGCATTTCATTTTTTGAAGGTGACGAGGGAATATTCATGAAAAGAGGAAGGAGACTAGCATGCTCCTGGATGACTAACTGGCGTGTAACTTGATGCTGATAAGTCACCAGTTCTGCCAATTGCTCAAGCTGTTTGCATAGAGCTTTCTTCTTACGTTCCATTACGAACTGGAACTTGGCATAATCCCACTTGTCAACACAGTCTTTGGGGGTCTAGGAGGACTCGCAGTTGAAATTGGAACTCTGTCCATTGCTCTAATTAATCATGTTGACCTCTTCTTCTTTGTGTTGAGGAAGAGGGTTGTCTTGTACGTGAGGCTGATCTAGTTTGGTGACCACGATCTCACCATTGTCTATCAGGTCTTGGATCTTGTGTTTCAAGGCCCAACAATCCTGAGTATCATGTCCAGGTACCCCGGCATGATAAGCACATTTCCGAGCAGCATTGAAACCCCGTCCATTAGGGCTGGCTAGTGGAAGAAGATGCGTGATTTTCTTTTACATTGTCAGAAGAGTGAAAATATTCTCGAGTGAGTCCACTAAGGGTGTGAACACTCGAGGGCGTTTAACTTCTCCACCTTTTGGCATTGGAGGGTTTAAAGACTGTGCTTGAAAGGGAGTGTAGTTTCTCCTCTGGATAGGCATGTTCTGATTGCCTTTTTGACTCTGTAGTATCATGGAAACATCTTCCTCTTTCTTTTTATGGACCCTCTGGGGTTTGTTTCCATAATTTCTGGATTGGATGTGCTCAGCGACAGCTTTAAGGGCAGCTAGGTCTTGTATCTTTCATGACTTCAATCCCATCTCAGCCATCTCCCCGTGTTTGACCATTTCAGAAAATGGTTTACCGATGCCGGCTAGTACTCTTTCATAGAAAGGAGCTTCTTGTATGTCTTTGAAGGTCATGACCATTTCTGATTCTGCCATTGAAGGAATTACTTGAGCAGCAAGGCGCCTCCACCTCTGGGCATACTCTCTGAAAGACTCGTTAGACTGTTTCTTGACCTTGGTAATCTGATAACGGTCAGGAGCCATCTGAGACTAGAAGCTATATTGGGTGAGGAAGGCGTGTGCTAGCTCTTCCCAGCTATCGATCTTTGAATTGTCTAATCTGGTATACCATTAACGGGCTTCTCTAGTCAGACTTTTTTGGAACAACTGCATTCTGAGCTTCTCATCCTCTGCATAAGATCCAAGTTCTCCAATAAACACCTTCAAATGTGTGTAAGGATCTCCTAACCCATCATATTTTTCGAAGTCAAGAGTTTTAAATTTTTCTGGATAATGAACACCAGGGAATACACATAAGTCAGTATATAAAACACTCCCGTGCGTTCCAATTCCTTTGATAGCACGAAGGGTTTCTTTCATTTGAAGGACTTTCTTTCTGATGTCACCAGTGTCTGGATCTCCTGTGAGATGGGTGGCATCATGAATTTTGTTGGTCGTATCCAACTGCAATTCATGTATGTAATGACCTGGGTTCCCCCTTGTGTAGAGGATTCAGCATCTACGGGTATCTTTGGACCCTGAGTAGACTGGTGTAGTTCTTTAAGTAGAACAACCAAATCTATAATTTGTTTGCTTAATCCGTCGAATTCATTGCGAGAAACTGGATTAAGGTCAGTTTGGTCAGATGATGATTGATTGTAGGCTTGCAGCCTTTTTGGATTTTAACCGGGTAATAGGTCCGATTGGTTCCCTGCGAAAGACTTGCATAGTTTAGTCTTTAGGGAATGTGTGTATAATAACATGCTATGTGATGTGTCCGTTTTAGGAAATTTATCCTGCAAAACAGATGTCAGCTGTTTGTGATACAGGATAACATGTTAAATATGTATATGTACACATTTCTTCATATTTCTCTTTACATGGAGATGAATATGGAATGAAATTACAAGTAATTATCTTTACAAGTAATTTAAAATGAGAAAGCATCAAGAGACTTTCCTCCATATTAGGTTTATCAGAGGCTGACCTATCTTAGGTTACTCTCACGACTTTTTGGCATGAAGGTTCCCAAATCATCGCAATTTACTCAACTAGAAATTAATCTGGTCTTTCAACTGGAGCGAATTTGGGTGGTGCCTTTCCTGAGCCTCGTGGGAATTAGTCTTCCTACGAGTCCAGTAATCATACACCGACAAGATAGCCTCCTGGTGGAGGGACCACACAACATACATTCATATACATCGCATCTCACCGTATGGAAATGATGACATGTGCGAAGCACTAATATCACAAGCAGATATGGTACGAAGCACTAAGTGCAATAAGTACATGCATTCGTACACATTCATCATAAATGTAAATGCAACATCCACACACAAGCAGATAATAGTTTTGAAAAGATTACTATAGCGGCTTAAGTCCTCTTGCTGGAAGTCCCCAGCAGAGTCGCCACCTGTTATGTCGGGATTTTTAGTTGTCCCTTTTTCGTTACTTGTTCTTTGGTGTTCTCATTTTAGGTGAGATTTGTTTGAAAAAACAAGTGAAAAAGGTCCGACATGTATAATGTTGACGATGGACTGTTAAGAGTCGCCAATTGGTTTTTTAAATGGTTGTACCAACACAACCGAGAAAAGGTTTGCACATTGACCTAGTGATATGACATTGTTAAACGGGTCGGTGAAACTGAGATTCATTAGGGTCCGGGGACTTGATTATGCCAAGGGAAGGTGTTAGGCACCCCCCGACATCCGTGTTACCACGGTGACCGCCACTTTTCAAGAAATTGTTATCTAAATGTGTGTGTGTGTGTGGGTCAATGTGCTATTATTTGGAAGTAGTCATGAGGCCTCGTCACACCTATATATACATGTGGGTTGAATTTATGTAAAAATTCAATTTTAACAAGATATGGCAGTGATGTTTTATAAAAGAGGTTTTTCAAACCCTTATGCTCAATAGTAATTGAGACCTTTTACACTCCCATTTTTATTAAATGTTCAGCTTGATTGTTTTTTATTTTTTTGAGATGTGAAGCATCTATAAGAAAATAATGTACAAAAAGGTGCTGAACTCCTTTTGGGTCTGAAAACCATATGAGGAAATCAAAACATCGCAGATAAATTTACAAGCTGCTTAAAGCTGAAAATGTCCATCACGGGAACCGAATCTAGATCCAATAGACTGAATCTGTGATCACATGATTCCTAGGCTGACATGATATTGCAATTTGTATAAAAGCGTAGTTAGCGAGTATATATATATATAAAAGTCAGAATATATATATATATATATATATATATATATATATATATATATATATATGAGATCACCAACCACGAAGCACCTCCATGGGGATCAAAATGTAAATAAAGTCAGAAAGTTATCAACCACCACTTGAGGAAACTCTGTGTGGGACAAAATATAAATAAAGTCAGTAAAAGCTATCAACCACCACGAGAGAAACTCCAAAGTGGACAAAACATAGATAAAGTCAGAAGCGATCAACCGCCACTTAAATAAACTCCAAAGTGGATGAAATATATATATATATATATATATATATATATATATATATATATATATATATATATAAAAGCAATAAACGCACCATATATAAAATCTGTGCTCATCGAATGTAGTTCGACACACGCCTCATATATATATAAATATATATATATATAAAGTAAGTAACGCCCGATGTAAAATCCAAGTTCATCTAAAAAAGTCCAACAACAAATTAATATATAAAAGTATATATATTAAAGCAATAGAAATGCTTTATGTAAGTCTAGGCTCATCGAACAAAGTTCGACACACATTTTATATATATATATATATATATATATATATATATATATATATATATATATATATATATATATATATATATATATATATAAGCAAATAAACGCCCAGTCAAGTTCAGGCTCAATCGAGGCATAACTCGATAATGTTAGTCCATATATATATATATATATGTATATACAAACCGAAATAAAACCATGAATCAAGTCCCGCAAATAGATGCAACACGACTCTCAACGTGAGAAGGGTGTGTACAAAGTTGAGGAGAAAGGCTTTAAAGTGTATGAGAAGGCTTACAGTGGGCTGCCAAAGAAGACTTCTATATCTTTCAAGTGGATGAAACTCGGCTCCCTCCGGTACAAGAGTAGCTATATATGAGCTCAGAAGTGTTTAAAATGAGAAAGCACTCAGTATATTACAAGTACGGAGCAAATTTGACAGGGCTTCCTCGCTTTTTTCTCTCCTTAAAATGGCCACCCCAAGCCCTTTATTTATAGAGGGGGGAGCCGCAGGTGTACCTGCGACCAGCCGCAGGTGTACCTGAGGTTGCCCGGGTTGACCCGGGTTTTCCGGGTCGCGTTGTCTCGCAGTACGTGCATGTAGGCACTGCAATGTCCACTCGAACTTTCAGAATTGCAATCCGGGCATCCGACTGAGGTATGTAGGACCTATTTTGGACTGCCGTTCCCGAGAGTTGTACAATGGCACGGGATTAGAGGTTGTACGAAGTCATGAAGATGGGACGGTGCCCTCCGATCTTCAAGCTTCAAATTCTATCCGTTACCCTGCACAATAGTCACTCGAGATTGGTCTTCCATGATTCTTGTGGGACATTGTTGTGTAGAAATGCATGTATAAAATGTTGAGACGGCGTGATGTGGCATCAAGGTGGCGAGATGACGACTTTGCCTCTCACCAAAGTAATTGCCGATTTGGGCTGATAAAGTAGACGTTGCTCTGGGTTATCGCTGAGATTGGACTGCTGCAAGTGTTGAAGGTCCTCCGTGTCATCTCTGAGGTGCGCCTGTATTCCCAGTGTTATCTCCAGGCTTTGTACTGAGTGCCTTTGTGTGAGTTTCAAGGATGAAGCTGATCGCATGCATTTGAAATAAACATTTCAGGGGTTATCGCCGGAACTGCATTCCTTGGGGTTATCACCAAGGGTGGTAGCTGCTACTCCCAATGTTGGGACTGAGACTGGATACCTCGGGGTTATCTTTGAGATTAATCGATCTTCTCCGGTGGAATTTTTGGTATTGGAACTGCATGCCTCGGGGTTATCTCCGAGGTTGGAATTGTTACTCCCGGTGTGTGTTCCGGGGTTGATATTGAACTTCCGGTAGTATCCGAACTTGACGTGAACTATCCTCATAGGTTACCTCTGAAAGACGAATCTGCCCTCTTGCAATGTCAGTGACAGGTGTGCAGAAAATTTTGGGTGTCTACAAGGCCCATAAATGCTGCAAGAGCATTCGTTAGACCGAATGACATCACCAAATATTCGTAGTGACCATATCAAGTCCTAAATGATGTCTTTGGAAAATCCTCTAGCCTCACCTTCAGTTGATGATAACCATTCCTCAAGTCTATTTTGGAAAAGTATCTCGCTCCCTTCACTTGATCGAACAAGTCGTCGATCCTCGGTAATGGATATCTATTCTTAATCGTGACCTTATTCAGTTCTTTGTAGTCGATGCAGAGCCGCATTGTCCCGTCTTTCTTCTTTACAAATAACACCGGTGATCCCCATGGCGATACGCTTGGTTGAATGTATTTCTTGTCCAGTAACTGTTGCAGTTGTACCATCAATTCTTTCATCTATACCGAAGCCAACTGGTATGATGCCTTCGATATTAGAGCCATTCATGCGCCAAATTGATTACAAACTCAACCTCTCTGTCTGGAGGAAGTCCTGGCAGATCTTTCGAAAATACGTCTGTGAAGTCCCTCACTACTAGTATCTCCTCTATTTTCGGGTTCTCTTTACGACTGTCGACTATGTAAGCTAAATATCCTACACAATCTTATCTTAACAACTTCCTGGCCTGCATCATTGTTAGACAACTCGCTTGTCTAGGCAACTTGCTGCCATAGAACACAACCTTTGACAGAGTCATAAGGTTAATACATTTCTTGTGGCAATCAATTACAGCCCCGTAATTGAATAACAAATCCATTCCCAAGATAACGTCAAATTCCCCAAGTTTGATATGGATAAGATCTACGTTCATAATATTACCTACAGTTCTTGTGTACGTACTTAACGGGGATCACTTCTCTACTCGCAATCTCTATGTTCACGGGGTATTCTAACTCATCCTTAGGCAATTCCAAATTCTTAGCAAAGTCATCGGATATAAATGAACAAGTAGTACCCAAATCAAATAATATATAATCATTAAATTTATTGATTGGAATGATACCTGACACCGCATTGCGAGACTGCACCGCATCCTGCACTATCATGTTTAATGTCCTTGCGGTTGGTCGGTTGGTTGCGGTTGGTCCCATGATATTTCGAGCTTTGACACCGCTCTTTCCCTTGTTCCGTCATGTTCCTGCCCCTCTAGATCTTTTCTTGGGACAGTCCCTAGCCAAGTGGTCCTTCGACCCACATGTGAAGAAGGCGCCCTTCTTTGGGTTATGGCAGTTAGGTGCTATGTGGCCTTCCTGACCACAATTATAGCAGAATCTTTTCCCTTTCATACTGTCCCCCAGGTGAGCTTTCCCACAGGTCGGGTATGCTTCAATCCTCTTCTTCTGACCTCCTTGCTGATTTCCAGTTGACGAGTTGTAGTCCACCTCCTCTTCTGATTGTTACTCCCTCCCGTGTTGCTGACACTGACCTTGTTATTTCCTTCGTTTTCACTCTTCTTCTTCTTCTAATCCTGATTGTACTTGGTCACCGCATTGCTCTCACATTCAGCGAGGATGGCCTTCTCTAGTACTCCAACAAAAGTGTTCAGCTGAAACATTGACACTTTGCTATATAACCAGGGCTTCAGTCCCTGTTCAAACCTTCTTGCTTTCCTCTCATCCGTGTGTGCTTGATACGTGGCGAATCTAGCCAACTCATTGAATTTTTTCGCATAATCTGATACAGACATATTGCCTTTTTTCAATTCTAAAAATTGTACCTCCATTTGGTTCTGCGAGCTTGTCGGGAAGTACATCTCAAAGAACATCTCCTTAAACCTCTCCTAGGTGATCACACCTTCTCCTCCACGGACCTTATTTTCCTGCCACCAATAACCAGCTTCTGACTTCAACATGAACGTTGCGTAGGCAATTTTCTGGTCTTCTCTGACTTTGGCGACGTTAAAAACTTTTTCCATTTCCATAACCCAAGTTTGAGCTTCTATCGGGTTCATAGAGCCTTTAAAATCTGGTGGTCCCACCGCCTTGAAGTCCTTGAACGTAGTATTTGGTGGAGTTTGAGGTTGATTGTTAATAGCTCTAGCCAATAAGTTCACAAACTGTTGAATGAGGTTAGCATTGGTAGTGTCGTTGTTGTTCGTCGGCCTTTCTTGGGCCGGTTGACAGTTTGGTCTTCTTCTCGGCAACATATTTCTGTTAAAATATACGCTTATTAGGTCTTTATTCAATCCCTTAAATATTTAAGGCTTAACTAAAATATTTAAACATAATCACTGAACACATTATCTCAAATAAACTCTGATATTCTATTTAAATCGAAAGTTTTAACATCATACGATAACATCACTGCTATTTACATCATCTATCCCGAGATAAAGAATCTTCAGAATTAAATAATCATAATATTCCTTTATTTATAAGCACATCGGAATTTACATTTTTAACTAACATAGATATTCAAATAATTCATATTGTTCCTATCACGGCCTATTAAGACGTCGAACGGCTTCTCTGCGTTCTTCTTCTAAGATACGAAACATTGTCCTATGATCCAGCATGTACCCAGGTAAGTCTTTGAATTGAATTGGATAGTACATAACTCGATCTTGAGCTTTGTTCACCGTAGTGTTGAATGCACAATCTATCTCCATCATCTTGACCTTCTTTGTTTGCACATCTTCCTCGGCTACATCTGCTCACTGGGAAGCCTTCTCATAAGCATCTTTAGCTCTGGCTCGTTTGGCGGATTCCTCTCTCAGATCATCCTTCAGCTTTGCAACCTCTACCACCAGCTCCTCATTGTCACCCTCTAGGTGAACCAATTTCCACTCCACATTTCCAAGACGTGCATCAAGACCTTGGATTTCCTCATTCTTTTATCTTATAGTGGCCTGGCATTCATCTGCCGACTCTTCTAACTCTCTTACTCTATCCTGAAGCTCAATGTTACGGTCATACACCTCGTCATACATCTGAGCTGCAATAGAGTTCGGTGGGAACTCATCTTCCTCAAGGTCCTCCTCTGGATCAGACTCAGTCTCATGCTCCTGATTAACAATAATAATCAACGGAGATGGCTCTCTCTGTACCAACTGTTCCCAGATGACATGAATGTCTCGGGGCTCCTCCTCTCTAGGTACTCGGGGTTCCTCCTCCCCAGCTCGACTAGATCCTCCAACATCCAACATCCTGACGACACAGTTTTAAGTTTTAGTTACTAATCGATACTCACGAGCACATAAGTGAATCAGATAAGCACATAAAGTCTTTTATTATCTTCAATTAATTAAGGAATTTATTTCTTAGAACTCGATAATAGTTTTCCACCACTATGTTCTCGATCTCCTATAAGGCTACTACCTAAAGTTGTTCCCCCACCTAAGATTCATAACCTACAACTTTGATACCAACCTATGACACCCCCAAATCTGAGTACTTAAATTCCCACGGGATTTGGTGTTCACTGTCCAAACATCATATATCAATCTACCCATAATAAATGAAAAACCATAAATAGATAGAAATAAATCCTCTCCTTATGGAGTTACAACATCTGAATGTAAATACATCAATCCCAGGTCATACTAACCTTAAATCTCAAATACGAAAGCATAACAAATAATAAATCTTACACAACATTAACATAAGTCTGAAATATAAATATCTCAAATAAACAACAAGTCTTCATCACTTGTTGACTTTGCCCTTGCCTTTGCTAGGAGAAGTCTCGTCGGACCTTTCGTTCTTAACTACAATGTTATTATTACGTAAGAGTGAGCACGATTGCCCACAAGTATAATAATGTAACAACCACATAATAACATGCGAGTGAATCAAAGACTTCTGAAATAAGAAAACTCGGCTTTTGAATCAATAATGAAAAGAACTTCTGAGGGTCATAAGACCTTGAACTATGTCCTAGGTTGTCAAGTGTTTATACTTGAAACCTTTAACAGTCATAAGACTATGGACTCTTCTTCTCGTACTTAGGGGGATCAACCCTTAGTACCATATTGTGCACAATATCTTAACGCCAAAGCATAATTAATCCCCTATAACAGGGTTGCTCATCTCAGTTTGATATTAGAGTCCGCACCAAACGAAGTTTGGTTTGGATAAGCTCAACAAGGGTTCTAAAATTTAAAACATTCATCAACTATGGACTAGTCGAATCAATGAGGGTTCACTGGTCTTATAAGGTTCAACAATAAATGATATTCAGTTTGAATAATTGTAACAACCGAAAAAATCGAATTAATTGTAAAATAATTTTATTTGATTATATAATGAATAAAATTATAATATATGTTATTATAATGAGTATACAAGATGAAGGTTGTTCTATAACCTAAAAGTGTCGTAATATTGTAGTATTCTGGCTACGTGGTAGAATTAACATGTTTGAATTTCCAAGACGAAAATAAAAGCTTTTCGAGAAATTTTCTAAAAAACATTATTCATCCATTTCTGCTCGGGAATTATTTTTGAACTTTCGAGAAATATGTAACGATAGAATGATAAGGAAGGATGGATTATGTAATAATAATTCAGTTATGACAAACAAAGTTTTTTGCCTGCGTACTAAGTTTGGGAATGCTAAGGAAAACGAAGATTTGTATAAATGATGTTTGTATGATAAGCAAGTATTATACGAAGCAATGAATACGAGTATGATACGGAGTATTGTGCAAGTATATTTGAAATATGACATAACGTATATGACGAATGATTATACGAACTTTTATACGTAAGGAATACGAAGATTATACTTTAAAAGCTTTAAACCAATTGTAATGGACTTGTAGGATTTGTGTAGGAATTGGGCAAGCCCAAGTGCAATCTTGTTAAGGCCCAATGGTATGTAATGAAAGCCCAATGGTATGCCCAAAGTTATTTAAACCTAAGCCCGAACCAAGAACCAAACCCGTTGATCGAAATGATGGGTCACCGGGTTAGAAAAACCCATGGGGCAACCCATGTGGGCCCCCATGAGTGAGTCATGGCTGGCCAACTTGATGGCCAAGCAAGGGATAGGATTTTGGAGGAGGTGGGAATAGTAAGGAGGTGGCTTTATGACCAGAATACCCTCACTTTGGAAATCCAATAAATAGATGCCTTAGTGGTTCATTTGTGCTTTGTTAAAATTCCACCAACATCTTAGAGTTAAGCATATTGACAGAAAAGTGAGAAGAGCTAGACTTTTATAATTCAAGAAGAAGAAGAAAGAAAGCTTGATCATCAAAGGTGATGAACCTTTAAACCATTAATCTTCATCTCTTTATTGGTAGTTTGATAGAGAAGTGATTATTGGTGGAGCATGTATCATAATGAGGAATAAGGATGGCTATTAGAGGACTTAAACCTTAATAAACCATGTTATAAGTGGAATCATAATCATGGAGTTATGAACTAATGAAGAACATATGAAGAATTGCCATTTTGTTGTTGATGGACAAATTTAAAACCATTGTGTATAAGATTAGATGAAATATGTTTGGTTGGGATGATAGAATGATGGAATGAATCCATTTTGAACGATGTAAAAATCTCAAGTAACGAAGTTATGGCGAAATTTACGGGATTAGACGATAAACGTCGAAATTGTAAAATTCTCGGAATGAAAGTCAAAAGTCACCGTTTAACTCGGAAACCTTGGTTTTCGATGGAGAATAGTATAACTTTGCATTTCAGAGTTGCGGACTCAAAAATGATCGAATTCTGACTTAGAACGAAGAAATGAGCTATGAACGTTCACGAACGTTTAATGAACACGTAATAAAGAACTTAATAGGTGAATTCCGTGTTAACGGATTCGAAAATGTAAGATTTTCTAATGAAATCATAGTAAATATGATATGTGAGCTAACAACTTTTGAACGAGCTAATTCTGACTTATAACGAGTAAATTATGAGCCCGGAAAAGATTGCAGAAGAAAAAAACTGAGAAAATTCTCTAAGGCATTGTAGCTTAAGGCCAGAAGACACTGCACTAAACCCTCAACCTCATTATATGGCACATAAGAGCGCCCATAGTATAGAGAGAGTAAGGCCTTGCAGTACAGAGGCCGGTCTCATGTATCATTAACTCACACACAAAAACACGAAGCCTTATTAAGGAAGTCATACAAAGAACGCCAAAGACTAGGAAAATGATGGTAAAGAATATGAATGAATGTAATGAATGTAAAAGTTGATTGAAGGTGAATTATAACTTTAATTAACTTAAAGTAACATCCTTAAGGATGATAAAAACCTTAAGAATTACAACTAAAGGTTGATAAAAGTTACGAGAATGTAAACATAATGTAATACGATAAATCGTAACGAATGTTAACAAATCTAATGAACGATTAAATTGAGAAGAAGGGGAAGATAGATTAATGACCATACTTGATTGTTTATTACCTAATGTGGTATGTTATGTACTTATGTATTGTAGAATCCTTAAAGACTCAAAAGAAAAGTTTATTAACTATAGAAGACGCTGAAGGCAAGTGTTCTTAACCCTTGTCTATGTTCTTTTGGACAAGATTTATGATTCATGTATCTTACACATGAATTGATGTATAATGAAGTTGAAGCCAATTCCTTCGGCTAGTATCAATGTGTTTTGTGGGTTTCTTTATAATCTATCAAAATAGTATCAATGTTGTTATCTTTTGCCAACTATTTTGGTATGGATTTCAAAGAAAGACCGAGTATGAATAAACAAATGTTTTGTCGTCAAACGACAAGCACGTAAGGTTGCCAAAACTTAAACGTAGATAAGTTTAATGAAGTAGTGTTGTACAATATAGAGTACTATAGGCTGATCACCTAGACGTGCTCGTAAGATATGTCGGATTTACGGACTTGGTACTGGGTTGTCCTTTTTCAAAGAAAGAATGAGATGCTCAAGGTCTTGGACCAAAATTTATGTTTAACGTATGTTGTTCATAGTTAAACGTTTTAAAGAAAAGAGAAGTGCTGTTTTGAATTATCTATAGTACTTCATAACTATTGATTCAGTTATTGAAGATATACGATTCATATGATTCAAACCTATTACTTAAATGAAATTTTCATACTTGTTGAGCTAGTTATGCTCACTCTTGCTTGAACCATATGAATGCAACTAAGACCGAAGGACCGAAGGATCTAGTAAAGATAAAGGAAAGGCTAAGGCGGACCAATAGTTGTCTTGTAATAACATAGTATGAAA
The DNA here is from genome assembly GCA_020205605.1 of Panax ginseng. NCBI lineage: Eukaryota > Viridiplantae > Streptophyta > Magnoliopsida > Apiales > Araliaceae > Panax > Panax ginseng. The sequence goes on along the minus strand of CM035143.1, from coordinate 49,904,195 downwards.
TTTGTAATTATTTGATATTATGACAAAAAACATATGTAATGGCTACAATGAAACTGGTAAGGGAAATATTAATTTGTAATATATAGAAGACATATCCACTCATTTGAGGTATTTCAATTGAATGTACGTGTGAACTGTAGCACCGTGTAGCACCATCTGTCGGGTTGGAAGATACCCGGATTTGGGGGCGTCACAGGTTGGTATCAAAGCTGTAGGTTATAAAACCAAGGGGGGAAAAGAACCTTAAGTCATAACCTTAAGAAGAATTAAAGAAGTAAAAGATGAAGTTAACCCTAAAAATGCATTAAATGTATTATTTGTTTTTACTATTATAATGATGTGTACTAATTAAAATAATTTGTTTTGTTGTAGATGTCAGAAGATAACGTGATGTATAGGGATATACATGTTGTTAGTGAGGAGTCTGTAAACCAAGTAGAGATTTTACCGACACCTGTAGCTGAGTTGCTAGACGTGGTGGTGGTTGAGTCAGAAAACTTGGAGAACTTAGGATTCACATCCTTGTTCGATGGTATGTCAGAGGACGAGGTGGAGGTTGTGGTGCCCCAAAATCTGGGTATCTTTCAACCCAATAATTGGTGCTACACGGTGCTACAGTTCACACATTCATTCAATTGAAATACCTCAAAAGAGTGAAAATGTCTTCTATATATTCCAAAACAATATTTATATTCCCAGGTTCTTTATTTGGGCTTTAGGTTTACTTAACTTAACTTATTCTTTGGGCTTGCATTTAACAAACATTTGGGCCTTAACATTACTTACCATTGGAGTCTAACCATTCCTACACTTGGGCTTGTATAATTCCTACCAAATCCTACAAGTCAAATCCAATTGGCTTAAAGCCTTATAACGTATTATACACGTATTCATCTCATACACTAACTCGTATACTCATTCATAATATACGACATACCATTATTCATACATACTCGTATGATACTTCATATCATACGTATATTCATTACCTCGTACAATACTTACATATCACACGATCATCGTTTATTCATTAACTCTTTACTTTCACTAACGTTCTCAAATTTAGTACGCAGGCAAAAAACTGCGTTTGCCATACTTGAATTATTATTACATAATCCATCCTCCCTTATTATTCTATTGTTACGTATTTCTCGAAAGTTCAAAAATAATTCCCGAGCAGAAAACCGTAAATAGTGTTTTTCGAAAAATTTCTCGTAAAGCTTTTATTTTCGTCTTGAAAATTCAAACACTTTAATTCCTTCACGTAGCCAAAATACTATGACATTTCAATAATTTTAGGTTACAAAACAACCCTCATCTTACTAACACATAATAATAACATATATTATAATTTTATTCATTATTTAATTAAATAAAATTATTTTACAATAAATCTGAATTTCTCAGTCGTTACATCGGATTCTGTCCCCAGAATCTCGTCTTACATTAAACAAATAACTGAGGGTAATTTTTCTTCATCTTTTCTTTAAGTTCCCACGTTGCTTCTTCGGCATCGTGGTTCTTCCATAACACCTTTACCGAAGGTATAACTTTGTTCCTCAGAACTTGCTCCTTTATATCAATGATTTGAATATGCACTTCTTCATACGTTAAGTCCTTCTCGATATGAATAGGCTCATACTCTATTACGTGCTTATAATCCGGCTTATAAGGACGTAACACAGAAACATGAAACATGTTATGTATTCGTTCTAGGTCTGGAGGTAATGCTACTACGTAAGCTACCTCTCCTACTCGTTTTTGTGACGCCCCCAAAATAGGTATACATCACCCATCTTGAGTCGCCAAATACATGGTACAAAATTCAAATACAACTTAATAATACAACTGTCGTGTAATATACAACAAAATATACACTGAGAGTTTTAAAACGAAATTGTCATCTAGACAATATCCACACTCAATGGAGTCCTTATTACATTTATTATCACACTATTTAACATAATAGTGAGGACTACTAATGCTATCATTTGGACCGTCACTCCATTTCTCGACTAGTCCCAGCTATATTCTCATTTCCTGAAGAGAACAAGAAAAGCAAAGGGTGAGCTCAACTAGCCCAGTAAGAAATATTATGACTAAGATAATGCAGAATAAATTATCGTTAGCCTTCAACAATGTTAAACTAAAAAAATATAACAAACATCAAGTTTAACTGCAGCAGAACAAGCAATCCATTAGAAGAGTCAAGTAGAGCATGATATCTACTATCTTTTATGATTTAAAAGGGTTTTCATCACTTTTATCGCTGAGACTCAGCTTAATAAATAATCCACATCATAGAATCACCCCTTCACTGCGGCCAAGGATATTTATTAGTATCACAACCACGAATTATCCATGCACTACAGGCCAAGAATATTCGTGTATTCATCAATGGTCATGATCATGCCAACAACTGTCCATCAATGAACTACGGGCCAATGATGACTTTTACCACATCACTTGTAACATTACGGTCATGATTATACCGAATAATCCCTGGTCATAATCATACCAAGTTCATCTATGCACTACATGCCATAGATGACTTTCAACATAATATAAACATGAGGATGATAAGAATTCAATAAAACAAGTTCAAGGATAAATTTTTATAATTTAATTTATCCAGAAATCAATAACGTCCAAATGGTCAACATGATACTGCTTTGTGGAGTAAAATTCAGGAATAATATTGTACCAAAAATAATTTGGATCGAAAACGAATCAATTTTTATCATGAATAGTACCTCGGGTGAATAGTACCCCGTGAATAGTACTTCGAGAATAGTAACCCTGTGAATAGTACTCCGGCATGAAAAAGTTAAAACTTATCATGAATGCTCATAATAATATTTTCATGAAAAGATACTGGATGAAGCACAAATATCAAAGATATTCTACTAATTTCATGGAGTTTAGAAGCAAAAACTTTAACAAAATGAGTATAGAATTCAAAATCTGAAATGAAATAATATTACTTACATACTACAGAGTATGGAAGAAAATATTATTTCAAGCGAATATTGAACAGAAATAACATCCCTTACCTTGAAAAGAAGTGTATTCCAACTGGTATAACGGGGATATTCTTGAAGAAAACTTTAACTGTTTTCTACGCTTAAAGCTTTCTAAAACTCGAAGGAAATACGCTCTATATTATAGAAGAGAATTCTCTGATTCTGGTGTGATTTCTAACTAAGCATCCTATTTATAGGAGAATGGAAAGGATACTATGCAATAAAATATTTTAAAAAATGAAAACTTTTATTATATATATTATATATATATATATATATATATATATATATATATATATATATATATATATATATATATATATATATATATATAACATGTGTCTAAAAATTTACGTGATACACCCGTGATCGCTTTTTTTCATTCCTTCCCCAATTTGTCAACTAGGTTATATATATATATATATAATAACCTTAACAATACTCCCTCCCTGACTTCCCCCTTATTTCCGTGACATACAAAAATCCACTTCGCAACTTTTTCATTTTCAAAACATGGGCCCTATTGTGGCCCCCACCTTTATTATAATAAATAATTTTCTACTGATTATTTTGAAAAATGGGTAAATGGGGGGGGGGGGGGGTTCATAAATACAACAAATACTTGATAAAAATCTTCTCAACATCATCATTATTATAATTCGCAATATTTAACAACCAGGTCGTTCCCAGGAAAACCGGGGCTTTCCAATAAGGATTTCTCCCTATTGGCGTGCAATTAGGTGACCAAACCTCTCCTTGATAGAACTTCTAGACATCGTCAATATTGCAAATGATAATATTAATAACTTTGTCGTCTCAATTATTGATTTAATAATAAAAAATATTATGCAGATGATACTGTGACAATAATTGAATCTATAATATAAGAGATATGATGCATCAATTACTGTAGCAATAATTGAGTATAACTGAGTAACTTCTCACGTAAGCATCAATAATCAATACCATGTGCTACTATGCAATCACGCATATTACTGTACTTTTAACACCGATTATTTCAACAGTTAACGGTAAAACTTCCGTCGTTATTTTCATAAAAATATTTCTATCGTTTTCTAATTTTGACAATACTTCCGTTGTGGGGTCCACCAATGATTGTGCCGTTGTACGAATATTCTCGGTTAAAACGAATATTCCCCGACCAATCGAATATTATATAACAACTTGTTTTCTTTGCAAAATTTATAAATATTACCCACAACTTTAATATTATAACAAATCAACACCATAATTATTCAAAATGATATTTATAGAAAAATTTATTTTTATTCATAAAAGTTGGGATCTTACAACCTCACCTTCTTATGAAATTTCGCCCTCGAAATTAGGGTACATACCTGGTATGACAAAGACGTGAGGATACCTTGATTTCATTTCAAATTCTAACTCCCAGGTTGAGTGTTCTTCCTCAAACCCTTGAAATTGAGTGTTCTTCCTCAAACCCAGAAATTCATCGACGGTGTGTAGTGTGTCTAGTTTGACCACTTATAAAATCCAATCCAAAGTGTTTCTGTGCTAGAGATCGATTCGATATTGTAGTACTCATGCAATACTATAACTACAAACCGATTCCATGGTTAAATCATTAAACAACAAGGAGATATAATCTCTCAAAAACATTGTCAGACGATGTTCTTCATTTCTGGGTTTTCCAGAAATGAAGAACAGTACAAGGTACCTACTTTAGATCTCCATAACTTGTAATACTGGTAACGTTTATGTGATTTAAGACGTCAAGATTGTAGATAGCATGTAATATTACAAATCTAATACAACATATAACCATAACAACAAAACACTAGCACGCTCTTGATCGATCAATGGCTGTCAGAAACTTTGTCTAACAAGTTTCTGGGATTTTCCTAGAAACGCAAAACAGTGGGAGTCGTCTTATTTGACCACCAATTAAATCCAACATGTTTGTTTTTTAAGAGATCTAAGAGTATATATATAAATTCCATATATCAGGCTACAAAATGGATATCATGACATAAACATATCACATAACACCTGACATATATAAGCATTCCAAAATGTTGTCAGACTCTGCTATTTGATTTCTGGGTTATCCAGAAATCAGTCGGTCAAGCTCGGTCAACGATGTTTGACCAAGAATAACTTTTAATCTACAACTGATCTGGCTTTGAATCAAGTTCCAGATAAAAGATCACATAACAAACTACATGTTTAAACCTTTAAATAGCAAAAACACATAACAGATTAAGATCTAAAGTCCCTGACATTGGTTGTCAGAACACAAAATGAAACTTTTCCAGATTTTGAAAATCACTAGATCCGAGCCTATAGATGTTATGGATCTAACATCTATCAACCCAGATCAGTTAATAACACTACATAGAACATATTACAACACAGAAACACAACTTTTAACAGAAGATCAAGGGTCGAATTTTGATTAGGGTTTTATTCCTTTATGCATCAATTCTTGATTCTGAGCTTATGATCTGTTAAGGGTGTTCGTGGGGCTTTGTTTTGGGACTAATATACTATAACATTTCGAAGCTTTTAGAGAGAGAGGGTCAAGGATGAGTATTGGTGACCAAACGAGCTAAATGATACATTTTCTCTCTCTTGCTCAATATATATAACTTAGATATAATGAATTGGCTGAAGTAGTTGTCAATATATGGCTGATATAAGTCACATAGCAAGTCAATGGTTGGTCACCAACTACATTATAGCTAGATTTAGAAGTTTTGCTCAAATAATTCAAGAGGGGTAATATGGTCATTAGCCTTAAAAATTTAATAACATTTTGGTCATTTGACCAAACCCGTAGAGTTTAGGGTTTGGGTTAGGGTCTAGGGTTTGAACCATTTTAGGTTTTAAAAGCAAAATTCTAGGATTTCCAAAATTAGGATTTAAAAATAAATAACAATTTAGTTTTCCAAAAATATAAATTAGAGTTTACTAAATATAATTAGTTTTCTAATTCGATTACTTAAACATTTAGGGTTTAAAATCCACTAATTATCATTAAGGATTACAATTAGCCATTAGGGTTTTATTTTAGCAAATTAAGGTTACTAGTTAAGAAATTAGGGTTTCTAGAAATTAAAATTTCTAAATATTAATTAGGATTTCTCTAATTAACATTAAATGATATAATACATAAAATAATTCATTTAACACAATTACATAATCGTTTCTAACTCATAATTGAGTTTCAAATTAGAATTTTCCAAATTTAGAAATTAGGTTTTAGGATTTTTAATTAATTAGGTTTTCTAAGTATCATTAGGGTTTTACCTAATTAGTGTTAATATCAATAATACTGGTCGTTAATCACATTATCATGATTACATAACGACTTAACAAATTCATAGATTCGTAAATGGCCTATGAATTAGGATTTCAAATCAATTAGGATTTATAATTTAAATATTAGGGTTTAAAAAAAACATTAGGATTTCTAAATATTAATTAGGGTTTCTCTAATTAATATTAAATTCTATAATACACCACACATATCACATAACACTGTTATATAATAGTATTGACTTTCCCATTTAAATTTAAAAATAGGGTTAAACAAATTAATGCTAGGGTTTTAACATTATACACAATATAATTGACCAACCATTATCGTCACCACACACATACATGTATATTTATAGCACTTGAAAAATCAAAATATAATTAATATTATATTATTATTCTCATTCCTTGATAAAAATCTAAAATTAGGGTTTGGATTCCATATAAATTTATTATTCATATTTAACATTATTAATTAAGTTAAAATAATTAACTTAATTAAATTAGCATAAATTCATATATTAAAATAGATTAATTATTATAATAATTCTAATAATCATTTCATATATTATTTAAATAATATATAATTATATTTTCATGGAAAATAAATAATAAAAACATTTCTACTATAAAATTAATTATTAAAAGAATAAACTTTATAATAATCAATAATTCTAAAATAAAATTATTTGTAAATATTCATGTAATAAATATATTTTATTTATTACATAATTACATACACACATTATCTTGTACAAATCCTCATCTTTAAAATAAAATAAAAAAAAAATATCATAAAATTTACGATTTATTTATATAGAAAATATCGGGTTATTACATTCACCTCCCTTATAAAGATTCCATCCCCGGAATCACCTTTTAAAACCCTATACATACCAGGGTACATAGCATACACAATCATTGCAAGTAGATCTCGATCAAAATTGATCGAGCCCGATCTTTAACTATTCACATAAAAGCTTATCTATCTCTGCTTATCTGGAAAAATTGATTTCTAATAGAACTCAATTTCCTCCTTCAAAATAATTTATAAAATAATTTACTATATATAAGAAAATAATATATAAGAAATAAAATTGGTTTGAGTAATACAGGAGTTGCATCCCATTTTTTATAGTTTCTTGAGCAGTCGTGTTGAAGGCGCTTGCGAGTTGATTTCATTGGTTTGATTGTTGATGTTGGTCCGTCGTCGCCAATGTCCTGCTTGCTTTTTCCGTATTCGCATTCCTTGCCTCCTTTCTCCTTTCTTGGACAGTCTTCCACCTTATACTCCATTGATTCACACTTAAAACACACAGACTTGCCCTTTATCTCCTTTCCTTTTTATCGTATAGGTGACAAAACTATCTTTTGCCCTTCGTTATCTTAGCTATCACAAACGTTGCTATGAATTGAGTTGATCCTCTAAATCTGGCGATCTGATTGCCTTGAAGTCTTTGGCGTTTGTCGATCGATTATCTGGTGATCTTCCCGTGGTGGTATTCCGTTCTGCATAGCTTGATCGTCCATATTCACAAAATTACATATATCGGGTGCGGTTGTCTTCCGGCTTTGTTGTGAGTTCTTACTGTCCATGTGTATTTCGTTTTCGTCTCCTTGGCGGCATTATCACAATTTATTCTTTATTCTAAGCCTTATCGTATCGTATAATCATATAATACAAAAATTTATATTCGAATAATCATGTACTCAAAATATTATATATTTTGAAAATTTTGGTTTTCTGCATTAACCGATACTCATATAATTAACTACTATCTTTATACCAACTTATTTCATTAATCCATTATAAGATTCATATTCATAACACTTGACATACCATATCACATATATTGCTTTAATCATCCGATATCCTTTTGTGACTCAAAAAGTCGGGAATCACTTTGCCACAACTTATACAAAATTTGAAAATATTACCTTATACAAACATACCTATCATATACATAACATAGAATCATACCTATTCAAGTAATACTAGTACTACTTATTTCTTACGCCTCCACTAAGGATCAATTGCTTAGAAATCATATACATTCCCATTATCCTCAATAATCCATTCACACCTAACTACACCTAGTTCATCCACTTACCATACATTATGAGTTTAAGAACTCACCACAAACATATGAGTTTAAGAACTCGACATTGACCACATATTCTTTAACTATACTTTTTACCTATCGGTTATACTATCGTTTGAGGTTAAGTACTATACTTTTCAAAACAACCACCTCATTGAGGTAGCTTTCAATGTGAGCCTCTATTTGACTATTGGCTTTGATATTGGCTCGGTTATGGAGTTTGACTCCTTCTTTACAATTTGAGGGTATCCTAATCCTTTTTTCTATCTCGACATCTACACACCTAAGTTATCCTGATTATCAACTAATATATACACACAACAAATAATAGTTTTATACAAGTTATCTTTTATTTTGTTTGACGATGAATTTATTCAATTCATCTCCTTTTTAAACTCTATATGAGTTATTTGTATTTTCAACGTTTCCCTCTGTTCCAAGGTTATAGCCTAAGGTCTAACCCACCTAAGGTTTTAACCTAAAGCTACGATACCAACTTGTAAAACCCCCAAACTTCGGTACTTGAAACTTTGAACTTCGGTGCTTCACGATACCATTTCTATGAAGCGGAATAATACTAAATAATAATAATAATAATATAAATATCAAACTTATCTTACATTTATCGAGTCTAATCCCAATTCTGCATGACCTTTACTATAATTCTTTACATGATATATAATACATATCATTATCTATATATTGTCTAACTATTACAAAAGATACCATTAAACATATTACATTTGCTTTCCTTTTCACTTGTTCTTATGCGAACCTTGGGTTGATCATACCTAGTTGAAAACATTTAAATTTAAGCAAGGATGAGCATTTGGGTGCCAACAATAATAACAATTATGAATATAATTAGTTTGAAAGAAATAAATGTTTTCTTTGTACATCACTTCTACAACAAATTTATAGTTGTGAAGTAAAAGCTGAATCAAATAATAACAACATAACAATTCTATCTCAAATTTTTGAAACTACATTATTGACTATATATATATAGGGTAGTTGACATACTATGAACATTGTTTTAGTTTTTCGATAAGGTTTAGCGAACTTCATCTATAATAGCCCATCATAACTTCTGAGGCGTTAGGTTGTACTTCCCATGGGCCCCTGTGTTGATCAATACTACATTACAAGAACGATAGGATCGTTCACTCTGTCACCTTGGTAGCATAAAATTTTTTCCGTGATCGGGATGTTCATACTTAGTGCGGAATCCAGAACAAAAACAATTTGATTGGATACAAAAGGTTTTTATCATATTCAACGATATTTCAAAATTTGTGTCTAGTTTGGGATCAAATAGCTTAGGCGAATTATATATATATATATATATATATATATATATATATATATATATATATATATATATATATATCAACATGTGATTAAATACAATGATTATCAAGTGGGGACACTTGTATAACCATATTTAGAAATTAACGAACATAATATATATATACGAATTACCATATACTAACATGTTGATAAACAATGATGGGATATAGAATATATCACAATAGGGTTAATAATATAGCATAATAATAATATAATTACGAAACTTCTTACTCATGTCCATTGCATAAAGAAATGCAAAGGTAAGATACTTGCACGATCTTGGCTTTACTTACGATTAAATAACTTAGTTACATCTTTATATAACACCTATCATTAATAAGATCATTTGATCGATTAGAATAACATACTATAACACATATGCTTTGCTTATTAGATTGACACATATAACCTAATCACATTGTCACATATGTTCCTGACCATTGAATCACAAATAAACACATATCTAATCAAATTATCTAAGTCCGATCAATTTACGAAAAACATATGTCGATTGTCTTAAAGCGACTTTATCGAGTAATTATCGAGTCTAAGACTCTATCATGTAATTCAATATTTATAAAGTATCGGTCATATTATTTTTAAATGACTTATAATAATTTTTAAACATTTATTATAATTTATCATGAATTTTCAAACATCGGAATCATTATTAAATGATTTAAATATTAAACAATTCTATTATCATTAATATTTAATTAATATTAAACTATTAATGAAACCATTGCCAAAATATTAAAGTTATTTATAATAACTCAAAATACTTTTAAAGTATTAATATTACCCTTAAATGATTTTTAAAAGAATTAAAATCATTTTAAATAATTATCATTAATATTAAAATATTAATGTATTATTTATCAAAATATTAAAAGTCATTAATTATAACTTAAAATATTTTTAATTCATTTATATCCTTTTTAAATGATTTTTAAATAAATAAAACCATTTTAAAACTATTTATTTAATATAATTATTAAATAAATCTAATATCATTTAATATTAAATTAATATCATTAATATTAAATTATTAATGAAATTATCCTTTAAATATTAAAAGTTATAATTTATAACTTAAAATATCTTTAAACACTTTATTTTTTCATTTTAAATGATTTTTATAATATTAAAATCATTTTTAAACTAATTTATTTAATATAATTATTAAATAATTCTAATATCATTAATAGTAAATAATTAATGAAATTTACCTTTAAATATTGAAAGTTATATTTTATAACTTAAAATATTTTTAAACTATTTATTTTCATTTAAAATGATTTTTCTAATATTAAAATCATTTTTAAACTAATTTATTTAATATAATTATTAAATAAATCTAATATCATTAATATTAAAATATTAATATTTTTCATGACAAAATATCAAAAGTTATATTTTATAACTTAAAATATTTTATAACCTTTAAAATATTTTTTATATTTTTTAAATCATTAATTCTATTTTTATAATTTATTTAATACATTTATTAAATAACTTTAATATCATTAATATTAATTAATTAATGAAATTCATCACAAAATATTAAAAGTTATCAAAAATAACTTAAATTATTTTCTTATACCATAATATAATTTTAAATGATTTTTCATGTATTAAAATCATTTTAAATAATTTATTTAATATTATAATTAAATAAATTAAATACTTTTAATATTCAAAAATATTAAATATTTATGAAATATATTCAAAATAATTAAAAAAAACTAATTTTTGGATTTAATAAAATAATTTTTTAATAATTTATTTTGTATTTTTAATAATTAAAAAACTAATTTTTCTATTTATTTAATTAAAAATAATTAATTTGAAATCGATCGATCAACTTCGGTCAACGATGTTTGACCAAGAATAACTTTTAATCTACAACTGATATGGCTTTGAATCAAGTTCCAGATGAAAGAACACATAACAAACTACATGTTTAAACCTTTAAATAGCAAAAACACATAACAGATTAAGATCTAAAGTCCCTGACATTGGTTGTCAGAACACAAAAATGAAACTTTTCCAGATTTTGAAAATCACTAGATCCGAGCCTATAGATGTTATGGATCTAACATCTATCAACCCAGATCAGTTAATAACACTACATAGAACATATTACAACACAGAAACACAACTTTTAACAGAAGATCAAGGGTCGAATTTTGATTAGGGTTTTATTCCTTTATGCATCAATTCTTGATTCTGAGCTTATGATCTGTTAAGGGTGTTCGTGGGGCTTTGTTTTGGGACTAATATACTACAACATTTCGAAGCTTTTAGAGAGAGAGGGTCAAGGATGAGTATTGGTGACCAAAAGAGCTAAATGATACATTTTCTCTCTCTTGCTCAATATATATAACTTAGATACAATGAATTGGCTGAAGTAGCTGTCAATATATGGCTGATATGAGTCACATAGCAAGTCAATGGTTGGTCACCAACTACATTATAGCTAAATTTATAAGTTTTGCTCAAATAATTCAAGAGGGGTAATATGGTCATTAGCCTTAGAAATTTAATGGCATTTTGGTCATTTTACCAAACCCTTAGGGTTTAGGGTTAGGGTTTGGGTTTAGGGTTTGAACCGTTTTAGGTTTTAAAAACAAAATTCTAGGATTTCCAAAATTAGGATTTAAAAATAAATAACAATTTAGTTTTCCAAAAATATAAATTAGAGTTTACTAAATATAATTAGTTTTCTAATTCGATTACTTAAACATTTAGGGTTTAAAATCCACTAATTAGCATTAAGGATTACAATTAGCCATTAGGGTTTTATTAGGAGAAGGGTTAAAAATGCCCCAGAGTTTTACCGCGATGTCTACCGAACACCCTATACTTTTTTTGTCAAAAAATACCCTTAACGTTACATTTTTTGGGTCGATTGTGCCCCTGCCGTTAATAAATCTGCCAACTAGACTAACGGGTGTTAATGTGGTTGACAGGTGGCAATTTTTGCTGACGTGTACAAAAATTCATTAAGACAAATGATTAAAAAATCAATTTTTAATTAATTATTTATTTTATTTTTCTTTAAAAAAAATAAATAATTAATAAAAAAAATAAATATTTATATTTAATAAACAAAATAAATATTTATATTTATATTTAATAAACAAAATAAATATTTATATTTATATTTAATTTATTAACAACAAATAGGGTTACATAAATTCATTAACAACAAATAACAAAAATTCGTCCAATTGAATTAATTAATACAAAAATTGCAGTCTTCTTCCTCTTGATGAATTCCTAGTCTGCAAAATCCTAACGCAACCAACCAACACTCCGCCACCGTCGACCCACCACCAACCCCCACTCCTCCACCGTGAAAATGAAAGATGAGAATGGGACGGTGTAAACCATTCTCACCACAGTCGACCCACCACAACAACACCACCAACCCCACTCCGCCAACGCCAACCCGAACCATCGAAGGCTCAAGCACAACCAATAATCTCAAATCAAAAATTTTGAGTACACCGTAAATCTAGATCTAGATTGAGAAAATTTTATTTTTGAAAATAAATTTATACCTTCAAAATCGATCTGGATATTTTTAACATTTATTTTCGAACTAACATCCAAATAATGAAGGGATCAAAATCAGATCTGGATTTGCAATTAAATATCCATTAATGATAGAAGAACGAAGAACAAAGGAAGAAGAAGACCCAAAATCACCATGCTTTTCGGTGGGGACTTCCTTCCATCTTCTTTTCTTTGCTTTTTTCGATTTGGGATATGGTGGTTGAGTTAGGGACGGAGTGGACTGTAATTGGTGGGCTTTGATCGGTGGCCATGGCTGCAGCTGCTCCTTTTGTTGTTGCTCTCTCAAACCCTCATGGCTCGTTCCTCTCTCAAACCCTAACCCGAACATCATCATCATAATTTGGGGATGGGGATTAAGAGAAGGAGATCGAGATAGAAATATCACCGGAATAAATGGATGCATAATTTTAGATTTGATTTGGGTTGTTGCTTTTGGGTTTCTAGATTTGACAGAGAGATAGAATTTGGAGAGATAAAATTTGGGTTGTTGCTTTTGGTTTCTAGATTTGACGGAGAGATAGGATTTGGAGAGATTTAAGCCTTAATTAATTTAGTATTTTAGTAGCAATATGTTTTATATTTATTATTTTTATACACATCAGATGGTACAGTAGTATTTTTTTGTTTTAATTATTTGACACATCAGTAAAAAATGTCCAACTGTCAACCCCGTTTGTCTATTTGGCATGTCTGTCAACGGCAGGGGCAAAATTGACCCCAAAAGTGTAACGTTAAAGGTATTTTTGGACAAAAAAAAGTATAGGGTGCTCAGTAGACATCGGGGTAAAAGTCAGGGGTATTTTTGAACCTTCTCCCGGATTTTATTTTAGCAAATTAAGGTTACTAATTAAGAAATTAGGGTTTCTAGAAATTAAAATTTCTAAATATTAATTAGGATTTCTCTAATTAACATTAAATGCTATAATACATAAAATAATTCATTTAACACAATTACATAATCGTTTCTAACTCATAATTGAGTTTCAAATTAGAATTTTCCAAATTTAGAAATTAGGTTTTAGGGTTTTTAATTAATTAGGTTTTCTAAGTATCATTAGGGTTTTACCTAATTAGTGTTAATATCAATAATACCGGTCGTTAATCACATTATCATGATTACATAACGACTTAACAAATTATAGAGTCGTAAATGGCCTCTGAATTAGGGTTTCAAATCAATTAGGGTTTATAATTTAAATATTAGGGTTTAAAAAAACATTAGAATTTCTAAATATTAATTAGGGTTTCTCTAATTAATATTAAATTCTATAATACACCACACATATCACATAAGACTGTTATATAACAGTATTGACTTTCCCATTTGAATTTAAAAATAGGGTTAAACAAATTAATGCTAGGGTTTGGTCATGATACAACATAATTGAACAACCATTATCAGTCCACACATATACAGTACTTAATTATAGCACTGAAAAATCAAAATATAATTAATATTATATTCTTATTCTTATTCCTTGATAAAAATCCAAAATTAGGGTTTGGATTCCATATCCGATTTATTCTTCATATTTAACATTATTAATTAAGTTAAAATAATTAACTTAATTAAACTAGCATAAATTCCTATATTAAAATAGATTAATTATTATAATAATTCTAATAATCATTTCATATATTATTTAAATAATATATAATTATATTTTCATAGAAAATAAATAATAAAAACATTTCTACTATAAAATTAATTATTAAAAGAATAAACTTTATAATAATCAATAATTCGAAAAATAAAATTATTTGTAAAAATAAATGAAATTTAATTTCCTCTATTTATTATTTTGAAATAGTAAGGGTTGATTTGATTAATGTGGTTAGTTATGGGTAAAATCTTGCAAAATATTTTAAATAAGCAAGTGGTTATAAAATATTCATTGTTGTGGAGAATATTAGTTTGGTGGTGGAATATTCTTCTTTATTATCGGGGAATATTAAATGCGAAAATGCGGTAGCGATAAAATATTCATTGTTGTCATGTGTGGGCCCATAACGAGCGATTGGATGAAAAAAGCGACAAGTATAAGTTGTTTATAAATAACAGCGTAGTTATTCTGAATTATCTTGTTGGAATACCCGGTGGTTAAAACACGATGTCTGGCGTTGTTGCGCGATAGCACGGTATTGCACCAATTATTGATTCTTACGTGAAGGCACTACTCGATAATTATTACGATAATTCTTTATTCGATATTTTATTTTATTGATTCAATAATTGTTGCGTTGATTTTTTATATTCTTTATTGTTTGATAATTGTCACTACACATTATTTTTTCATTATCGAAGCAATAATTCATATTATCTGAATAATATTATTAGAAAACATTATTGGCAATGTCTAGAAAGTTACATCTAAGGAGAGGTTTGGTCACTAATTGCTTGCGCCCGATGAGGAGAAATCTTTATTGGAAAGCCCCTCTTTCTTGGGAGCGGCACGGTTGCGATCTTGTGATTACTGTAATATTATTTGTGAATAATTAATTATTGATTTATATGATGAGGAAAATATTGATTTTATGTGGATATAGATGGAGAAAATTTTTAAAGTGACAATTGTTAAAAATTGATATTTTATCTTTTGATAAAAATAATATTTTATTATATTATTATAATATAATAATGGTGATATTTTTACAATGAATGTGGGATATATGAGTATATGAGGAGGAAGAGTATTTTTGTTGCAAAAAATTGTTTTAAAACATGTTAAACATGTTGGTGGACCCATTTCTTGGTTTGAAATTTGATTATAGCACAAAAAATCGTCCATTTTTATGGATTTGGTCAATTTACATTTGGAATTTGGAAAAACTTTCTTACGCAAAAGTTGTAGAAATTGAATTTCCTATAAAAAGTTCGCGAGATTCGAATTTTTTACGATAAAAGGGCTATTTATTATGAATTATTGAAGTTAGAGGTTCCGAAAATAATTGATTTTTGGAAGTTTTAAATAATTATATTAACAAAAACGTTTTTTTGTTTGTTGGGACTCATTTAACATGTGATTAGGTGGTGATTTGAGATGCTAAGTGTGCGTAGAAAATTTATAATATAATATATAATATTATATTAAATTTTTTACGCTTTGGTGTTCTAAGCATTTTCTATAAATAGGGTCTTGGGGTTAGAATTGAAAATCACACGAAAACTAAAGATTTCTCTCTCTTTCTCTCTATATAATATCGGCGTATTTGTGAGTATTTTAGTACTTTGAGTATTGCTATACGGTGCAAGTTCTTTCGACCTTATATCCGATATTCGATCGGAAATACTATTCTTTACGAGGTAAGGGATGTTATTTTATTCGAAAATGATATTATTTCTTGATATCATTATCTTAAAAATATTGGTTGGAAATTTTTATCAAATTTGGAACTTTTTCATGTCGGGATTACTATTCATGAGTTCTTATTCACGAGTTACTATTCACGAGTTCTTATTCATGAGTTCTTATTCACGATTCTTATTCATGATACTATTCACGAAGCGTGATGATGTTTTTTGTGAAATTTCTATCTTTTGAGTGTCGAGATTCTTATTCACGTATCGACACTATTCACGTATCTGACCTTTATTCACGATCTCGACACTATTCACGAAAAAATTAAATTTTCTTTTACGTGTCCAAGATTATGCATTATGATTCTATCTTTGATTGGATCTATGTTTTGATCTTCATTCTTGAATTTTACTCCATCTGGTTATTTATGAAGTATTTTTGAACTTGGATTATTTAAAGTCTGAATCCCTTAATACTTGTTCTTTTGTTTCCTTTGGATTCGTTTTCTTTAAAATATTTTTCATCATCCTCGGTCTAAATGATGATATTCTTGAATATCTTTGGCACATAGTGCAAAGATGAATGATTTCTTGATGAATATCTTTGGCTCGTGGTGCAAAGATGAGCAGTGTTGAGATGAACATGGCCAAGTGATTAATATCTTTTGGCCGTAGTGCAAAGATGAGCAGTGTTTAGATGAACATGACCAGTGATGAATATCTTTGGCTTTTGTAGTGCAAAGATGAATATTTGATTCGAGATATATATTGATTGATGTTACGAGGGATAAAATATCGACGATACTTTTAAATTCATATATAGAAGATAGTAGTTTGCATTCTCTACTTAACTCTTCTAATGAATTATTATTTCATTGCGAAGATTGATTTAAAAGCTGGTTTGTCTATTGTATTCTATTAGATTTTTCCTGTTGAGGACTAACGATAATTTGTTACATATTATCTTAGTCATAATGTTCTTCTTGGGCTAGTTGAGCTCACCCTTTTCCTTGTTGTTCCATTTTTCTTCTCGGGAGGCGAGAATGTAGCGAGTACTAGTCGGGGTGTGGAATGATGGTTCTAGAAGTTGTTACAGTAGTCCTCACTATTTTATAAAATAGTGTATCAATAATTGTAATGAGGACTTATTTGAGTGTGGATATTATCTAGATGACAATATTTGTATTTAAACTCACAGTTTTATGTTGTATTAATAAAGTTGTAGTTGTTTACGTACCATGTATTTGGCGACTTCGAGAATGGGTGTTGTATACCTATTTTGGGGCGTCACGGTTTAATATCGAGCTTAGGGATATGGTCTCTGGCGGAGATCGGGGAATAGTACTAGGAGGGAGAGCAGAGTAATCCTTGTTAGTATGTCATACCTAAGCTTATTTGTTGGTCGATCGAACTATATGGTTAATATGTGATATGTTAATTTGTTTAATTAACCCTTGTTTTATAAGCGATATTTAAGAATGGCGGTGAGAATATTAGCAGTGGAGTTAATGAGGCCAGTGAAAACACCTTTAATCACCACCCGAGGCGTGCAGCGAGGAAGGCAATATTCCTCCATAAACAACACCACTTGAAGCGAGAGCGATGAGCAGCGGGATGTTTAGGAGCTTTTTGCGATTCATGCAAAACCCGAGACGAGGAGACTTCGTGTACAAAATACTGGTGGAAATGATAGCAATGCAGCTTATTATCACGGCAAGCGATTCAAAGTTGGGACCACGAAATTTAAGGAAAATTTGGATCCGATCATGGCGGAAACATGGGTCAAAAAAATTACCAAGATATTCGATGTCTTGGGATGCGGAGAGAACGAAGGTTCCATTCGCCACCTTTATGTTAAAGTGGCGAAGCGGATTCTTGGTGGGAGTCGTGTGAAGCGTACCCGACTTGCTGCGCTTTCCGCATGTCTTGGGAAGCGTTTGAAACTTTTCAGCGAAAAATACTTTCTGAAAGTATTAGCCATATGAAAGAGGTAGAGTTTATTAGACTAGAACAAAACAACATGGCGGTGTCCCAATCTGGCGAAGTTCGAGAGTTATCGAGTTTGCACCTCATTTGGTAGAGAATGAGGAGCGAATGGCGAGGATGTTTACGAGAGGTTTAAAACCGAGATTGACAATATCTTATCTCTCATAAATTTTTCTTTATATTGAGATGTTGTCAACGAGGGCTCAATTATTAGGCGAGATAGCGAAATGCGTTCAACGAGAGGCCATGACGAGGATCATCTGGGTGGCGGCGATCATCGAACAACGATAACCGGTGGAGAAAGAAAAATACGGACAAGAGCGACAACCACTCTGGTGGTAATCGTGGCCATGAAAATAGAAGAAGCGAGTCGGGGAGATTTTAAAAGAGGAGATTCAACAATGACCTTTGCGAAGGCGTCGGCACCGATGACAAGCTGGTTTTAAGGGAGAGAAGCGACCACTTGGTTAATTATCTTATAAATGTGGAAAAGAGGACACATCATTGGCTGTCCTGAGCAGTTCAAGGTATGCTATAATTGTGGAAAGGAAGGACATATCGCTCGAGATTATGCGGTAGCGAAACCAAGCCCGATGGGGATGGTGACTCAAAAGGCATCCCGAAAAAAGTCAAAGTCAGCGGTTCTGGAAGAAGCGTTTGTCGTGGTAGGTCGACATCGAGGAACCCAAGCGAGGTGATCACGGGTAAGTAATCATAAATTCATCTGAAGTTTATACATTACTAGAATCTGGGGTGCTACCCATTCATTTATCTCTCTCCTTTATGCTCAGCGTTTAAACTTGACTCAGGAGAAATTAGACTTTGACTTATCTGTGGAAACTCAGTTTAGGAGAAACTTTCATCACATCCACTTGTTTATAAATCTTGTTTGATCGAGTTGGCACCATCGCATTACTGTTGACCTTATTTCTTTAAAGATACTTGCTTTTGATGTGATTTTGAGGATTGATTGATTAACTACTCATCATGCCAAAATTGATTGCTTTTAAATAAGGTTGTTAGTTTTCATATTCTAAGCAACTTTGTTATTGAATTCAAACAACCAAACCATTGAAGTCAAACACTTTCATATCAAGCCAAAAGTCATTCGTTTATTGAAAAAGCGGATGTCAAGTTTTCTTAGCCCATGTTATGGACTTAAACAAAAATCGTCGATTTGAATGATATTTCTATTGTTAGTAAATTTCTGATGTATTTCTGAAAGAATTTCTTGGCTTACTCCCAAAGTGTGATATTGAATTTTGTATCGACTTTGAACGGTACAAAACCCATTTCTAAAATCTCATGGCTCTATTGAACTTGAGGGAGTTAAAAATTCAACTATAAATTTGGTACGAGAGCCTTTATCTGGTGACTTCCTTTGTGGAATGCAAAAGCGGAACTCTCCGTGGGGGATACCATATTTGTGCGGTAGTAAAGCGATAGGTGTCATTGTGACGTCTTATCAAGATTGGGATATGAGTCACGATTGAGAGCAACCTAAGTCGATGTCGAAATCGTAGCTTTTCATGCTTAGTTGGTTATTATCGAAGATTTTGTGGAAAGATTTTCTCGAATCGCTACTCCATTAACTCGGTTGA
The DNA here is from genome assembly GCA_020205605.1 of Panax ginseng. NCBI lineage: Eukaryota > Viridiplantae > Streptophyta > Magnoliopsida > Apiales > Araliaceae > Panax > Panax ginseng. Next base: position 49,883,953 of record CM035143.1, on the reverse strand, counting down.
CTCGTAGAGATACAAAATTCGAATGGAGCAAGGAATGTGGGAAGAGCTTGAAGAACTCGAGGGAGACTCATTTGGCACATGTTACGACCATACCATCTGGAAAAGCGAGCGTGGTAGTGGCGTGTTGAGTAAAAGATGCGTATCTGATCTGAATGCGATATTGTCAAAGACCCATTTCATATAACTTACAAATGATAGATATAGAGTTAAAGACTCTAGGGACTCACGTGATGATATCTGAAGTAGAATCGACTTTAATCGATAAAGTTAAAAGCGTTCAAGCTACACCGGGTGATGAATATGAAGAAGGAGGTACAAGAAGTTGTTATTCAAAAGCGAGAATTGGCGATGTGAGGAAAGCTCAAACCTTGATTTATTAGTCCATTTGAAATCCTCGATCGAATAGGAGCTGTGGCTATATAGACTCGTTTTACCGCCAAGTATGGCGCGTGTTCATAACGTTTTTCGTGTATCGATGTTACGTAAATATGTGGATGACCGAACCACATTATTGAGTTAGAACCAGACGAGATAGCGAGAAGATTTAACGTCACGAGGAGGAGTACCGGTCAAGATCTTGGATAGGAAGGAGCATGTCCTACGCATGTCGATTTAGAGGACGAAATTTCATAAGGAGGGAGGTTGTAAGACCCCAAATTATTAATTAAATGAAATTTAATTTCCTCTATTTATTATTTTGAAATAGTAAGGGTTGATTTGATTAATGTGGTTAGTTATGGGTAAAATCTGCAAAATATTTTAAATAAGCAAGTGGTTATAAAATATTCATTGTTGTGGGAGAATATTAGTTTGGTGGTGGAATATTCTTCTTTGTCGGGGAATATTAAATGCGACGGTAGCGACCTTGTGTGGGCCCATAACGAAAGCGATTGGATGAAGAAAATGACAAGTATAAGTTGTTTATAAATAGCTTGGCGTGATTATTCTGAGATTAATCTTTGTTGGAATACGGTGGTTAAAACCACGATGTCTGGCGTTGTTGCCTGATGGCACGGTATTGCACCAATTATTGATTCTTACGTGAAGGCACTTTACTCGATAATTATTACGATAATTCTTATTCGATATTTTATTTTATTGATTCAATAATTCTTTGCGTTGATTTTTTATATTCTTTATTGTTTGATAATTGTCACTACTGCGTATTTTCCATTATCGAACAATAATTCATATTATCTGAATAATATTATTAGACAACATTATTGGCAATGTCTAGAAAGTTACATCTAAGGAGAGGTTTGGTCACTAATTGCTTGCGCCCGATGAGGAGAAATCTTTATTGGAAAGCCCCTCTTTCACAGGAGCGGCACAGTTGCGATCTTGTGATTACATAATATTATTTGTGAATAATTAATTATTGATTTATATGATGAGAAAAATATTGATTTTATGTGGATATAGATGGAAAAAATTTTAAAGTGACAATTGTTAAAAATTGATATTTTATCTTTTACGATAAAATAATATTTTATTATATTATTATAATATAATAATGATGATATTTTTACAATGAATGTGGGATATATGAGTATATGAGGAGGAAGAGTATTTTTGTTGCAAAAAATGTTTAAAACATGTTTTGTGTGTGGGTGGACCCATTTTGTTGGTGAAATTTGATTATAGCACAAATCGTCGTCCGTTTATGGATTTGGTCAATTTACATTTGGAATTTGGAAAAACTTTCTTACTGCAAGTTGTAGAAATTGAATTTCCTATAAAAAATTCATGAGATTCAAATTTTTACGATAAAAGGGCTATTTATTATGAATTATTGAAGTTAGAGGTTCGAAAATAATTGATTTTTGGAAGTTTTAAATAATTATATTAACAAAAACGTTTTTTACATTGTTGGGACTCATTTAACATGTGATTAGGTGGTGATTTGAGATGCTAAGTGTGTGTAGAAATTTATAATATATATATTAATATTATATTAAATTTTACTTTTGGTGTTCTAAGCATTTTCTATAAATAGGGTCTTTAGGTTAGAATTGAAAATCACACGAAACTAAAGATTTCTCTCTCTTTCTCTCTCTATAATATCGGCGTATTTGTGAGTATTTTAGTACTTTGAGTATTGCTATCTGTGCAAGTTCTTTCGACACTATATCCGATATTCGATCGAAGTACTATTCTTTACGAGGTAAGGGATGTTATTTTATTCGAAAATGATATTATTTCTTGATATCATTTATCTTAAAATATTGGTTGGAAATTTTTATCAAATTTGGAACTTTTTCATGTAAGGATTACTTATTCATGAGTTCTTATTCACGAGTTACTATTCATGAGTTACTATTCACGAGTTCTTATTCACGATACTATTATTCACGAGCGTGATGATGTTTTTTGAAAATTTCTATCTTTTGAGTGTCGAGATTACTATTCATTATCGACACTTTATTCACGTATCTGACACTATTCACGAATCGACACTATTCACGAAAAAATTAAATTTTCTTTTACTGTGTCCAAGATTATGCATTATGATTCTATCTTTGATTGGATCTATGTTTTGATCTTCATTCTTGAATTTTACTCCAATCTGGTTATTTATGAAGTATTTTTGAACTTGGATTATTTAAAATACGAATCCTTAATACTTGTTCTTTTGTTTCCTTTGGATTCGTTTTCTTTAAAATATTTTTCATCATCCTCGGTCCTAAATGATGATATTCTTGAATATCTTTGGCTTTTGTAGTGCAAAGATGAATGATTTCTTGATGAATATCTTTGGCTAGTAGTGCAAAGATGAGCAGTGTTGAGATGAACATGGTGGTGATTAATATCTTTGGCCCGTAGTGCAAAGATGAGCAGTGTTTAGATGAACATGACCAAGCTGATGAATATCTTTGGCTTTGTAGTGCAAAGATGAATATTTGATTCGGATATATATATTGATTGATGTTACGAGGATAAAATATCGACGATGAACTTTTAAATTCATATATAGAAGATAGTAGTTTGCATTCTCTACTTAACTCTTCTAATGAATTATTATTTCATTGCGAAGATTGATTTAAAACTGGTTGTCTATTGTATTCTATTAGATTTTTCCTGTTGAGGACTAACGATAATTTGTTACATATTATCTTAGTCATAATGTTCTTCTTGGGCTAGTTGAGCTCACCCTTTTCCTTGTTGTTCCATTTTTCTTCTCGGGAGGCGAGAATGTAGCGAGTACTAGTCGGGGTGTGGAATGATGGTTCTAGAAGTTGTTCTAGTAGTCCTCACTATTACGTAAAATAGTGTATCAATAATAATAGGATTATTTGTGTGGAATGAGGACTTATTTGAGTGTGGATATTGTCTAGATGACAATATTTGTATTTAAACTCACAGTTTTTATGTTGTATTAATAAAGTTGTAGTTGTTTACCCATGTATTTGGCGACTCGAGAATGGGTGTTGTATACCTATTACTTGCATGTCAATAGGAATTCATGTAGTGATAGTAGTACAAGTGATCCTTGGACTTGAGATCATCATAGTATCTTGTGTATGATGAGTTATACTTTGACTTATTCCTTAAGACCCTTAGGGTATATTAAAGGGTATGCTTGGGTATAATAAGTTGTACATGGAGATAATGTACAATAAATAAAGAATCTACCACTTCTAGTAAAAGAAGAGAAATGTCCTATGTGATTCGATAAATGACAACCCAGTAGTCCTTGACCAAGGCAGAATAAAATTAGAAAGGAGTTTCTAATTTGCATTATTTGGTGTTGTGCATTTAAGAGTCGAAATACATATAATTAAATAAAATAAGACTTGTTAGTAATTTCATGTCTTATATTTAATTGGGACATTGTATGGTGGAAGGATTGAATTGTACGGTAACTATTAACTCAAAGGTTCTTTTATGATTGATGTTGAAATCTATATTATCTGAAAAGTCGTTGATCGCTAGGGAGGCTTATCTATATTGTAGAATAAATATTATTTATTTAAATAAATTAATCGTTTAATTTATTTATTTAAATAATATTAGAATTGTTCTAATTAATTTATTCACAACCGGTTTAATATGGAGAAGCTAAATGGTCACACCATAAAAGGAAGAATAATTATTTAAGAAGTTAATGGCATAATTATAATAATATGTTAAGTATATTTAATTTAATCTATGGTGATAGAATAAATTAAATAGCTTAATATTTATTATTTAATATTTTAGAAATATTAAATATAAATTAATAAAAGGAGTCTTATTAATATTATTACAATTATTATTATTTTAATTTCTAAAAGAATAGGAATTAATTTAATATAAGTACTCTCATTTATTCTAATAGGATTAGGAGGGAAAATTAGTTAAAGGAGTTTAATTAATTATCCCTAATAAGATTAGGGAGTCCATTGAATTAAAAGAGTTTAATTAAATAAATAATACCCTATTTTCTAATTAGATTAGAAGGGTTAACTGATATCTTTATAAGAGGAGTCTTATATCAGATATCAATATACGTAATTTCAACAGTTGGGAGAGTACGCTCTTTTTCTATGAGAGATAGAAAAATTAGGGTTTTGACAAACACCCATCTTCTTGGATCTTTCTTCTTCCTTAGTGGATCACCTCTAGAGGCCAAACACTTGGGTGGCTAACGTTGATCAAAGGAAGGAACCAAACCTGGTGGATTCAAGTTGAACGCGAAAATGATTGGAGGTGAACTTGTATCTTAGGAAGCTCGAATCTTTAAGGGTATGATTCTTGTTCTTCATATCTTTTCGTTTAATTAATAATTGTGCATAAAGGATGATCCGGGTATATGGTTTGTAAAATTTTAAACTCTGATTTTTACATGTTTCAGCTTATTTTGTGCAATTTGATTGCGTTCAAGAATATTAAAAACCCAACACTATCCAAGGTTGGGATGTGAGTCACAGTTTGTATCAAAACTCACAGCATATGTGTTGTTTTATTTTGCACGACAATTGTTGTAATAAAGTTGTAGTTGTTTTCTGTACCATGTATTTGGCGACTCAGAATAGGTTGTATGGATTGGACCTATTTTGGGGTTGTCACAACTTCTCCTTCCTTAGTGTCTCCAACACTACTATTAGGTGTTCGGCATGATCTTCTGGTGTCTTAGAATAGACTAGAATATCATTGATAAACTCAACAACGAACTTGTCCAAGTATTGTTTGAACACTCTGTTCATTATATCCATAAATGTAGCTGGTGCATTAGTTAACCCGAATGACATCACTAGAAACTCGTAATGGTTGTAACGAGTCCTGAATGCCGTCTTAGGTATATCCTCATTTCTAACCTTCAACTGATGATACCCCATTCGTAAATCTATCTTAGAAAAATATTTTGCCCCTTTCAACTAATAAAAGAGATCATTGATCCTGGGCAATGGGTATTTATTCTTTATCGTTAACTTGTTCAACTCTCGATAATTGATACAAAATCTTAACGATCCTTACTTCTTCTTTACAAACAGTACCGGTGCTCCCCACGACCAAACACTCGGTTGAATGCACTTTCTATCCAACAGTTCTTGTAACTAAACCATTAACTCCTTCATCTCCACTGGCGCCATATGGTACGGTGCCCTGGAAACTGGTGCCGCTCCTGACACAATGTCTATCATGAATTCGGTCTCCCTATCTAGTGGAAGACCCGCCAATTCACTTGGGAAAACATCCGCAAATTCTTTTACTATAGGTATTGATGAGTGGATTTCATATCCACGAATCGTTGTTCATTTCACGCTAAATTGTTGATATTTTCTTGTTTTCATATTCATTTTTATTTGTTTTGTGTTCTTTTATGTGTAGGGTGGTCATTGTAGCATTTAACAAGATTTGGAGTCAATTGGGATCATTTCGGGAAGAATTCGTGAAGGAAAGGAAAAAGTGACTCGACAGCTTTTTGTGGAAACTTGCAGTGGGCATGCCCACCGGTGGAAACTCATATTAGCGTATACTACCGGGCTGGGGTCTCACTCAACTAACTCTCCCATGATTTTGATTTTGTCTTTGTCTTTACATGGTTTCTAGTGTTGTAATCACATATGGACTCTAAAATATAAAGGATTTCGATTGGGACACTAGGGGGGCGCGTCTATTACTCGGCTAACAACGAATTGAGCAATATACAGGAGCACATTTAAAAAGATTATTTTCAGATTTTCACAAAAAGCTTTGGAGGAGTATTTTGAAGCAATTTTCGTGACGATTGCAATTCTAGGCTACGTGAAGGGTGTTCATCACTATTCTTCTCTTTAGTCTTTTATTTGTAATTGCAAGGATGTTTTCTGTAAGACCTCGAATTTTATGAAATAAAAGTATTCAATTTTTTCTATTTAGTAAATAGTTAAATTGATAAAAGTTTAAAGTTATGGGTGAAATGTGCAAATTTTGCAAAATAAGCAAGTGGTTATAAAATATTCATTTTTGTCGGGGAATATTCAGTTGATCGTGGAATATTCTTCTTTGCTCGAGAATATTAAATGCATTTAGCGCTTACCTTTAGTGGGCCCCATAATGAGAATAAGCGCTTGGATGAAGAAAAGCGACAAATTTGAGTTTTTATAAATAAACGGCGTGATCGTTACCGTTAACATTGTTGGAATACACGGTGGGTAAAGTAAAATAATACGCGTTGTTGCACAGTAGCACACGGTATTGCACAATATTTTTGAATTATTGATTCTTACGTAAGAAGGCACTACTCAATAATTGTTACAGTAATTACTGTTCAATATTGTAAGACCCCAACTTTTTAATGAATAAAATCGAATTTCCTCTATTCATTGTTGTCGGGGAATATTCGTTTGGTCGTGGAATATTCTTTCTATCTGGAATATTAAATATCGACCATGACCATTTATGGGCCCATGTGGATAACGGTTGGATAAAGAAAATGACAAATTTGAGTTTTTATAAATAACAGGCGTAGTTATTCTAGATTAACATTGTTGAATACCCGTGGTTAAAATACGAGAATATCGAGGTTGCACAAATGCACACCTGGTTTTGCCGCAGTATTTTTGAATTATTGATTCTTACGTAAAAGTCACTACTCAATAATTATTACGATAATTCTTGCTCAATATTTTATTTTATTGGTTCAATAATTGATGCGTTGATATTTTATATTATTGTTGTTTCAATAATTGTCTCTGCACAGTATTTCTCATTATCGGATCAATAATTCATATTATTTGAATAATATTATGAGATAGCATTATTGACAATGTCTAGAAAGTTCTGTCAAGGAGAGGTTTGGTCACCTAATTGCGCGCCAGTAAGGAAAAATCCTTATCGGAAAGCCCCCTCTTTCTTGGGAATGGCCTGGTTGTCATAATTGTGATTCTGTAATATTATTTGTGAATAATTAATTATTGATTTATATGATAAGGAAATATTTATGTGGATATAATTGATAGATATATTTATTTTATGTGGATATAATTGAAGGAATTAATGTTTAGGTGTTTTTATCGGAATGGATGTATTAAAAATTAAATTACTGTATTTGAGATATATTAAAAGTGAGTTATAATTTTAATCGTGGATGTTTGGATCGTTGTGATTTTTGGATATGTTATACATATATAAGTTGTGTATATGTCCAAAAATTTTGAACCGTTAAAAATTAACGTATAATTTGTTATGCATTTTAAGAGGTGACTGATTCGGAAATTAGGTTTATACATGATTTTGGTGGAAAATTCTAAAATTGAGTGGGCCCCACTTGTGGTTGGTGAAGAAATGTGCTGAATTTTATTTCAAATGTGGTGGGTGGCAATAGTAGCAGGTAAAGCCACAGGTAGCAGGTCAAGTCTGCTTCAGCGTGCTAACATTTTCCTATAAATAGAGGTCTAAGTTAGAATTGAAAAACACACTAGAAACATAAACTTTCTCTCTTTCTCTCTCTATATTATCGAGCGTATTTTGTGAGTATTTAGATACTTTGTGAGTTTCTATTTATCAGTGCAAGTTTCCTTCAGCCTTATACTGATATTCCGATCAGAAGTACTGTTATTTTGAGGTAAGGAATTTTAAGGGTTATTGTGTTTTTTAGTTTCGTAATTTTTTCGACCTTCAAAAATTCTGGAAAAATTTGAAATGATAATTTGATGAGTTTTCTAGATTGAATCCAAAAATGGCGATTTTTGGATGTATAGATTAGGAGTTATGAATTTTATGGGAAAAAGACTATTTTAAAAGTAAACCCTTATAACTCCTTGTGGTTAACTCCAAAATTGGTAAAATTTTTATTGGGAGTACATGTATATAACAAAAGTATACTCTGTAAAATTTGGAATATTTGGATAAAAGTACAGGTTATGATAAATGTCTAAATATTCAACTTTTTTGGCCATATGAAAAATAGTAAATGAATTTTAAAAATTCTGAGAAATATTTATGTTCAATATGGAACTATATTATGCTAAATCCCATAAAAGAAAATTTGTTTGTACAGATTTGATATTTTTCATAAAAATAGACTAGTTATGAGTAAATGAATTAAATATGTTATGTGAAGTAAGAAAATTGGAAAATAGGATTTGATGGCTTGAGAATCCTATATGAGGTATATGCAGATTTTTGATGAGAGTTTTGGTTATTGGTGATGAAATCTTATGAGTTTGGCATTTTAGGATGATTAAATGCATTATTTAGTAAAGTGTAAGCAATTAAAATAAATTGTTTATATGTTTAAGAAATGTTATTCTTTCAATATCATTATACCGAAATATTGGTATAGATTTTATTGTGGAATTTCTACCTTTTTCATGTCAGGGTTACTATTCATGAGTTACTATTCACGAGTTACTATTCATGATAAAATTGGTTTCTTTTTCTGACCAAATTATCGTTGATTTATGAATCTTACTCTCGAAACTAAATCCATGTTTTAATCATATTATTTTTATTATCATATATAACTTTTTTATAATCTTGGTGAAGAAATTTCTCTTTGACTTGAGTGTAAAAATGGGTAGATTATTGGTATGATCGTGACTATGGGTTCTCTTTGGCCAGTAGTGCAAAGTTGAATTGTTGACTGGTATGATCATGACCATTGAATTTATAATTGAATATTTTTAGCTTAAGTGCAAAGGTGAATTGATCAGCATGGTTATAATTATGGTTTATATAAATTCTGAAATGATTATGTATTTCTTTGAGATATTAATATCTTTGGCCTGTAGTGCAAAGATGAATTATTGATGAATATCTTTGGCATGTAGTGCAAAGATGAATTATTGTTGATATATTTGGCCTGTAGTGCAAAGATGATCTGTTGTTGAATATCTTTGGCATGTAGTGCAAAGATGAAACGATAATGAATATCTTTGGCCCGTAGTGCAAAGATGAATTTATTAGTATGATTATGAACAGGAACTGTGATTTGGTATAACTATGATCTTTGATGTTTCAGGTAAAGACAAGTGATGAAATGTATATTTGTCCTGGATTAGAAGAGGAATTTAGAACTATAATTATGATTATGAGTTATTCACGTGATTGCGGACAAGAACTGTTGATTGATGTTACAGGGATAAAACATTGTTGGTGGACTTTTAACATGGAGAAGATAGTAGACTTTATGGTCTATTTGACTATTCTAATGGATTGCTCGTTCCGCTGCAACTATGGTTGAAAAGTTTTATCATCTACCATATGTTCTAAATCTTTGATTTATTACGGATGAAAGCTTTTGATAATTTAATTATCTTTAGTCATGATATTCTTTACTGGGCTAGTTGAGCTCACCCTTTTGCTTCACAATTCCTTTCAGGTAATAAGAGTGTAGCTGGGTCGAGCGGAGGTAACAGGGGAATAAAACGGTGGTCTCTAGCGGTGGAAGTTCTCCCTAAACAGTATAGAAAAGTGTGTTATAGTTTATACATCATTTAGTAGTTATATTTGGTGAATGAAATAGGGTGAGACGAACCTAACGTTGGAAGGGTGTTTTGCCACTATCATATAAGATGTCTAATGACATACAACCTCGTGTTATCATAAGACAGGGTTGTGCGCATCCACTTACTGAGTATATCTACGAGCACTACCTATATAATCTTGGTGTTTATTTGAAGTATATTTCTAAATTAGAGACGGTGGAGATAATGATATGTCAAGAGAAGACTCACCATTGAAAAGAATATTATAGTAATCTTCTCGTTTTTCTTTGGGGTCTATTGGGTCAACCCAGGATAATTCTGTAGACATATGATATCTATAATAACCTACACAGATGGCCTCCAATGTACAAAGGTTTCCTTGAGCACTTCCTAAAAGTTTTAATTTCTAAAATAGTTTTTGACTATACCTTTATGTAAGGTGCCATTGTGACGTGCTATCCAAGGTTGGGATGAGAGTCACAGTTGGTATATATTTGTATCAAAACTCACAGCATATGTGTTTTTGTATTTTGCACGACAATTGTTGTAATAAAGTTGTAGTTGTTTTCTGTACCATGTATTTGACGACTCAGAATAGGTTGGATGGATTGGACCTATTTTCAGGTTGTCACAAATATTTTATTTTATTGATTCAAAAATTGCTACGTTGATATTTTATATTATTGTTGTTTCAATAATTGTCACTACAAAGATTTCCCATTATCCCATCAATAATTCATATTATTTTAATAATATTACTAGATAACATTGTTGGCAATGTCTAGAAAGTTCATCGCTAAGGAGGTTTGGTCACCTAATTGCAAGGCGTCGATGAGGAGAAATCCTTATTGGAAAGCCCCCTCTTTTCTAAGAACAACCTGGTTGTCAATATTGTGATTCTGTAATATTATTTGTGAATAACTAATTATTGATTTATATGATAAGGAAAATATTCATTTTATGTGGATATAGATGGAGAAATTTTTAATGTGACAATTGTTGAAAATTGATATTTTATCTTTTCTCGATAAAATAATTCATTTAAATATTTTATTATATTTTAATAATATAATAATGGTGATATTTTTATAATGAATGTGTGGGATATGAATAAATGAGGAGGAGTATTTTTGTTACAATAAATATTTAAAACATGTTTTGTGTGTTGGTGGACCCTATTTTTGACTGAAATTTGATTATAGATTGCAAATTCGTCCGTATGTGGATTTCGGTCAATTTATGTTTGTAATTTGGAAAAACTTTCTTCTACAAAGTTGTAAAGAATTCGATTTCCTATGAAATGGACATAAAATTCGTATTTTTATGATAAAAGGGCTATTTATTATGAATTATTGAAGTTCTGGGATATTGAGTCTGAATTGATTTTATTTAAAACATGTTTTTCTAGAAGGTGGGCCCACAATTGTACTTTTGCATGTGGGAAATGCTAGAATCTGAATTCAAAAGAGGCGTATGAAATTTGTTATATAAATATATTATTTTATTAAATATTCTGCTTTGGTGTTCTAAGCAATTTTCTATAAATAGGGTGCTTAGGTTAGAATTAAAAATCACACCAGAAACTGAAGTTTTCTCTCTCTATATTATCGAGCGTATTTTGTGAGTATTTAGATATCTTGAGGGTTGCTATATGGTGCAAGTTCATTCAGCGTTATATCCGACATTCCAGTCAGAAGTACTGCTCTTTTGAGGTAAGGGATATTTTCATTATTATGGTAAATGATTGTAAGGGTTATTATGTTTTTCATTTTCGTAGTGTTTCCGATCCTCAAAAATTCTGAAAAATTTTGAAATGATAATTTGATGAGTTTTCTAGATTGTGTCCAAAAATAGCTATTTTTGGATGTATAGATTAGGAGTTATGAATTTTATAGGAAAAGACTATTTTAAACGTAAACCCTTATAACTCCTTGTGGTTAACTCCAAAATTGGTGAAATTTTTATTGGGAGTACATGTATATAACATCAGTATACTCTGTAAATTTCAGAATTTTTGGAAAAAAATTCAGTTTATGATAAATGTCTAAATATTCGGCAATTTTGGCCATATGAAAAATATTAAATGAATTTTAAAAATTCTGAGAAAAATATATGTTCAATATGGGACTATATTATGCTAAATCCCAGAAAATAAAAATTTTTGTGACTGATTTGGTATTTTTTATGAAAATAGACTAGTTATGAATAAATGAATTAAATATGTTATGTGAAGTAAGAAAATTGGAAAATAGGATTTTATGGCTTGAGAATCCTATATAAGGTATATGCAGATTTTTGATGAGGGTTTTGGTTATTGGTGATGAAATCTTATGAGATTGGCATTTTAGGATGATTAAATGCATTAATTAGTAAAGTGTAAACAATTAAAATAAATTGTTAATAAGTTTAAGAAATGATTAAAATATTGTTGTAATATTAATAATATTAGATTATGAGATTATTAAGTGATTTATAACATTTGGATTAAGGTGTTATAAATATTGATATAGATTTTATTGTGAAACTTTATCTTTTTGTGCCGGGGTTACTATTCACGTATACGACACTATTCACATATACGACACTTTTCATGTATATGGCATTATTTAAGTATACGGTACTATGTACGAATACGAATTACTATTCACGAGTTACTATTCAGGAGTTACTATTCACGAGTTACTATTCATGAGTTACTATTCACGAGTTACTATTCACGAGTTACTATTCATGAGTTACTATTCACGAGTACTATTCATAACAAAATTGGTTTTTTTTTTGACCAAATTATCGTTGATTTATTAATCTTACTCTTGAAATTAAATGCAGTTGTTGATCATATTGTTTTTATTATCATATATAACATTTTTATAATCCCGGTGATGAAATTTCTCTTTGACTTGAGTGTAAAGATGGGTAAATTATTGGTATGATCGTGACTATGGGTTCTCTTTGGCCAGTAGTGCAAAGTTGAATTGTTGACTGGTATGATCAAGACCATTGAATTTATAATTGAATATCTTTAACTTAAGTGCAAAGGTGAATTGATCAACATGGTTATAATTATTGTTTATATAGATTTTGAAATGATTATATATTTCTTTGAGATATTAATATCTTTGGCCTGTAGTGCAAAGATGATCTGTTGTTGAATATTTTTGGCCTGTAGCACAAAGATGACCTGATGTTGAATATCTTTGTCCATTAGTGCAAAGATGAACTGTTAACGAATATCTTTGGCCCGTAGTGCAAAGATGAATTTATTAGTGTGATTATGAAAAGGAACTGTGATTTGGTATAACCATGATCTTTGATGTTTCAGGTAAAGACAGGTGATGAAAATTATCTTCGTCCTGGATGAGAAGAGGAATTTAGAACCACAATTATGATTATGAGTTATTCATATGATTGTGGATCAGAACTATTGATTGATGTTACAGGGATAAAACATTGTTGGTGGACTTTTAACATGGAGAAGATAATAGACTTTATGGTCTATTTGACTCTTCTAATGGATTGCCAGTTCCGCTGCAACTATGGTTTAAAAGTTTTATCATCTACCATATGTTCTAAATCTCTGATTCAGTACTAACGAAGGCTATGGATAATTTAATTATCGTTAGTCATGATATTCTTTACTGGCTATTTGTGCTCACCCTTTTGCTTCATAGTTCCTTTTAGGTAATAAGAGTGTAGCTGGGTCGAGCGGGGGTAACAGGGGAATAGAACGGTGGTCTATAGCTGTTGAGGTTTCACCTAAAACAGTATGGAACTAATTTTACTAAGAATTTTAAATAAGTGTCTCGTATTTTATACATCATTTATCCGTTGATTTTGGTGAACTGAATTGGGTGAGGTGAACCCAACTTTGGAAGGGTGTTTTGCCACTATCACACAAGATGTCTAATGACATACAACCTCGTGTTATCATAAGACAGGATTGTGCACATCCACTTGCTGAGTATATCTACGAGCACTACCCCTTGGAGTTTGGTTGAAATATAATTCTCAATTTGAGACAATGGAGATAATTATATGTCAAGAGAAGACTCACCATTGGGAAAAACCTGATAGTAATCTTCTCGTTTTTCTTTGGGGTCTATTAGGTCAACCAAGGATAATTCTATGGACATATGATATCTATCATAACCTAGACGCATGGCCTCCCATATACGAAGGTTTCCTTTAGCAGTTCCCAAAGATTTTAATTTCTAAAACAGTTATTGATTGTACCTTTATTTAAGGTGCCATTGTGACGTGTTATCCAAGGTTGGGATGAGAGTCACAGTTGGTATATATTTGTACCAAAACTCACAACATATGCGGCATTGTATTTTGCACGATAAATATAGTAATAAAGTTGTAGTTGTTTTCTGTACCATGTATTTGGCGACTCAGAATAGGTTGGATGGATTGGACCTATTTTGGGGGCGTCACATTTTCTTTGGATTATTCAGTTTTTATATCATTCGTTATGAACTAATTCGCTTATTAGGCTTATGATGGATCCTTGGGTGAAACGATAATTTTATAATTTTGATTTCCAGTTCAATAAAGTATTTTCAGTTTATCTATATTAATTTGAGCGTGAATTTATGAATTGCTTGATCAACAATTCTTTGTGGATTTGTATGGAATCGAGAGAGGATATTCAAATCTAGACTTAGTTAATATAGCGTGTGTCATGAATTTTGTGAATAGTAGATTCTTGATTATTGTTAAGGTAGAGATATGCTTGACATCGCATGTAATCGGATAGAGAACTTAAGCTTAAACCTTCTTTAATTTCAGTTCACATAGAGATATAGTGAGTTGGTTGATTTAGGTGTTTACCTTGTTTCAATCTAAATTGTGGATTTAAGTTAATACGGTATTAGTGCATCGAGAGGTGGCTAGTACTACATTTGTGTTCTTGATTAATAAACCGGGGATATTGAGTTGAATTGGAATAAAGGTTTGAACATCAGAGTGAAGCTTAGGGTGAAATCATAAGTCTAATTCTCCATTATTTGATTGAAATTCCGGATTTTGATATTTGTGATTGGTTTGTGATAGTTTAGTTATTTATTAATTTAGTTTTTATAAAATTAAATCATTGAATTGAGTAGTTTAATAGAATTAGGATTAATAGAAAATTGGTAATTATGAAGTTAAATTTCTTGCTAATTTGTCTTCGTGGGAACGATATTCTACTCATTACTATATTACTTGTTGACCACGTATACTTGCGTGTTTTGCGTATATAGATTTTATCCAACAAGTTTTTGGCGTCGTTGCCGGGGAATTAGTTAATATATTTTTGCCAATATTATCTTCAATCAAATTAGTCTTAATTTAAACATTTTTTTCCTTTTTATTTAATTCTCTTCCTATTTTTCTTTCTTTCAGGTACCATGGATGACTTTGCGTATCAATGGCCATACACGAACATGACTCAACCAAGGGATACAGAGATTGATGGACTTAATGCATTTTCCGCAGAATCAGTACAAATTGAGGCAAATTCGAAGACGTTGGAGGTTATCGCAGCCCAACGGAGTCGAAGGATGGCAGTTACGTGTGACTATTGTGCTGGCAACCATCAAATTCATCAATGCACCATCAGTTTTGAACCGGTACAATATAGTGGTTATTACCTCAATAACTATGTTGATCCGAACTATCACCAAGTTTGGGGGTATCAACTGGATTCTTCAGGGAGCTACATTTATGATGACCAATACTACGCTCCAAATCCAACATACACACCATAATTTACATGTCCACCTCCATTGCCACAAGAAGAAAAGCCAAATCTGAGGGATGTAATATTGAAGGGAATGGCAAACCTAGAGGAGATGAGTATTAGCCAAGAGTTGTCATCCCAAAATTTTAATAATTGGATGGAATAATTAGTCACTACCTCTGTGACGCCCCCAAAATAGGTATACATCACCTATTCTGAGTCGTCAAATACATGGTACAGAATACAAATACAACTTAATTATATAAGCTGTATAAAAGTACGATTAAAACATAAGTCGTGAGTTTTAATACAAATATTGTCGCCTAGACAATATACAAACTCAAATTCAATATTATTACATTTATTTTCCACTATTTCAATTTGAATAGTGAGGACTATTAATGCTATCATCCGTCCGTCACTCCGCCTCGACTAGTCCCTCGCTACGTTCTCATTTCACAAGAGAACAATAAAAGTAAAAGGGTGAGCTCAACTAGCCCAAGAGGGAAATATTATGACTTAGATAATGCGAATATATATTATCGTTAGCCTTCAATAGTGTTAAACCGATACAATATAACAACCATCAAGTTTAATCATAGTGAACAAGCAATCCATTAAAAGAGTCAAGTAGAGAACAAAATCTACTATCTTTTATGATTTAGAAGGTTTTCATCATTTTATATCGATGGGACTCGACAATAAATAATCCACATCATCGAATCACCCCGCACTACTGACCAAGGATATTCTTTAGTATCACGACCACAATTATCCATGCACTACGGGCCAAGAATATTTGTGTATTCAATAATGGTCATGATCATGCCAACAATTGTCAATCAATGCTCTACGGGTCAATGAGGACTTTTTCCACATCATTTGTAACATTACGGTCATGATTACACCGAATAATCCCTGGTCATAATTATACCAAGTCCATCTATGCACTATAGGCCACAGATGACTTTCAACAAAATATAAACATGAGGATGATGACAATGATATAAGAATTCAATAAAACAAGTTCAAGAATTAATTTATCCAGAACTAATAACGTCCCAAATTGTCAACATGATATTGCTTTGTAGAGTAAAATTCAAGAATGCTCGGAAGAATATTTCCATGAAAAGATATCGGATGAAGCGTAAATATCAAGGATATTCCACTAATTTCATGGAGTATAGAAGTCAAAATCAGAACCAATCGAGTATAATAAGGAATGGAATAACAAAAGAAATCACCGGGCATGCGATAGACCTTTGCGAGTTATTCCAACAGAATAATAAATAACGAAATCGGTCCTGCCAGAAACGCATGCAGGACTGATATTCCAAATGTAATAATAAAAGACGTAATCAGTCCGGCAGAAAATGGCGTAAAACGCATGTATGTGGATATTCCAACAAAATAATAAAGATTTTAATCGAATCCCACAGTGTAACGCATGCATGTGATATTCCAACGAGAATAATAAAAGACGGAATCGTGTGCGGCGTAAAACGCATGCATAAGATATTCCAACAGAATAATAAAGATGGAACCAGTCCCAAAGCGTGAACGCATGCAGCGTGATGTTCCAATGAATGATAAAGAATGGAACAACAGAAGAATTTCACCAAGTATAGGGTAGCCCGCGTATACAGGTTATTCCAACAAAATAATAAAGAATGGAATAACAGAAGTTCTCTTCATGGATAAGAAAGAAATAATACTCCCTACCTTAGAAAAATTGGATACTGGAATAGTGAAGTAGCAGACTTCTCTTCTTCTTTCTATAATTTCTCTCTATAATAATCGCTCTAAAACTTTTGTGAATTGGTGAGAAATGAAGGAAAAATGAGCTTCTATTTATAAAAAAATATAGTTTTGATAATTGCACGTTTTGGGGCTCGAAAAATTACAGTACAATACCTCCAACTTTTCCTTTATTTTTAATTTAGTCCTGCAAGTATTATCAATCTTGCACCAACTCCTCTAATAGTAAAAAAATGTGAATCAATAGTTCAATTATGTGAATCAATAGTATAATCATGTGAAAAATACGAATTACAGTATAGTACCTCCATCTATAACTTTGTCATGCAAGTATTATCAATCTTGCACCAACTCCCCTAATAGTAAATAATGTGATTCAATAGTACACATATGTGAACAAATAGTTATATAAGCATGTGAATTAGTAGCAATTAATTGCTCATTTATCCGATAAATTACCTGATTTATCAATATAACCCTTAGACATCAATTATCATCTGAATAAATGTCGATTTTCACTAACACAAACAATTCCAACATAATGAAACTATTTTATCAAAAATATAAATTTTGAAATTTCAAAGTTTGACTTTTCTCAAAAAAAGTCAACTATCGACTTTTGACCAACTAGTAAATCCTTAAAATTTTGTGTTTATAGACTATTTTAACTAATTTCACGTCGTTCGGACTCAAATATCACATCCGCGTCTCCAAATTCAACTCAAACAACATTCATCATTAATATTATAACTCACAATATTTATCAACCGTGTCGTTCCCAGAAAGAGGGGCTTTCCAATAAGGATTTCTCCATATCAAGCCGCAAATTAGGTGACCAAACCTCTCCTTGATGTAACTTCTAGACATTGTATATATTGAAATTTATAATATGAATAACTTTGTCATCTCAAGTATTGATTTAATAAAAACATTTTATGTAGATGATACTTGTGACAATAATTGAATCAATAATATGATAGATATGATGCAGCAATTACTGTAGTAATAATTGAGTATAACTGAGTGACTTCTCACGTAAGCATCAATAATCAATACCGTGTACTACTATTCAACCATGCGTATTACTGTACTTTTACTATCGGGTAGTTCAACAATTAACGGTAAAACTTTCACCGTTATTTTCATAAAGTATTTTTGTCGTTTTCTCAATTCGACAATAATTCCGTTAATGGGGTCCACCAATGATTGTGCCATTATACTGAATATTCCTGTTAAAACGAATATTCCCCACCAATCGAATATTATATAACAACTTGCATTTTGCAAAATTTGTAAATATTACCCACAACTATAACATTATATCAAATCCACACCATAATTTTCAAAAATATATTTCTAGAAAATTTAATCTTTATTCAAAAGTTGGGGTCTTACAACCTCCCTTCTTATGAAATTTTGTCCTCGAAATTAGGGTGCGACTGCATGTCGAAGAGGTGAGGATACTTTGATTTCATTTTAGATTCTAACTCCCAGGTCATTTCCTCAACATCATGGTTTCTCCACAAAACTTTGACTTGAGGTATAACCTTGGAGCGTAGAATATGTTCCTTCTTATCCAAGATTTTAATAGGAACCTCTTCATACGTTAAATCTTCCTCTATTTCGTCCGGTTCTAACTCAATAATGTGGATGGGTCTTTCACATATTTACGTAACATGGATATATGAAAAACGTTATGAACACGAGACATACTTGGCGGTAACGCAAGTCTATAGGCCACAGTTCCTACTCGATCGAGGATTAAAAATGGGCCAATGAATCGAGGATTGAGCTTTCCTCTCTTTCCAAATCTTATAACTCCTTTCCATGGAGCAACACGTAACAACATATGATCTCCAATATCGAATTCTACGTCCTTTCGATGAAGATCAACATAACTCTTTTGTCGATCTTGTGAGGTTTTTATACGTTGTCGGATCGTTTGTATCTTTTCCGTAGTCATACGCACCAACTCCGGTCCCAACAACGTTGCTTCACCCACCTCATCCCAGCATACTAGAGAACGACACTTTCTTTCATACAACGCCTCAAATGGAGCCATGCAAATACTTGCTTGATAACTGTTGTTGTAGGAAAACTCCACCAATGGTAGGAACTTATCCCAACTTTCCTTGAAGTCAAGGACAAGGAGTTTTAATAGATCTTCAAGAGTTTGAATGGTCCTTTCCGACTGCCCGTCCATCTGAGGATGATATGCCAAGCTAAATCGTAAATTCGTGCCCATAGCTTTTTGCAAACTAACCCAAAATCTTGAAGTGAATCTTGGGTCTCGATCAGAAACTATGGATACTGGCATACCATGAAGTCTTACAATCTCGTTTATGTACATACGAGCAAGACGTTCAAGTGTATAAGTTTCTCGTATAGGTAGGAAATGAGCAGACTTGGTCAATCTATCAACAATGACCCAAATTGCATCTATGCCTTCAGAAACCTTGGGAAGACCAGTAACGAAATCCATAGTAATGTGTTCCCACTTCCATTTTGGAATTTCAAGTGGTTGCAATTGTAAAACCCCAAATTTTATGAAATAAAAGTATTCAATTTTTCTATTCAGTAAATGGTTAAATTGATAAAAGTTAAAGTTAAGGGTGATATATGAATTTTTTTTCAAAATACGCAAGTGGTTATAAAGTATTCATTATTGTTGGGAATATTCGTTTGGTCGTGGAATATTCTTTACATTGGGGAATATTCGCATTTACCTGGCGTGAAACTATTTGTGAGCCCCATAATGGATAAATCATTGGATGAAGAAAATGACAAGTTTAAGTTTTTATAAATAACGGCAGTAGTTGTTACTGCTAACAATCGTTGGAATACTCGGTGGTTAAAATACGATACGATGTACGCATAGTTGCATAAGCAGACACTACAGATACACGATTTTTTTCAATTATTGATTCTTACGTAAGAAGGCACTACTCAATAATTGTTACAGTAGTTACTGTTCAATATTTTATTTTATTGATTCAATAATTGTTGTGTTGATATTTTATATTATTGTTGTTTCAATAATTGTCACTGCACAATATTTCCCATTATCAGATCAATAATTCATATTATTTGAATAATATTATGAGATAACATTATTGGCAATGTCTAGAAAGTTCAGTCAAGGAGAGGTTTGGTCACCTAATTGCATGCGCCAAGAAGGAGAGAAATCCTTATCTGAAAGCCCCCTCTTTCCTGAAAGCGGCTGGTTGTCATTGTCATAATTGTGATTCGTAATATTATTTATGAATAATTAATTATTGATTTATATGATAAGGAAATATTTATTTGATGTGGATATAAATGATGGATTTATTTATGTGGTTATAAATGAAGGAGTTAATGTTGAGGTGTTTTATCAAGATTTTGTCTGGATTGGAGGTATTAAAAGATCAAATCGGTGTTATTACGACTTTTATTGTGTGAGTTATAATATTTAATCCTGATCGTTGGATCGTTGTAATTTTTGGATATGTTATACATATATAAGTTGAGTATATGTCCACAAATTTTGAACCGTTAAAAATGAGCGTATAATTTGTTATAAATTTTAAGAGGTGACTGATTCAGAAATTAGGTTATAAATGATTTTAGTGGAAAATTCTAGAATTGGTGGGCCCCACTTTTGGTTGGTGAGAAATGTGCTCAATTGAATTTTCAAATGTGGTGGGTGGGAATAGTAGCAGGTAAAGCCATCAGGATGCAGGTTAAGTCTGCTTCGGCGTGCTAACATTTTCCTATAAATAGAGGGTTAAGTTAAAATTGAAAATCACACCAGAATTCATACGTTTTCTCTCTTTTTCTCTCTAGATTATCGAGTGTATTTTGTGAGTATTTAGATACTTAGAGATTTTCTATTCTTCAGTGGAAGTTTCCTTCAGCGTCATATCCGATATCCAGTCAGAAGTGCTACTCTTTTGAGGTAAGGGATAGTAAGGGATAGTAAGGGATTTTAAGGGATTGTAAGGGATGTTTTTTTCGTAATGATGTTATTCTTTCAATAT
Organism: Panax ginseng; assembly: GCA_020205605.1. Classification (NCBI taxonomy): domain Eukaryota; kingdom Viridiplantae; phylum Streptophyta; class Magnoliopsida; order Apiales; family Araliaceae; genus Panax; species Panax ginseng. The sequence continues at coordinate 49,862,558 of CM035143.1, read as the reverse complement.
CATTATACCGAAATATTGGTATGGATTCTATTGTGGAGGTTCTACCTTTTTGTGTCGGGGTTACTATTCACGTATATAGCACTATTCACGTATACGACACTATTCATGTATATGACATTTTTTACGTATACGGTACTATGTACGAATACAGAGTACTATTCACGAGTTATTATTCACAAGTTATTATTCATGAGTTACTATTTACGAGTTACTATTCATGAGTTACTATTCATGGATACTATTCACGACAAAAATTGGTTTCTTTTTCTGACCAAATTATCGTTGATTTATGAATCTTACTCTTGAAATTAAATCCATGTTTTGATGATATTGTTTTTTATTATCATATATAACATTTTTATAATCCTGGTGAAGAAATTTCTCTTTGACTAAGTGTAAAGATGGGTAGATTATTGGCATGATCATGACTATGGGTTCTCTTTGGCCAGTAGTGCAAAGTTGAATTGTGTCTGGTATGATCATGACCATTGAATTTACAATTGAATATTTTTAGCTTAAGTGCAAAGGTGAATTGATCAACATGGTTATAATTATTGTTTATATAAATTCTAAAATGATTATGTATTTCTTTGATATATTAATAACTTTGGCCTGTAGTACAAAGATGAATTATTGATGAATATCTTTGGCCCGTAGTGCAAAGATGACCTATTGTTGAATATCTTTGGCATGTAGTGCAAAGATGATCTGTTGTTGAATATCTTTGGCCCGTACTGCAAAGATGAACTATTAATGAATATCTTTGGTCCGTAGTGCAAAGATAAATTTATTAGTATGATTATGAACATGAACTGTGATTTGGTATAACCATGATCTTTGATGTTTCAGGTGATGAAAATTATCTTTGTCCTGGATGAGAAAAGGAATTTAGAACTACAATTACGATTATGAGTTATACATGTGATTGTGGACAGGAATTGTTGATTGATGTTACATGGATAAAACATTGTCGGTGGACTTTTAACATGGAGAAGATAATATATTTTATGGTCTATTTGACTCTTCTAATTGATTACTCGTTCCGCTGCAACTATGGTTGAAAAGTTTTATCATCTACCATATGTTCTAAATCTCTGATTTATTACTGATGAAGGCTATTGATAATTTAATTATCTTTAGTCGTGATATTCTTTACTAAGCTAGTTGTGATCACCCTTTTGCTTCACAATTCCTTTCAGGTAATAAGAGTGTAGCTAGGTCGAGCGGGAGTAACAGGGGAATAGAACGGTGGTCATCATTTAGTAGTTATATTTGGTGAATCAACTAGGATGAGGCGAACCCAACGTTGGAAGGGTGTTTTGCCACTATCATACAAGATGTCTAATTACATACAACCTCATGCCATCATAAGACAGGGTTGTGCTCATCCACTTGCTGAGTATATCTACGAGCACTACCTATATAATCTTGGTGTTTGGTTGAAGTATAACTCTCAATTAGAGACAGTGGTGATACTGATATGTCAAGAGAAGACTCACCATTGGAAAGAACATGATAGTAATCTTCTCATTTTTTTTTGGGGTCTATTGGGTCAACCAAGGATAATTCTGTGGCCATATGATATCTATCATAACCTAGATGCATGGCCTCCTATGTACGAAGGTTTCCTTGAGCACTTCCCAAAGATTTTAATTTATAAAACAGTTTTTGACTATACCTTTATGTAAGATGTCATGGTAACGTGCTACTCAAGTTGGTGTCAAGAGTCACAGTTGATATATATTTGTATCAAAACTCACAACAAATGAGTTGTTGTATTTTGCACGACAATTGTTGTAATAAAGTTGTAGTTGTTTTCTGTACCATGTATTTGGCGACTCAGAATGGGTTGGATGGAATGGACCTATTTTGGGGGCGTCACAATAATGGACCTTTTGGTACTTGATGCTCTGCCTTGACTCGTTGATAGGTTAAACACCTTGAGATAAACTCTGCTATCTCTCTCTTCATATTGCTCCACCAAAATGTATGTCGAAGATCACGATACATTTTGGTACTCCCAGGATGGATTGCAAACGGTGTGTAGTGCGCCTCCATCATGATTTTATACTTTAAATTAGGGTTGTTAGGAACACAAAGTCTGGAGTTGACTTGAAGTATTCCTTCCTCATCGATTCTTGCTTCCGGCATAGCACCTTCTTGCACTTTCTTCTTCATACGCATTAGCTCCAGGTCTGTAGCTTGAGCAACTTTAACTTTATCGATTAAAGTCGGTTCTACTCGTATGTTTGCCATCATCATGTGGGTCCCTGGAGTCTTTATCTCTAACTCCATCCTTTGCAAGTCATACAAAATGGGCCTTTGCGTTGACAATATTGCACTTGTTCGTTCAAGATATGATCTTCTACTCAGTGCGTCAGCTATTACGTTCGCTTTTCCAGGATGGTATTGGATGGTATAATCATAATCTTTCAATAGTTCAAGCCAACGTCGTTGTCGCATGTTGAGTTCCTTTTGGGTGAAGATATATTTGAGGCTTTTATGATCTGTGTAGATCTCCACCTTCTCTCCATACAGGTAATGCCTCCAAATCTTAAGCGCAAAAACGACAGCTGCCAAATCTAGATCATGAGTAGGGTAATTCCTATCATATTCTTTGAGTTGTCGTGAGGCATAGGCTATGACTTTCCCATGTTGCATGAGAACACATCCTAACCCTTTGCACAAGCATCACCTTTGAGATGACAAATCCCTCAGAGCCAGATGGTATTGTCAGAACAGGTGCTGAAATGAGTCTCCTCTTGAGTTCTTGAAAACTCATCTCACATTCCTCACTCCAACTGAACTTTGTATCTTTTCGAGTCAGCTGAGTTAATGGAGTAGCAATTCGAGAAAATCCTTCCACGAATCTCTGATAATAACCAGCTAACCCGAGAAAGCTACGTACTTCGGTCACTGATTTAGGTTGCTCCCAGCTGTCAATAGCTTCAATCTTTGTTGGGTTAACAGATATTCCATGACTTGATATCACATGCCCAAGGAATGCAACTTCCTCAAGCCAGAACTCGCATTTATTCAACTTGGCATATAGATTGTTTTCACGAAGCTTTTGGAGTATCAGCCTCAAGTGTTGCTCATGATCTTCACGGCTTTTGAATATATGAGGATGTCATCAATAAAGACGACCACAAATGATCCAAATATTCCTTGAATACTCAGGTTCATCATATCCATGAAGGCGGCAGGAGCATTAGTCAATCCAAAAGACATGACTAAGAATTCATAATGCCCGTCATCGAAGTTCTCAAGGCGGTCTTTGAATATCCTCGCTTTTAACCTTCAAATGATGATATCCGTAATCGAAGATCGATCTTTGAAAAAATTGTGCTCCTTGTAATCGATCAAACAGTCATCAATACGTGGCAATGGGTACCTATTTTGATGGTGACATGATTCAACTCCGATAATCAATACAAAGTCGCATACTCCCATCTTTCTTCTTCACGAATAGAGCGAGGAGCAACCCAAGGAGACGTACTAAGACGAATGAAACCAATGTCTAACAATTCTCGCAATTGGGTCTTTAACTCCCCGAAGCTCAATAGGAGCCATTCAATATGGGGCTTTGAAATGGGTTTTGTACCGGTTCAAGGTCGATACAAAATTCAACTTCACGCCTCTGGGTAGGCCAGAAGTTCTTCGTGGAATACGTCGGAAATTTATTAACAATAGAAATATCCTTCAATCGATTTATTTTTGTTTAAATCCGTGACTTGAGCTAAGAAAGCTTGACATCCATTTTTCAATAAACGAATAGCTATGGCTTGAGATGACCATGATTGATTTTAATGGTTTGGTTGCTTGAATTCGCATAATATGTTTATTAGGAATATGAAAGCTAACAACCTTACGAAAACAATCAATTTTAGCATGATGAGTAGTTAACCAATCAATCCCTAGAATCACGTCAAATGCAAGTATTTTTAAGGAGGTAAGATCGACAGGTAACGTGCGGTTACCGATTTGAATCAAACAAGACTTATAAACAGTGGATGTAATGAAGATTTCTCCTAATGGAGTTTCAACAGATAAGTCAAAGTCTAATTTCTCCTAGAGTCAAATTTAATCGTTGAGCGCAAGTAGGAGAAATAAAAGAATGGGTAGAACCCAGATATCAAATAAGGTATAGACTTATTTAGAGTTTATGATAAGCTTACCCGTGATGACCTCGTTCGGGTTCCTTGCTTTCAGAGGTCACAACATAAGCTCTCCTTACACTACCGGCTTTGACTTTTCTAGACTGACCTTTGGTGCCTCCATCCTAAATTGAACTTGTCTTCTATGAACGACAAAATCGGGCTAGGTGACCTTCTCTTCCATAATTATAACACGCTTTGGATGGCATCGCGCAGTTTTGACCGATATGTCCCCCCGCTCGCATTTGAAGCATATGATGTGGTCGTTCTCCTTCCTTAACCACGGTTCGCGAGTCCCCCGACGTCTTTCCATCATTGTTGAATCTCCTTTTCTTGAAATGTCCATTTTCTTGTCTTGGCCATGATTACCACCAAGTGGTTACCATTTTTGCATGTTGATTCCTCCACGTTTGTTGTCACCGATTCGATGATCGATACCACCGGTATTTTCATGTCACGTACCGCTTTCTCTTGGTTGCGTTGACTCGTTATCGCGCTCTAATAACTGAGCCCTATTTACAACATCTGAGTACAAACACAGTTTATGAGAAATAAGATATTAACGTATCTCCGGTTTCAAACCTCTTAAAAACATTCGTGTCATTCGTTCCTCATTATCGACCAAATGGGATGCAAACCGGGATAACTCCATAAATTTAGCCTCGTATTGCGACATGGTCATATTGTTTTGTTCCAACTTGATAAACTCCACCTCTTTCATGTGACGAATACTTTCGGGAAAGTACTTGTCATTGAATAGCTCTTGGAACTTCTCCCAAGACATCTTGAGTGCATCAGGCTGGGTAAGTTTTACAGATTCCCACCAGTAATCTGCCTCTTCACACAACATGAAGATGGCGAAGGGAACCTTTTGCTCCTCGGAGCATCCCAAGACATCAAATATCTTGGTGATCTGCTTTATCCATGCTTCCGCCTTAAGTGGTTTTGGCTCTCCAATAAACTCGGGTGGTCTCAGCTCCTTGAACTGTTTAGCGGTAACCGTCCAAGAGTTTCCAGTGTTTCCACCTACATTTTGAACAGGAGCCGCTCTCGCTTGATGTTGCATGAATTGCATAAAGCCTCTTAACAATCCATCATTCATCATTTGGTCAGTGTTGTTGTTTGCATGAGGATTGTCACCTTCCCGATGCACATTATTCTGATTGTTGATCTGTGGAGACTCAACGGTCTCTTGTGCTCCATTACTATTCTCAATATTCTCGGATGCCATTTTCATATACTGCTACAAAACAAGGGTTAATTGACATGCAACATATTATCCATATATTCTGACCAACCATTTAAATACCAAATAAACTTAGGTAGGTCATACTAGCGAATGAATTCTCCATCTCTCCCCTCCTAGTTCTAATCTTACATCATAGCCAGGGATCATATCCCTAAGCTTTGATATCAACTGTGACGCCCCCAAAACAGGTATACATCACATATTCTGAGTCGTCAAATACATGGTACATAATACAAATACAACTTAATTATATAACTATCGTGTAAAGTACGACAAAACATAAGCTGTGAGTTTTAATACAAATATTGTCGCCTAGACAATATACAAACTCAAATTCAATATTATTACATTTATTTTCCACTATTTCACCGAATAGTGAGGGATCGCTAATGCTTATCATCTCGTCCGGCTCACCCGCTTCCCCGACTAGTCCCTCGCTACGCTCTCATTTCACGAGAGAACAATAAAAGTAAAAGGGTGAGCTCAACTAGCCCAGTAGGAAATATTATGACTAAGATAATGCAGAATATATTATCGTTAGCCTTCAACAGTGTTAAACTGATACAATATAACAACCATCAAGTTTAACTGCAGCGGAACAAGCAATCCATTAAAAGAGTCAAGTAGAGAACAAAATCTACTATCTTTTATGATTTAGAAGGTTTTTCATTACTTTTATCGCTGGGACTCAACTTAATAAATAATCCACATCATCGAATCACCCCTGCACTACGGCCAAGGAAAATCTTTAGTATCACGACCACAATTATCCATGCACTACGGGCCAAGAATATTTATGTATTCAATAATGGTCATGATCATGCCAACAACTGTCCATCAATGGTCTACGGGCCAATGAGGACTTTTTTGACATCATTTGTAACATTACGGTCATGATTACACCGAATAATCCCTGGTCATAATCATACCAAGTCCATCTATGCACTATAGGCCACACATGACTTTCAACAAAATATAAACATGAGGATGATGACAATGATATAAGAATTCAATAAAACAAGTTCAAGAATTAATTTATCCAGGAACTAATAACGTCCAAATTGTCAACATGATATTGCTTTATAGAGTAAAATTCAAGAATGCTCAGAAGAATATTTCCATGAAAAGATACTGGATGAAGCGCAAATATCAAGGATATTCCACTAATTTCATGGAGTATAGAAGTCAAAACTGTAACCAACTGAGTATAATAAGGAATGGAATAACAAAAGAAATCACCAGGCATGCGATAGACCGCATAGGAAGGTTATTCCAACAGATTAATAAATAACGGAATCACGTCCGCCAGAAACGCACGTACGTGATATTCCAAATGTAATAATAAAGATTTTAATCAAGTCCTGCCAGAAAACACATGCATGTGATATTCCAACGAGAATAATAAAGATTTTATCAGTCCTACAGAAAAACATGCATAACAAGATATTCCAAATGTAATAATAAAGACGGAATCGTGTCTCAAGCGAAACGCACAAATAGGATATTCCAAATGTAATAATAAAGATGAAATTAGGTCCCACGAAAACGCATGCATGTGGGATATTCCAACAAAATAATAAAGAGGAAACTGTGTCCCACGTGAAACGCATGCATGTGATGTTCCAACAGAATGATAAAGAATGGAACAATGTAAGAATTTCACCAAGTATAGGGTAGCTAGCAGCGTATCTGAGTTATTCCAAAAAATAATAAAGAATGGAATAACAGAAGTTCTCTTCATGGATAAGAAAGAAATAATACTCCCTACCTTAGAAAAATTGGATACTAGAATAGTGAGGTAGCAGACTTCTCTTCTTCTTTCTATAATTTCTCTCTATAATAATCGCTCTAAAGCTTTTGTGAATTGGTGAGAATTATCAATCTTGCACCAACTCCCCTAATAGTAAATAATGTGATTCAATAGTACAATTATGTGAACAAATAGTTATATAAGCATGTGAATTAGTAGCAATTAATTGCTCATTTATCCGATAAATTACCCGATTTATCAATATAACCCCTAGACATCAATTATCATCGGAATAAATGTCGATTTTCACTAACACAAACAATTCCAACATAATGAAACTATTTTTATCAAAAATATAAATTTTGAAATTTCAAAGTTTGACTTTTTTTGAAAAAGTCAATTGTTGACTTTTTGACCAAATAGTGAATCCCGGAAAATTTTGTGTTTATAGACTATTTTTACTAATTTTGTCGTTCAAACTCAAATATCATGTCCGCGGCCTCCAAATTCAACTCCAACAACAACGATCATCATTAATATTATAACTCACAATATTTATAAACCGTGTCGCTCCTAAGAAAGAGGGGGCTTTTCAATAAGGATTTCTCCCCATCATGGTATTAATTAGGTGACCAAACCTCTCCTCGATGTAACTTCTAGACATTGTAAATATTGAAATTTATAATATGAATAACTTTGTCGTCTCAAGTATTGATTTAATAAAAACATTTTATGCAGATGATACTGTGTGACAATAATTGAACCAATAATATGATAGATATGATGCAAAGAATTATCGTAATAATAATTGAGTATAACTGAAGTGACTTCTCACGTAAGCATCAATAATCAATACCGTGTGCTACTATGCAACCACGCAGTATATTCTTTGTACTTTTACTACCGTAGTTCAACAGCTTAATCTGGTAACACTTCCGCCTTTATTTTCATAAAGTATTTTTGTCGCTTTCTCAATCCGACAATAATTCCGTTAGGGGGTCCACCAATGATTGTGCTGTTGTATGAATATTCCTATTAAAACGAATATTCCCTACCAATCGAATATTATATAACAACTTACATACTTTACAAAATTTGTAAATATTACCCACAACTATAACATTATATCAAATTCACACCATAATTTTCAAAAATATATTTCGAGAAAATTTAATCTTTATTCAAAAAGTTGGGATCTTACAACCTCAACCAATGGTCCTCAATACATGGCTTCCGAGACTGAAATAGAAAATTCAAGGCTGGGGGAATTATTTTCCAAGTTCATAGCAGATGAGGAGAAGATGAGTAATCAAGCGAAGCCAAATCAAAATCTTACGGATCAGACTGAGCAAATGACTAAAGCCGTAAGAAACCTTCCTCCAAACACTTGGCCTTATGATATAGATGAAGAAATTGACGGAGAACCCGAACCAAATCTGCGACTGGATGAGCCACAAGATATCGAAAGTGTGTAGACAATTGGGGATAATGAAATAGAGGTTGACGAAGATCTAAATGGGTCTCCACCAACGTTCAAAGAGTCAGTCAGATTTGCAAAATCATGCCCACTTGGTAGTCATGTCATCGGCGAAGCTCTTGATGACATAAGAGCGAGTACAATTTTGAATCCATGGCGGGACGAGAAAGAGAAGATAGACGAAGAGCCCATTGTGTGTGACAAGCTTCCATGCCCCAAAGTGATCACATACACAATGGAGAAAACACCTAGTAGTGAGACGTTCTTGATTGAGAGCATACCAAATCAGAGTATGCTAGGTGACTTTGATGCATTGGCCATCACAATTGGGAACCTACCAAAAGCTACATTATTTCCGATGGATGGAGGGTTCCTCAATTATCGAAGAGGAATTGGATAGCGTTGACCAGACAAAGTCAGGCTGAAAGACTATAATTCAAGCGCTAACTGGGAGGCAACCCAGGAATTTTTCTATTTATTTGCTTTACTAGTTTATTTAGTAGATAGGAATTATTTGCTTATTAAGTTCTCTTACCAATCCAAGTGCTATTCTAATCCATGTTGTCTCTCTTCAGTGTAGGTATTGGAGGTCCAATGGACATGCAAAAGATTATGAAAAGGTTATTCAAGTCAAATTCAAGTGTGGTGCCCAATTTGATCCATGCGCCTAATCTATTCTCTAAACTTAGCGGACAAGGAGGAGGATTGCTATATTTTCAGGGAAGTCCTCTGCTTTACTTTTTTCTAGCCATTGAGGACAATGTCTAGTTTAAGTTTGGGCGCATTTTAGTGTTGTATTGCATATAGTTAGTTATTTACATTGTAGTTCATATAGTTACATTTAGTTTTTGCATTCACTTTCTTAAAAAAAAAATCAAAAATAATAGTCAGTTACTATGTTCATCTTGCATGAGTCCAGCTGTTTGATAGTTTAAGTTTATTTTGGCCAATGATGAGATTAGAATTGGGTAGACAAGTATAGTACTTACCATTAGAGCTTCGATGTGATTTCTTGTTATGAATTGAGTCTTTTTCTGTTTGAAACTGGTATAATAAGGATATCACAGTAAAAATAACTTGTTGAATGATTGAGTTTAAATTGATACATAAATGACCTCTAAAGGATAATGCTAGTTTAAATAAGATAATGACAAGAATAGACAGTGAAGGAGAAGAATTAGGCAAGAACCTAAGTTGGGGGGAAAAGTGGGGTATATAAGCTTCTAAAAAAAGAAAAAAAAAGATATCGAGTTGAATAAATTGAGTCCTGTGCTGGGTCGAGAAGAAGCGTGAAATGTACTCCTCATAAACACAGGCATGAGATGGAGGGTAAAATGCACTCACTATACAAAAAGAAAAAGAAAAATAAAAAGAAAAAGAAAAAAAATAGAAAAAAAAGAATAAATAAAACGGGAAATAAGAGCAAAAAGCCCACGTAGATGAAAAATAAAGCATAAGTATCCCATGTTGACCCGTGATATTGGTAATTGTTTGATTTTAGTTGGATCTAGCTTGTTTTTGGATTTCTTGAGTTTACACTGTATGTTGCCTTCAAAGAGACTTGTTATGTGTTAAAATTGATTTTATATAAGTAAACATTGTTGTGGAGCACACACGCACTATATTAGTGATAACAGTCTAAGATTTGATGATTGATTGGGAAGTTATTGATGAGTTTTGATATGATGTATTATCATGTTTACTTAATTTTTCTAAGGCCGGTTGAATAGACTTGTTTATGTCATTACTGCTGAATTCGTAGGCATGTAGATTAGTTGCATTGCATTGCATTATTGTTTTGTGTTTTTGCTTGAGGACAAGCAAAGGTTTAAGTTTGGGGGTATTTGATAAGTAGGTTTTATACCTACTTATCTGGTATCTATTAGTTGAATTATTTTCTTAATCTCATGTTTCTTAGTTACTTTTCATGCATTTTGTGTTCATTTTATAGATTATATGCTTGGGAGTTGAAATAGCAAAGAAAAGCTATCCGAACATCGTTTGGGCTTTTATGTTAATTTCATGTTCTTGGCTTGGAACTTTTATTATATTTTAGAGCTTCTTCTTAGCTTTCCGGAACATCTTGAATCATTCCATTCGGAGTTCGGATGCAAGAGTTATGACATTTGTACCAACGGACGTCGAACATCACTGTTTTGGGTGGCCATTTGCATAGCAGTCACTTCCAGCCTAATTTCGACCTTCATCCGTTCGTTATTTCTAAAATCTCAAAGAATTAAAGTTGTAGAGATCGTCGATATCTTCGATTTGATAGGTGGCAGGCCTCGTAACTTTTCCCGGATAAAACGTTATGGCCGATTTCCCAAAGGATATCAGAGCAAAAAATGTTCCTTCACAAAATCCCCACCGAGGTTGGCATGCCAGCTCCAAAGCAGGCCCTTAGCCCTCTGGGGCAGACCCTTTTAGTGTATAAACCCCCGCCGGGGTGGGGGTAGCCCATAAAATACGAATTTTGTCCAATTTTGAGTTCGGGAAGGATTGTTTCGATCCGATTGACTCAAGGACTTCCAAGAGGACTTCAAGAGGACTTAAAGACATATGAAGAGACTTATAAAAGGAGGAGAATCACAAGGATTAAGGGAGATTAGAGACTAGAGAGAGTATTCCATTAGATTAGAGTAGATTAGATCAAAACACTAGTTCTAATGAGTTTTGGAGATTGAAGCAACTTGGAGACCATTGAAGATTCAAAGTAGGAGCGAGGAGAGAGTATCAAATCTACAGACAATAGATTCTATCTTCTCATCTTCTTCTATCTTTGTCTTTTATTGATTATTAAATTGTGGATTCTTAGTTTTAATTCAATAATCATGAACTAATTCTTTGTTTGAGATTACAATGGATCTTATTGTGTAGTTTATTTTAATATGCTTCGCTATCAATTATTATGTTCTATTGTGAGGATTGTCTGTTGTGATTTGGACTTAATTGCTTAATTTCCTAGATAACAATTACTGTGATAATCTATATGAACTCGAGAGATGAAGTATTGATTTAGATCTTATCATGATAGCATGTGTTTGTGATTTCTGCATAGATGGAATTCATGATTTGTGTTTAGGATAGAGATATGCCTTTACGCCATATGTAATCTTATAGAGAACTTGTGCTTTAAATCCTTTTTAATTTTAATTCAAATAGAGATATAGTGGATTAGTTAATTAGGGTGTCTTACTTAATTCTATCATATGTGGATTTAAGTGAGTATGGGTATTATGCATCGGGAGGTGGTTTTATCTGCTTTAGTGTTCTTGATTAACAATTCAGAATAGAAAATAATTGAATAGAAGTGTGTTAACTTAAAATAAGCAATAAGTTAAGTTGTGATCTTAAATCTCCGTAATCTTATTTTTAATTAGTGGTAATTAGAATTAGTGTAATTAAATAATTTAATTTATATAATTTGAAATTCATTCGTTTAAATAAGATTGAGTTGGTTACGGGTTAGTACTTGGTGATTTTTTATTAAACAATTCCTCGTAGGAACGATACTCTACTTTCACTTTATTACTTGTTGACCACGTATACTTGCATGTTGTGTGTAATTAGATTTTACCCAACAAGTTTTTGGCGCCGTTGCCGGGGATCGATTTAGCCTAGATTTTAATATTTTTACAATATCAGTTTAATTAGTCCAGTTTTACTTAAACATTTTTGTTTTTTTTTATTCTTCCTATTTTAGGTTTTTGACATTGGTTTATGCAAACACGATTCAAAAATCCAGACTTGCTTCCTTTTGAGGACGACATTAAGAGAAGGTTTCATAAGTGAAGTAAGTGGATCAAGGAAACAAGGGACGAATTCGAAAACTCTGATAAGGAAGAAGCAATGGTTGCCGAAGACCAGAAAGCGTTGAGGGATTTTGCAACACCTAAGGTGACTGATCTGCAGTCGAGTATCACTAGGCCTGCAATAGCTGCGAATACTTTTGAATCAAGCCTGGGACCATTCAGATGATGCAGAATTTAGTTCAGTTTGGGGGAATGGCAAATGACGATCTGAACGAGCATTTAATCAGTTTTCTGGAAATGTGCGACACTTTCAAGTACAATGGGGTGTCGGATGAGGCAGTGAGACTTCGCTTGTTCCCGTTCACTTTACAGGACAAGGCGAAGAGTTGGTTACATTCTCTACCACCGGGATCGATAACTACGTGGGAAGACTTGCCTCAGAAATTCCTTGCCAAATTTTTCCCACCGGCGAAAACTGCCAAAATGAGGAATGACATAACAATGTTTGAGCAGCAAAATGGGGAGTCGCTATATGAAGCATGGGAGAGATACAAGGAGTTACTTAGAAAGTGCCCACATCATGGATTGCCTAAGTGGCTGCAAATGAACACCTTTTACAATGGACTACATGGGAATCTCAGAATGAGTATTGACGCAGCGTCAGGTGGAGCATTCATGGCTAAGAGTTACGAGGAAGCCTACAATTTGATTGAAACCATGGCAGCCAATAACTACCAGTGGCCCACAACAAGAATGACAAAGGCAAAGGCGGCTAGGGTTTTAGAAGTAGATGGGGTGACAGCTATACAAGCACAGGATTCTGCGCTGTCCAAGAAGTTGGATGCTATGACAGGGACTTAAGTATGCAAAGAGTTGCGGTATTATGCTCAATTGTGTAAAGGGTGACCATCCTACGAGATCGGTCATGCAATTAATCCATCACCCGCCTAGTTCATAGGTAGCTATAATGAATTCAAAATACATACCAAAACACTTACAAACCAGGGAATAGAACCACCCAAATTTCTCGTGGAGCAATAACCAGCAAAATCAAGCTCCACGACGATTAGTATCCCCTGTGTTTTCGTAATCACCAACAATCGGTTCAACATCAGGAAAGGAAATCAGATTTTGAGGAATTGGTGTCGAAGTACATAACTAGAAATGAGGCAGCAATGAAAAATCAAGCAAGGGCAATGAAATCACAAGAGATGGCTATCAAGAATTTAGAAAATCAGATAGGACAGATGGCGTTAGCATTGAATAATAGACCATAAGGAACGTTACCAAGTGACACTGAGAGAAATTTGAAGGGTAGTCATGAGCAATGTCAAGCAGTTATGTTGAGAAGTGGAAAACATCTCGTGGGTAATAATGCGTAAAATTCAAATGACACGGAGGAAAAAGTTGATGACAGTAACGTGGTTGAAGGTAACAAGGGTGAGGATAAGCAAAGTGAGGACATAAAGTTAAACAATAAGCCAATTGTTTATCCTCCACCACCGTTTCAGCAGAGGGTTCAAAAATAGAAATTAGATAAGCAGTTTGCAAAGTTTTTAGAAGTGTTCAAGAAACTATAGATTAACATCCCATTCGTAGAAGCCCTAGAGCAAATGCCGAGTTATGCAAAGTTCATGAAAGGAATTCTGTCGAGGAAAAAGAAATGGAAATATTTTGAAACAGTGGCATTAACAGAGGAGTGTAGTGCGGTGTTACAGCAGAAGTTACCACCAAAACTTAAGGACCCAGGGAGTTTTACTATCCCATGCACGATCGGGAAAATGTCGTTTAACAAATGTTTATGTGATTTGGGGGCGAGTGTGAACCTTATGCCATTGTCAGTATACATAGAATTGGGTTTTCCCGTGCCAAAGCCTACGAATATTTCATTGCAGTTGGCGGATAGGTCAGTCACATACCCGAGAGGCATAGTAGAGGACATTTTGGTTAAAGTGGATAAGTTTATATTCCTAGCAGACTTTATTATTCTGGATTTCGAGGAGGATAAGAACATCCCGATTATCTTAAAGAGACCATTCTTGGCCACGGGAAGGACACTCATAGACGTGCAAAAAGGAGAACTTACTATGAGAGTCCAAGATCAAGAAATCAAATTTAATGTGTTCAAGGCCATGAAATTCCCTACGAATGAGGAAGAATGTTTTTGGATAGATTTAATTGACCAAATCATCAGTGAAGATATGAGTAAGAGTTTGGTCAATGATCCGTTAGAAACAACTTTATTGGGGGATGAAGATAATGACGACCCAGAATTTGTGGACTACTTACAGATGTTAGACTCATTGCCACGAGTTAGCCGATTCAGAGCACCGTTTGAACCTTTGCACACTGAGGAGATAGCCGCAGAAAAACTGAAACCATCATTGGAGGAGCCACAACCATTGGAACTTAAGCCACTCCCTAAACATCTCAGGTATGCGTACTTAGGTAATTCAAATTCTTTACTCAGATTATTTCTGCACGCATTAATTGCATGGAAGAAAATTTGATGTGGGTGCTTAGGGAACACAAATCAGCAATTGGTTGGATCATTGTGGATATAAAGGGAATTAGCCCTTCGTTTTGCATGCACAAGATTCTGATGGAAGATGATGCAAAACCGACGGTGGACCAATAAGGACAACTTAACCCGATTATGAAGGAAGTGGTAAAGAAGGAAATTCTGAAATTATTGGATGCCGGTATCATCTATCCGATTTCCGACAGTAAGTGGGTTAGTTCGGTTCATTGTGTGCCGAAAAAGGGGGGAATGACCGTGGTACAGAATGAGGATAACGAGTTAATTCCAACAAGAACAGTGACAGGTTGGAGGGTGTGCATCGATTATAGGAGGTTGAATAAGGCAACCCAAAAAGATCACTTCCCGCTACCCTTTATCGATCAAATGTTAGACATATTAGCGGGACATGATTACTATTATTTATTGGATGGATACTCGGGCTATAACCAGATCACCATCGCTTCTGAGGATTAAGAAAAGACAACATTTACGTGCCCTTACGGCACATTTGCAATTAGGAGGATGTCATTTGGGTTATGCAATGCACCTGCAACCTTCCAACGGTGTATGATGGCCATTTTTTCAGATATGGTGGAGAAAAATGTTGAAGTCTTCATGGACGATTTTTCGGTCTATGGAGACAACTTTGATACTTGCCTAAGGAATCTGGTCATGGTATTGCAGCGATGTAAGGATACAAACCCCATACTAAATTTAGAAAAATGCCGCTTCATGGTTAAAGAAGGCATAATTTTGGGTCATAAGGTGTCGGCTCAAGGATTGGAGGTGGACAAAGAAAATCTGGAAACAATCGAGAAACTGCCTCCACCGAGATCATTTAAGGGTATTAAAAGTTTTCTGGGACATGCTGGGTTCTACAGGAGGTTCATAAAGGACTTCTCTAAAATTGCAAAACTTCTATGCAGTCTTTTAGAGAAGGATGCTACTTTCAGTTTTAATGAAGAATGCAAGTCAGCGTTTGAATTATTGAAGAAGAAATTAACTATAGCCCCTGTGATAGTCGCACCGGACTAGAATATGCCATTCGAGCTAATGTGTGATGCGAGCGACTATGCGGTTAAAATTTGTTTGGGCCGAATAGCAGAGATAAGGTGGTTCACGATATACTATGCAAGCAAAACACTCACAGAGACTCAAATGAATTATACAACCACGTAAAAGGAATTGCTTGCAGGTGGTGTATCGTTTGACAAATTTCGGGCATACTTGATCGGGACTAAGATGATAGTCTACCACCATTCATTAAATGATTCTTGTACCTAATAGCGAAAAAGATGCTAAGCCACGCCTTATCCAATGGATTCTCCTACTTCAAGAGTTTGACTTAGAAATTAAAGATAGAAAGGGGATGGAAAATCAAGTAGCCGATCACTTGTCTAGGCTGGAAAATCA
Source organism: Panax ginseng (assembly GCA_020205605.1). Taxonomy (NCBI): domain Eukaryota; kingdom Viridiplantae; phylum Streptophyta; class Magnoliopsida; order Apiales; family Araliaceae; genus Panax; species Panax ginseng. The sequence continues at coordinate 49,846,239 of CM035143.1, read as the reverse complement.
AGGGAAAGCGAAAGAAGACATATGTTAAATTAACGAGTCATTCCCAGATGAGCAACTGTTTGGGATTTCTGCAGAATTTCCTTGGTATGCGGATTATGCAAATTTTTTTGTGAGCAATATTTTTCCACCTGACCTCACAAGACAACAGAAAAAGAAGTTTCTTCATGATGTAAAGTGGTATATGTGGGACGAACCGTATTTATTCAAATAATGAGCCAACAAAATGATTAGACGGTGCGTCCCCTATAGTGAAGTGAAGAACAATATGCATGAGTGCCATTCATCCGCATATATGGCGGGAATTATGGCGTCGGCGTGACAAAGACAAAAAAGTGTTGCAAAATCGGGTTTTATTGGCCCACATTATTCAAAGATGCCCACCATTTTGTCAAACAATGCGATAGGTCTCAAAGGGTGGGAAACATCTCGAAACGGAATGAGATGCCTCTACAAATAATTCTTGAAGTGGAAATCTTTGATGTGTGGGGCATCGATTTCATGGGGCCATTCCCTTCGTCTTTAAACAATCAGTATATTCTACTCGCAGTGGATTACATTTCGAAGTGGGTTGAAGCCGCAGCACTACCATCCAACGATGCCAAGGTGGTCCTCAAATTCCTACAGAAAAACATTTTCATGAGGTTTGGCACGCCAAGAGCAATAATTAGTGATGAAGGTAGTCACTTCTGCAATAAGGCATTCACACTCTTTTGACACTGATGATGGGTCAACCACAAGGTAGGACGGTATCACCCTCAAACAAGTGGGCAGGTTGAGGTATCAAACCGGGAAATAAAGAAAATATTGGAGAAAGTAGTAAATTTGAGTCGTAAGGATTGGTCACTTCGGTTGGACGATGCATTATGGGCATACCGGACTGCATACAAAACTCCAATCAGGATGTCACTATATCAACTACTGTACGGGAAGGCATGTCACTTACTGGTCGAACTACAGCACAAGGTTTATTGGGAGGTTCAAAAACTCAATTTCGATCAAGCAGCTGTAGGGGAAAAAAGACTACTTCAACTGAATGAGCTCGACGAATTCCGCCTTCACGCCTATGAGAACTCCAAATTATACAAAGAAAAGGTAAAAAGATGGCACGACCAGAAAATTATGCATTGAACATTCGAGTCGGGTCAAATCAGTCCTCTTGTTCAACTCACGACTGCGATTGTTTCCAGGAAAGCTGAAGTCAAGATGGTCGGGACCATTCACTATAAAGTGAGTATTCTCTCATGGCGTAGATTTGAACTCTACGATCAATGTAATCCATTAGAGACGTTCAAGGTCAATAGTCAATGGATAAAGCATTACTAGGGTGGCGATTCAAACTGGGATGTCGTCAACATTACCCTCAACGAGTCATTCCCAGATGAGCAACTGTTTGGGATTTCTGCAGAATTTCCTTGGTATGCGGATTATGCAAATTTTTTTGTGAGCAATATTCTTCCACCTGACCTCACAAGACAACAGAAAAAGAAGTTTCTTCATGATGTAAAGTGGTATATGTGGGACGAACCGTATTTATTCAAATAATGAGCCAACAAAATGATTAGACGGTGCGTCCCCTATAGTGAAGTGAAGAACAATATGCATGAGTGCCATTCATCTGCATATGGCGGGAATTATGGCAGCGTGCGGACAGCAGCAAAAGTGTTGCAAGCTGGGTTTTATTGGCCCACATTATTCAAAGATGCCCACCATTTTGTCAAACAATGCGATAGGTCTCAAAGGGTGGGAAACATCTCGAAACGGAACGAGATGCCTCTACAAATAATTCTTGAAGTGGAAATCTTTGATGTGTAGGGCATCGATTTCATGGGGCCATTCCCTTCATCTTTAAACAATCAGTATATTCTACTCGCAGTGGATTACATTTCGAAGTGGGTTGAAGCTGCAGCACTACCATCCAACGATGCCAAGGTGGTCCTCAAATTCCTACAGAAAAACATTTTCATGAGGTTTGGCACGCCAAGAGCAATAATCAGTGATGAAGGTAGTCACTTCTGCAATAAGGCATTCACAGCTCTTTTGACACGGTATGGGGTCAACCACAAGGTAGGGACAGCGTATCACCCTCAAACAAGTGGGCAGGTTGAGGTATCAAACCGGGAAATAAAGAAAATATTGGAGAAAGTAGTAAATTTGAGTCGTAAGGATTGGTCACTTCGGTTGGACGATGCATTATGGGCATACCGGACTGCATACAAAACTCCAATCAGGATGTCACTATATCAACTCATCATGCGGGAAGGCATGTCACTTCTTGGTGAACTACAAACCTGAGGTTTATTGGGAGGTTCAAAACTCAATTTCGATCAAGCAGCTGTAGGGGAAAAAAGACTACTTCAACTGAATGAGCTCGACGAATTCCGCCTTCACGCCTATGAGAACTCCAAATTATACAAAGAAAAGGTAAAAAGATGGCACGACCAGAAAATTATGCATTGAACATTCGAGTCGGGTCAAATCAGTCCTCTTGTTCAACTCACGACTGCGATTGTTTCCAGGAAAGCTGAAGTCAAGATGGTCGGGACCATCCACTATAAAGCGAGTATTCTCTCATGGCGCCGTTGAACTCTACAGTCGTAATCCATTAGAGACGTTCAAGGTCAATAGTCAATGGATAAAGCATTACTAGGGTGGCGATTCAAACTGGGATGTCGTCAACATTACCCTCACCGATACGCAGTAAAACAGGGAGTAGTTAAGCTGAATGACTTAAAATAAAGCGCTAATTGGGAGACAACCTAATCATTTCTTTTTAATTATTTTATTTTCATTTGAACTTTTTTTTCCGTATGAATTATATTATAGCTTAGGATTTTAATATCGATTTTTTTATTGATTCATTCTATAAGTCTTGGAAATCTCTCATGCATGCTCAAATTTATCAAAAATCTAATAACCTTTACGTTTCATGGCTTGCAAGATGGGAAAAATGCAATTTTGGTGGCATAGCATGAATACAACAAAGTCAAATCGGCTAACTTACGATTGGGCATGCCACGCCAAGCGAGCTCAATTGTTTTTGTACCCCACTTGGTGGGGTCCCGATCTGGGACGCTTACTTATTCGGCAGTTACCTCACACTTGGTCCACTCTCCCTTTCTTACACTATAACACCAACTGATCCCAATACCCTATTTCTAAGCCACAATTTTTTCTCCATCAAAGCCTCATCCTCACAACTAGTACCCACAACTACACTACTTAACTTCATCACCCCTCTATTAAGGCTCTACATCATATTACCTCCATATAAACACACCCTCAACCCACAGGTTCATCACATTCTTGCAATCTGAGATTAGGAAGCCATAAAATTGGGATAGTATTGTGAGAATTCATCTTGCAGAAGAGATTGAGTCCCTTTTTTTCAAATTCTTCATCTTCATTCACCTTAATTGCCACAAAATCGTCAAAGAGGGGAAAGAACTAAGTGTGCACACCACGTGTTTACTAAAGTGTGTAACTGAATTTTGCCGAGAGGAAGTACATTCAGAACATCCGAAAATCAATGGCTTCTCAACCGACATCCAAATGCCAAAGGGGAGAGAGTTCACGATCCACACACCAGACACACACCTTTGATCGTCGGAAATTTGTGAGTACCATCGCCGCCACTCAGTATGATTATATGATGACAAAAGCCTTTACGCGGGAGCGGGGGTTGGCACCGGATCCCGTTGATGGGGAGATGATGCCTCAAATTTATCAGAAGGGGTGGAATAAATTCACCCAAGAGCCGGAACCCGCCGTGGTCAACATAGTCAAGGAGTTTTATTCAAACGCCGAGGACAAAGAGCCATTCAACGCTTTTGTGCGGGGTCGCTTGGTCCCGTTCAGTGCTGATGCCATAAACACCTATTATCAGCTGCGGGTGCCTCGACAATGCTAGTATGCCTAACTACGTGATTTTGATCCGGACTATGAGGAAATAATTAAGGAAATGACTAAGCCAGGCACAACATGGATCAAAGGACGGAAATGAGGCACAGTGTTCCATAGCAAAGATCTAAGTAGATATGGAAAAATTTGGTATGCATTCCTATGTGCTAAACTGTATCCATCTCAACACACCTCAGACGTGACAAAAGAGAAGGCGTTACTGCTATACGTAATTGTGCAAGATTTTCTCATTGACGTCGGGGCAATTATTTATTTCTCTATCCGTCGATGCTTGCATGGAAACTTTTTGAGCAGCTTGCCACACCCATCACTCATATGTGGGTTGTGTCGCCAAGCAGGTGTGAGATGGTCCAACGATGAGCTCACACAGATGCCACTTGCATTGCTAGACTCCGGAATGATAGCACGATATTCTGTATGGGCCGGGGGTGATTCCCATCCTTGAGGACTGGGTTTCATATTTCCACCAGCTTCGGAAGACGAGGCTGAAGCTGAAGATATTTCAGAGGATGAGGATGAGACCATGAGAGATCAAGGAACCGAGCAGGTACCGCACACCGAAGAACTATCCAGTTCTCCGTTCCTTGACTTTCAACGTCAAATAGATGCACATAACAGGGCAGCACGTCAAGAGATGCAGCGACTCGCAGTGAGGCAGGACCACATGTTTGATGCTATGAACGAGTCATTCGCTTCACTCAACACGACGTTTCAAAGTTTCAATCCAGCTGCGCATTTTCCATATCAGCAGCCGATGCCACTACCGAGGTTTTCGCCTAGGGACTCAGACGAAGAAGCTCAACCACCACCTCCTCAGACTTAAGCGAGCAGGGAAGTCCTCACGTACTTAATTTTGATTATTCATCCAATGAGGACATTGTATTACTTAAGTTTGGGGGAGCTAAATTCATGTTTGCATGCATATGTAGTATTTAGGTTTAAATTTTGTCATTTTAAATTTCAGTGTGCATAAGTTATTTAGGAAGAATTGTGTGAGAACCCGAATTTTATGAAATAAAAGTATTCAATTTTTCTATTTTGGTAAATAGTTAAATTGATAAAAGTTTAAAGTTAAGGGTAATATGTGAATTTTTTTTTTTCAAAGTAAGCAAGTTGATATAAAATATTCATTGTGTCGGGAATATTCTTTTGTTTCGGAAATATCCGTATGACCCAGACAATCATTGGTGGACCCCTACAAAATTATTGTCGGATTGAGGAAACGACAAAAATATTTTTTATGAAAATAACGGCGGAAGTTTTACTCAGTTAACTCGTTGAAACACCAATTGTTAAAAGTACATACGATATCTGCGTGGTTGCATAGTAGCATACGGTATTGATTATTGATGCTTACGTGATAAGTCACTCGCTTTTATTTTATTAGTATTATTAATGTAATAAAATGTAAAGCTTTTTTATATAAAATGTAATACTTTTATAAAGTTATTCGTTTTATTAGGCTAATAGTAAAATCTTTTTGTATAAAACAGAATACTTTTATAAAGTTATCTGTTTTATTAGAAAATAATTAGAATATATTATATTTTATTATGTATAGTGTTTGTATAGTGCCTGCATAGTGCCTGCATAGTATTTTGCATAGTAAAATCTTTTGATATAAAACATAATACTTTTATAAAGTTATTAGTTTTATTAGATTATAAATAGAATATATTATATTTTATTTAAAAGATTTTGCTTTAAATATGGACCGTTTGATAAAAAGTAAATCAATCTGGACCGTTCATAAATTAGTTACTATGCAGTCCATTCTTCTATAAATAGAAGCTCATTCTTTCATTATTTCTTACGAATTCACTAAAACTCTAGAGAGAAACTATAGAGAGAGTTCTTCTTCTATAATCATGAGCGTATTTCTTTAGAGTTTAAGAAAGCTTTGAGCGTAGTGCAAGTTTTCTTCAAGTATATCCCCGCCCTACTAGTCGGAATACTTTTCTTTTTAAGGTGAAGATAGGTGATGAAAATTATCTTCGATCACAGTTTAGAAGAGAATTTAGAACCACAATTATGATTATGAGTTATTCATATGATTGTGGACATGAATCATTGATTTATTTTACATGGATAAAACATTATTGGTGGACTTTTAACATAGAGAAGATAATAGACCTTATGGTCTATTTGACTCTTCTAATGGATTGCTTCGTTCATTTGCAACTATGGTTGAAAAGTTTTATCATCTACCATATGTTCTAAATCTACGATTTATTATTGATGAAAGCTATTGATAATTTAATTATCTTTAGTCATGATATTCTTTCTTCGGGCTAGTTGTACTCACCCTTTCTGCTTCACAATTCCTTTCTGTGTAATAAGAGTGTTCTTGTAAAAGAGTGTTGCCGTGTCGGCGGGGATAACAGGGAATAGAAAAGTGATCTCTAGTGCTGGAGGTTCTCCTAAACAATATAGAAAAGTGTGTTGTATTCTATACAACATTCGGTGAATTATATTTGGTGAATCAAATAGGGTGAGAGTGAACCCAACTTTGGAAGGGTGTTTTGCCACTATCATACAAGATGTCTAATAACATACAATCTCGTGTTATTATAAGAGCGGGGTTGTGTATCCCACTTGCCGAGTATATCTACGGGCACTACCTATATGATCTTGGAGTTTATTTGAAATATAATATTCACTTGGAGACAAAGGGAGATAATTATATGTCAAGAGAAGACTCACCATTGGAAAGAAGATGATAGTAATCTTCTCATTTTTTCTTTAGGTCTATTAGGTCAACCAAGGATAATTCTATGGACATATGATATCTATTATAACCTAGACGCGTGGCCTCCCATGTATGAAGATTTCCTTGAGCACTTCCCAAAGATTTTAATTTCTAAAACAGTTTTTGACTACACTTTTATGTAAAGTACCATTGTAAGGTTGTGGTCGAGGCACCATGAGAGTTACATACATTTGTATTAAAACTCACAGATTAATCTATGGTCGTATTCTATATACGACAGCTTCAACAATTAGTATAAATGAAGTTATATTTGAATTTTGTACCATGTATCTGACGACTCATAATGGGTGATGTATACCTAATTTTGAGGGCATCACAAATTGCATGATAGCTTAGGTGCATACATAGTAGCTTAGGTTATTTTTGTCATTGCATTGTTTTTAGTTTTGTAAATAGTGCATTTTTTTATTAAAACAAACAAACAAACAAACAAAAATATTAGTTAAATAGTGTGTGTGCATATGTACAACAGTGTTGCATTTCATGTTATTTGTGGGCCAATGACGAGTTTGTGAATATGTTAACTAATACAGTATTGATTATTAGAACTGTAATATAATTTCTGTTATGAATCGAATCTTGCGCTTGTTTGAAACTGGTATACAAAAAGGTTAGCACGCTAATAACATCTTTGTTGACTGGTCAGTTCAAATTGATACATAAATAGTTTCTAAAGGATAATGCTAGGGTAAATGAGAAAACGATAAGGATAGGCAGTGAAGACGACAAATTAGGCAAAAACCTAAGTTTGGGGGGAAAACGTAGGGTGTATAAGCTTCAAAAGGAAAAAAAGCAAAAAAACAATGAAATAAAAATGAAACATGTTGAGTCTTGTGGTGGGTTGAGGAGAAATACTCCCGATAAACACAAGCGTGAGATGGAGCGTAAAGCGCACTCACCAGCCATCTATCTAAAAAAAAGAGAATAATAATGGGAAAAGAGCAAAAAGCCCCCGTGAAAAAAAAAGATGAAAAAAAGAAGTATAAGTATCCTGCATGAACCCTTGAATTTGGTATTGCTTAGTTTTAGTTGGAACTTGTCTATTTTTGGAATTTTTAAGTTTACACTGTATGATCCCTTCTAAGAAATTGAATATGTATTGAATTTAAGTCCATGTCAGTTATCATAGATGTTGAACACACACGCACATTATACCAGTGATGATGGTTTAAGATTGGACAATTAATACGAAATTGTGGATTGGTTTGGGGATTCATATTGTGGAGTTGTTTGTTTTCTCTGAGGCCAATGGGATAACTTTGATTTTGCGATACTGTTGGATTCGTAGGCATATAGATTAGTTTCATTACATGACATCGCATAACATTTTTTTTTTGTGTTTTGTGCTCGACGACTAGCACGGTTTAAGTTTGGGGGATTTTGATAAGTGGATTTCATATCCATGAATCGTTGTTCATTTCACGCTTAATTGTTGTTATTTTCTTGTTTTCATATTCGTTTTTATTTGTTTTGTGTTCTTTTATGTGTAGGGTGGTCGTTGTAGCATTTAACAAGATTTGGAGTCAATTGGGATCATTTCGGGAAGAAATCATGAAGGAAAGGAAAAATTGACTCGACAGCTTTTTGTGGAAACTTGCAGTGGGCATGCCCGCCGGGGCGGGCTCATATTAGGTGTAAGACTCCAACTTATTATAAATAAAATCGAATTTCCTCTAATTATTATTGTGAATAATAAGGTATTAATTTGATATAATTCTCTGGTTATGGGTGAAATGTGCAAATTTTGCAAAATAAGCAAGTGGTTATAAAATAATCATTGTTGTCGGGGAATATTCATTTGGTCGTGGAATATTCTTGTTGTTTGGGAGAATATTGTCTGACGGCCTAGCGATCATTTAGGGCCCCATAACAGAATAACTATCGGATGAAAAAACGACAAGTTTGAGTTTTTATATATAACGGCGTAGTTTTTACCGTTATCACTGTTGGAATACCCGGTGGTTAAAATACAGTAATACGTGTAGATGCACTGTATTTTTGAATTATTGATTCTTACGTAAGAATGCACTACTCAATAATTGTTACAATAATTACTGTTCGATATTTTATTTTATTGATTCAATAATTGCTGCATTAATATTTTATATTATTGTTGTTTCAATAATTATCACTGCACAGTATTTCCCATTATCAGATCAATAATTCATATTATTTGATTAATATTATTAGATAGCATTATTGGCAATGTCTAGAAGTTCTATCAATGAGAGGTTTGGTCACCTAATTACGCGCCAGTAAGGAGAAATTCTTATTGGAAAGCCCCCTCTTTCCTGGGAACGGCCTGGTTGTCATAATTGTGATTCTGTAATATTATTTGTGAACAAATTAATTATTGATTTATATGATAAGGAAATATTTATTTTATGTGGATATAAATGATGGATATATTTATTTTTATGTGGGTAAAAATGAAGGAATTAATCTTGAGGTGTTTTATCGATTATTTTTGTCAGTTGTAGGTATTAAAAATCATCCGTTTGTGGATTTCGGATATTTTATGTTTGGAATTGGGAAAAACTCAAAGCTACAAAGTTGTAGAGATTCAAGTTTAGGCAGAATGGACATAATATTCGTATTTTTTTGATAAACGGTCTATTTTCTATGAATTGTTGAAGTTTCAAAAAATAAAATGATTTTTCTTAAATTTATGGGGGGGCCCACTTTTGGTTGGTGGAATACACACATGGGCTGCTGAATTCTTCCAGCATGGCTGCCCAAAAAAATTCAAAGCATGCATAGGAATTGTAATTAATAATAATATATTTTATTATTTTAGTCTCCTATGGCGTTCTAACATTTTCCTATAAATAGAGGGCTAAGTTAGAATTGAAAATCACATCAGAAACAAGTTTTCTTTCTCTCTATATTGTCGAGCGTATTTTAGTGAGTATTTATATACTTTGAGAGTTGTTGTTCGGTACAAATTTCCATCGGCTTTCTATCCGATATTTCGATTAAAAGTACCATTATTTTGAGGTAAAGGGTGTTATATTCTTCTTAAAATGATATTTTCTTCAATATCATTATACCGAAATGTTGGTATGAACTTTTTATCAAATTTGAAACTTTTTGTGTCGGGGTTTATTATTCACGTATCTGACCTTTATTCACGAATAAAGACTATTCATTGAAAAATAAAATTTTCTTCTTTTTGTCCAAGATGTCTATTATGGTTACTATATTTGATTGTATCCATGTTTTGATCTTTATTTTTGAATTCTGCTTTAAAATTGGTATTTATAATGTATTATTGATCTTGGATAAACACATTATCTAAATCCTTACTATTTGCTTTTTACATCTCATTGGATTCGTTTTCTTTAAAATATTTTTCATCATCCTCGGTCTAAATGATGATATTCTTGAATATCTTTGGCACCGTATACAAAGATGAATGATTAATTGATGAATATCTTTGGCCCGTAGTGCAAAGATGAACAGGTGTTGAGATGATCATAACCAACTGGTGATGCAATGAATATCTTTGGCATGTAGTGCAAAGATGAATATTGATTAAAGATGTATATTGATTGTTATTACGTGGATAAAATATTGATGATGGACTTTTAAATCTTAGAAGATAGTAGAACTCATTCTTCTACTGACTCTTCTAATGGATTGTTGTTTCATTGCAGAATATTGATCTAAAACTTGTTGTTTATTATATTCTATCGATTTTTCCCTGCTGAGGACTAATGATAATTTTTGTATATATATCTTAGTCAAAATATTCTTTATCTTGGGCTAGTTGAGCTCACCCTTTTTCCTTTTTGTTCCATTTTTCTTCTCGGGAGGTGAGAACATAGCGAGATCTAGTCGGGGTATGGAGTGATGATTCTAGAAAGATGTTTTAGCAGTCCTCACTATTTCTGTAAAATAGTGTTTGAATAATTGTAATGAGGACTTATTTGAGTGTGGATATTGTCTAGAAGACAATATTTGTATTTAAACTCACAGTATGTGTTGTAGTATTTTGCACGACAATTGTATTATTGAAGTTGTAGTTGCTTTATGTACCATGTATTTGGCGACTCAGAATGGGTGTTGTATACCTATTTTGGGGGCGTCACATTAGGCGTATACCCCCGCCGGGGCGGGGGGTCTCGACCAGCTAACTCTCCGGTTCGATTTTGGATTGTGCTGCTATATGGTTTCTAGTGTTGTAATCACATATGGACTCTAAAATATAAAGGATTTTGACTGGGACACTAGGGGGCACGTCTATTACTTGACTAACAAGGAATTGAGAAACATACAGGAGCATATTTACAACGATTATTTCCAGATTTTCAGAGAAAGCTTTGGAGGAGTATTTTGAAGAGATTTTCGTGACGATTGCAATTCTAGGCTACGTGAAGGGTATTCTGTGACGCCCCCAGAATAAGTATACATCACCCATTCTGAGTTGTCAAATACATGGTCCAGAAATAACTACAACTTTATTAATACAATTGTCGTACAAAATACGACAACACTTGAACTGTGAGTTTAAATACAAATATTGTCTTCTAGACAATATCCACACCCAAATAAGTCCTCATTACAATTATTGATACATTATTTTACAAAAATGGTGAGGACTACTAAAACTACTTCTAGAACCATCATTCCATACACCGACTAGTACTCGCTACATTCTCACCTCCTGAGAAGAAAAATGGAACAAAAAGGAAAAGGGTGAGCTCAACTAGCCCAGTAAAGAATATTATGACTAAGATAAAATAGAAAAAATTATCGTTAGTCTTCAACGAGGAAAAATCGATAAAATACAATGAGATAACAAGTTTCGATCAATATTCGCAATGGAAATAATAATTCATAGAAGAGTTACGTTGAGAATGAAATCTACTATTATCTATGAATTTAAAAGTCCATCATCAATATTTTATCCTCGTAACATCAATCAATATACATCATAAATCAAATATTCATCTTTGCACTACAGTATTAAAGATATTCACCATTAAATGTTCATCTTCGCACTACTGACCAAAGATATTCATCGAAATTATTCATCTTGCACTACAGCCAAAAGATATTCAAGAATATCATCATTTAGGGTCGAGGATGATGAAAATATTTTTAAAGAAAATGAATCCAAAGAAAGCAAAAAGAACAAATATTAGGATTCAGATTACAATTTTATCCAAGTTCAATAATACTCCATAATAACCAATTTTGAAGCAGAATTCAAAAATAAAGTTCAAAACATGGATACAATCAAAGATAGTAACTATAATAGACATCTTGGATAAAAAGAAGAAAATTTCATTTTTCGGTGAATAGTGTTGTATTCGTGAATAGTGTCGTATACGTGAATAGTGTCGTATACGTGAATAGTAATCTCGACACAAAAAGTTCCAAATTTGATAAAAAGTTCAGACCAATATTTCGACATACTGATATTGAAGAAAATAATATCATTTAAGAAGAAAACAACATCCCTTACCTCGAAAGAGTAGTATTCGGCTAGAATCACCATAATATAGTGTCAAGGAAACTTACAATCAGATAAAGAACACTCAAAGTATCAAAATACTCACAAGAATACGCTCAATATTTCGAGAGAGAAAACTTTAGTTTCTGGTGTGATTTTCAATTCTAACCAAGCACCCTATTTATAGGAAATTGCTTAGAACACTAAAGTAGAAAATTTAATAAAATATAATAATTATTAAAATTTGTCTATGCCAACCTTTGAATTCAGATTTCAGCATGCTTAACAACACATGAGCCCACCAACCAACCACAAAAACATGTTTTGACACCACATGCCCAAGGAATGCTACTTCCTTAAGCCAGAACTCTCATTTCTTCAACTTGGCATATAACTTGTTTTCACAAAACCTTTGGAGTACCAGCTTCAAATGGTGCTTATGATCTTCACAACTTTTGGAATATATGAGGATGTTATCAATAAAGACGACAACAAACTGATCCAAATAATTCTTGAATACTCAGTTCATTATATCCATGAAAGCCGCAGGAGCATTAGTCAATCCAAAAGACATGACTAAGAATTCATAATGCCCGCATCGAGTTACGGCGATGTCTTTGGAATATCCTCGCCTCTAATCTTCACCGATGATATCCGAATCTAAGATCGATCTTTGAGAAGAATTATGCTCTTTGCAATCGGGTCAAATAGGTCATCAATACGAGGTGGCGGATACCTATTCTCATGGTGACATGGTTCAATTCTCAATAGTCAATACAAAGTCGCATACTCCCCGCTTTCTTCTTTACAAATAAAACAGGGAGCACCCAAGGAGATGTACTAGATCGAATGAAACCGATGTCCAACAACTCCCAGTAGTTGGACCTTTAACTCCTGAAGTTCAATAGGAGCCATTCGATATGGGGTTTTAGAAATGGGCTTTGTACTAGGTTCAAGGTCAATAAAGAATTAAACTTCACGTTCTGGGGGTAGACCGGGAAGTTCTTCAGGAAATACGTCAGGAAATTCACTAACAATAGAAATATTATTCACATCTAATGTGTTTTTGTTCAAGTCCGTGACATGGGCTAAAAAAGCTTGACATCCGTTTTTCAATAAACGAATAGCTTTATGGCTTGATATGACAGTGATTGACTTTAGAGGTTTGGTTGCTTGAATTCGCATAACAGGTTGGTTAGGAATATGAAAACTAACAACCTTACAAAAATAATCAATTTTAGCATGATGAGTGATTAACCAATCAATCCCTAAAATCACATCAAATGCAAGTATTTTCAAAGAAATAAGATCAACAGGTAATGTGATGGTACCAACTTGGATCAAACAAGATTTATAAACAGTGGATGTGATGAAAGTTTCTCCTAATGGAGAATCCACAGATAAGTCAAGGTCTAATTTCTCCAGAGTCAAGTTTAAACGTTGAGCACAAGCAGGAGAGATAAAAGAATGGGTAGAACCGGTATCTAATAAGGTATAAACTTCGTAAGAGTTTATGATTAGCTTACCCGTGATCACCTCGTTTAGGTTCCTTGCACTTTGACCAGTCACGACAAACACTCTTCTAGGAACCGTTGACTTTGACTTTTTCCGGGATGACTTTTTTCGAGTCACCATCCCTCAATAACTTGGTTTTGCTACAAAGTCAATCTCGAAAGTGATATGTCCTTCCTTTCCATAATTATAACATACATTAAACCGTTGTTGGCAGTTTGGGCTGATATGTCCTTCTTTTCGCACTTATAGCATATGACCGGTGGTCGCTCTCCTCCCTTGGAACCGATTCTTCTTTGGTCTTTGACGTCTTCGTATTGTCATTGTTGAATCTCCTCTTTTAAAATCTCCTCTCGACTCGCTTCTTCTATTTTCATGGCCATGATTACCACCAGAGTTGTTTCCGCTCTTGTCCGTATTTTCTTTTCTCCATTGCTTATCGTTGTTATGATGATTCTTTCACCTGTAGGGTATGATCTGGTTGTGGTCCCTCGGTTGAACGTTACTCGTTATCTCGCTTCTAATAATTGAGCCATGTTGACAACATCCGAATAGAGAGAATTTATGTGAAATGAGATATTGACGTATGTCGGGTTTCAAACCTCTCGAAACATCCGCGTTATCGTTCCTCATTCTCCACCAAATGAGGTGAAACTCGACAACTCGCAAACTTCGCCTCGTCTTTGGGACAAATCATGTTATTACGCTCCCGGTCTAATAAACTCTACCTCCTTCATATGATGAATACTTTCGGAAAGTACTTGTCATTGAATAGTTTCAAACGTTTCCCAAGACATGCTAAGTGCGTCTTTGGTATGGAGTGCGCTTCATGATTCCCACCAATGTCTGCCTCATTACTTGAACATAAAAGGTGGCGAATGGAACCTTCTCATTCCTCAGGTGCATCCCAAGACATCGAATATCTTGGTAATTTTTTGACCCATGTCTCCGCTTTAATCGGATCCGGCTTTCCCGAGAGTGCACTCGTGGTCCCGACTCCTTGAAACGGCTTGGGCTGTGACAAACCGCGTAATTGCTATCATTTCTCCCGTATTTTGAACACGAGTCTCCCTCGTCTGATTTTGCATGAACTGCAAAAAATTTCTAAACATCCCATCGTTCATCATCTGCTCAGTGGTGTTTTTCACAGGAGGAACATTGTCAGCCTGTTGCACGTTCTCCTCGTTGGTGAGTACAGGCATCTCCACGGTCTCATTTACTCCACTGTTAACATTCTCAGTTGCCATTCTTAAATATTGCCATAAAACAAAGGTTAATTAAACAAATTAACATATCACATATTAACCATATGCTTCGACTGACCAACAAATAAGCTTAGGTATGACACACTAGCGAAGGATTTACTAGTCTCTCCCCTCCTAGTTCTATTTCCCGATCTCTGCCAGAGATCCTATCCCTAAGCTCTGATACCAACTGTGACGCCCCTAGAATAGGTATACATCACCCATTTTTGAGTTGTCAAATACATGGTACAGAAATAACTACAACTTTATTAATACAATTGTCGTGCAAAATACGACAACACTTGAATCTAATGAATTTAAATACAAATATTGTCTTCTGTATAATATCCACACCAAATAAGTCATCATTACAATTATTGATACATTATTTTACAAAAATGGTGAGGACTACTAAAACCACTTCTAGAACCATCATTCCATACACCGATTAGTACTCGCTACATTCTCGCCTCCTAAGAAGAAAAATGGAACAAAAAGGAAAATGGTAAGCTCTACTAGCCCAGTAAGAATATTATGACTAAGATAATATAGAACAAATTATCGTTAGTCTTCAACAGGGAAAAATCTGATAAAATACAATAGACAACAAGTTTCAGATCAATATTCAGCGGCGAAAATAATAATTCATAGAAGAGTTACGTGAGAGATGAAATCTACTATTATCTATGAATTTAAAAGTCCATCATCAATATTTTATCCTGTAACATCAATCAATATACATCATAAATCAAATATTCATCTTTTCACTTCTGTGCCAAAGATATTCATCGATTAATCATGTTTATCTAAACACCTATTCATCTTTGCACTATGGGCCAAAGATATTCATCAGAAATCATTCATCTTTGCACTACAGGCCAAAGATATTCAGTAATATCATCATTTAGGATTGAGGATGATGAAAAATATTTTAAAGAAAATGAATCCAGTGAAGCAAAAGAACAAATATTAGGGATTCATATTACAATTTTATCCAAGTTCAATAATACTCCATAATAACCAATTTTGAAGCAGAATTCAAAAATAAAGATCAAAACATAGATACAATCAAAGATAGTAACCATAATAGACATCTTGGAAAAAAGAAGAAAATTTCATTTTTTGGTGAATAGTGTCGTATTCGTGAATAGTGTCGTATACGTGAATAGTGACGTATACGTGAATAGTAATCCCGACACAAAAAGTTCCAAATTTGATAAAAAGTTCAGACCAATATTTTGGCATAATGATATTGAAGAAAATAATATCATTTAAGAAGAAAACAACATCCTTTACCTCGAAAGAATAGTATTTACATTTGGAATCTTGAATATAGTCTTTGAAGGAAACTTACAAGTATAACAACACTCAAAGTATCAAAATACTCACAAGAATAATATCAATATTTAGAGAGAAAACTTTAGTTTACGGTGTGATTTTAATTCTAACCTAAGCACCCTATTTATAGAAATTGCTTAGAACACCAAAGTAGAAAATTTAATAAATATAATAATTATTAAAATTTATCTACGCCAACCTTTGAATTCAGATTTCAGCATGCTTAACAACACATGAGCCCACCAACCAACCACAAAAACGTTTTTCTTTTAAAACAAATTTAAAACTTTTAAAAAATAATTATTTCTAACTTGAACTTCAATAATTCATAATAAATAGCCCTTTTATCGTAAAAATTTCAAACCTCATGTCCTTTCCATAGGAAATTCCATTCTCTACAACTTTGTAGGAAGAAAGTTTTCCAAATTCCAAATGAAATTGATCGAAATCCACAAATCAAGCGATTTTACAAGCTATAATCAAATTTCAATCAAGAAATGGGGTCCACCAACATGAAAAACATGTTTTAAATATTTATTGCAACAAAAATACTCTTCCTCCTCATATACTCATATATCCCACATTCATTGTAAAAATATCATCATTATTATATTATTAAAATATAATATATTTAAATGAAATATTTTATCAAAAAAAGATAAAATATCAATTTTTCAACAATTGTCATTTTAAAATTTTCTCCATATATATCCAAATAAAATGAATATTTTTCTTATCATATAAATCAATAATTAATTATTCACAAACAATATTACAGAATCACAATACTGGCAATCAGGTCGTTCCCAGGAAAGAGGGGGCTTTCAAATAAGAATTTCTCCTTACTGGCGCGCAATTAGGTGATCAAACCTCTCCTTAGACAGAACTTTCTAGACATTGCCAATAATGTTATCTAGTAATATTATTAAAATAATATGAATCATTGATCTGATAATAGGAAATATTGTATAGTGACAATTATTAAAACAAGAATAATATAAAATTTTAACGTAGCAATTATTGAATCAATAAAATAAAATATTAAACAGTAATTAATGTAACAATTATTGAGTAGTGCCTTCTTACGTAAGAATCAATAATTGGTGCAATCTGGTACCGCATCTTCTTTAATGCAACAATGTGTATTCCTGTGTTTTAACCACCGGGTATTCCAACAGTGTTAACGGTAACAACTACGTCGTTATTTATAAAAACTCATACTTGTCGTTTTCTTCATCCAATCGCTTTCCGTTATGGGGCCCACACAAGGTTGTGTCGTCGTACGAATATTCCCCGACAGTAAGAATATTCCACGACCAAACGAATATTCTCCGATAAAAATGAATATTTTATAACCACTTGCTTATTTAAAATATTTGCGCATTTTACCCATAACTAACCACATTAATCAAATCAACCCTTACTATTTCAAAATAATAAATAGAGGAATTAAATTTCATTTATTAATAATTTGGGGTCTTACATGTTCATCACTATTCTTCTCTTTAGTCTTTTATTTGTAATTGCAAGGATGTTTTCTTTGGATTATTCAGTTTTTATGTAAGGCCCCAACTTTTTATAAATAAAGATTTAATTTTCTCTAATTATTATTTGGAAATAGTAAGGGGTTGATTTGATTAATGTGATTAGTTATGAGTAAAATGCGCAAATATTTTTTAAATAAGCAAGTGGTTATAAAATATTCATTGTGATCGGGGAATATTCGTTCGGTCGTAGAATATTCTTACTGTCGGGGAATATTCTTACGACGGCGCAGCCTTGTGTGGGCCCCAAAACAGAAAGCGGTTGGATGAAGAAAACGACAGGTGTGAGTTTTTATAAATAACTACAGAAGTTGTTATCGTTATCTTCGTTGGGATACCCGTGGTTAAAGCACGAATATGCCAGCGGTGTTGCATGAGAAGACACTGCAGTATTGCACCAATTATTGATTCTTACGTAAGAAGGCACTACTCAATAATTGTTACAGTAATTATTGTTCAATATTTTATTTTATTGATTCAATAATTGCTACGTTGATATTTTATATTATTCTTGTTTCAATAATTGTAACTACACATTATTTTCCATTATCAGATCAATAATTCATATTATTTGAATAATATAATTAAATAGCATTATTGGCAATGTCTAGAAAGTTCTGTCTAAGGAGAGGTTTGGTCACCTAATTGCGCGCCAGTAAGGAGAAATCCTTATTGGAAAGCTCATCTTTCCTAGGAACGGCCTGATTGTTAGTATTGTGATTCTGTAATATTCTTTGTGAATAATTAATTATTTATTTATATGATAAGGAAAATATTCTTTTTCTGTGGATATAGATGGAGAAAATTTTTAATGTGACAATTGTTGAAAATTGATATTTTATCTTTTTTGATAAAATAATTCATTTAAATATATTATTTTATTATAATAATATAATAATGGTGATATTTTACAATGAATGTGTGATATATGAATAAATGAGGAAGAGTATTTTTGTTACAAAAAATGTTTATCACATGTTTTGTGTGTTGATGGACCCCATTTTTGACTGAAATTTGATTATAGCATACAAAATCGTCCGTATGTGGATTTTGGTCAATTTCTGTTTGGAATTTGGAAAAACTTAAACTTACAAAGTTGTAGAGAATTGAATTTCCTATAAAAGGACATAAAATTTTAATTGTTCTAATAAAAGGGCTATTTATTATGAATTATTGAAATTCCGGAATAATTGATTTTTGAAGTTTTAAATATTTTTTTAATAAAAATGTTTTTGTTATGAGTGGTGGGCCCCATTTGTTGTTAAACATGCTGAAATCAGAATTTCCAAGTTTACGTATGATTTATATAAATATATTAATATTTTATTAAATTTTCTGCTTTGGTGTTCTAAGCATTTTCCTATAAATAGGGTGCTTAGGTTAAAATTAAAAATCACACCAGAAACTGAAGTTTTCTGTCTCTATATTATCAAGCGTATTTTTGTGAGTATTTAGATACTTTGAGTGTTGTTATACGGTGCAAGTTCCTTCATCACTATATCTAGTATTCCAGTTAGAAGTACTATCTTTTTGAGGTAATGGATGTTATTTTTTTTATAAATGATATTATTTCTTTCAATATCATTATGCTGAAGTATTGGTAAGATTTTTCTTGTGAAATTCTTATCTTTTTATGTCGGGGTTACTATTCATGAGTTATTATTCACGAGTTACTATTCATGAGTTACTATTCATGAGTACTATTCACGAAGCATGATGATTTTTCTTGTAGAATTTCTACCTTTTAGTGTCGAAGTTACTATTCACGTATACGGCACTATTCACGTATACGACACTATTCACAGAAAAATTAAATTTTCTTTTCTGTGGCCAAGATTGTCTGTTATGGTTCCTATCTTTGATTGTATCCATGTTTTGATCTTTATTTTTGAATTCTGCTCCACAATAGTTTATTATGGAGTATTTTTGAACATGGATTAACCGAAGTACGAATCCTTACCATTTGTTCTTTTGTCTCACTAGATTCGTTTTCTTTAAAATATATTTTTCATCATCCTCAGTCCTAAATGATGATATTATCAAATATCTTTGGCACAGAGTGCAAAAGATGAATGATTTCTTGATGAATATCTTTGGCCCGTGAGTGCAAAGATGAACAGTGTTGAGATGAACACGACTAATCGATGAATATCTTTGGCCTGTAGTGCAAAGATGACTATTTGATTAAAGATGTATATTGATTGATATTACAGGGATAAAATATCGATGATGGACTTTTAAAATCATAGATGATAGTAGCTTTCATTCTCTACTTAACTCTTTTAATGAATTGTTGTTTCCACTGCAGTTGTTGATCTAAAACTTGTTGTCTATTGTATTCTATCAGATTTTTCCATGTTGAAGACTAAGGATAATTTGTTGTACATTATCTTAGTCATAATATTCTTTACTGGGCTAGTTAAGCTCACCCTTTTCCTTTTTGTTCCATTTTTCTTCTCAGGAGACGAGAATATTGCGGGAACTAGTCGGGGTATGGAGTAATGGGTCAAGACAGTAGTTTTAGTAGTCCTCACTATTTTGTAAAATAGTGTATCAATAATTGTAATGAGGGCTTATTTGAGTGTGGATATTATCTAGAAGACAATATTTGTTTTTAAACTCACAGTTTATGTGTTATCGTATTTTGCACGAAAATTGTATTAATGAAGTTGTAGTTGTTTCTGTACCATATATTTGGCGACTCAGAATGGGTGATGTATACCTATTTTGAGGGCGTCACAGTTGGTATCAGAGCTTAGGGATATGGTCTCTGGCGGAGATCGGGGAATAGAACTAAGAGGGGAGAGACGAGTAAATCCTTCGCTAGTGTGTCCTAATTAAGCTTATTTGTTATTTAATTGGTTGGTCAGAATATAGGGATAATATGTGGCATGTCAATTAACCATTGTTTTATGCCAGTAAAATGGCATCTGAAGATGTTGATATAAGCAATGAAGCACATGAGATCGTTGAGTCACCACTGATCAATACCCAGGATAAGGAAGGCAATAACCCTCCTGTAAACAATAACACCGACCAAATGACGAACGATGGTATGTTTAGGAAATTTCTAGAATTCTTGCAAAACCAAACGAGAGAGACTACTGTTGAAAATGCAGGTGGAAACACTGGCAACTCACGGATGGTCACCGCTAAGTAGTTCAAGGAGTTAGGACCGCCGGAGTTTTTGGGAAAGCCAGAACCACTTACGGCAGAGACGTGGATAAAGCAGATCACTGAGATATTTGATATCTTGGGATGCTCAGAGGAGCAAAAGGTTCCTTTTGCCACCTTCATGTTTTGAGGAGAGGTAGATTATTTATGGGAATCCGTAAAGCGTACTCAGCCTGCCACATTGAAGATGTCTTGGGAGAAATTCTAAGAATTGTTCAACAACAAGTACTTTTCCGAAAGTATTCGTCACATGAAGGAGGTAGAGTTCATCAAGTTGGAGCAAAAAAATATGAACGTGTCGCAGTACGAAACTAAGTTTGCCGAGTTGTCCCGATTTGCATCCCATTTGGTTGATAATGAAAAGAGAATGACGCGAATGTTTCTGTGAGGTTTGAAACCCAAAATACGTCAATACCTCATTTCTCACAAACTTTGTTTATATTCAGATGTTGTGAATAGGGCTCAATTATTGAAGCGCGATAATGAGTCAGCTCAACTGAAGAATAATGACCAACAACTAGATGATAATTGTACCGGTGGGAACGGTCATCGGAATAATGATAACCATTATGGAGGATATTATCATGCCAGAAATGGTAACCACTTCGGTGGTAATCATGGCCAAGATAATAGGAAAGGTGAGTCAAGTGGAAATTTCAAAAAGAGAAGATTCAACAATGACGGGAAGACGTCGGCACCAACACCAGCAACAAATTCTAGGGGAGGAGAAAGACCGCCAGTTAGATGCTACAGATGCGGAGAAGAGGGACACATAAGTCCAAACTATTCACAACCTTCCAAGGTATATTTTAGTTATGGAAAAGACGGTCATATAGCTCAAGATTGTCCTGTAGCGAAACCAAGTCCAGCGGGGATGGTGACTCCAAAGGCTATCCCGGACAAGTCAAAGTCAGCGGTTCTTGGAAGAGAGTTTTGCGAGACTTCTTAAAAAGCGAGTAACCCGAACGAAGTTAGCACGAGTTAGTTAATCATAAATTCTTGCGAAGTTTATACCTTATTAGATACCGGTTCTACCCATTCTTTTATCTCTCCTACTTGTGCTCAACGTTTGAACTTGACTACTAAGAAATTAGAGTTTGACTTATTTGTTGAAACTCCGTTAGGAGAAACTTTCGTTACATCCACTGTTTATAAATTTTGCTTGATTCACATTGGTACCCTCACCCTACCTTTTGATCTTATATCTTTAAAAATTCTTGCATTTGATGTGATCTTAAGGATTGATTGGTTAACCACTCATCATGCTAAAATTGATTGTTTTCATAAGGTTGTTAGTTTTCATATTCCTAACCAACCTGTTATGCGAATTCACGCAACCAAACCACTAAAGTCAATCACTGTCATATCAAGCCATAAAGCCATTCGTTTATTGAAAAATGGATGTCAAGCTTTCTTACCCATGTCATGGAATTGAATACATCATATTTGAATAATATTTTGTTGTTAGTGAATTTTCTGACGTATTTCCTGAAGAATTTCCTGGCCTACCCCAGAGCGTGATATTGAATTTTGTATCGACTTTGAACCCAGTACAAAACCCATTTCTAAAATCTCATATCGAATGGCTCCTATTGAACTTCGGGAGTTAAAAACCTAACTATAGGAGTTGGTACCTTAGCCTCTATCTGGTGACTTCCTTTATGGAATGCACTGAAACCAGACTCTCTATAGTGTTAGAGTTTATGCCCTAGAGGCCAATTATTTGATATAATTGCTTAACGTTTTGATATTGTATTTGATTGAATAAATATATGATTTTATTATGGTTTTATTTACTGCGTAATATAATTGTTAACATAATAAAATTCCTTAGAATAATGATACAAATTATATAGTTTCAAGTATGTGACTTGAACATGAGATTATATATTACCATTAGTATCGCTTTTCTTAAATGTCCCTAATAAAGTATCATTGTTGATGGACAACAATGATGCATTGAGACTAGTATGTGGATCGACCGATGACCAAATCTCATTGGTCATAAATATATGAGATATTAAGTCAATGCATAGGTACATGTTAGAGAACGATGTCTTTGGGATGTACCCACCATGAGAATTCTATATGGAGCATTATGCGAAGTGTCATTAGCAATTCTCATAGTGACAATGATGTAATGGTCCTCCGACCAAAATCGCTATATTACTACACGAGAATTTATGTACTTTGATATCATCAAATGTCACCTTTAATAGGGTGGACTATAAAGGTGATTATTGGGTTCATCATTAATCGTGTGAGAAATATGAGTGATCTAGATGGAATTTAACCATCCTATATATTATGGGTGATATCCATAGGCCTCTTGATTGAGTAGGACTATGAAATGCATGGCCATACTCAAATAGTGATTTGTTTCATATAGTCTACTCATTGATCAAGAAAACTCAGATTAAATTATGACGAGTATGACACATTCCATGACTCGAGTTTAATCTAGGATATTAAGGTTAAAAGGATTAAATTACATTGAAACATTGGTCACACGAAAAGGTTGCATCGAATCATCGATCTTATTATTACTTGGGTAGCAAAGTGATGCACTACTAGAGATGCCGCTCAATGCTTATAATTTTATAATATGATTTTAAAATTATTTCCAACGTAATAATAACCTATAGGGTCACACACATAGAACGTTATTTAAAAGGAATTAATTTAAATTTTAAGGATTTAAATATATTAATATGATTAATAGTATTTAAATCACGCAATTTAAATTAAAAGGATAATTTGTATATATGTATATTAATTAAGTAAGACTTAATTAAGAGATATATATATATATATAAATTTGGATTTTATAAAATTAGGTTTTGATTTGATTAATTCCTTTTAACTACTATATATATGATATATAGCACTACTTAGGGTAAGATATCATAATTGAAAAACCACCGCTTCTTAGAGAGAGACTAGAGAGAAAACAGCTTGAAAAATCCATTCCTTTTGGTGGCTAGTATCTGCAAGTCCTTCTTATTGCAGAATCGTTCGACTGGCTTAAATGCGGCGTTAATGTGGATACAAGTGAAAGCGCTTGATCGGTTTGTATTTGCGTTGGAGATTCGAGGCGCATCGGTTTGATTCTCATTTTTTTGTTTATATCCGTATAATCTCTAAACCTCTCGAATTAATTGATTTTCGCATGGATCCTGCTTTAGGGTTTGAAAATTTCTTTAAAATTTTAATTTCATTTGTATAGTTTCGTGCGTCGAATCCCAACATATAGGGGACGTCATATTCGTGCGGTGGTAAACTGATAGGTGCCATTATGACGTGCTATCCAAGATTGGGATATGAGTCACAGTTAAGAGCAACCTAAGTCAGTAATCGAAATAAGTAGCTTTCTAGGCTTAGTTGGTTACTATCGGAGATTCATGGAAGGATTTTCTCGAATCGATACTCTATTAACACAGCTAACTCGAAAAGATACAAAATTCGAATGGAGCGAGGAATGTGAGAAGAGCTTCTAAGATCTCAACATGCGGCAACGACGTTGGCTCGAGCTGTTGAAAGATTACGACCATATCATTCAATACCATCCTGGAAAAAAAAACGAACGTGGTAGCTAACGCGTTGAGTAAAAGATCGTATCGTTCTGAGTGCGATATATTAACAACACAAAGACCCATTTCGCATTTACTTTCTACGTAAGATGGAGATAGAGTTAAAGATTCCAAGAACCTGCGTGAAAATAATGAATATACGATTAGAATCGACTTTAATCGATAAATTTAAAGTTGCTCAAGCTACAGACCTGGAGTTGATGAATATGAAGAAGAAGATGCAAGAAGTCGTTATTCCAAAAGAGAGAATCGGTGATGTGAGGAAAGCTCAAACCTTCGATTTATTAGTCCATTTGATATTCTCGATCGGGTAGGAACTGTGGCCTATAGACACATTTTACCGCCAAGTATGACGCGTGTTCATAACGTTTTTCGCGTATCGATGTTACATAAATATGTGGACGACCCGAACCACATTATTGAGTTAGAACTAGACGAGATAGCAGAAGATTTAACGTACGAGGAGGTACCAGTCAAGATCTTGGATAGGAAGGAACATGTCCTACGCATGTCAATTTCATGGACGAAATTTCATAAGGAGGGGAGGTTGTAAGGCCCCAACTTTTTATAAATAAAGATTTAATTTTCTCTAATTATTATTTTGAAATAGTAAGGGATTGATTTGATTAATGTGGTTAGTTATGGGTAAAATGCGCAAATATTTTTTAAATAAGCAAGTGGTTATAAAATATTCATTGTTGTCAGGGAATATTCGTTTGGTCGTGGAATATTCTTACTGTTGGGGAATATTCGTACGACGGCGCAGCCTTGTATGGGCCCCATAACAGAAAGCGATTGGATGAAAGAAAACGGCAGGTATTAGTTTTTATAAATAACGACGTAGTTGTTAGCGTTAACACTGTTGGAATACCCGGTGGTTAAAGCACGAAGAATACGCTGTCGCGGTGTTGCTTGCGATATTACCAGTATTACACCAATTATTGATTCTTACATAAGAAGGCACTACTCAATAATTGTTACAGTAATTACTATTCAATATTTTATTTTATTAATTCAATAATTGCTACGTTGATATTTTATATTATTGTTGTTTCAATAATTGTCACTACACATTATTTTCCATTATCAGATCAATAATTCATATTATTAGAATAATATTATTAACTAGCATTATTGGCAATGTCTAGAAAGTTGTGTCTAAAGAGAGGTTTGGTCACCTATTCATTGCGCCGATGGGAGAAATCCTTACCGAATGCCCCTCTTTCTTAGGAACTAGTCTAGTTATCGATGATTGTGATTCTGTAATATTATTTGTGAATAATTAATTATTGATTTATATGATAAGAAAAATATTCATTTTATGTGGATATAGATGGAGAAAATTTTTAATGTGACAATTGTTGAAAATTGATATTTTATCTTTTCTGATAAAATAATTCATTTAAATATATTATTTTATTATAATAATATAATAATGCTGATATTTTACAATGAATGTGTGATATATGAATAAATGAGGAGGAAGAGTATTTTTGTTACAAAAAATGTTTAACACGTGTTTTGTGTGTTGATGGACCCCATTTTTGAATGAAATTTAATTATAGCCTGCACAATCGTCCGTATGTGGATTTCGGTCAATTTCTGTTTGGAATTTGGAAAAACTTAAACTTATAAAGTCGTAGAGAATTGAATTTCCTATAGAAGGACATAAGATTCTTTTTTTTTGATAAAAGGGCTATTTATTATGAATTATTGAAGTTCTGAAATAATTAATTTTTGAAATTTTAAATATTTTTTTAATAAAAACATTTTTGTTATGATTGGTGGGCCCCACTTGTTGTTAAACATGCGGAAATCAGAATTTCCATGTTTGCGTATGATTTATATAAATATATTAATATTTTATTAAATTTTCTGTTTTGGTGTTCTAAGCATTTTTCCTATAAATAGGGTGCTTAGGTTAGAATTGAAAATCACACCAGAAACTAAAGTTTTCTCTCTCTATATTATCAAGTGTATTTTTGTGAGTATTTAGATACTTTGAGTGTTGCTATACGGTGCAAGTCCTTCAGCACTATATCCAGTATTCCAGTCAGAAGTACTATCTTTTTTAGGTAAGGGATGTTATTTTTTTTATAAATGATATTATGTCTTGTGAAATTCTTATCTTTTTATGTCGGGGTTACTATTCATGAGTTACTATTCACGAGTTACTATTCACGAGTATTATTCACGAAGCATGATGATTTTTCTTGTGGAATTTCTACCTTTTAGTGTCGGAGTTACTATTCACGTATACGGCACTATTCATGAATACGACACTATTCACAAAAAAATTAAATTTTCTTTTCTGTGTCCAAGATTGTCTGTTATGGTTCCTATGTTTGATTGTATCCATGTTTTGATCTTTATTTTTGAATTCTGCTCCACAATAGTTTATTATGGAGTATTTTTGAACATGGATAAAATGAAGTACGAATCCTTACTATTTGTTCTTTTGTCTCACTGGATTCGTTTTCTTTAAAATATATTTTTCATTATCCTCAGTCCTAAATGATGATATTACTTAATATCTTTGGCCTGTAGTGCAAATGTGACAACCCCAAAATAGGTCCAATCCACCCAACCTATTCTGAGTCGCCAAATACATGGTACAGAAAACAACTATCACTTTATTACAACAATTGTCGTGCAAAATACAACAACACATATGCTGTGAGTTTTGATACAAATATATACCAACTGTGACTCACATCCCAACCTTGGATAGCACGTCACAATGGCACCTTACATAAAGGTATAGTCAAAAACTGTTTTAGAAATTAAAATCTTTGGGAAGTGCTCAAGGAAACCTTCATACATGGGAGGCCATGCGTCTAGGTTATGATAGATATCATATGGCCACAGAATTATCCTTGGTTGACCCAATAGACCCCAAAGAAAAACGAGAAGATTACTGTCATCTTCTTTCCAATGGTGAGTCTTCTCTTTACATATCATTATCTCCACCGTCTCTAATTGAGAATTATACTTCAACCAAACTCCAAGATCATATAGGTAGTGCTTGTAGATATACTCAGCAAGTGGATGTGCACAACCATGTCTTATGATAACACGAGGTTGTATGTCATTAGTCATCTTGTATGAACGTTGGGTTCGCCTCACCCTATTTGATTCACCAAATATAACTACTAAATGATGTATAAAATACAACACACTTTTCTATACTGTTTAGGGAGAACCTCCACAACTAGAGACCACCGTTCTATTCTCCTGTTACCCCATCAACCCAAATACACTCTTATTACCCGAAAAGGAATTGTGAAGCAAAAGGGTGAAACCTACTAGCTCAAGAAAGAATATTATGACTAAGGATAATTAAATTCTCAATAGCCTTCATCAATAATAAATCAGAGATTTAGAACATATGGTAGATGATAAAACTTTTTAACCATAGTTGCAGCGGAACGAGCAATCCATTAGAAGAGTCAAATAGACCATAAAGTTTATTATCTTCTCCATGTTAAAAGTCCACCAACAATGTTTTAACCCTGTAACATCAATCAACAGTTCCTGTCCACAATCATGTGAATAATTCATAATCATAATTATAGTTCAAAATTCCTATTCGCATTCAGGACAAAGACAATTTTCATCACCTAAAACATCAAAGATCATGGTTATACCAAATCACAGTTCATGTTCATAATCATACTAATAAATTTATCTTTGCACTATGGGCCAAAGATATTCATCAACAAGTCATCTTTGCACTCTGAGCCAAAAATATTCAACAACAGGTCATCTTTGCATTACGAGCCAAAGATATTCATCAACAAATCATCTTTGCACTACAGGCCAAAGATATTCAACAACAAGTCATCTTTGCATTACGAGCAAAAGATATTCATCAATAATTCATCTTTGCACTACAGGCTAAAGATATTCATTATCATTTCATCTTTGCACTACAGGTAAAAGATATTCAACAACAGGTCATCTTTGCATTACGAGCCAAAGATATTCATCAATAATTCATATTTGCACTACAGGCCAAATATATTCATATCTCAAAGAAATATATAATCATTTCAGAATTTATATAAACAATAATTATAACCATGTTAATCAATTCATCTTTACACTTAAGCTAAAGATATTCAATTATAAATTCAATGGTCAGGATCATACTAGTTAACAAGTCATCTTTGCACTACTAGCCAAAGAGAACCCATAGTCATGATCATACCAATAATCTACCCATCTTTACACTCAAGTGAAAGAGAAATTCAACATCAGGGTTATAAAAATATTATATATGATAATAAAAACAATATGATCAACAACTGCATTTATTTTCAAGAGCAACAATCATAAATCAACGATAATTTGGTCAGAAAAAGAAACCAATTTTTGTCGTGAATAGTACCTGTGAATAGTAACTCGTGAATAGTAACTCATGAATAGTAACTCGTGAATAGTACTCCGTATTCGTACATAGTATCGTATACGTAAATAATGTCATATGCGTAAATAGTGTCATATACATGAATAGTTCTGTATACGTGAATAGTGCCATATACGTGAATAGTAACCCCGACTCAAAATGGTAGAAATTCCACAATAAGATCCATACCAATATGTCAGTATAATGATATTGAAAGAATAACATCATTATAAAGAATATAACATCCCTTAATATCCCTTACCTCAAAAGAGCGATATTTACATTTGGATATCTGGATATATTTTGAAGGAAACTTGCACTGATGAATAGAAACTCACCAAGTATCTAAATACTCACAAAATACGCTCGATAATAAATATTTCCTTATCATATAAATCAATAATTAATTATTCACAAATAATATTACAGAATCACAATAATGACAACCAGGCAGTTCTCAGGAAAGAGGGGGCTTTCCGATAAGGATTTCTCCTTCTTGGCGGCGCAATTAGGTGACCAAACCTCTCCTCGAGTAACTTTCTAGACATTGCCAATAATGTTATCTAATAATATTATTCCAAATAATATGAATTATTGATCTGATAATGGGAAATATCAGTAAAAGATAATTATTGAATCAACAATAATATAAACTATCAACACAACAATTATTGAATCAATAAAATAAAATATTGAGCAGTAATTCGTAACAATTATTTATTAGTGCCTTCTTCACGTAAGAATCAATAATTCAAAAATCTCGTAAAACCGCAAAGTCTTCTTGTGCAACCACGCGTATTCATCAGATTTTTAACCACCGGGTATTCCAACAATGTTAATTGGTAACCACTACGCCAGGTTATTTATAAAAACTCAAATTTGTCATTTTTCTTCATCCGACGGTTATTCATTATGGGGCCCACAAATGGTTTTAACGCCATCGCATTTAATATTCCCAAACAACAAAAAATATTCCACGACATCAAACGAATATTCCCAAGCGAAATGAGTATTTTACAACCACTTGAGTATTTTGAAAATTTTACATATATCACCCTTAACTTTAAACTTTTATCAATTTAACCATTTACTAAATAGGAAAATTGAATACTTTTATTTCATAAAATTCGGGGTCTTACAGCAAAGATGAATGATTTCTTGATGAATATCTTTGGCCCGTAGTACAAAGATGAACAGGTGTTGAGATGAACATGACCAACTGATGAATATCTTTGGCCTGTAGTGCAAAGATGACTATTTGATTCAAGATGTATATTGATTGATGTTACAGGGATAAAAATATCGATGATGGACTTTTAAAATCATAGATGATAGTAGATTTCATTCTCTACTTAATTTTTCTAATGAATTGTTGTTTCCGCTGCAGTTGTTGATCTAAAACTTGTTGTCTATTGTATTCTATCAGATTTTTCCCTGTTGAAGACTAAGGATAATTTGTTGTACATTATCTTAGTCATAATATTCTTTACTGGGCTAGTTGAGACCCTTTTCCTTTTTGTTCCATTTTTCTTCTCAGGAGACGAGAATATAGCGGGAACTAGTCGAGGTGTGGAGTAATGATTCAAGACAGTTGTTTTAGTTGTCCTCACTATTTTGTAAAATAGTGTATCAATAATTGTAATGAGGACTTATTTGAGTGTGGATATTGTCTAGAAGATAATATTTGTATTTAAACTCAAGATGGGTGATGTATACTTATTTTGGGGGCGTCACATTTTATATCATTCGTTATGAACTAATTCGCTTATTAGGCTTATGATGGATCCTTGGGTGAAACGATGATTTTATAATTTTTATTTTCAGTTCAATAAAGTATATTCAGTTTATCTATATTAATTTGAGCGTGAATTTATGAATTGCTTGATCAACAATTCTTTGTGGATTTGTATGGAATCGAGAGAGGATATTCAAATCTAGATTTAGTTAATATAGCGTGTGTCATGAATTTTGTGAATAGCAGATTCTTGATTATTGTTAAGGTAGAGATATGCTTGACATCGCATGTAATCGGATAGAGAACTTAAGCTTAAACCTTCTTTAATTTCAGTTCATATATAGATATAGTGAGTTGGTTGATTTAGGTGTTTAACTTGTTTCTATCTAAATTTTGGATTTAAGTTAATACGGTATTAGTGCATCGAAAGGTGGATAGTACTACATTTGTGTTCTTGATTAACAACCTGGGGATATTGAGTTGAATTGGAATAAAGGTTTGAACATCAGAGTGAAGCTTAGGGTGAAATCATAAGTCTAATTCTCCATTATTTGATTGAAATTCTGGATTTTGATATTTATGATTGGTTTGTGATAGTTTAGTTATTTATTAATTTAGTTTTTGTGACGCCCCCAAAATAGGTATACATCACCCATCTTGAGTCGCCAAATACATGGTATAGAATACAAATACAAACTTAAATATACAAATACAAATACAGAATAAAATCTACTATCTTCTATGATTTTAAAGGTTTTTCATCACTTTTATCGCTGAGACTCAACTTAATAAATAAACCACATCATCCATACACTACGACCAAGGATATTCATTAGTATCATGACCACAAATTATCCATGCACTACGGGCCAATGATATTCGTGTATTCATCAATGGTCATGATCATGCCAACAACTGTCCATCAATGCACTACGGGCCAATGAGGACTTTTTCCACATCATTTGTAACATTACGGTCATGATTACACCAATAATCCTCGGTCATAATCATACCAAGTCCATCTATGCACCACAGAACCCACGAGATGGCTTTCAACATAATATAAACATGAGTATGATGACAATGATATAAGAATTCAATAAAACAAGTTCAAGAATTAATTTATCCAGGAACTAATAACGTCTAAATTGTCAACATGATACTTCTTTGTAGAGTAAAACTCAAGAATGCTCAGAAGAATATTTCCATGAAAAGATACTGGATGAAGCGCAAATATCAAGGATATTCCACTAATTTCATGGAGTATAGAAGTCAAAACTTTAACCAAGTAAGTATAATAAAGAATGGAATAACAAAAGAAATCACCAGGCATGCGATAGACCGCACAGACAGGTTATTCTAACAGAATAATAAATAACGGAACCAGGTCATGCGTAAACGCATATACAATGTAAGACCCCGAATTTTATGAAATAAAAGTATTCAATTTTTTCTTATAATTACTATTCAGTAAATGGTTAAATTGATAAAAGTTTAAAGTTAAGGGTGATATATGAAATTTTTTTAAAATAAGCAAGTGGTTATAAAATACTCATTGTTGTCGGGGAATATTCGTTTGGTCGTGGAATATTCTTCCTATCGGGGAATATTCATACGACGGGGAATATTCATTCGACGGCGCAGCCTTTTGTGGGCCCCATAACTGAAAGCGATTGGATGAAGAAACCGACAAGTATAAGTTGTTTACAAATAACTAGCGTTGTTATTCTAGATTATCTTGTTGGAATACCCTTGGTTAAAATACAATGTCTACGGCGTTGTTGCATAGTAGTAGACACGTTATTACACCAATTATTGATTCTTACGTAAAGAAGGCACTACTCAATAATTGTTACAGAATAATTACTGATTCGATATTTTATTGATTCAATAATTCTTTGCGTTGATATTTTATATTATCATTGTTTTAATAATTGTCACTACACAATTTTTCCATTATCGAAGCAATAATTCATATTATCTGAAATAATATTATTAGATAACATTATTGATAATTTCTAGAAAGTTCTGCATCTAAGGAGAGGTTTGGTCACCTAATTGCGGCCATGAGGAGAAATTCTTATTGAAAGCCCCTCTTTCCTGTGAACCGCACAGTTGTCAATATTTTGATTCTCGTAATATTATTTGTGAATAATTAATTATTGATTTATATGATAAGGAAAATATTCATTTTATGTGGATATAGATGAAGAAAATTTTTAAAGTGACAATTGTTTAATTGTTTAAAATTGATATTTTATCTTTTTTGATAAAATAATATTTTATTATATTATTATAATATAATAATGGTGATATTTTTACAATGAATGTAGGATATATGAGTATATGAGGAGGAAGAATATTTTTGTTGCAAATGTTGTTTAAACCATGTTAAACATGTTGGTGGACCCATTTCTTGACTGAAATTTGATTATAGCCTGTAGAATCGCCCGTTTGTGGATTTCGATCAATTTATGTTTGGAATTTGGAAATACTTTCTTCTGCAAAGTTGTAGAAAATTGAATTTCCTATAAAAATTCGCGAGATTCGAATTTTCTGATAAAAGGGCTATTTATTATGAATTATTGAGGTTTCGAAATAATTGATTTTATTTTTTTTTGGAGCTTTAAATGATTTTTTTATATGAAAAATGTTTTTTTCAATTGTGGGCATGTGTTAAATGGCTAAAATCAGCTGGTTAGGTGTGCGTAAGAATATGTTTTGAAAATATTAATATTATATTAAATTTTCTGCTTTGGTGTTCTAAACATTTTCCTATAAATAGGGTGCTTAGGTTAGAATTGAAAATCACACCAGAAACTGAAGTTTTCCCTCTATTTCTCTCTCTATAATATCGAGCGTATTTTTTGAGTATTCTAGTACTTTGAGTGTTGCTATACGGTGCAAATTCGTTCAGCGTTATTCCATTCAGAAGTACTGCTCTTTTGAGGTAAGGGATAGTAAGGGATTGAAAGGGATGTTATTTTCTTCGTAAGTGATATTATTTCTTCAATATCATTATGTTGAAATATTGGTTTGAACTTTTTATCAAATTTGGAACTTTTTCATGTCGGGGTTACTATTCATGAGTTACTATTCATGAGTTACTATTCACGAGTTACTATTCACGACGGGTTACTATTCATGAGTTACTATTCACGAGTTACTATTTATGGGTACTATTCACTACAAAATTGGTTTCTTTTTCTAACCAAATTATAGTTGATTTATGAATATTACTCTGAAGATTAAAACTATGTATTGATTATATTGATTTTATTATCATATATAACATTTTTATAACCCTGATGTTGAAATTCTCTTTCACTGGAGTGTATAGATGGGTAGATTATTGGTATGATCATGACTAAGGTTCTCTTTGGCCAGTAGTGAAAAGTTGAATTGTGACTGGTATGATCATGACCATTGAATTTATAATTGAATATCTTTAGCTTAAGTGCAAAGGTGAATTTATCAACATGGTTATAATTATTGTTTATATAAATTCTGAAATGATTATATATTTCTTTGAGATATGAATATCTTTGGCCCGTAGTGCAAAGATGACTTATTGATGAATATCTTTGGCCCGTAGTGCAAAGATGAATTATTGATGAATATCTTTGGCATGTAGTGCAAAGATGGTCTGTTGATGAATATCTTTGACCCGTTGTGCAAAGATGAATTTATTAGTATGATTATGAACATGAACTGTGATTTGGTATAACCATGATCTTTGATGTTTCAGGTGATGAAAATTATCTTTGTCCTGGATGAGAAAAGGAATTTAGAACAACAATTACGATTATGAGTTATACATGTGATTGTGGACAGGAAATTGTTAATTGATGTTACAGGGATAAAACATTGTTGGTGGACTTTTAACGTGGAGAAGATAATAGACTTTATAGTCTATTTGACTCTTCTAATGGATTGCTCGTTCCGCTGCAACTATGGTTGAAAAATTTATCATCTACCATATGTTCTAAATCTCTGATTTATTACTGATGAAGACTATTGATAATTTATTTATCTTTAGTCGTAATATTCTTTACTGAGCTAGTTGTGCTCACCCTTTTGCTTCACAATTCCTTTCAGGTAATACGAGTGTAGTTGGGTCGAGCAGGGGTAATAGGGAAATAGAACGGTGGTCATCATTTAGTAGTTATATTTGTTGAATCAAATAGGGTGAAGCGAACCCAACGTTGGAAGGGTGTTTTGCCACTATCATACAAGATGTCTAATGACATACAACCTCGTATCATCATAAGACAGGGATGTGCTCATCCACTTGCTAAGTATATATACGAGCACTACCTATATAATCTTGGAGTTTGGTTGAAGTATAATTCTCAATTAGAGACGGTGGAGATAATGATATGTCAAGAGAAGACACACCATTGGGAAGAATATGATAGTAATCTTCTCATTTTCTTTGGGGTCTATTGGGTCAACCAAGGATAATTTTGTGGGCATATGATATCTATAATAACCTAGACGCATGGCCTCCCATGTACGAAGGTTTCCTTGAGCACTTCCCAAAGATTCTAATTTCTAAAACAGTTTTCGGCTATACCTTTATGTAAGGTCTCATTATGAAGTGTTGTCCACGGTTGGGACATGAGTCACAATTGGTATATATTTGTATTTAAACTCATAGTTTAAGTGTTGTCGTATCTTGCACTACAATTGTATTAATAAAGTTGTAATTGTTTTCTGTACCATGTATTTGGCGACTCAGAATGGGTTGGATGTAAAGGACCAATTTTTGGGGCGTCACATACAAAATATTCTAACAGAATAATAAATAATGGAACCAGGTCATGCGTAAATGCACAGACAAGATATTCCAAAAGAATAATAAACAATGAGAACGAGTGTCATGTAGCATACAGACGGGATGTTCCAACGAATAATAAAAATGGAATAATGAAAGAATTTCACCATGTATAAGATTTAGCATAGATAGGTTATTCCAACATAATGATAAAGAATGGAATAACAGAAGAGTTTCACCAAGTATAGGGTAGACCGCGTATACAGGTTATTCCAACAGAATGATAAAGAATGGAATAACAAAAGTTCTCTTCATGAATAAGAAAGATATAATACCCCTTACGAGTAAAACAAATAATATCCCTTACCTTAAAAAGAAGAGTACTGGATCTAGGAGTAGTGAAGTAGCAGTATACTTTTCTTCTTTCTCTCTATAGTTTCTCTCTCAAGAGTTTCAGTGAATTCGTAAGAAATAATGAAGGAATGATCTTCTATTTATAGGAGAATGAAAAGGATACTATGCAATAAAATATTCTAATAAAATAAAAACTTTTAAATAAAATATAATATATATTATATATATATACGCATGCTCATAATAAATTCACGGGATGCATTCCCGTGAGCACCTCCCTGCCAATAAATCAAACCCATATATATATATATATATATATATATATATATATATATATATATATATACCTTCCCGCTGAATTCCTTTCCCCCCCTTTATTCAACTTCCATCACCATCATATATATATATATATATATATATATATATATATATAAACAAAACTAAGATAACGTTTACCTACAGTTTTGAAAAATAAGTAAATGGGGGGTCCAAATAACAGGTAAAATTTACAACAACTACTTCATAAAAAAATCCTCTCAATATTTTTAACAACATTTATCATCATTATTATAATTCATAATATTTAACAACCAGGTCGTTCCCAGGAAAGAGAGGGCTTTCCAATAAGGATTTCTCCCTATTGGTGCGCAATTAGGTGACCAAACCTCTCCTTGACAGAACTTCTAGACATTATCAATATTGCAAATAATAATATTAATAACTCTGTCATCTCAATTATTGATTTAATAATATACAAAATATCGACAATAATTGAATCAAATAACGTGAGATACTATGCAATAATTATCAGAGCAATAATTGAACAAAATCGAGTGACTTCTCACGTAAGCATCAATACCGCAATACTACTATGCAACCACGCCATTCATCGCATACTTTTAACACTTGGGTGTTTCAGCAGTTAATGGTAAAACTTCCGCCGTTATTTTTATAAAGTATTTTGTCGCTTTCTCAATCCGAACTAATAATTCCGTTAGGGTCCACCAATGATTGTGCCGTTGTGCGAATATTTTCTGTTAAAACGAATATTCCCCGACCAATCGAATATTATATAACAACTTGCGTACTTTGCAAAATTTATAAATATTACCCACAACTATAACATTATAAAAAATTCACACCTTAATAGAAAATTCATCTTTATTCATAAAAGTTGGGGTCTTACAGTTTTTATAAAATTAAATCATTGAATTGAATAGTTTAATAGAATTAGGATTAATAGAAAATTGGTAATTGTGAAGTTAAATTTCTTGCTAATTTGTCTTCGTGGGAACGATATTCTACTCATTACTATATTACTTGTTGACCACGTATACTTGCGTGTTTTGCGTATATAGATTTTACCCAACAAGTATTTGTTCCATCGTTACTCCCACTCTTTGGGTATCAACAACATGACACAAATAGCCTACACATCCCTTCCTTAACAACTTCCTCGTTTGTGTCATAGTAAGACAACACGAACGGCCCGCCGATTTATTACCGTAAAACACTATATGAGGCTGACTCAACGTTCTAATGTTTACACATTTTTTTGGCAATCTATTATTGCACCATGGTTAACCAACCAATCCATCCCGAGAATTACATCGAATTCTCCCAACTTTATCGGTATCAAATCTACCGATAATTTACAACCTCGTATATCTACACAACAACTCCTATGGATATCTTCAACACGAATTATTTCTTCGTTCTCTACCTTAATATTCAAAGGTACATGCAATCTTTTGGGAAGTAATCCTAAACGTCTAGAAAAATCACATGCTATGAAAGAACAAGTAGCACCCGAGTCAAATAACACGTAAGCATTTATGTCGTTGATCAGGATAATACTTGCAACTACATCCCCGGATGCAACTGCATCTTGGACCGTCATGTTAAAGGTGCGGTGAAAGTAGTATGCACACAAGCCAATCCTGTCTGATGATAAAGCATATACTTTGTAATAATCTTATTGATTTATTAATAAAAAGTATTAATTTATTACAGACTTTTAATTATCTACATGATGATGTTTTATAGTATGTGATAAACCCATAATTTTAAGTAATGCTTTTAGAATAATGATGATGATCATTCTAATGAGATCTAAATTCTTAGAAAGCTTAAAACTAAAATAGTTCCTAATCGTTGGATTACTAAATTGGGGATTAGTGAATCCGGATAGATTGGTACATACGTTACTTGCTCATTGTATGAGGATGATTGATCTCGTGATTATTTGTGTGGAGACACTAAAACAAGTATGTAGGTGCTTATTAGAGAATAAGTTCAGTGAACGTGGCTCGCTAAGGAATACCTAATGGAGTTTTACTTGTCTGTCAATAGGAATTCCTGTAGTCATAGTAGTACAAGTGATCCTTGGACTTGAGATCATCATAGTATCTTGTGTATGATGAGTTATACTTTGACTTATTTCTTAAGACCCTTAGGGTATAACAAAAGGTATGCTTGGGTATAATAAGTTGTAATGAAGATAATGTATGATCAATAAAGAATCTACCACTTATAGTAAATGAATAGAAATGTCCTATGTGATTCGATAAATGACAACCCAGTAGTCCTTCGCCAAGGCAGAATGAAATTAGAAAGGAGTTTCTAATTTGTATTATTTGGAGTTGTGCATTTAAGAGTCGAAATACATATAATTAAATAAAATAAGACTTGACAGTAATTCCATGTATTATGTTTAATTGGGACATTGTATGGTGGAAGGATTGAATTATACGGTAACTATTTACTCAAAGGTTCTTTTATGATTAATGTTGAAATCTATATTATCTGGAAAGTCGTTGATCGCTAGGGAGGCTTATCCCTAATGTAGAATAAATATTATTTATTTATTTAAATAAATTAATTATTTAATTTATTTATTTAAATAAGATTAGAATTGTTCTAATTGATTTATTCACAACCGATTTAATATGGAGAACCTAAAAGGTCACACCATAAAAGGAAGAATAATTATTTAAGAAGTTAATGGCATAATCGTAATAATATATTAAGTGTATTTAATTTAATCTATGGTGATAGAATAAATTAAATAGCTTAATATTTATTATTTATTATTTTGAAAATATTAAATATATAAATTAATAAGAATAGTCTTATTAATATTATTACAATTATTATTATTTTAATTTCTAAAGAGTTGGAAATTAATTTAATATTAGTACTCTCATTTATTCCTAATAAGATTAGGATGCTAATTAATTAAAGGATTTTAATTAATTAAAATAAAACTCAATTCCTTAATTGTTAAGAAGGGTTACCCACATCTATAAATAAGAAGAGTCTTATTATGGGTGAGGTGGTTGTTGACATTTTCACAACATACGTAATTCCAATAGTTGGGAGAGTACGCTCTTTTCTATAGAGATAGAAAACTAGGGTTTTGCTAAATACTCATCTTCTTGAATCTTTCTTCTTCCTTGGTGGATCACCTGTAGAGGCCAAACACTTGGGTGGCTAACGTTGATCAAAGAAAGGAACCAAACCCGGTGGATTCAAGTTGAACGCGAAAAAGATTGGAGGTGAACTTGTACCTGAGGAAGCTCGAATATTCAAGGGCATGATTCTTGTTCTTTATCTTTTCGTTCAATTAATAATTGCGCATAAAGGATGATCCGGGTATATGGTTTGTAAAATTTTAAAATTCTGTTTTCCACGTTTTCGCTTAATTTGTGCAATTTGATTGCGTTCTTGAATATTACAAACCTAACAGTGGCATCAGAGCCAAACCTTTATGCAAATTATTAATTATTTTAATTTAATATGTATATTGATATGTGTTTAGAACAATTTAATTGCGCATAAATTTGTTGTATAAATTTTAAAAAAAAACGTTATTCGCGAAATCCGTGTTTTTTTTTCTTTTTTCTTTTTTCTATCACATGTTAATCCTGAATCACGTGGTTAGCATGATAAATCCTGATTCACGTGGTTAGCATGATAACTTGGAAATTGGAATCATATGTTTTATATAGCATGGTAGCTCCTGAAGCATATAACTTGGAATCATACATATATATTCTGATTCTTGTAAGTTAATGGATTCACGTGGCCCAGAGCATGATGCATAATTTCGTTATTATATATATAAATACTAGCAATAGTCACGTGTCTTCGATACTATAGTCGGTAAGATTTATCTCAAATTTTAAACAATTCAGATAATTTATATTAAAAAGTTAAAAATTGTCATTATTATATGAAAGTATTTATAATAAAAAAGTAATTTTTCTATGAGTAAAATGTGATATTTTCAAATTTTTATATTAATGTGATATCTATTTATTATTAATATGAGAAAAGTATTGTGAAATTATCCTTATATTTATAAAAATATTCATTTTCATATAATATTTTATAGTAAGATGGTAGTATTTTACCCAAATTTCGAAAAGAGAGAGAGAGAGTTATTACCTTCATCAAACTCGGTTTCCATTCACTTTAGTCAATTGAATTTAAGGATATATATATATATATATATATATATATATATATATATAGGAGCCATTTTTGGTATAGTTCCATAAGCAAAACCTTATGAAAAATAAAATATTAAATATATTTTTTAGTTGTTTTAAAAAAACACCCCTTTTTGTACCGCTGATAAAATGAATTGATGGTCGAGATTAGCTTTTGTATTTGATAAGCTTTGGCAGACAGTTGTTGTGCCTAATTATTCACTTTAAACAGAGCCTCTCTTATATATATTTTAATAAGTGAATATTAACTTGTCAAGATAGTTATAAAAAGTGAATATTTATTATTAAAATAATCAGCCTTATAAAAAGTGAATGATGCATCGATACTACCGGTACATTTTTTTTTAATTTTTTTTATTCTCCCTACCAGACAGCTCATACTACCGGCATTAAAATAATAAAGTAATCCCTACGCACAAAATGACACTACCGGCATTAAAATTTTATAATTTTCCTAATCCTACTTAAGACAAAATAATAAAGTAATCCTACATACTAATGATACACTACCGGTACATTTTTTTTTATTTTATTTTTATTTTTCCCACTTAAGACAGCTCATACTACCGGGTATTAAAATAATAAAATATCCTACGGCACAGTCGATACTACCGGTACATTTTTTTTTTTTTTTTTTATTTTCCCTACTTAAGATAAAGCTCATACTACCGACATTAAAATAATAAAATATCCCACGCAGACAAAATGATACTACCGGTATTAAAAATTGAAAAAAAAAAACTTAATAAATTTTTCACTACCGGTATTAAAAAATTTAAAAAATGATTTTATTCAAGCAATTCACCGCTAAATGATTTGAACTCGCAACCTCAAACTCCAAACACTCATTATATGACCACCCGAAAACCACTGCCCTAGTCATTAATTTCAACCAAGGATATGTCTTTATATTAAAACTTCACCATCCCCCAAAATCTATATTCTCGCATTATTATTATATTACGATTTATTATTATTAATAAGTCTATATAATACATATGGGGTTTGATATTTAGAAATAAGTTAATATCTATATTTATTAAGCAATGATTATTAGTAATGATTTTATATATTAAGCAATGATTTTATTATTAAGAAATGATTTTATTATTAATAAAACTAGTTCAATTAGTCTAATAAGTAATGATGATAATTTTTCAAGTCATTTCAGAAATTAATTTACTTATCGAATTTATAAAAGTAATGAAGTATTATTATAATAATAATAATGTGATTATCAATATTAGAAGTACAAAATATACCAATACTAGTATCGCAT
Source organism: Panax ginseng (assembly GCA_020205605.1). Classification (NCBI taxonomy): domain Eukaryota; kingdom Viridiplantae; phylum Streptophyta; class Magnoliopsida; order Apiales; family Araliaceae; genus Panax; species Panax ginseng. The sequence continues at coordinate 49,804,624 of CM035143.1, read as the reverse complement.
AACATTAAGAGGAATAAGACATATTACATGTTCATTTTCATAAAATAAAAAAAAACATAGAATGATTAATACAACCGACGCCTATATCTCGTAGGCCTAAGTAATCTTATGGATTTCTTGTAGAGCTCCCACGCGACGCAGAACGAAAAGATCGTGACATCTTCCAAGGACCACTTCTCTTCGTAAATATTACTATCGCCCTAACGAAAATAAATAACATATACTTGCATAAAATGCCACAATCAAGGTTGTTGTGTTGTTTCTACGAATCTTTAAGGTCTCAAGACAAGAGATTACCACCGGCCACTCATCGATTTGGATTACCATTTCGCAAACAAAATGGTATCAAATGTACCGCATGTACAAAGTAGTTGGTTAATAATTTTTAATATTAAAGGACATTATAAAATTAAAATATTTTAAAACTAAACATACCGCAACTTTAATCTAATTCTCGAGTACATTTCATGTAACTTAATATACTTAGTGTCATCAGAAAAGGTCAATTATGGTAACCATCCAATCTTCAACCATGCTAATAGAACAAGACAAAATGGCGCTGATCGGTACTACACACCCAAGCATGAATATGTATTTGCATTCGTGTAAAGGTGGACCAACATCTCGTTAACATACGGATCGCAAAAACTCCATGCAAGATTCACGCTAAAGGTGGTACGACACATAGCCCCCCTAAGATGCATGAAGAATGAATTCATGAAACCAAATTGGGACCACCTTTTGATTCCCCATGACCGTAGTATTCCTCTCTCTCCTCAGTAAATAACATATAAGCGCCGATGACATGCTCGAATATCCAACTCCCAGTGCCCTAAGGATTGCACCGCATCAGGTTCTAATTCATATAATCATGCGCGATGTGATAAAGGATATAAATCCCTTCTCGTGCCACCACGCTTCCAAACATATGTTTATTTACAAATGTCTCCTTCCAATCTTTAAGTCTTTTGATAAGGACCCTTTTGGTCCATAAGAGATGTGGTCTCCGTGATCTTGTACCGATTGAGACCCAAATGTACATTATTATTATATAGCAATAATAATTAAAACCATCACTATTAACATAACTATATATACCTTTTGTGAACTAGATCCTCAAGCGCCGAAAAGTCCCGCAAATGAAGACTTGGTTGGAATGTAACACTCTCATAGGTTTGAAGGTTGGAATGTAACACCCTCGTAGTTTTGGGTGGTGGGAATGGAGCCTCCTCGATTACTTGTGGGGTGGGTATGTAGCTCTTTGTACAACATAATCAGCTTGTTTCCCAAGCCCTTCATCGAGTCAGGTGTATTGGGACCGTGTTCCAAAATTTGTGGGACCCCTGTCGAGGTATTTGTTTACCTCTTGCTTCAAGTCGATAGGCGTGATTGAAATCCCAATTATTTTTTTGCGTAACCAACTCGGAGGCAAATTGAGTAAGTAATCAAAATTTATCAAGTAACGACTTTGCACTCTCAACTCACACTGTGAAGATAAACACAAACAAATATTATTAACAATAAATATGAATAAATGTAATATTAAGTATTTACTCCAATACATGATTTATTAAAGAAGAATATAATTTTATACCATTTGAATAAGGTGTTGTTGGTCAGTAAATGGCCCGAGGCTCATAACAACTATCGTGGTCGTCGTCATTCGCCGAGGCTCTGGAATTTTCCAACGTAATTTTCCTATACCGCACTATGTAATCATCTATTGGGACATAATCAAGCAATTTCAGCTTTGTTGTCCTTCGAGATGATCCATGATGCCTCCCACATCGAAATATATTCCCTCTCAAGGCCATGCAATCCTCGACATCAATAAATTTAAACTTTTTCTCCTTCCTAAGGTCACCGTGGTTTTTGGTCAGTGATGGTATGCCTTGCATGAACCCGAACTCGCCTCATCACACGATCCCAAGATCCGAAATTCCACAATATCAAAGTGGATCAAGGGGACCCCACCGTATCCCAAATAATCAGCTTTCAAAATTAAATCCACCGATATCATCATCCCACATTATGTAAGGCCGCCAAACCACATCCCACATGACTTAATATCTAACTCCCCAGAAATGACAAATGGTGATGGGGATTCTCACGCCTCACTGTGGTAACTCAGGCTCCAAAATAGACCATGCTAAAGCCCTAGGTAACCATAAGGATGATTGTGGCCAAGGGTTTGGCTTTCCAATACTTACACGCCATAAGCCCAAATTTGTAACAATGTAACACAACCATTAATGTATTTAACTCCTTTCCTAGTAGCAGATATATAAAGATCTCGTATAAAATATGCTAACATTGTCGCGCCCCAAGAGTAAGTTACACAATCTTCAAATATTGGCAATAAAAGATATATCGTGGGTGCACACTATTTCTATTCCTATTAGGGAATAATATCGCCCCACACAACCACAATATGTATGCCTTTGTGTGTCGCCTCACAACATCTTTACTTGCATTCTCGGACAATTATTAAAATGTTCGTGCAACCACACTAATGAAATTGCACCGCGCTTTTTTTTGAACTAAAATATTCATCACCTAATTTATCTCCAAAACAATCCCTAAAATAATTCAAATTGGTGACATGCAAGGGGACCCAAGTATGGCTTTCCCACCACCCAGAACTCCAAAAATAAAGTGAACATCCTCTAACGTGATTGTTATTTCTCCACGCTTTAAATGAAAAGTATCGGTCTCCTGCTACATCTCTCGACTAAGGCGTATATCGCATCAAGATCATTTTGGTGTACAAACACCTTGATAACTAAATACCCAAATCCACATTTATCTAAAAGGATTTTTTTTCTTTTGTCAAAGCCCACCGATTATATTTCCGATCAAGATATCGACCGGAGCTTAGTTTTCCCTATCTCTCCCATGATATATGTCATCCGATATATGATCTTGTTGATCATGCGTAACACTTGATCAATCGCCCATATTCCCAACTATCCATCTTTTACCTAAAAAATACATCAATTCCATATTAGTATTAAGATGCATGACAAAATCAAGTTGAAAGTAACATGTCGCAAAATGACAAGAATAATAATAACATGCATGTATATAATGTAATAATATTAATATGCATTAAAAAACTAGTAAAAATGTAAACTATTAAAAACAAAACAATAAGAAGAAAAATAAATTAAAACAATAAGTGAACAATCGAGTACACCGGAATAAAATAAAAACAATAAATGAAACATAATAATAAAATAAATACTTATCAATGCATGCTATGTCAAAAAAGTATTTTTTTTTCCTACTACGACATAAAATTTAAACCTATTTTAGCTTTTTTAATTTTTTTTCTCTTCTTTTCTCCATCAGATAATGATGACTCAAAGAAATTAAAATAAAAAAAATAAATATATATATATATATATATATATCCATAATATATATATATTTCATCCTATCCATAAAATTAAAATAAAATAAAAAAACCTACTTAGACAAATTTCCTTACCGACACCGTCCTCTAAAAAAAAAATTTGGTATGCCAAATTTGTTCATTGCTAAATGATTCAAATCGCGACCTCAAGCACCAATCACTCATCATATATGACCACCCGAGCACCACTGCCTAAAGCCGCTAATTTCTACCAAGGATATATCTTTATAAGAAAACTTCACCATCCCCAAAATCTATTAATTGGTTTTTTAAAATAGAAATAAGTTAATATCTATATTTATTATTATCCCTCTAATATTTTTTTTCTTATTTTGTAAAAATATGTCCAATTAGTCTAATTAATATATTAAAAATAAATATCATTCTTTAATAAAATATAAAGTGATCATTATAAATTTGATTATTTTGTTGTTATTATACTAAAATAATAACAACAATAAGAATAATAACACGCATGCATAATATGCAAAGGATAACATGCATTAATGACAACAAAAAACAAATACATGCATGGTATTATATCCCTTTAATTCAAGAATAATATGCAAAGATATAAAAAATAACAACAATGTAAACTATTAAAAACCTAACAAATAACAATAAATAAAAACTTACTTGTTGAAGTTTTTTGCCTCTCTTCCAAATACTCTCTCTCTACTCTCTGTTATTTTTATTTTATCTAGCTTGGCAAGTGAACTTTAGTTTGAACAACATATGTTCTCAATAGACGCTTAAATAAGGTGAGTAAGTCCTAGATATGAATTATTTTAGACCAAATTCAAACATTAATACTCAAGTATGGGTCACAACTTTTTATATTACCGAGCTTAGTGTGTTCTTTCCCGAGGCGATGTGGCGTAAAAAAAGTAGTCAAACATGGCGTAAAAAGTTTTGTTGCTTTTTTTTACTTAAGACAAAGCTTCAATTTGGCTAAAAAGTTTTGTTGTTTTGTTTCTTTTATTATATTATTAATAAACTCACTTAGAGAGGCTATACCCTTATATATGAAAAAAAAAAATTATATTATTAATAAAACCGTTCTACTTAGACAAAGCTATAATGGTTGCAAATGAAATTTTTTTGTTGCTAAATGACTCGAACCCGTGACCTCAAGCACCAATCCTCATCAAATGACCACCCGAGCACCACTGCCTAAATTGCTTTAATTTACCTTGAATTTGTATATATCTTAAAATACCATTTCCCAAATTAAATTTCTCAATATTTTATTATTATTATTATTATTATTATTATTATTATTATTTAATTGAGTATAAAGCCGCTCCATATCAGAATTTTATGTACTTTTTTTTATTATTTTATTATTATTATTATTATTATTATTATTATTATTATTATAAAGTTGTATCTACCGGTCTTTTTACCTTTTAAATATTGTTTTAGAAGTCGCTATTTTCTCAAGTTATCTTCTTATCCTTCCATAGAATTTGTTCTCCGATATTATTTTCTTTTCACCTCTACTCATAATTTGTTTCATCTTGTTGCCCACTTTCACTTCGTAAAATCAAGTCAAGTTCGATCGAGCAAAATTCATCACTATTATTCACAAGTAAGTTTTTCAAAATGTCATATAATACATCCGAATTTGTCGTTGAAGTTGAAAGTAATAAATCGATATTGTTCGCACGTTGGTCAATTATTTTGTACGCTGGAAGAGGTCAATATTTTATAGATCATATGCTCGCAAAATGGATTTGAGATTAGAATCAAAACTAGTCATAAACATGCTAATACTAATGATATCGATCTAGCAAAGATGATGATAAGAAAGCCAGACACCAATTGTTGGCAAGAGTTTACCCGATGATGAAGATAGTAGTAATAAAATAACTAGACAGAGAGAGACTCGATAGATCTAACAATGTGCAAAGCTAGAATATATGTTGTCCACAATAAGAAAGAAGAAGACAATCATGATTTCTACCGTTGAATTAGAGCACAATCATCACTTAGTGACCCCCACCAAAGTAGATTTGATCGAGACTCACGTAAATATTACTCCCGTTGCAAGAAATTTAATCGACACTTTAAATAAGTCCCAGATTGGTCCTAGTAAGATGATGAATGTTTTGAGCACAATGGGAGGTGGTTTGCAAAATGTTCCTTTCTAACGCCAATGTTGAAAATGTGGTGCGAGATTTAAGGCGTGATTCTCAGAGATGAAAATGATGCACAAGTCATCATCAATCATTTGAACAAACTTGCATCCTAAGTGCCAAAGAAATTTTTTTCCGAGTGAAACCCGGAAAAAACAACCGCATAGCTTGTATTTTGTGGGTCGACGCCTCGATCAAGGTTTATGTATCAACTTTTCTGAGACGCTGTGACATTTGATAAGACATACCGGACAAATAAGTATGGCATGCCGCTTGTTCCATTTGCCGGGTCAACCACCATTATCACCTATATTGTTTGATTTGCACCGCTACGAGACGAGATGAGGACACTTTCGCTTGGGTTTTACGTATACGGCTTGAAGCCATGGATCGCAAGGCACCTACAACCATCATCACCGATCAAGACAGAGCCATGAGTAATGCTATTGCTACTTGCATTTCCAACTAGTCATCATTTATCGTGTTCTCGCATATTAGCAATAAATTTCCTAAAAATCGCATCATGTTTATTATGAGCACCCATCGCTCAAAAAATGATTTTAACAACCGTGTATAACTCATTGTCCATCGAGGAATTTGAAGAGCGCTGGCATATTCTCGATAAGTTCCTATGAATTGTATACTAATGAATGGCTTGGAAGTTTGTATGATGTACGATGTAAATGGATTCCAAAGATATACAAAGAGATATTTTGCCACGGAATGACTACCACCGGAAGAAGCGAGAGAGATGAATGCCTTTTTTTTGATGAGTATGTTAATGCATCAACAGTATGCTATGTTTTGTACCGCAGAGTCAAAAGGTCAGTAGAAAGACAAATTTATCGTGAGAGGAAGGCCGACTACATAACAAAACATCGTAAAAGGATTATGGTACTTTTGCTCATCTTTAGAAGTTCATGCCGCATAAGTGTACACAAAGAGATGTTTAGACGCTTCCAACGCCAATTTGCCGATTCCATGAAATACAATGTTCATAAACTTAGTGAGAGATGTGTCACCGATACTAAGGTTTATGCAAAGGTATAATGCGATGCAACCGAAAAGTGGTGGAAGATATAAAGAAGTTGTCAACAATCGACAATCGGGATCGGAATATGTAATCGCCAAATGTTTTCTCACTCGTGAATTATGCAGTACATCTTGAGATATTTCACAAAGAAAGAGTATTTCACAAATACCGACCGACATGATCCTTCATCTGCGGGACAAGAGACGCGAACAAAAGCAATGGTGAAGACTTACTTTTTAACTCCACATCCGCCGACTTCAACAAAATCAAGCAATGCGCTATAATCATTTGATGGGTGATTACCAGAGTTAATGAAAGCAAAGCGGCTTTGCTTCAAATTCGAGGTTACAAAACCGTTTTAAACCGAATGCACGAGGAAAAGAGTTGGTCAACCAAGATGATCCGGATGAGAATATTATCGAATCGCGTATGACGACATTGATTGCACAAATTGAGATCCAAATCATGATATGGGATACGATAATGACGATGAAGATGCAGAGGTGGAAGAAGAAGAAGAGTTTTTGCCACCTAATATTTCTCAAACAAAGGGCCGCAAAAAATAATCTAGATTCAAGAGTGCACTCGAGAAAATCATTCCTTCTAAGACTCATCGAAAATGTGCAATTTGTGGCTTTGAAACCGACTCACGATAAGCGTAAATCACTATCGAAAGTGCTAGGGATTCCCGAGCCAAAAAAATAGGCGCTCATTGTATTAATCATTCTATGTTTTTTTTTATTTTATGAAAATGAACATGTAATATGTACTATTCCTCTTAATGTTATGCAAAGACTAGTATTGCATAATCTGCATTTCTAATATTGATAATCACATTATTATTATTATAATAATACTTCACCGCTTTTATAAATTCGATAATCACATTATTATTATACTTCACTAGTTTTATTAATAATAAAATCATTTCTTAATAATAAAATCATTGCTTAATATATAAAATCATTACTAATAATCATTACTTAATAAATATAGATATTAACTTATTTCTAAATATCAAACCCCATATGTATTATATAGACTTATTAATAATATTTGTTTCAGAATATAATAATAATGCAAGAATATAGATTTTGGGGATGGTGAAGTTTAATATAAAGACATATCCTCGGTCGAAATTAATGTATTAGGCCCGTAATGCTTTCGGGTGGTCATATATCGTGTGTTTGGAGTTTGAGGTTGCGAGTTCGAGTCTGTTTAGCAGAAGTTTGAATAAAATAATTTTTTTTTTTTTTTTACCACCGTGACATTCAGATTACTACTTTTTTTTTTTCAATTTTTAATACTACCAGATGAGTGATGAGCTCTACTATAAGATAAGCCTGCAACGGAAAAATAAAAAATGTACCAAATTTACCGTTAAAAAAAAATTATTTTATTCACAACTTGTCGCTAAATGCACTCGAACTCGCAACCTCAAACTCCAAACACACGCTATACGACCACCCGAGCACCACTTGCCTAATTAAGTAATTTCAAATGCAAGGATATGTCTTTATATTAAAACTTCACCATCCCCAAAATCTATATTCTCGCATTATTATTATATTACTAAACAAATATTATTAATAAGTCTATATAATATATATGGGGTTTGATATTTAGAAATAAGTTAATATCTATATTTATTAAGAATGATTATTAGTAATGATTTTATATATTAAGAATGATTTTATTATTAAGAAATGATTTGATATATTTTTATATTTTATATATTTTTATATTTTATATTTTTTGATATTTTTTGATATTTTGATATATTTTTGATATTTTATATTTTTGATATATTTTATATTTATATTTTGATATATTTGATATATTTTGATATATAATGTATCAAAAAATGTATCAAAAAATCAAATCAAAAAATATCAATCAATTATATATCAAAAATGTATCAAATGTATCAAAATATATATCAAAATGTATCAAATATCAAAATGTATCAAATATATCAAATATATCAAATGTATCAAATATATCAAAATATATAAAATGTATCAAAAATATATCAAAATATATCAAAATATATCAAAATATATCAAATATATCAAAATGTATCAAATATATCAAATATAAAAAATCAAATCAAAAATATATCAAAATGTATCAAATGTATCAAAAATATCAAAAATATCAAATGTATCAAAATATATCAAAATGTATCAAATGTATCAAAATATCAAAATGTATATATCAAATATATCAAAAAAAATAAATCAAAATATCAAAATGTATCAAAAATGTATCAAAATATATCAAAATATATCAAAAAATCATATCAAAAATGTATCAAATGTATCAAAAAATATATCAAAAATGTATCAAATGTATCAAATATATCAAAATATATCAAAATGTATCAAAATATATCAAAATGTATCAAATGTATCAAAATATAAATATATCAAATGTATCAAAATATATCAAAATGTATCAAAATGTATCAAAATGTATCAAATATCAAATATATCAAAATGTATCAAAAATATATCAAAATATATCAAAATGTTCAAAATATATCAAAATATATCAAAATGTATCAAAAAAAATGTATCAAAATGTATCAAATCAAAATGTATCAAAATATATCAAAATATCAAATATATCAAAATATATCAAATGTATCAAAAATCAAAATATATCAAAAATCAAAAAAAATGTATCAAATGTATCAAAATATATCAAATGTATCAAAAATATATCAAAAAATATATCAAATGTATCAAAAATATATCAAATGTATCAAAATATATCAAAATATATCAAAATGTATCAAATATATCAAAAATATATCAAATCAATATATCAAAATATATCAAATATATCAAAATATCAAAATGTATCAAATATATCAAAATATATCAAAATATATCAAATGTATCAAAATGTATCAAAATATATCAAAATGTATCATCAAAATGTATTGTATTTTATCAATTTATTTTTTATTTGCTATTTTATAAAAAATTTTATAAAAATAAAGAATATAAAATATATTTATAAAAAATAAATATAAAAAATTTATCAAATGTATAAAATCATTTCTTAATAATAAAATCATTTTATAATAAATAAAATCATTAAAATAATCATTATAAAATAAATATAGATATTAACTTATATCTTTATCAAACCCCATATTATTATTATTTGATTTATAATTTTTATTTGTTATTAAATATAAAGAATAATAAAAGAATATAGATATTTTATTTGGTGAATTTAATATAAAAACATATCCTGGGTCAAAAGAACTTGTGCCCGTGGTGCCTAAGGTGGGTCATAGACGACGTTGTTCGAGTTTGAGGTTTTGAAGTTTTTTTTCTGCTTAAAGTGTAAGTAAGCTTAAAATATATTTTTTTAATGTCCTTTTTTTTTTTTTAAATTGTAAGAGTCAGTCCTTGCTATTTTTTTTTTTTTTTTTACAAACCGTAAGAGCTTGTCCCTGCTTGGTATTTTTTTTTTTTTTTACAAATTTAAGAGCTTGTATTTTTATAATTTTTATTTGCTATTTTTATAAAAAATAAAGAATATAAAATATTTTATAACAAATAAAGAATATAAAATATTTGTTATTTTTATTTGCTATTTGTTATAAAAATATTTTATAACAAATAAAGAATATAAAATATTTTATAACAAATAAAGAATATAAAATATTTGTTATTTTTATTTGCTATTTGTTATAAAAATATTTTATAACAAATAAAGAATATAAAATATTTTTATAAAAATAGCAAATAAAAAATTATAAAAATATATTTTTATAAAATAGGATATTATTTTTATTTGAATTATAATTTTTTATTTGTTATTAAATGAAAGAGTTATAAAAATAAACAAATATTTTATTTGGAATAAAGAAATAAAGAACTTGAAGAACTTGTGTGTCGTAAAGAGGTTGTGCTTTGGATTTGATTTGTTTTTTTTTTTTTATTTTTTTTTACAAATTGTAAGAGCTTGTCCCTTGCTGGGTTTTTTTTTTTTTTTTTTACAAACCGTAAGAGCTTGTAGAATACCGGGAGTATTTTATAAAAAAAAGCACAACCAAGACAAGTCGTGCTTATGGCCGCATTATTTAATATTAAAATTCATTTTATTTCAATAAACCGACAACATGTCGACTATGGTGGGGTCCTCATATTAAAATAAAAGCCTAGCATAAATTGTGCCTTTTAGCTAGATATTTATGTTTCATCTCACCTTCCGATAAGTTTATCAACTAGATAAAAAGGGGTGTTACAAAGACTACACAACAACCTATTGCATGGAAGGGCTCCTAATATATATATATATATATATATATATATATATATATATATATATATATATATATTTATTAAATTTAATAAATATTTTATTGATGAAGTTGTTGTTTTATAATTTAAAATATTTCTTAAATTAAATGAATATGTGATTTTTTTGTTAGTAAATATTTATAAATTATATTTATTAGATAATATTCTAAATTAAGTTAACTTATAGTTATTATGTCGTAAGATAACATGAGATGTTATATTGTTGTTGTGATGTGATAAATTAAGATGATATGTTAAATTATTAAATAAAATTATAATGAGAATATAATTTTGTGATATTTGTTTAAGTAAAATATTTATTTAAAATATAGTATGTATAATTATTTATTTGATTAATGTTGGATATGGAAATCAAAATAAATAATATGTGATTATAAGTTATAAACTAAGTTGTTTATTAAAACAAATTAAAGGAGTTTAATTTAGTTTTTACCAAACATGGCTTAAATATATATTAAGTCTTTAATTTTAAAGAGTTTTTTTCCAAACAAAGCCTTATGGCTTTTGAATTTTTAAATTTTATTATAATAAATAAATAAAATAATAAATAATATATATTATTACTGATAACTTATTATTCTAATTATTATAACGTCGGTTTCAGACGTTTGGGTATGTGCGTTGGGTTAAGTTATTATACGTAAAAATCATTTGGCCTAAGTCTACCGAGGAAGAAGAAAAGAAAATTACAGAGAACTTGAGAGATAATTGAGAGAGATTGAGAGAAAACCTAAGCAATTTCAGTGTTTAGCAAGGGATTATTGTGACGCCCCCAAAATAGGTATACAACACCCATTCTGAGTCGTCAAAATACATGGTACAGAAACAACTACAACTTTATTAATACAACATAAAAACTATGAGTTTAAATACAAATATTGTCATCTAGACAATATCCACACTCAAATAAGTCCTCAGTACAATTATTGATACATTATTTTACAAAAATGGTGAGGACTACTAAAACGACTTTCTAAAACCTTCATTCCATACCCCGACTAGTACTCGCTACATTCTCGCCTCCGAGGAGAAAAAAATGGAACAAAAAGGAAAAGGGTGAGCTCAACTAGCCCAAAGAAAAATATTATGACCAAGATAATATAGAACAAATTATCGTTAGTCTTCAACAGGAAAAATCTAATAGAATACAATAGACAACAAGTTTTAAATCAATATTAGCAATGAAATAATAATTCATTAGAAGAGTTAAGTAGAGAATAAAATCTACTATCTTCTATATATGAATTTAAAAGTTCATCGTCAATATTTTATCCCCTCAGAACATCAATCAATATATATCTCGAATCAAATATTCATCTTTTGCACTCTGAACCAAAGATATTCATCATTGGTCATGTTCATCTAAACACATGTTCATCTTTGCACTACGAGCCAAAGATATTCATCAAAAATCATTCATCTTTGCACTACAGGCCAAAGATATTCAGTTATATCATCATTTAGGACTGAGGATGATGAAAAATATTTTTAAAAAAACGAATCCAGTGAAACAAAAGAATAAATATTAAGGATTCGTATTTCAGCTATTCCATGTCCAAAATACCTCATAAATAATCATAGTGGAGTAAAATTCAAGAATGATCAAAACATGGATACAATCAAAGCTAGTATCCATAATAGATATTTTGGACGAAAAACAAAAATTTAATTTTTCTGTGAATAGTGCCGTATTCGTGAATAGTGCCGTTTACGTGAATAGTGTTGTATACGTGAATAGTGGCTCCGACACTAAAAGATAAAAATTTCAAAAAAAAATCATCATGCTTCGTGAATTGTACTCGTGAATAGTAACTCATGAATAGTAACTTATGAATAGTAACTCGCGAATAGTAACTCATGAATAGTAACTCATGAATAGTAACCTCGACATGAAAAAGTTCCAAATTTGATAAAAAAATTCTAACCAATATTTCTAAGATAATGATATTGAAGAAATAATATCATTTTAAAAAAATAATATCCTTACCTCAAAAGGATAGTACTTCCATCGAAATCTTTGGATATAGTCTTTGAAAGAACTTGCACCAGTATAGCAATACTCAAAGTACTAAAATACTCACAAAATACTTCGATATTATAGAGAGAGAAAGAGAGAAATCTTTAGTTTCGTGTGATTTTCAATTCTAACCTAAGCACCCTATTTATAGAAATTGCTTAGAACACCAAAGCGTAAAATTTAATATAATATTAATATAATTTATTAAATTTCCTACGCACACAAACTTAGTCCACAACATCACCCCACTCACCCAACAAAAACAAAAAAAATGTTTTTCTAATTATAAATATTTAAAACTTTCAACAATTTATAATTAATTAATCCGGAACTTCAATAATTCATAATAAATAGCCCTTTTATCGAAAAATTCGAATTTTGCATTCTTTTATAGGAAATTCAATTTCTCTACAACTTTGCGAAGAAAGTTTTTCCAAATTCCAAATGCAAATTGACCAAAATCCATAAACAGCGATTTTACAGCTATAATCAAATTTCACCAAGAATGGGGCCCATACATGTTTAACATGTTTTAAACAACTTTTGCAAAAAATTACTCTTCATCCTCATATACTCATATATCCCACATTCATTGTAAAATATCATCATTATTATATTATAATAATATAATAAAATATTATTTTATCAAAAAAGATAAAATATCAATTTTCAACAATTGTCACTTTAAAAATTTTCTCCATCTATATCCACATAAAATGAATATTTTCCTCATCATATAAATCAATAATTAATTATTCACAAATAATATTACATAATCACAATACTAACAACTAGGCAGTTCCCAGGAAAGAGGGGGCTTTCCAATAAGGATTTCTCCTTACTGGCGCGCAATTAGGTGACCAAACCTCTCCTTAGACAGAACTTTTTAGACATTGCCAATAATATTTTCTAATAATATTATTCAGATAATATGAATTATTGCTTCGATAATGGAAAATACTGTGTAGTGACAATTATTGAAACAATAGTAATATAAAATATCAACGCAGTAATTATTGAATCAATAAAATAAAATATCGAATAAAGAATTCATCGTAATAATTATTGAGTAGTAGTGCCTTCTTACGTAAGAATCAATAATTGGTGCAATACAATGTGCTACTATGCAACAACGCCAGACATCGTGTTTTAACCAATTTGATATTCCAATAGTTATTAATCGTAATAACTACGCCTGCTTATTTATAAACAACTTATACTTGTCGCTTTCTTTATCCAATCGCTTTCCGCTATGGGGCCCATAAAAGATCGCTACTGGTCATTGCATTTAATATTCCCAACAAAGAAGAATATTCCACGACCAAACGAATATTCCCCGATAACAATGAATATTTTTTAACCACTTGCTTATTTTTAAATATTTGTGCATTTTACCCATAACTAACCACATTAATCAATTCAACCCTTACTATTTTAAAATAATAAATAGAGGAAATTAAATTTCATTTATAAAAAGTTGGGGTCTTACAACCTTCCCTTCTTATGAAATTTCATCATCGAAATTGACATACGTACCTGGTGTTTCGAAAAGGTGAGGATACCTCTTTTTACTTTCTGATTCTAACTCCCAGGTCATTTCTTCAATAGCATGGTTTCTCCACAAAACCTTAACTTGTGGTATAACCTTAGTACGTAAGACATGCTCTTTCCTATCCAAGATCTTGACAGGTATCTCCTCGTATGTTAAATCTTCGGCTATCTCATCTGGTTCTAACTCAATAATGTGGTTCGGGTCCTTCACATATTTACGAAGCACAAATATGTGAAAAACGTTATGAACACGAGACATGCTTGGAGGTAACGCGAGTCTATAGGCCACATTTTTTACTCGTTCAAGAATCTAAAATGGACCAATAAATCGTGGATTGAGCTTTCCTCTCTTCCCGAATCTTGTAACTCCCTTCCATGGAGCCACACGCAAAAATATATGATCCCCAATACTAAATTCCACTTCCTCGATGAAGATCCGCATAACTCTTTTGTCGATCCTGTGCCGTTTGTATACGTTGTCGAATCATTTGGATATTTTTCGTAGTCATACATACCAACTCAGGTCCCAACAATGTTGCTTCACCCACCTTATCCCAACATATTGGAGAGCGACACTTTCGTCCATACAATGCTTCGAATGGAGCCACACCTATACTTGCCTGATAACTGTTGTTGTAAGAAAATTCCACTAATGGTAAATATTTATCCCAACTCCCTTTGAAATCGAGGACACAAAGTCTTAATAGATCTTTAAGAGTTTGAATAGTCCTCTCTAATTGTTCGTCCGTTTGAGGATGGTATGCCGAACTAAATCGTAAATCCGTGCCCATAGCTTTTTGCAAGCTAACCTAAAATCTTGAAGTGAATCTTGGGTCACGATCCGAAGCTATGGATATACTGGCATGCCATGCAATCTTACAATCTCATTTACGTACATACTAGCAAGAAGTTCAAGGGAATAAGTCTCACGTATAGGCAAGAAATGGGCTGACTTGGTTAATCTATCAACAATAACCCAAATCGCATCTATGCCTTGAGAAACCTTGGGAAGACCCGTAACGAAATCCATAGTAATGTGTTCCCACTTCCATTTCGGAATCTCAAGTGGTTGCAATGGACCCTTTGGTACTTGATGCTCTGCCTTTACACGTTGACAATCTAAACACATCGAGATAAACTTTGCAATCTCTATCTTCATATTGTTCCACCAAAATATTTGTCGAAGATCACGATACATTTTGGTACTTCCAAGATGGATTGCAAATGGTGTATTGTGTGCCTCCATCATGATCTTGTACTTCAAATCAGAATCGTTAGGAACACAAAGTCTGGAGTGGACTCGAAGTATTCCTTCCTCATCGATTCTTGCTTCTGGAATAGCACCTTCTTGTACTTTCTTCTTCATAATCATCAGCTCCGGGTCTATGGCTTGAACAACTTTAACTTTCTCGATTAAAGTTGGTTCTATACGTATACTTGACATCATTGCATGGGTCCACGGAGTCTTGAATTCTATCTTCATCTTTTGTAAATCACACAAAAATGGGCCTTTGTTTTAACAACATCGCATTTGTTCTCGCGTATGATTGCTGCCAGATCTTTAGCGCGAAAACGATTGCTGCCAACTCTAGATCATGAGTAGGATAATTCCTCTCATATTCTTTAAGTTATCGCGAGGCATAGACTATGACTTTCCCACATTGCTTGAGAACACATCCTAACCCTTTGCCTGAAGCATCACTATAGATAACAAATCCATTCGAACCAGATGGTATTGTCAAACAGTCTTAAAATGAGTCTCCTCTTGAGATCTTGAAACTCTTCTCGTATTCCTCGCTCCATACGAATTTTGTATCTTTACGAGTCACCGAGTTAATCTGAGTAGCGATTCTAGAAAATCCTTCCATAAATCTCTCGATAATAACTAGCTAAGCCCAAAAAGCTACGTGACTTCCGGTCCACCGCTTTTGGTTGCTCCCAACTTTGTATTGCTTCAATCTTCACGTCAATGACACTCCATGTTTTGACACCACGTGCCCAAGGAATGCTACTTCCTCAAGCCAGACTCACATTTCTTCAAATTGGCATATAGCTTGTTATCACGGGCCTTCGATGCCGACTTCAAATGGCGCCATGATCTTCACGACTTTTGGAATATATGAGGATGTCATCAATAAAGACAACAACGAACTGATCCAAATAATCCTTGAATACTCGGTTCATCATATCCATGAAAGCCGCAGGAGCATTAGTTAATCCAAAGGACATGACTAGGAATTCATAATGCTCGTACCGAGTTCTGAAGGCAGTCTTCAGAATATCCTCAGTTTTAACCTTCAACTGATGATATCCAGAACGAAGATCAATTTTTGAAAAGAATTGTGCTCCTTGCAACTGGTCAAACAGGTCATCAATACGAGGTAGCGGATACCTATTCTTGATAGTGACATGGTTTAATTCCCGGTAATCGATACAAAGTCGCATACTCCCGTCTTTCTTCTTTACAAATAAAACAGGAGCACCCCAAGGAGATGTACTAGGACGAATGAAACCGATGTCCAACAACTCCTGTAGTTGGACCTTTAACTCCTAAAGTTCAATAGGAGCCATTCGATATGGGGTTTTAGAAATGGGCTTTGTACCAGGTTCAAGGTCAATAAAGAATAAACTTCACGTTATGGGGGTAGACCGGGAAGTTCTTCAGGAAATACGTCAGGAAAGTCAATAACAACGGAATATTATTCAAATCTGACGTATCTTTATTCAAATACATAACATGGGCTAAGAAAGCTTGACATCCATTTTTCAATAAATGAATAGCTTTATGACTTGATATGACAGTGATTGATTTTAATGGTTTAGTTGCTTGAATTCGAACAACAGGTTGATTAGGAATATGAAAACTAACAACCTTACGAAAACAATCAATTTTGGCATGATGAGTAGTTAACCAATCAATCCTAAAATCACATCAAAAGCAAGTATCTTTAAAGAGATAAGGTCAACAGTAATGTGATGGTGCCAACTTGGATCAAACAAGATTTATAAACAAAGGATGTGATGAAAGTTTCTCCTAACGGAGTTTCCACAGATAGGTCAAAGTCTAATTTCTCTGGAGTCAAGTTTAAACGTTGAGCACAAGCAGGAGAGATAAATAAATGGGTAGCACTGGTATCTAGTAATGTATAAACTTCGCATGAATTTATGATTAGCTTACCCGTGATCACCTCGTTTGGGTTCCTCGTATGTTGACCAGTCACGACAAACGCTCTTCCAGGAACCGTTGACTTTGACTTTTTTGGGAAAGCCTTTCGAGTCACCATCCCCGCTGGACTTGGTTTCGCTATAGTGCAATCTCGAGCGATATGCCCTTCCTTTCCACAGTTATAATATACCTTAAACTGTTGGGCGGCGGTTTGGGTGATATGTCCTTCTTTCCCGCACTTATAGCATATAACCGGTGATCGTTTCTCTCCCTTAGAACCATTCTTCTGCTTTGGTCTTGGCGTCTTCACATTGTCATTGTTGAATCTCCTCTTTTTAAAATCTCCCCACTCGCTTCTTCTATTTTTCATGGCTACGATTACCACCGCAGAGTGGTTACCGCTTTTATCTCGAATGTTTTCTCCCCGCCGGTTTTCATTGTTCCGGATGATTGCTTGCCACCGGTATGACCACGTCAGGTCCTTGGTTGAACGTACTCGCTATCTCGCCTAATAATTGAGCCTCGCTGACAACATCCGAATATAAAAAATTTATGAGAGATAAGATATTAGAATCTCGAGTTTTAAACCTCTCGAAACATCCTCGTCATTCGTTCCTCATTCTCTACCAAATGAGGTGCAAACCTGGATAACTCTGCGAACTTCGCCTCGTATTGGGACACCGTCATGTTGTTTTGTTCTAGTCTAATAAATTCTACCTCCTTCATATGGCGAATACTTTAAGGAAAGTATTTTTCGTTGAAAAGTTTCTGAAACGTTTCCCAAGACATGCGGAGTGCGACAGGCTGGGTACGTTTCACAGACTCCCACTAGTAATCTGCTTCTCCACGGAACATAAAGGTGGCGAATGGAACCTTCTGTTCCTCCGTGCATCCCAAGACATCGAATATCTTGGTAATTTGCTTGACCTACGCCGCGCCATTATCTGGATCCGCTTTCCCTTAAATTCGTGGTCCCAACTCTTTGAACTGCTTGGTAAAAGATGAGTAGCGCGATTACTATCATTTCCACCCGTATTCAGTACACGAGTCTCCCTCGTCTAGTTTTGCATGAACTGCAAAAAGCTCCTAAACATCCAGTCGTTCATCGTCTGCTCAGTGGTGTTGTTTACAGGAGGAATATTGCCTTTCTGTTGCATGTTCCCCTGGGTGGTGATTAAAGGTGTTTCCACGATCTCATTAACTCCACCGTTAATATTCTCAGCTGCCATTCTTAAATACTGTCATAAAACAAGGGTTAATTAAACAAATTAACATATCACATATTGTGACGCCCCCAAAATAGGTCCAATCCAACCAACCTATTCTGAGTCTCCAAATACATGGTACAGAAACAACTACAACTTCATTATTACAATTGTCGTGCAAAATACGACAACACATAAACTGTGAGTTTAAATACAAATATTGTCTTCTAGACAATATCCACACTCGAATAAGTCATCATTACAATTATTAATACACTATTTTACAGAATAGTGAGGACTATTAGAACCACTTCTAGAACCATCATTCCACACCCCGACTAGTACTCGCTACATTCTGGCCTCCTGAGAAGAAAAATGGAACAACAAGGAAAAGGGTGAGCTCAACTAGCCTAGTAAAGAATATTATGACTCAGATAATGTACAACAAATTATCCTAATTCTTCAACAGGGAAAAATCTGATAGAATACAATAGACAACAAGTTTTAGATCAACAACTGCAGCGGAAACAACAATTCATTAGAAGAGTTAAATAGAGAATAAAATCTACTATCTTCTATATATGAATTTAAAAGTCCATCGTCAATATTTTATCCCTGTAACATCAATCAACATATATCTGGAATCAAATATTCATCTTTGCACTACATGCCAAAGATATTCATCAGTTGGTCATGTTCATCTAAACATCTGTTCATCTTTGCACTATGGGCCAAAGATATTCATCGAAATCATTCATCTTTTACTCCTACTGAGCCAAAGATATTCAGTAATATCATCATTTAAGACTGAGGATGATGAAAAATATTTTAAAAGAAACGAATCCAGTGAAGCAAAATAAAAAATAATAAGGATTCGTATTTTAAACAATCCAAGCTCAAAAATACTTCATAAATAACCAGAGTGGAGTAAAATTCAAGAATGAAGACCAAAACATAGATCCAATCAAAGATAGGACCTATAACAAACAATCTTGGACATAGAAAAGAAAGTTTAATTTTTCTGTGAATAATGTCGTATTCGTGAATAGTACCGTATACGTGAATAGTGTCGTATACGTGAATAATAACTCTGACACTAAAAGATAGAAATTTCACAAAAAATATCATTATGCTTCGTGAATAGTACTCGTAAATAGTAACTCGTGAATAGTAACTCGTGAATAGTAACTCATGAATAGTAACCCCGATATGAAAAAGTTCCAAATTTGATAAAAAGTTCTCACCAATATTTCGGCATAATGATATTGAAGAAATAATATCATTTTTTAATAAAATAACATCCCTTACCTCAAAAAGACAGTACTTCTGACTGGAATACTGGATATAGTGCTGAAGGGAACTTGCACCATATAGCAATACTCAAAGTACTAAAATACTCACAAAATACGTTCTATATTATAGAGAGAGAAAGAGAGAGAAAACTTTAGTTTCTGTTGTGATTTTCAATTCTAACCTAAGCACCCTATTTATAGGAAATTGCTTAGAACACCAAAGCAGAAAATTTAATATAATAATAATATAATTACAAAATTTCAAGCCCATATTAGACCAACTGAAATCAGCCCATTTATATCACATGTTGAGCCCACTAAATTGCAAAAAAACGTTTTTCATTTAAAAAATTAAGTAAACTTCAAAAATCAATTATTTCGGAACTTCGGAACTTCAATAATTAATAATAAATAGCCTTTTTATCAGAAAATTTGAATCTCGCGAATTTTTATAGGAAATTCAATTCTCTACAACTTTGCAGAAGAAAGGGTTTCTAAATTCCAAACAGAAATTGACCGAAATCCATAAACGGGTAATTTTACAGGCTATAATCAAATTTTTAGTCAAGAAATGGGGTCCACCAACATGTTTAACATGTTTTAAACAACTTTTGTAACAAAAATACTCTTCCTCCTCATATACTCATATATCCCACATTTATTGTAAAAATATCACCATTATTATATAATATAATAAAATATTATTTTATTAGAAAAGATAAAATATCAATTTTTTAACAATTGTTACTTTAAAAATTTTCTCCATCTATATCCACATAAAATTAATATTTTCCTCATCATATAAATCAATAATTAATTATTCATAAATAATATTACAGAATCACAATCTTCGTGAACTGTAGCTCCTGTGAAAGAGGGGCTTTCTAATAAGAATTTCTCTTCATCAAGCTGCAGCAATTAGGTGACCAAACCTCTCCTTATGTAACTTTCTAGACATTGCCAATAATGCTATCTAATAATATTATTCAAATAATATGAATTATTGATTTGATAATGGAAAATCTTGTGCGTGTGACAATTATTAAAACAACAATAATATAAAATATCAACGCAGCAATTATTGAATCAAAAATAAAATATTGAACAGTAATTACTGTAACAATTATTGAGTAGTGCCTTCTTACGTAAGAATCAATAATTGGTGTAATACCGTGTGCTACTGTGCAACAACGCGTATTACTATGTTTTAACCACCGGGTATTCCAACAGTATTAATGGTAACAACTACGTCGTTATTTGTAAACAACTTATACTTGTCGTTTTCTTCATCCAATCGCTTTTTGTTATGGGGCCCATACAAGGCTGCGCCGTCGTACGAATATTCCCCGATAGCAAGAATATTTCACGACCAAACGAATATTCTCCGACAACAATGAGTATTTTATAACCACTTGCTTATTTGAAATATTTGCGCATTTTACCCATAACTAACCACATTAATCAATCAATATCTGGAATCAAATATTCATCTTTGCACTACAAGCCAAAGATATTCATCAGTTGGTCATGTTCATCTAAACACCTGTTCATCTTTACACTACGAGCCAAAGATATTTATCAGAAATCATTCATCTTTGCACTACAGGCCAAAGATATTCAGTTATATCATCATTTAGGACTGAGGATGATGAAAAATATTTTAAAGAAAACGAATCTAGTGAAACAAAAGAATAAATATTAAGGATTCGTATTTCAGCTATTCCATGTCCAAAAATACCTCATAAATAATCATAGTGGAGTAAAATTCAAGAATGATCAAAACATGGATACAATCAAAGCTAGTATCCATAATAGATATTTTGGACGAAAAACAAAAATTTAATTTTTCTGTGAATAGTGTCGTATTCGTAAATAGTACCGTATACGTGAATAGTGTCGTATACGTGAATAGTGACTCCGACGCTAAAAGATAGAAAATTTACAAAAAAAATCATCATGCTTCGTGAATAGTACTCGTGAATAGTAACTCGTGAATAGTAACTCATGAATAGTTACTCGTAAATAGTAACTCATGAATAGTAACCCCGACATGAAAAAGTTCTAAATTTGATAAAAAGTTCTAACCAATATTTCGGCATAATGATATTGAAGAAATAATATCATTTTTAAATAATATCCCTTACCTCAAAAGGATAGTACTTACGATCGAATATCTTTGGATATAGTCTTTGAAAGAACTTGCACCAGATAGCAATACTCAAAGTACTAAAATACTCACAAAATACGCTCGATATTATAGAGAGAGAAAGAGAGAGAAATCTTTAGTTTCTGGTGTGATTTTTAATTCTAACCTAAGCACCCTATTTATAGGAAATTGCTTAGAACACCAAAGCAGAAAATTTAATATAATTAATATAATTTATTAAATTTCCTATGCACACAAACTTAGTCCACAACATCTGCCACTCACCCAACAAAAACAAAACAAACGTTTTTCTAATTATAAATATTTAAAACTTCCAACAATTTATAATTAATTAATCCGGAACTTCAATAATTCATAATAATTAGCCTTTTTATCAGAAAATTCAAATCTCGCGAATTTTTATAGGAAATTCAATTCTCTACAACTTTTTAGAAGAAAGTTTTTCCAAATTCCAAACAAAATTGATCGAAATCCATAAACGGGCGATTTTACAGGCTATAATCAAATTTCAGTCATGAAATGGGCCCACAGACATGTTTAACATGTTTTAAACAACTTTTGCAACAAAAATACTCTTCCTCCTCATATACTCATATATCCCACATTCATTATAAAATATCATCATTATTATATTATAATAATATAATAAAATATTATTTTATCAGAAAAGATAAAATATCGATTTTCAACAATTGTCACTTTAAAAATTTTCTCCATCTATATCCACATAAAATGAATATTTTCCTCATCATATAAATCAATAATTAATTATTCGTAAATAATATTACAGAATCACAATCACGATAACCAGCAGTTCCTCAGAAAGAGGGCTTTCAATAAGGATTTCTCCTTCTTTGGCGCCGCAATTAGGTGATCGAACCACTCCTTAGATGTAACTTTCTAGACATTGCCAATAATGTTTTCTAATAATATTATTCGGATAATATGAATTATTACTTCGATAATGGAAAATACATTGTGTAGTGACAATTATTGAAACAACAAGAATATAAAATATCAACGCAGCAATTATTGAATCAATAAAATAAAATATCTTTGAGCAGAACTTCATCGTAATAATTATTGAGTAGTGCCTTCACGTAAGAATCAATAATTGGTGCAATACCGCAAAGTCTTCTCGTGCAATAACAACATATTCACGTGTTTTTAACTCAATGGGTATTCCAACAATGTTAATTGGTGAATAACTACGCCTGTTATTTATAAACAACTTATACTTGTCATTTTCTTCATCCAATCGCTTCTAGTTATGGGGCCCACAAAAAGATCTAGCGCCATCGCATTTAATATTCCCCGACAAAAGAATATTCCACGACTAAACGAATATTCTAAACAACAATGAATATTTTATAACCACCTGCTTATTTTAAAATATTTGCGCATTTTACCCATAACTAACCACATTAATCAATTCAACCCTTATATTTCAAAATAATAAATAGAGGAAATTAAATTTCATTTATAAAAAGTTGGGGTCTTACAATTATCAAGCAAATTGAAGGTATGTTCTATAACTTTGATATTATATATGTATATGTATGAATACAGCATAATTTATGTGTTCTAAGAATCCAAAATTTTAAGTTGATGATTATACAACTGAGTACTTGTAGTTGTATGTGTTTATGATGTTAGAGTATGTAGTTAGGCATGAATTGGTATGTTACTTTCGGTTAAAAGGAAGGAAAAGTAATCACAGTATATATTTTCATATGGCTTGTGAAAAGTACCAATTTTAGTGGCCAATTTGTATGTTAAACTATAAATTGAGTCTTGATTATACTAGTCCATTAAGAAACGAAGAGAACGTAGTTTGAACGAAGTGATTTGGACAGAATTTTGATCACATCAAAGAATTCTATAGAGAATGTTAAAAAATGGAGTTTTGTGTAAAAACATGAAATTTAAGGAATTTAATTATTTGAAGTTGTTGTTATATTGTTCTAAGTGGTTGATTATGTGATGAAACATGTTTGTGATAGTTATATATCAATTTTTTGTGTTAAATTTATTGTTTTGTGGGTGAAATTCGTGTTAGTTGGGCTAAAGCTGACTCTCGCTCATAGCCTTTCCGATTCTCATCATGCATTTGATGTATTTGATATATAAGTGCTAAGGCCGAAAACGAACCTTGTTTGGACCTTGGTCCCTGAGCTTGTGTATGGCGCGATTGTGCCATACCTACATCTGAGACGAGTTAGTTCTAGCATTCTTCTGCAGACCTTGAAATACCACTATAGTGGTCTAAGGTTGTGTTAAGGTGTCAAACATGTATCAAAGAGGTTCATTCAGTACCGTATCATGTCATTGATAATTTCAAGGTTGAAAATGATTAGTAAGTAATGAACGTGGCATATTAGACTTAGTGAGCATGATGAATAGTAAACAGGTGTTGTGAAGGTTAACACTTGGAATTCCTGATATTTGTATAGTAGCATAAGACTTGTGCTAAAATGATAAGTTTAGCAAGAAATGTACATGTTATGGTTAGCATATCTAATAGATATTATGATTGCAATAAAATGTGTAGGATATTGGAGTACGTGAATTGTAATTGTATAGCTTACGCAAGAGGCAAGTTCCCTAACATTTGCTACTTTATTATTCAACAAGGTTACTTTTCACTGTTATGTTATACTTATGCAAATTCTCTATCTCTAATCTCTTGTTTAACAATTTATTGTCATGCGAGTTCTTTAACCCTCATTTATTGTTGAGCAAGTTAGTTAATCTTTATTTCTTTATTTCAAACGAGATTACTTTAGTTATTCAAAGTCAGTAATGTTGTTTATTCAGCTACTAATAACTATTGTTTGATCTTCGTTCTCCAATGTCATTGTACTATCTTACATTATTGTACCGAACTCTAAGTTGTCTAGCGATTCTTTACCAATTCAACTAATCCTTAGTTAATGAATGTTCTAAACTCTAAATTACCCTTGAAGTCAACCCAAACCAAACTTCCTTTGGTTTGCATATGTACTCACACAAATTTTGAAAGTATGTTGTCGATGATAACATTTGTTCAATTTAGAAATTGTTAATACTCTAGCTCTTATTGATTCATCGATATACCTTGTTCATGAAGATATTATAATCAAACTCTTGAATAGTTATTTGTTTCTATCTGATTCAACCAGTACCTGGTTGATGAGCATTCTAAAGATCTAGAATTCCTTGGAAGCTAATTCTCATCCAAACTTCATTTGGTTTGGAACTTGATAATCTAAGCTAAGATGAACAACCCTATTATTAGGGGATTATTTTAGAAATACGCAATAGCGTTAAAATGTTTGCGCAATACATAGTACAAAGGGCTGATTACCTGGAGTACGGAATGATGGTCCATATAGTCGTTTAGACTGTTAAAGGTTACAGTAGAAGCACCTTTTAATCTAGGACATAGATGATGATTATAGTCTTTTAGACTATTAAAGGTCAAAGTAGAAATACTTGAAACCTAAAGTATAGTTCGTGATCTTGTGACCCTCGGTGTATTCTTTGATGTTGATATCTATTATTAATTTAATGTCCATTATTCCTTTGAACTCATAGTTATTGAATTAAATTTTATTGTTCCGATAATAATACTTTACCATTGAAAACTCAGTGAATTATCATTCATAAACCGTTATTGTATATTATCCTTCTTGTGGGCAATTGTTTGCTCACTCTTGCACAAAATAATGCAGATGAAGTTAAGAAGTTTGAAGAGTTTTCTACAAGCAAGGGCAAGGATAAAGTGCTTGATTAGACGACAACGTTTAATTTATCTTTTTATTTATGAAGCTTATGTAATAGAATTAATCATGATCATGTTTTAATTTTCCGCTGATGATTGTAATAAAGGTTAGATGACCTGGGATTTACTTTAGATTATGTAACCCTTTAATGGGAGATTGATTATTTTAAACTTTTGAGTTTAATCTTATCCTTTGGAAATGAGCAGTTAGTTATGATTTAATTGGACAGTGAACACTAAATCTGTGGAATTGAAGTATCCAGATTTGGGGGTGTCATAGTTTATTTAGATATGGAATAGGATTTCATATTATTCAAAATAAAGGAGTTTATTTGTGAATGGAAAAGAGAATCCGTGTTTCCTTTAATAAAAGTTTTTTTTTTACTTAGAATTGGATTCCATAATTAATTAAAATAAATGAGTTTATTTTGATTAAAGATTTTGATTAAAATAAAATAGTTTATTTTATTCAAAATAGGATAAATTAAAATAAAAGAGGTTTATTTTGATTTAAATTTGGATTAAAATAAAGGAGTTTTGTTTGATTCAAAATTAGATTTTTTGTTAACTAAATTTGCCCATTAAATGATATCAATATATATTGAATGTTTATTATTCATGAGATGAATGTTATTTATTGATGCATATGGTGATGTGTATGATAATAAATGGGATTGATTATGGACTATTGACCAATATGATTGGATTTTATTTTAGTTGGATGCATGAATGTATGTGTTTTATTAAACGGGGTCTGCGTACCTCGTCTTCTCTAATTTTTTTCTTAATGTAAATTTTATCTCCCTCTTATGTACTTCCCCTTGACTGATGATCAAGGTTTTTATTTATTATAAATATAGTTTTGTAATAGGAATAGTTAGAATTAATTTTGAAGAATTAGAGATCAAGGAACAAGGAGCACTTGAAGACCCGTTTGTAATGGAGCCCGGGTTTAAATGTAATAATTATATTTAAATATTAATTCTTGCACCCCTAGGGTTTGACCTTTTGGTTCACCTGGTGACTCTAATGAACCAAACTATAATAAAAGTACATAATCAATCCAAGTAGAATATAGTATTCTATATGTGCATTCTTATACTATATATTTTATATATTATGCAAACAAGCTTCGCATGTTAATTCCTATGACGCGTATTTTATATATATATGTGCATGCGCGCGAAACAAGATGAGACAAAATAATAACAAACCCCTCAAATATTTTATATTAAGTTGTAACGTTCAAATATATTTGGAATATCGAACGTCGCCTTCTTAGCATGATAGAAACAATAGAGTATTGATATTTAATATGAGTTTGTTGTGCACACACAAGGAAAGTATTAAATATTTAAGATGTTGTTTTTATTACATATGATGTTTATAAGGAATTGAACATTACTGCTTTGTTGTGCACACACAAGGGCTGTAGTTTTCTTTTCACTTATATGGAAATACTGGGTCTGGCTTAACTTAAATCATTTTAGTTCGGATGTGCACACACTTGACCATTATGATTTAAGAGGCAAAATACAAGGAGTTATATAGTTGATGTAATTGACAAGAGTTGTCTACCTATTTATTTATATATAGTTTGTTGTGCACACACAAGGCTATATACATTTGAAATGAGATCCTTATTCTCACTAGCATATCTTTAATTAGATATTGCCGAACTATATATATTGAGGGTAATATAGTTTGAAGAAAATAGTGGGAGATACCAATTTAAAATAAGACCTAATTTATTTTGATAATTAATAAAAGAATGTATGCTAAAAAGCTCTGAAAGGGTGATCATAGCAGAGGAAGGCTGGGTGAGAGAGTCACGTCGTGCTGATCTTGCAGAAGAGGATGGTCGTGCAAAGAAGGCAACGCTTGGGGAGACATACTCTACACTTAATCATGCAATGGATGAGGCCCAAGATCGAGTTTTGAGGTACCCCATCCAGTTTGAAGGACTTCCATCGTACATGCTGGATCGCAGGACGATGTCTCACATCATTGAAGAGGAGCGTAGCAAGGCTATTCAAATACTGGCGATAAAGGATAGAATTTATTTACTTATGTGATAAACTTGTCTATTACTTAGATGTAAATTCCGATGTGGTTATGAACAAAGGAATATTTTAAATATTTTAAATCCTGTGGATTCTTTATCTCAGGATAGATGATGTAAATAGCAGTGATGCTATCGTTTGATGTAAAACTTTTGATTGAATGAATATATATCAAGTTATTTGAGATAATGTGTTAAATAATTATATTAAATTGTTGAGTTAAGTCTTAACTATTTAAAGAATTTAATAGAGATTTTCTAAGAGGTTAGAATTGCCTAGAGAAGAACTGAATTTTTCTTTGAACATAGCAATTGCGAATAAAGAGGTAATCCCTGTTAGATTCGTATACAAGAATAGTAGGGTGAACATTAAGGAGAATATCTTGATGGTAGATTTGATTCCGATTAGACTTGGAGAGTTTGATGTTATTTTGGGAATGGATTGGCTGTTCAAATATGGAGCGGTAATTGATTGCCAAAAGAAGTGTGTAAACCTTATGACCCCGTCAAAGATAGTATTTTATGGTAGCAAGTCGCCTAGACAAATGAAATATCTGACGATGATGCATGCCAAGAAATTGTTGAGTCAAGGTTGTATGGGCTATTTAGCTTACCTAGTCGATACTCGAAAAAAGAATGTGAAATTGGAAGAGATACCAGTGGTGAGGGGATTTGAGGATGTGTTTCCAGAGGATTTGCCAGGACTTCCGCCTGATAGAGAAATTGAGTTCGTAATCGACTTAGTGCTGGGAACAGCACCGATATCGAAGGGCCCGTACAGAATGGCTCCAGTAGAAATGAAGGAACTGATTGTACAGTTGGAAAAATTATTAGACAAGAAGTATATCAAACCAAGCGTATCACCGTGGGGAGCGCCAGTGTTATTCGTGAAGAAGAAGGATGGGTTAATGCGTCTTTGCATTGATTATAGAGAATTAAACAAAGTCACTATTAAAAACAAATATCCATTGCCAAGAATAGATGACTTATTTGATCAGTTGAAGGGTGCTAAATACTTCTCGAAAATAGATTTGAGAAGTGGGTATCACCAGTTGAAAGTGAGGAAGGAGGATATACAACGAACGACATTCAGGACTCGGAATGGACATTACAAGTTTCTGGTGATGTCTTTTGGTTTAACCAATGCACTTGCTACATTCATGGATTTGATGAATAGGGTGTTTAAACCATTCTTAGACAAATTTGTAGTGGTATTCATCGACGACATTCTGGTGTATTCCAAAACTCAAGAAGAACACGTGGAACACTTACGTTTGACATTGCAAACACTAAGAAAGGAAAAGTTGTACGCGAAATTCTCTAAGTGCGAATTTTGGCTAGATTGTGTGCAATTTCTTGGGCACGTGATTAACAAAGATGGGATTTCAGTGGATCCATCAAAAGTGGAAGCTATAATAAATTGAGAACAACCAAGAACACTGTCAAAAGTGAGGAGTTTCTTGGGACTGGCCGGTTATTACAGATGATTTATTCAAGATTTTTCTAAGATAGCCACTCCATTAACAAATTTGACAAGGAAAGCTGTGAAATTTGTTTGGACGGAGAAATGTGAAGAAAGTTTCCAAGATTTGAAGAAGAAATTAAGCATGACACCTGTGTTGTCATTACCAGATAGTACAAGTAACTTTGTGGTGTATAGTGATGCCTCACATAAGGGATTGGGTTGTGTTCTTATGCAGAATGACAAAGTAATTGTGTATGCATCAAGAAAACTGAAGGACTATGAGAAAGGTTATCCGACTCATGATTTGGAATAGGCTGCATTAGTATTTGCTCTCAAAATATGGAGACACTATCTCTATGGAGAGAAATGTGAAATCTACACAGACCATAAAAGTCTGAAGTATATTTTTCACACAAAAGGACCTGAATATGCGACAAAGAATGTGGATGGAATTGATAAAGGATTACGATTGTGAGATCTTTTATCATCCAGGCAAAGCGAATGTGGTTGCAGATGCTTTGAGCAGGAAAGGTCGGGAGAAGTTGATACTGATAACTACTCAGGAGGAGCTTATTTCAGCAATGACAAAGCTAGAGTTGGAAATCAAATTTCCAAAGGAATACGATGAACGACTATTTCAGATAGATGCTAGTCCAACTTTGGTGGACAAAGTGAAGAGTGCTCAACTACAAGATAAAGAATGCGAAACGAT
Source organism: Panax ginseng (assembly GCA_020205605.1). Taxonomy (NCBI): domain Eukaryota; kingdom Viridiplantae; phylum Streptophyta; class Magnoliopsida; order Apiales; family Araliaceae; genus Panax; species Panax ginseng. The sequence continues at coordinate 49,774,295 of CM035143.1, read as the reverse complement.
CAAAGAGAAAGTGTTTGAGGGTAGCGATGTTAAATACAAGGTCGATACCGAAGGACTACTACGATTCGAGGAAAGAATTTGGGTTCCTGCAGTGCCAGAGCTTAAAGACGAAATCTTGACCGAAGCACACAACACAAGATATTCGATTCATCCAGGAAGTACAAAGATGTATCAAGATTTGCGACAATATTTTTGGTGGCCGAATATGAAAAGAGACGTTGTAGAATGCGTTGCAAAATGCTTGAGGTGTCAGAAGGTGAAAGCTGAACATCAACGACCAAGCGAGTTACTTCAACCGTTAGAAATACCGGAATGGAAATGGGAGCATATCATAATGGATTTTGTGGTAAGACTTCCAATGACTCAAAAAGGATACGATGTGATATGGGTGATAGTGGACAGACTAACAAAATCTGCACACTTTTTGCCAATAAAGATTAGATTTAATCTTGATCAGCTAGTGAAACTGTACGTTAAAGAGATCGTGTCAAGACATGGAGTTCCAGTGTCAATTGTGTCAGATAGAGATCCAAGGTTCACATCAAACTTCTGGAAGAGACAAGAATGTATGGGAACACAGTTGCGAATGAGTACAACATACCATCCAAGCAAACCGACGGCAAAAGCGAACGAATAATCCAAACGTTGGAAGATATCCGAGAGCATGCATCATGGATTTCAAAGGAAGCCGGGATGAACATTTACCGTTTGTAGAATTTGCCTTTACAAAAATGAAGCTTACTATGCGAAAGATCGGCATGCCACCTTACGAGGCTTTAGACGACCGAAAGTGCAGAACTCCAATCGTCTTTGGGATGAAGTCGTCGAACGCCATAATCGTTAGGACCAAAAGCTGGTACAACAAACTACCGGGTTGTCAAACTCATCAGACAAGATTGGTAGCGACCAAAGATGGACAAAAAACGTATGTCAATCAACACAGGCAAAGAATCGCGAATTTGAAGTAGGAAATTTTGTTTTCCTAAAAGTTTCTCCTTGGAAGGGGAAAATTCGTATTTGCAAGAAAGGAAAGCTCAGCCCAAGATTTATTGGACCATTTGAAATACTACGAAGAGTGGGGGAAGTGGCTTATGAGGTAGCTCTACCTCCAGAATTGGAAAATATTCATAATGTTTTTCACATTTCGGTGTTACGATCGTATAAACCCAATTACAAGCACGTGATCGAGTACGAACCATTGCAATTTGATAAAGATTTGTATTATGAAGAGACTCCTATCCAGATAGTCGACAGGAAAGAACAAGTACTCAGAAATAAAGTGATACCTTCTGTGAAGGTGATATGGAGAAACCACAACGTCGAAGAGGCAATGTGGGAACTCGAAGCTGAAATGATGAAAAATTACCCTGAGTTATCTATTTAATCTATGTCTTCGATTTTGGGGACAAAATCTTTATAAGTATGGAAGAATGTGATGATTTGATTGTTTGAATTGTGATTCTGAGGACAGAATCCTTTTAAGGAGGGAATGATGTAACATTCCAGAATTTTAAATATAATATTAAATATTTATTGATTTATATAAATATTTAATGGATGTGATTATCGTTGAATAAATATTTGTTTAATTGATTTAATTTTATTTGTTAAATAAATAATTGATGAATTAAGGAAATTATTATTATATTGATATTTCAATTTAAATGATTAATTATTTGTATTGTGTTATGTGATTAAAAGATTTATTTAATTAATTGTGATTTGCATTAATTAAAATAAATATGAAAACTTGATTAAATATAAAGTGACAAAAATTATATTATAAGGAGTTATTAAAATAAATTAAAGTAGTTTAATTTAGTTTTGCCAAACAAGGCTTAATATATTAATTCTTTAATATTTAAAGGGTTTTACTAAACAAGCCTTATGGCTTTTGAGATTTCTAGTTTTTATTAAATAAAATAAATAAAATAAATAATATAATTAAAATAGTAAATATAATATATTTATATTATATACGTTTCTTTTAACTGATGTTAGTTATCAGGATTATTAAGTTATCAATTTTTTTCCTTTGCGCTTAAGTGCTACGTGACTTGATATTTGGCCATATTGAGAAGAAAGTTCAGAGAGTTTGATAGAGCTTGACAATGAAAGTTGAGAGAATTGAGAGAGAAATTAAGAAATTTCCAGCAACTTCAGAGTCTAGCAAGAATTTTTTGACCATTTGCAGGTATTTCTTATGCAACCCTAATATATATATATATGTGTGTGTGTGTGTGTGTATGTCTATATATGTGTTTCACGACAAAAATTTCATGTTCTGTAAATTTCATCTCTCCAAATTATTGTTAGATAATTGGGTACTTGTGATTACATGTGTTTATGATGATAAGAAAGTATGTTCAAACAATAATTGCATGCTAATATCGGTTTACAGTAGAAGAAAATTTTGACAGTATATGTTTGTGTATATTATTTTCATATGTTCATGAAAAGCATCAATTCTAGTGGCTAAATTGTATGTTAAACTGTAAATTGACGCTTGTGTATGTTAGTTCATTGAGATACGCACATAACGTAATTTGAATGAGGTGATTTGGCCAACTAATGAATTCATAGTGATGATTTCTAGGATGAATGTCAAGAAAATTGAGTTTTTATGAAAAACATGAATTTTGAGAAATTAAAATAGTTTTAGTTAGTGTTAAATTATTCTAATTGGTTGTAAATGTGAGCAATCTTGTTTATGATAGTTGTATATTTATTTTACATGTTGATATTACTGTCTATTGGGTGAAATTTGTGTTTGTTGGGCTAAAGTCGGCTACTGTTCATTAGCCTTCTCTGCGTCTGTCAACACTGGCAAGAATTACTTGCAAGTGCCAAAGGCGTAAAACTGAGTACTGGGCTTGGTCCCAAGTTTTCCATGGATGCGCAAAATGGCAGCTGCCGCCCCTACGGTTTGAGATTCGACTTCGCTATTTCTACAGATTTGGGAAAGCTTCATAACATGGTCTAAAATTGTGTTAGCATGTTAAATGTGTAATGTTAAGGTTAACATAACATAGTGAATGGTGGTTAGTAAGTTCAATGTTGCAAAAATGATTAGTAAAGCGAGAACGCGTTATGTGATAACTTAGTTTATACAATGAAGGTTAGTTAAGTGTAGTGATGATTAACACTTGGGAATTCTAAAATGAAAACTGTAGCATAAGACTTGTGCTAAAATAACAAGTTTAGCTAGTAATGCGTTTTATATTGAAAAGTGAATATTAGTATGTCTAATAGATGTTGTGGTTTTAATATTGTGTATATGTGAATGTGAGTTTTAATATTTTAGCTTACGCTCGAGGTAAGTTTTCTAACTCTACACTTTCGTTGAGTTAGTTCTATTATTATATTGTATAACTTCATGCTTTTGATTGAGCAAGCTTCTTATCTTAACTGTTATTGAATAAATCAATTGTCCTAAAATTCATTCGAGCAAACTCTAACTCTAATGTTATTGGAAATTCTTATTGATTGATTCATTCTAACTTGTTTACCGTTAAACAAGTTTCTTAAGTTCCATTATTGTATAATGAACGTAGTTTTGAGTTAATACATTATTGGGCAAGTTTTTAGTTTCCAGCTTGTTATCAATTAAATGTACATTCAGGAATTTCATTTCTAATGTTATAAGACTCGAACCTTAGCTTATTTTACTGTTCAAGCAAAGGTTAACCATTTTATTGAATGCATATGCTCTATAGTTATTCCAAGCATGAGTTTAATATGTGGAATCAGTTCATTTATTATTCTCAAATGTTCTAAGTTATGTTGTTATTAAACAACTATTGCGTTATCAATCGTTGTTGATTCAACTAGTTCCCTAATTGATGATTATTAAACTTCAATTACCTTGAAAGCTTATCCAAACCAAACTTTCTTTGGTGCGGACTTGTACTCTAAATATTGAGATGAATAACCCTATGTTTAGGGGGTTTACGCTAGCGTTGAAATAGTTGTGTACAATACATTGTATGAAGGATTGATCCCCCCTAAGACGTGGAGTCCTTATAGTCATATAACCGTTAAAGTTAAAGTTGAAAGATTACTTATAATCATGGACATGGTTCATGGTCAATTGACCTCTCAAGAATATATTTAAGAATGTAAATAGAACATATCATTCCGCTTCTATTGAGCCTATGAATTGGCAAATGTTGTAATGTTAATAGAACATATCATTCAGTTCTATTGAGCCTATTATTTGGCAAATGATGTAAAGATATTTATTCTTATTTCAAGTGAGCTTTGTTTACTCACTCTTGCATATTTATACACTTATTGCAGCTACGAATGAGAAGGTAGATAAACCTATAACTAACAAAAGAAATGGAAAAATGTACAAGTGATGAAGACTTGTAATTTTGTTTTATCTTTATGATGATAAACTTTTAATAATGATGTGATATAATAATTTAATTTCCGCACTTGAATGATTGTATTCAAAGTTAGAGAACCTGGGAGATAATGTTTTTATTAAAGTAATCCTGTATGGGCAGGTTTTTATTATTCAATATATTATGATTGGGTAGTTAGATATGAATATTTTGATTACGTGAACACCAAATCTTGAGGTAATGAAGTACTGGGATTTGGGGGTGTCATAGGCCCAGACATGGGTCAAGGAAATAGAAAAGGCGTTTGTAATTACAAACGTAGCTGAGGCGCAAAAGACCTCTTTTATGACTTATATGATGAAGGGGGAAGCCAACTACTGGTGGGAGGCTCACCAGGGTGGGGTTGGAACAGATGTTGTTACAAGGGAACAGTTCAAGAAGGTATTCTTCGAAAACTACTTCCCTACTAGCATGCAAAGGCAAATGGAGATTAAGTTCCTAGAACTTAAGCAGGGGGACATGACGGTTCCCCAATATGCTGCCAAATTCAATGAATTGGCAAGGTTTGCTCCACACCAAGTGGACACGGAGGAGAGAAAGGCTCGTAGGTTTGAGCAGAGAAACCCTGGCTCTATAGTAGGATTTTGATTTTTCAGAGTGCGTCCTATGGGACCATTCTAGAAAAGGCGATAATAGCAGAGGGTGGTAGTGAGGCGTTGATCCAATACCACAAGGAACAAAAGAATAAAGGTAAGGGAAAGGGAGGAAATAAGGCAGAAGTTGCCAGTGGTAGTGGCAATATGCCTAAACGAAAGAATTTTAACCCTGAGAATACTGGGGTGAAACAAGGGGATCCTAAACGTAGGATGGAGGCATTCAAGACATGTGGCAAGACTCATTTGGGAGTCTCATCTCAAAAGGAAAATGGGTTGTTATAACTATGGGCGGAGGGTCACATATCTCCCAACTGTCCTAATCCTAAGAAAAGTCGAGGTTGTTTTGTTTGTGGGTCGATGGACCACGTGGCAAGAAATTTCCCTAAGAAGGGAGTGGAGGGTAGTAAGGGTTCTGGTAGTGGTAATTTGGCCGTTACTGGACCAACACCATCATTGGGTAGACCCTCTGCCCGAACGCTTAATATGACTGTCCAAGATACGGTTGCATCAGCAGATGTAATAGCAGGTATCATTCCAGTCAACGAAATAAATGCTTATGTGTTATTTGACTCGGGTGCTAATTGTTCCTTTATAGCATGTGGATTTGCTAAGCAATTGGGATTAAATCCTGAAAAGTTAGAACTACCTTTAGACGTTAAAGTAGCAAACGAAGAGATAATTCCTATTGAACACATTCATAGGAATTATTTCGTAGATATTAGAGGTAACAAATTATTGGTAGATCTTTTATCGATAAGGTTAAGAGAATTTGATGTAATTTTAGGTATGGATTGGTTAATTAACCATAGAGCGATAATAGATTATCATAGAAAGAGTGTAAACCTAAGGCTTTCTAAGAAACCAGAGGTGGTGTTTTATGGTAATAAATCACCAGGACGTTCTTGTTGTCTTACCATGACACAAGCTAGAAAGACATTAAAGAAGGGGTGTATGGGTTATCTGTGCCATGTTGTGGATACCCAAAGAGTGGGAACATCATTGGAACAGATAGCGGTAGTTCAAGAGTTCGCGGATGTATTTCCGGAAGATTTACCCGATATTCCGCCAGATAGGGATGTAGAGTTTGTAATTGATTTGTTGTCGGGTACGACACCAGTTTCAAAGGCACCATATAGGATGGCGCCAGTGGAGATGAAGGAGTTAATGGTTCAATTATAGGAACTGTTAGGTAGAAAGTACATTCTACCGAGTGTGTCTCCGTGGGGAGCGCCCGTATTGTTTGTAAAGAAGAAGGATGGGTCGTTACAACTTTGTATCGACTATCGAGAGTTGAACAAGTTAACAATCAAGAATAAATACCCGTTGCCCAGGATCGCTGATCTATTTGAACAATTGAAAGGGGAAAAGTATTTTTCTAAAATAGATTTGTGTACGGGGTTTCATCAACTGAAAGTGAGGAAGGAGGATGTACCTAAGATGGCGTTCAGAACTCGTTATGGGCATTACGAGTTTCTGGTTATGTCATTTGGATTGACAAATGCGACAGTCGCATTTATGGATATAATGAATAGAGTGTTCAAACAGTATTTGGACAAGTTCGTGGTAGTGTTCATTGATGATATTCTAATCTATTCTAAGACGCCATAAGATCATGCTGAACATTTAAGAATAGCGTTGGAAACACTACGAAGGGAGAAGTTATATGCGAAATTCACTAAGTGTGAATTTTGGCTTGAATGAGTGCAGTTTCTAGGAGATGTTATAAATAAAGATGGCATATCCGTAGATCTAGCGAAGGTGGAAGCAGTGAATGAGTGGGAGCAACCGAAGATGCCAACCGAGGTTCAGAGTTTTTTGGGGTTAGCGGGATACTATAGAAGGTTGATTCAGGACTTTTCTAAAATAGCTACTCCGCTGACGAATCTGACAAGAAAGTCGGTGAAGTATGAATGGACAGAAAAGTGTGAAAATAGTTTTCAAGAACTAAAAAGGAGGTTGAGTGAGGCACCTGTATTATTTTTACCAGATGATACGGGGAATTTTGTAATTTATAGCGATGCTTCGCATAGAGGACTTGGTTGCGTAGTCATGCAGCATGGTAAGGTCATCACAGATGTCGTCGCCGATTAAAAGATTATGAGAAGGTATATCCTACTCACGACCTAGAATTCTGTTGTAGTCTTTGCTTAAGAATATGGAGACATTATTTATATGGGGAAAAGTGAGAGATATACACGGACCATAAAAGTCTAAAATATATCTTCACACAGAAGGAGTTGAATATGAGGCAAAAAAGGTGGTTAGAGTTGATAAAGGATTACGATTGTGATATCCTGTATCATCCAGAAAAAGCGAACGTAGTAGCCAAATGCGCTAAGTCAAGGGTAGGGAAAAAGTCATCAATGTTAACGACTCAGAATGAGTTAATAACAGAGATGACAATGATGGAATTAGAAGTTAGCTTACCAAGTGAAACGGTGGAGATGTTATTCTCAATAGAGACTCAACTAATAATAGTGGAACGGGTTAAGGAAGTACAGATAAGTACTAAAGAATGGGAGCGAATGAAAAAGATAATGGAAGATGATGTGAAGACTAAGTATAACCTTGATAAAGAAGGTTTACTTCGTTTTGAAGGAAGAATTTGGGTTCCAAATAATTTCGAGTTGAAAGAAGAGATTATGTGGGAGGCTCATAGTTCGAGGTATTCGAGTATTATACTAGTGAATACGAGTATGGTATGAAGAATAGTACAATGTATAATACGAATATTGTATGAGTACTAAACGAAGGGAATACGGGAGTAATACGCGTAGAATACGAGAAGTTCTAATGGATTTTGAGTTAAGAATTTGGTAGAATTCAATTGGACTTAGATTAATAGCAAGCCCAACGAATTAACTAAGCAAGCCCAAGTCATGGCCCAATTTTTATTTAAGTCAAGCCTAAACAAAGAAAACGAATCGCGGGTCGAACCGACGGGTCACGGGATGGGTAAAACCCATGGGGGCAACCCATGGGATAATCTATGAAGAAGGTGGGCCGGCCACTTGGCCACCAAGTAAAGTGATTACTTGGTGGCTAAGTTGGAGAGGAGGTGGAATAGTAAAGAGGTGACATCTTAACCATTTTGCCCCCATGTTGATTGCTTATAAATACAAAGCTAGAGTTGGACTTTTAGTGTTTTACAAACATTGTTCAATACACATTAAGAGAGAGAGAGCTAGAAATACATAATCACCAGTACAAAGTACCTAATAGACAACACTTAAATCACAACATTTTTTATAAAAACGTTGTGGTATTTTTTTTTACAATATTTTAAAAAAAAAAGTTCTAGATATATATGCAAAAACGTTATCTATTTAAAAGGGCATTTTTTTGGTTTTAATTAGAGAATGTTTTTTTAAAACGTTGTCTATCAAGAAAAACACGGCGCATGAACTGAACACTTAAAATTAAAACATTCCGTCTTTTTCTCTCCAAGGCTCGTCAGTGCAGAGCTTCGATTTCCTTCGTGTAGATCTACTCTCTCTCTCTGCTCTCTTTCGCTCACAAAACCAAAACACTAGTTATTCCTCCCCTTTGAAGTTCCTTTCTCTGCTCTCTTTCGGCCCGTTTGCCAGTTCAAGTTCGATCCTTACGCAATTAGGTCTTTCTAAGCAAGGAAAGGAGTTTATTGAGTGCTTGTTGTACGCCTTTCACCATCTAGCTCACAAGGTAAGGAAATTATTCTCTCTATCGCTCCTCCTTCAATTATATTACGCTACTCTGCTTGATTTTTACGCTACGCAAACAATTCTCCTTCCAGTACTGCACAAAATCCCCAAATCGAACAGGAGAAGAAGGTATTCCTATTTTAGTTGTTGTATAAATCCCCAGATTTGTGAGTTGAAATTAACAGCAACTACTGTGCAGGTGCGTAGGCTTTCAGCTTGTGAAACTATGGGTTCTGCAACGACAATCTGCAGCGATAAAACTGAAACTTTTACTCTGAATCAGGTTAGGTCTTCTACACTTTTAGGTTTTATTCTCTTATATGAATTGATAATATTGTCTGGTTTTCCATTCCAGATTTCCTTACCGTCTGGATAGTTTTTGGGATTTCTATAATTTCATACCACAGATGACCTTGTGTTGGATTTGTTTTTAGTTACACACACTGCTTCATTTTTAGTTGGATTTGTTTTGGGTTTTTTATTTTCCCCATATGAAAAATTGTTATTTTACTAATAGTAATTTGATTTTTTGATGGGTATAAGTTCCTTTTTAGCATATATTTCTGTTTGTTTGATGCATGTACTATCAAGGATTAATTGTTTTATTTTGATTGGGGTCATGTGACTTCCAAAAAAAATAAATGAATTGGGTACATCTGTTTTTATAGGTCTCTGATAAGCTAAAGCTTCTTATAATAAGATTATGTTCATTGAGAACTGTTGGTTGCAAGTATAAGCAGTATGATTTGGACTAATGAATTGAACATCTAAGGTTATGATACAATTAATACTCTTCTTTAATCACAAGATAACAAGGACTATTGAACAAAAAAATGGTTGATTCGTAAAAGTGCTGATGAATTACTTTTGTTGGGCTATATGTAACTCAAGCACTTATGTTTGATGTAAACTCAGGCCAAAAAACAGATAGATCATTACTGGTCGTGGTAAGCCTATCGTTTTGAATATTATTTGTATGTTTTGTGTAATCTTCAAAAAGTATGTGTTTTCTATATGAGTAAATATATCTCAAGTAATAGGTGACTGTGTGGGGGAAAAAATTAGTTGGGTATTAAGTAACGAATTGAGTATTGCAAATCTTTTGTGAATAACTCGGTTTATCCTGTTTGTTAAATTGCCTCAGAGAAGTTCCTGATTTGTAGCCTCTGATTTTGCATTAATGGAACAAGACATTGCTAGTACTTCTGCTTCAGAAGATGTTTCAGGGTATGAACTTGGCTGTAAATTCACAACTGCACCTAGACATTGCTAGAATTTTGAGTTTGTTTCCAGGCATTTTCTGTGATTGCTGCTTCACAACAGCACCTAGACCTATCATGTGTTTTAGAACATGTTATTGCAGAGCTAACTGCATTCTTAAGGAAGGTATGAGTAGCTAACATTCTTTTAATATTTAAAAATCTCAAGAAATTGTTGTTCTATAACTAGATCATTTTTCGATAAAAATACTTTTGATCTGGTTTGCTTTACTCGGAGACTAGGTGAATCGAGCTTTGAGACAGACGACACTTGGGACACTAAATACCTTGATTGTTGCTTATGGTGACAAAATTGGTTTAGCTGCTTATGAAGTTATCATTGTGGAACTTTCAACTTTGATTAGGTTTTCCCTACCCTACTGCTCTCTTCTATTTACTAGTATATATCTTTTTGCATGTTTACCTATTACTGAATTCTTTTTGCTTCTTGCAAGTCTTGCATGTTTATAATCTACTTTGGATTACTTGAATATCTTCTAATCTTAATGTATTTTTTTTAATTTGCATCTCAGCGATTCAGACTTGCATATGGCTGCTCTTTCCTTGGAGCTCTGCTCCACCTTGATGGCTGACAGAAGGTCAACACCAAATGTTATAAAGCATTGTCAGGAACAAAGTTCTCCCACAAGCACTAACTTTAGTAAGAAGCTCTTTGCTCCAGGGACAAGCTCTCTTGGTAATACCTCATTCCCCGATCAACATTGAAATTTTGATGTATTCATATGTTTATAAACATCACCGGATATTGCAGGCTCTACAAAGCTTTTTTGCTGCTCTTGTTTACTCAGCAAACACCAGCTTTGATACTCACCAGCTTTGATGCTCTTCTAGATTCTCTTCTTTCAACTGCTAAACCATCTTCCCAGTCAAGTGGTGTTGCAAAATAGGCTCTGTTTTCCATAGCTCAATGTGTGGTTGTTCTCTGCCTTGCTGCCGGGGATCCAAAGTGTTCATCTACTGTGAAAATGCTTACCGCCATCCTGAAAGATGATAGTACTACAAATTCGGTAAGGCTTGCATCTTTTTCTTATTCTTCTATATCTTCGTTTAAAATCTGTCATGCCCACACATGAACAATAGTCAATACTTGTATAGAACTTGGAAACAAACGTACTAAGTTAGAAATTGTATGTTTTCTAGAGCTAGTTTACAATATCTTTGAGATTCTTGACATCAATTTCTTTTGCTGATCATTAGATGTTTTGCAGTCTATGCCACTAGTGTAGCGAGCCCATTTGTAGCAGCAACAACAGCTGCAGTTGAGACAACGGCTTCAACAATACGGTGTGCAGTCTGCATGTGGGGTGAAGCGCCCCAATGGTAGTTGATTATTGTGGAAAGCTTTTACGTGTCTTGTTACAGTCATATAGTTTGATTTTTTTTGTGGATTGAAAAATGAATTTGAGATGTATATATAGATAGTTTGGTATATATTTTGTGGATGTAGTAATTTAAAATTGTAAACGAATGGTATTGTGGGGATGTATTTTGAATGGTTGATATATTTTTGCTATATATCATGGCATTTAGCATATTGCAGGTGCATTAGTAATATAAGTGAATTATATCCCTTTTTTTTTCTTTTTCTACAACATTTAAAAAACGTTGTTTGATATACTAAATAACATTTTTATCTAAAAAACGTTGTGGAATCATACCTTCTACAACATTTTTAAGTATCTGCTAATTTTTGAAAAACAAATCTACAACGTTTTTTTCCTAAAAAAACGTTGTGTATTGTGCTTAACTACAATGTTTTAAAAACGTTGTGTAAGGGTGTCAAATAGATAACACCTTTAACCACGACGTTTTTCTGACTAAAATCATAACGTTTTTTTCGTGTTGTCTATTTACTGTTTTGTAGTAGTGAATCAAGCTACTTCCAAGCAAAACATAAGACATTTTCTAAAGGACGTGAAGAACGATAAAGGTAATAGTTGGTTAACTTTCATCTTCATCTTTTTCGATATCTTTCTCGTAGAGAATCGTAGATTGGTGGAGCATGTTTAATAAGGAGTTATAAGGATGACTATTAATGATGAAAACATTGATAGGTCATGGTTGAATGAAAATCGTAAGTGTTTACGTAAGTTAAAAACCGAAGAAAGTCATGAATGTGAACTTAGTTATGATAGGACGATTTGAAAACTGTTATAGCTAAGGTATGTGCATATAATTGGTTAGGATATAGATGATGAATCAATGGAGTGTTCCATTTGGTTTGGCTCATAGAACACGAGTAACGAAGTTATGGCAAATTTTGCGGAAATAGACGTTAAACGTCAAAAATATAAAAATCTCGGATTAAGGGTCAAAAGTTGTCGTGTGACTTGAAAACGTTGGTTTCCAATGTCAACATGTGAGATAAGGTATTTAAGAGTCGTGGACGAAAGAATCGTCGAATTCCGACTTATAACGAAGAAAACAAGTATTAAACGGTCGAAAACGATAAACGAACGCTCATAAATGAACTAAAAGATGAATTCCGAGTTAACGAATTCGAAAGTGTAAAATTCTTATATAAACACTTAGAGGATGTAATTTTTGAGTTGTGGGCTTTGAACGAGTCAATTCTTGATGTAAAAACGAACAAATTATGAAGCCGAAATTTCGTTGGAAAAACCAATTGTCAAAACTAATCGATGCAGACAGTGGTAGCCTGGGCCAACCCAAAGGTAAATATATCGCATACAGGCGCCATGTATGGGCAGAGAAAATAAAATGTCTTGAGACTCACTACACAAATGAGAGAATTTGTGCAAGGACTCGCGTCGCAGCGCCGAGTCCGGACAAAACCCATGGAGAGGGATGCCATGTAGCCGAAAGTTATTACTAGGGATGTCATGGCACAATACGGTAGTGTAAAAGGGTTGACCAAGTTAGATTTTAGTTTCAATCAAGGTAAACTAATATGAAGACAATGAAAGTACTTAATGTACATAATAAGACTGACCTTAAATCACTTATGAAGTGATAACGTTAGAAGATTATATATGGTTTGATAAGAATTAAACGAAGAACGTAAGAACGTAATAAGTGAACCGTGAATGATGTTCAAACGTTGGTACTTTACAATTAATGATTGAATGTCGGTTAATAACGTAAGAACATTAATAAGCCGTAACGAAGCATATAAAGTCAAAGTGACTTTATTAACGAAATGAATTCAAGTAAGACATAGAAGAGAAAGAAGTTGGTTAGAACGAGAAAGTTAGTTGTTTATAAACTAATTACAGTGTGCTATGTGAATATATCATGTAGATCCTATAAAGACTGAGAATTGATTGAATATTATGTTTGAAGTCGCTTGAAGGCTAGTCTTTCTTAACGCTTGTCTAACCTTCGTGTTAGTCAAGTTTTATGTGATTCATGTTATGAGATGCATGAATTGTTTTAAAGAAAGAGTCGATGCCTGTTTTTACTCGGCTAGACAAATCTTGAAGAATTGATTGATTTGTGTACAAGTTTTTCAATATAGAACTGTTAACGCTATCCTATGCCAAGTATTTGGTACGAATGTAAAGGTAAGTTTGTCCATGAACAAACAAAAGTATTTTCATCGATATTTAAATGGGCACGCGAGGTTGCCACATGTTAAACGTAAATACGTTTAACGAAAGAGTGTTTATCAACATAGGGTACTATAGGCTGATCACCTAGATGTACTCGTAAGTACAGACGGATGGATGGCCTTAGTGCTGGATGTCCTTTTCAAGTATGAAAACGAAAAGAGTATGTTCATGGTCTTTTGACCGGTTCAGAATTCCTAAGTTATTATATATACTTTGGAATCATTGTTATAAAATGAGAAGTACTAGTCAACTGTTTCATAGTGCTTAGTAGTTAATTGTTCAGTTATGGAAGTTAAGCATATAATTTTCAATGTGATATTCATATGATCCTTGTTAGACTTGCTGAGCTAGTATGCTCACTCTTGCTTGAACCATATGATTGCAGCTAAAGCTGAAAGAACTGAGAGTTCTAAGAGAGAAAAAGGCAAGGCTAAGATGGATAATTAATCGTCCTATAATAGATTAGTCTATTTGTATGTAATATACTTATGAATAACAAAGAATGTATTCGGTTTATGAACCTGGGAAATGATTTATTACGAATGTAATAAGAATATAGTAATTACACTCATTTTGTTGTTATCTCAATAGAATGACTATATGAATTGTAGTATCGTGGAGGACCATCTTTCGGGTTGGAAGAAACCCGGATTTGGGGGCGTCACAGGGGCGGGTATTCGCAGATCCCAATTCTGCAGTTTGTATTCTTTGCGATGTTTTGACCCTTTCTCCTTCTAACCTTCATAACTCAAGTTATACACATCCGAATCAGTTCGTTTTTGACTCTATGGATTCGTAATTCATAGAAATACAACATACCAAAGAATCAACAATTTACATAAACATTAACTAACCCAAATATTGACCCAAAACTCATGTTTATACTAAAATTTCATGTTTTAACATATTTAGCGAATTCATTCACTACGAATTCGTTTCTTAACCAAATTGATTCATTCAACTTATTTTATTTTCGTATCTAAAGATGGTATCATAAACAACACTTAATTTGCAGATTTATACATGATTGAATCACCAATTTTTGACTCTAAAACAAGCTAAAAAATATATTTTCCACAAGAACGCAAATTCTTCATTTAAAACTTCTTTCATGATAATTTAATTTCTGAAAATTGTTTATAGCATACATACAACATATTATAATCATCTACCACCATATATAACAATTATCCAACAAATTTAACCACTAAAACTCCAATTTTCATGAAAAACCAAGAACACAAAGAATTAAGAACAAAGAGTTGAATTACTACCTTAATCCTTGATTATGCTCTGTTAATTACTATCCCTTCCCATGATTCTTCTTCTCTTGACAAACTATAGAGAATTCACAATTTCCACTCCTAAGTTTTCTCTTCACTATGTGTTTTCTCTAACTCTTTACCCTGTTCTTTTAACTTAGGCTTAGAAAATACTTAACGTAAAAACATAAACTAATAATCATTATTATAATGATAATTATATCATTAGTTATAAAATCATCGCTTATAAAAATTTTGAAAATCAAAAGCCATAAGGCTTTGTTTGGAAAAATAAAATAAAATAAGAATTTAAAAAGCCTTAAGCCTCGTTTGGTAAAACAAAATTTAAACTCCTTTTAATTTATTTTAATAACTCACTTGCTATATAGTTTAATTGTCACACCATATTTAATTAAATTCCCATATTCAAATTTAATTAAATTAAAGCTAACAACAACTTATTAAATCAAAATGCCACATAATCAAATTGTCACAAAATTATAATTTTATTAATAAATTAGTACATCACTTTTAATTACTAAATTAAATCAAAACAACATTACAACAATTCATTTAATCATTATCAACTCTCAAATTTAATTATTAAATTAAATTAGAATATTATCACATAATAATTAATTCATCCCTCTTTTAATTTAATTAACTTCAAAATACAAAATTACCAAATACCAACTTAATTAATATATTACACTTAATTAAGCTAATTCCCCACAACTCATGAATTATTTATTTAACTAATAAATAATCAAATCAATCAAATATTTATTTAACAATAACCACATCAACTAAAATATTTATTTAATTCAATAAATATTTTAAATTACATACAAAAATTCTGGATCGTTACATCCTTTCCTCCTTACAAGGATTCTGTCCCTAGAATCACAACTCAAACAATTCATTCATCACATTTTTTTCTTCTTACAAGGATTCTGTCCCCATAATCGAAGACATATATTACACAAATAACTCAGGATAACTTTTTATCATCTTATTTTCGAGTTCGCACGTAGCTTCTTCAACATTGTGGTCCCTCCACATTACCTTAACAAAAGGTATCACTTTATTCCTGAGAACTTGTTCTTTTATGTCAACTTATCTGAATAGAAATTTCCTAGTAGGACAAATCTTTATCAACTGTAACGGTTCGTACTCGATAACATGATTGTAGTCGGGCCTGTTCGAACATATCATCGAAACATAAAAAATGAAATTTCCCATGTCAAATTCGCGATTTTTTCGGTGTTGATCAACATATTTCTTCTATCTGTCTTGATCAGCTACCAACCTTGCTCTTCTATACAACGCTTCTTACAGTAACATACCAATGTTTTGCATGATAGATGTTGTTGTAGACGAACTAAATTAAAATAAATTTCTTCTAATGTCTGGCTTGTCTTTTCATTTTTGCCATCAGTTTGCAAATGGTACAACGCACTCATTCACAATTTCATCCCCATGCGTTCTTATAACTTTTCTGGAAATTCGGTGTTAATTGTGGATCTCGGTCATATATGATTGATACCATTACATCGTGCCTTGAAACAAATTTTTTGACATATAACTTTGCTCACTGATCATTAGGAAATATACTAACTTTGACATACCATGAAATCTATCACCATATCATACCACCAAAGTATTATCGAAGGCGTAATATACATTTTTTTGCTCCCTAGTTGATTCAACATATATTTTGGTTCTCACAATACTTCATCTTCAATTCCCGATACCGGCGAAACCTAGTTCTTCCTTCAACATTCAGCCACCCTTTAATATCGATCTTGAATTGGACACCTTCATCTTGGAGTTACTCTTTCTTTACTCTGTCTAGTAGAGTTGTATGGTTTTCCATCTGAACAGTTTCCCCTCTAACTTATTCAGATATTTTACCTCCAACCACAACTATTAGGGGAGGTGGTGCAAGATTGATAATACTTGCATGACTAAATTAAAAATAGAGGTATAGATGAATGTACTATACTGTAATTAGTTTTTTCACATGATTATACTATTAAGTCACATGAATGAACTATTAATTCACATTATTTACTATTAGGGGAGGTGGTGCAAGTTTGATAATACTTGCAGGACTAAATTAAAAATGAAGAAAAAGAGGAATGTATTATACTATAATATTTCGAGCCCCAAAATGTGCAATTATCGAAACTATATTTTCCTATAAATAGAAGCTCATTCTTCTTTCATTCTCACCAATTCACCAGGTCTCACAAGAACAATTATAGAGAGAAATTATAGAGAGAAAGAAGAAGAGAAGTCTGATACCTCACTATTCCGGTATCCAGTTTCTTCTAAGGTAAGGGGTATTATTTCTTTCGTATTCATGAAGAGAGTTATTTTCTTTCAATACTCGTAAGGGTTGTTCTTCCATTCTTTATTATTCTGTTGGAATAACCTGTATGTGCGGTCTATCGTATGCCTGGTGAATTCTTTTGTTATTCCATTATTTATTAATTTGTTGGAATAACTCATCTGCAATGCGGTTTATCGATGCCCGTGAATTCTTTTGTTATTCCATTCTTTATTATTCTCATTGGAATAACTCGTCTGCAAGGCTTCTATCGCATGCAGGGAATTCTTTTGTTATTCCATTCTTTATTATTCATTGGAATAACTCGTCTCGTAGGCCCTATCACATGCATGGTGAATTCTTCATTATTCCATTCTTTATTATTCTGTTGGAATAACCTGTCTATGTGGACTACCGCATGCATGGTGAATGATCCTTTGTATTCATTCTTTATTAAATTGTGGAAATGATCTATCTACGTGGATTACCGTACGGCGACAAAATCCATTTGCGCTTCATATATTCTATTATACTTAGTCAAGTTAAAGTTTTGCTTCTATACTCCATGAAATTAGTAGAATATCCTGGATATTTGCGCTTCATCCAGTATCTTTTCATGGAAATATTCTTCTGAGCATTCTTGAATTTTACTCCACAAAATAGTATCATGTTGACAATTTGGACGTTATTGATTTCTGGATAAATTAAATTATAAATCTTTAAAAATTTATCCTTGAACTTGTTTTATTGAATTCTTATATCATTATATCATCCTCATGTTTATAATATGTTGAAAGTCATCTGTGGCCTGTAGTGCATAGATGGACTTGGTTTGATTATGACTAGGGATTATTCGGTATAATCATGACCGTAATGTTACAAATGATGTGGTAAAAGTCCTCATTGGCCGTATTGCATTGATGGACAGTTGTTTGCATGATCATGACCATTGATGAATACACGAATATCCTTGGCCCGTAGTGCATGGATAATTTGTGATCGTGATACTAATGAATATCCTTGGACATAGTGTAGGGATGATGTGGTTTATTTATTAAGTTGAGTCTCAGTGATAAAAGTGATGAAAAACATTTTAAATCATAAATGATAGTAGATTTTATTCTCTACTTGACTCTTCTAATGGATTGCTTGTTCTGCTGCAGTTAAACTTGATGTTTGTTATATTTTATCAGTTTAACACTGTTGAAGGCAAACGATAAATTATTCTGCATTTTCTTAGTCATAATATTGTTAGTGGGCTAGTTGAGCTTGTTGGGAGAATGCATATTATGATTTGATGTTTTAATGTATATGTTCATGATTATTTGTAAGGTCCTTAAATGAATATATGTACAAGGACTTAGTGATAAGATCAAAGTTGTTAGGTTGATCTAATCTTTCAACATATTCCATTCTAATAAAGAATGTATAGATAGAAAGATCAAAACTGTTAGGTTGATCTTAAGATGTAATAGATTAGTCTTGAAGAAATTGTAGTGCATCAATTTGATCAACATTGCAGGAGTCAAGGCAGAAAACGTAGAGCCTGAAGATCGTAGTGTGCCTGCCTTGAAGGGGACACTTCGGAAATCGTAGAGTGGTCCCAACGTTTGCCGATCCAACTCCACAATCGCAGTATGCTGAAGGAAACATGAAGTTTACAAGTCAACGATCGTAGTGTGCTCTCGGGAATGTAGAGTCAACAACACGAGCAAGTGAAGATCGTAGTGTGCAAAGATGTCAAAGACGCTACGATTTAAATTGTAGAACACCACGATCCAAATCGTAGGGCATCATCTATCTCATGTCAGAAAACGTCGAGCCTCATGATCTGTGTTTTCAACAAGTGAGGAATGGATCCCAAATGCTGCAGTGCTCAGCAGTCCCAAAATATATGAAATATCCTTAGTATGTAACAAAGAAGCGTATTGAAGAAGCTAAGGATAGTACCATGGGTAAGAGGGAAAAAACACCTTTTCAGGTGGTAGGTGAGAAAGCGACCACAAAGGTCAAGGCAGCCGTAATGCGTAATCTGTAAGATGTGCAGAAATGTCTCCATCACAATACAGAAAGTTCAGACGCATTTAATGCCACAACGGATGGATCCAACAGATAGTTTTCAACATCACATATATACAGATCATACAGATGAGAGAGAAAAAAGAAGCAAGCATAAAACAAACAACATGAACATCTCTCTCAAGCTCAACTCTACGATTTGAGATATTGCAAAGCTTGCTCAGCTACTCAGTTCTTTAGAACAAGTGCTTACACAGCGATTGAGTAGCAACCATTAAGAACACAACATTATCAATCAACTGAAGAAGAGTACCAAGTCTGCTGGACTTGAAGAGTTCAGAGATGAATCAGAAGAAAGCCAAGTCTGCTGGACTTGAAGAGTTCAAGAGTGAACTAAGAAGTTCCTAGACTGTTGGTCTAGAAGGAATCTGTGTGATTAAGAAGTTGTAACAGACATCCTTAATGGATATCCTACTCGTTGAGTAGAAGAGTGGACTAGGAGCTTTAAGTGCTCTGAACCACTTAAAACGACTGTGTCATTTACATTCACATCATAACTGATATAACTGTTATAACTACTATAACTGCCTCATCCTCATTACTCCAGTGCTTGGTAAAGAAGACTAAAACTAATATTAATTCTGCTAAGTTTTAATCACTATCAAAGAACTAGTTTAAAAAGAAAAGATTTTTAAATATCTATTCAACCCCCTTCTAGATAACTATTGTGCCAACTAGGAACTAACAATTGGTATCAAAGCGGTTATTATATTTTACGACTTACAAGCTTTAGTAGATCCAATGGCGATCGTACTTCAAGCTTAATCCAGACCGGGAGGCAAAGAAGCCACCAATGTGGAACAAGGATAAATTTGCTAACTGAAAGTCGGATGCAAGCATACATGGACTCAATAGATGAAGATCTATTTGAGACCGTTCAAAATGGGCCCTACATTCCAACCAAGCTTGCACCAACCACTGACGATCCAAACCGTATACAGATCAAAGTTAAAGAAGAGTGGACAGACAACGAGAAGAGAGCTGTCCAACTTGATAAGAAGACTAAGAACATCCTGTTCCAATCCTTAGAGGACGATCTGTTTGAAAATGTTGTAAACAACAAAACAGCTAAGGAAGTTTGGGAAGCACTGCTGATCATGCACAAAAGAGCTGAAGAAGTCAGAGAGAACAAGCGGCCTCCCGACACGCTAGAAAGATGAAATGTTCGCTCATGTGCAAGGAGAAAACGTGACTGCAACTTATGAAAGATTCAACGTTCTGCTCAACTCTCTACGAGCGTATGGGAAGATCTATCCTAACAAGGATCTAACCATAAGGTTCATGAGAGCCCTACCGAGCGGGTGGGATTCAAAGACCACAACAATAAGAGAATCAAAGAATCTTAATGAGATGATAATTCAACAAATGTATGGAAATCTCCTGACCTATGAACTGGAGCTGACCCAATGCGCTGAAACCTTATCAGAAGGAAGAAGAAAGGATAAGGTTGTTGCTCTCAAGGCAAATGAAGGTGTATCAAAAGTCATCACTGAGATTGACTTTGATGATGATGAAGACGATGACGATGACTTTGCTATGCCGGTAGTAAGAGACTAAGAAGGTTCATGCGACAAGGCGTAATCCCAAGAGCCAAAAGAAATTCAAAGAACTACGCCAACAGAGGAACAAATGAATGATTTATGCTACAACTACAAGAAACCTGGTCATTTCATTGCCAACTGCAACAAGCCTATCAAAGAAGAACTAAAGAAGAAATCTCATGTAAAGAAAGAATACAACGGAACCAAGAGGCCTCAGAAAAGAGACAAAGGCCTGGTTGCCGGAGGATCGTGGAGTGATTCAGATAATGACTCAAATGCAGACTCCGTAGATGAGGAAGAACCACACATGGCCAATCTGTGCTTAATGTCCAAACATGCAAAGGACAAATAAAGCCTAAACATACATGATGTAAGTCTCGATGAGGTATTTGATTTTAATTCTCCTGATGTAGATATAAGTGACTAAAGAACTGCTTTGCATGACATAACCACTGATCTACATCAATACATGAAGTGGTTTAGAGTCTTGTCTAAAGATCATTAACTTCTTCAAGAGAAAAAGAAGAGAGTTCAAGAAGAGCTTGAAACAGCCCTTCTAAGTACCAATCTTCCGTCCAAGCTTGAGGTCGAGAATGAAACTTTATAATGCATAAACACACTCAATGCACATAGAGAGTCTAAGCTAACCTCTAAAATTGAGGATCTAGAGAAGACTATCTCTTGTAACAAATCCTCATCATCCATGGATCGCCCGCTTCTCTAGTCGAGAAGCATATTTGATGAGAACAAGTCTAGAAGCTTTGGGAATTCATCTCGAACCTTGTGTGGAAAAGACAATGGAAACTAGCACTAGTAATGCCTCAAGTTTTGGTAGAGTCATTACCTTTGTGAAATCCTCACGGTCGGAAGAGCCAGCTTCAACCTTGTTTTACTCGTTTAGTTATATTCGTAAAAGTAAAGGATCTCATCGTGATCCGGGTTTCATAAAGGAGAAAAATAACCAACCTCTACTCACCAACCTCAAGAATCGTAGAGTCAAGAAAAACCAACTCTACGAATCAACTGGGAAGGTACAGTAGAGGTAAGGCACACTCATCACTATTTATGAAACCTAAAGACACGTGGAAGAAAGAGAATCAGTTTAACAGAAGGTTAACTAAGGAACCACACAAGTCCAAGTGGAAGATGAATCACCACACACACACAGGCATGCATCATAATAGATGTTTCATATGCAATAAATATGGTCATAGGGCTATAAAGTGTTATTATAACTCCATGCATGTGAGACCCAAGATTAGAAAAATTTGGGTCCCCAAAGGCACTAACAATGAAGGACCCATGCAAATATGGGTACCAAAATGAAGGTTCAAATATTTTGACAGGAAAAGAGCTCCATGACCTCAACATGGTATCTGGACAGTGGATGCTCAAGGCATATGACAGGGAACAAAGCTCTACTATCTAACTATGTAGAAAAGGAGGGTCCCTCATACATCTTTGGAGATAACGGCTCAGGCAAGACAAGAGGATTTGGCTCTGCTGGCAATGGTGCAGTATCTTTCAGCAAAGTAGCTTATGTGGAAGGACTCCAACACAACCTTCTAAGTATCACCCAACTCATGACAAGGGTCACCAAGTAACATTTCTCAACAACCAATGTCTAGTCAGAGATTTGAAGACATCTGCCATAAAGCTGACCGGAACAAGAGAAGGAAATGTCTACAAAATAGATCTTGATCAACTAAGCTCTGATGAGACAACATGTTTTTTGGCAAAAGCGTTCGAGGAAATGAGCTGGCTATGGCATAGAAGGCTGTCTCACTTAAACTTCCAAAGCATGTCCAAACTGGCATCAAAAGACCTCGTAGCTGGTCTACCCAAGTTCAACTTTGTGAAGGAAAGGCCATGCAATGCCTGCCAGCTTGGAAAGCAAACCAGAAGCTCATTCAAGAGCAAGACTGCCAACTCCATTGACAAACCCCGCATCTCGCTTCCATGGGATCTCTTTGGGCCAATCCCAACAACTAGTCTTGGAGGAAAAAGATACTCTCTAGTCATAGTCGACGCACTACACCGATTCACATGGGTATTTTTCTTAACCTCAAAGGATGAGACAAGTTCAATTAATCAAGATGTTCGGAATCGGTGATGAACGAGAAAGGAGAGAAAATCAAGGCCATAAGAAGTGATCATGGAAGAGAATTCAATTTCTCGAAATAGACAAGTTCTCGCTTGAACAATGGCATCACTATAACTTCTCGACTCCACGAACTCCTCAACAAAATGGAGTTCTTTGAAGAAAGAATGAGAACCACGATAGAGGCTGGAAGGACTCTACAAGCAAAGATCTCGTCCTCGCCTCAATACTTCAAGCGAAGCTCCAACACCGCATGCTACATACGAATCGATCATTAATTCACTCTCTACGATCAAGAAGACACCACCCTACTAACCGTGGAAAGGAAGGAAGCCGAGTGTCGACTATTTCCATGTCTTTGGTCATGCATGCTATATTCTCAACAATGGAAAGCGATGATCGACAAAATTCTAGCCCAAGTCGATTTAATGGATTTTTCTTGGATATGCCACGATGAAGAAAGCTTACAGGTGTTTAACAAGAAGATACCAATGTCAAAGTCTCAATACACATCATCTTTGATGAAACCGACTTAGACAAAGCGATTGCCTCAAGACACTACGACCGATGGTAGCAAGACACATCTACGAATGAAATCGTCGAGCTCAACACTACGATTGTAGTGCCAGATAGTGAAATCGTAAAGCATGATAATGAAATCGTAGAGAGTTCCATCCAAGACAGCGAGCCTCCACTCCAAGAAGAAGAAATAGACCTTGAAGATTTAAGACAAGAAGGCATAAGGACAGATGTCCCAGCTGGTAACAGATGGGCAAGAGATCACACTCCGGATCTAATCATTGGAGATCCGAGTGCCATAGTCAAAACAAGAGCTGCTACTCAGAATGAATGTTTTTATCTAAGCTTCTTGTCACAAATAGAGCCAAAGAAGATAGAGGATGCTATGGAAGACTCCAGCTGGATAGAAGCAATACAGGAAGAGCTTAACCAATTTGAACGAAGTAAAGTATGGAGATTGGTACCAAGACCAAAGAGCCATCCTGTGATAGGAACTAAGTGGGTTTTCAGAAATAAAATGGATGAAGATGGGGTCATAACCAGAAATAAGGCAAGATTAGTGGCAAAGGGTTATTCTCAAGAAGAAGGTATCGACTACGATGAGACATTTGCACCTATTGCCGCACTAGAAGCCATCGAATCTTTCTTGCCTTTCATGGCTCTCACATGAAGTTCAAAGTCTTCCGAGATGGTTGTCAAGAGTGAATTTCTAAATGGAGAACTCCAAGAAGAAGTCTATGTAGAGCAACCTCCAGGTTTCATCAATCCATCTCTTTCCAATTATGTCTATAGATTAGATAAAGCCTTATATGGTCTTAAACAAGCACCTAGAGCATGGTATGAAACACCGACTAACTTCTTAATCGAAAATGGGTTCACTAGAGGTAGAGTAGATACCACCACAATCGTTTAGAAAGTATAAAGACAAAGTCTTACTAGTTCAAATCTATGTTGATGACATTATCTTTGGTTCTACTGACGAAAAGTTATGCAAGAGATTTTCTAAGCTAATGCAGAGAAAGTTTGAAATGAGCATGATGGGTGAGCTGAACTTCTTCCTTGGACTGCAAGTAAAGCAGACTGAAGAAGGAATTTTCATAAACCAAGACAAGTATATCAAAGAACTACTAAAGAAGTATGGCATGGAATCAGCCTCTCCCATGAAAACACCAATTGCTCCTGCATCCAAGCTTGACAAGGATGAGAAATGTAAAAGTATTGATATCACTCAATACAGAGGTATGATAGGGTTTGTTTTATACCTAACTGCCAGTAGACCAGATATAATGTTTACAACATGCATATGTGCTAGATTTCAGGCTAACCCTAAAGAGTCACACTTGTGTCCATCAGAAAGAGGATCTTGTGTATCTCAAGGGTACACCCTACTTGGGGTTGTGGTATCTCAAGGAATCCTCATTTGAACTAATTGGATACATTAGATCTACGGATTTTGCAGGATGCAAAATAGATAGAAAAAGTACCATGGCACCACAACTTCTTGAAAGCAGACTTGTGTCCCGTTTAGCAAAAAGCAAAACTCAGTGTCTCACTTCAATCGCAGTTCAATATATTCTTCATTGGCAAAACACGTGCTTTCGAATCCTATGGATGAGAAATCAGCTAGCTGGCTATGGGTTCGATTTCAAATCTATTCCCATACACTGTGATAACACAAGTGCCATAGCAATAACTCACAATCCTGTCATGCATTCTTGGACCAAGCATATAGAAATAAGGTATCACTTCATTAGGGATCATGTGCAAAATAGAACTATATCTTTATAATATATCCCTACTGAAAATCAACTTACTGATGTTTTTACAAAACCACTAGATGAATCCAGATTTAATAAGTTAATAAGTGAGCTAGGAATGCTAAATCTACAACCATGAAATATATGCCCTAGATTGTGCTAACTATGACAGATACAAAGGCTGAACTCAAAATTGTAGACATGATTAAGGGAAGTTCACGATCGTAGAGCTGAACAGACAACTATCTCAACGATCGTAGCAAGAACTCAACCATCCTAGTGCAGACTTAACGATGACAAAAGTTCATCCTGTGATGACAAGCTTCATAACAAGGCAATCTCTCTAAGAGGTGGCTCAGGAACAAACCTAACCCTTGAATCTCACCAAGAGGTTGGTCCTTCCCAAGCTGCCTTAAAAGAATGCTTTATCAAAAACTCATCACAAGGATTCAGACAGACTCGACGATCATAGGACAGACTCGACGATCGTAGGACAAACTCAACAAATGCTGATCAGACTCAACGACTACCAGACAGAATCGACGATCGCAGGACAAACTTAATGAACAGAAGACCACCTCTACAATCATAGTCATCCCAAAGTCACCTTAGCTCTGAAGACACATAGGACAAATCAGTACATTCCTACTCACTCAAAATCGTAGAGCCAAGCAAAAGGCGACACTGCTCCACTAAGTCAAAAGAGAGAGGGAAGTTACAAGTACAAATTGAAACCATGTTTTTGAAATCAAGTTCAAAATATTATCTCTCCATTCTCTCTCTCTCAAAGAAAAAACCCTAAATCAAGAAAAGCTCGTCAGATCTCACTTCTCAACTCAGTAATCAATGGTCGCTTTCCAATGTAATTTTAGGCTACGAGACTGCTTTCCTTGACGAGTTCAAGAATGCTCCACTTAAAATTTCACAAGACGCCGGCCTTAATTAAGAAGGGGGTCTTGAAGAGGCGTTGAGCAATCGATACACTCATCTATCCCAAGCTAGTGAAGGAGTTCTATAAGAATGGTGTGTTCGAACACAACTGTCGACGTCGGGATTTTTGGATGTCCCTTTCCGTTACTTGTTCTTTGGTGTTCTCATTTTGGGTGAGATTTGTTTGAAAAAACAAGTGAAAAAGGTCCGACATGTATAATGTCGATGATGAAATGTTAAGAGTCACCAGTTGGTTTTTTAAATGGTTGTACCAACACAACCAAGAAAAGGTTTGCACATTGACCCAGTGATGTGACACTGTTAAACGGGTCGATGAAACCGAGATTCATTAGGGTCCGGGGACTTGGTTATGCGGGGGGAAGGTGTTAGGCACCCCCCGACATCCGTGTTACCACGATGACCGCCTCTTTTCAAGAAACTATTATCTGAATGTGTGTATGTATGGGTTAATGTGCTATTATTTGGAAGTAGTGCGAGGCCTCGTTCGAACCTATATACACAGGGTTTGAATTTATGTGAAAATTCAGTTTTTAGCATGGTATAACAATGATGTTTTATAAAAACATTTTTCAAACCCTGATGCTCAATAGTAATTGAGACCTTTTACACTCCCATTTTATTAAGTGTGCGGCTTGATTGATTTTATTTTACGAATACGAGGCATCTGTATGAAAATAATGTACAAAATAATGCCGACTTCCTCGTGGGTATGGAAACCATCTGAGGAAATTCAGACACCGCAAAATAATTTACAAGCTGCTTACAGCTGAAGATGTCCATAATGGGACCGAATCTAGATTCAATGGGATGAATCTGTGATCACATGATTCCTAGGCTCACAAAATACTGCATTTTATATGAAAGCAGTAAGCATGTATATATATAAAAGCTATAAATATATATATACAGACGGGATCACCAACCACGAAGCACCTCCATGGGGGATCAAAAATGTAAATAAAGCTGTTAAAAGCTATCAACCGCCACGGAGGAAACTCCAGAGGGACGAAATGTAAATAAAGTCGAATATATCCAACCGCCAATGGAAGGAAACTCCAAAGTGAACGAGTAATGTAAATAAAGTCAGAATACTTCGGCCAATCGCCACGAAGTAAACTCCAAGCAGGATGAAACGTAAAGAAAGCTGTAAAAGCGATCAACCACCACGAAGTAAACTCCACGTGATATATATATATATATATATATATATATATATATATATATAAAAGCGAATAAACGTACCGGATATAAAATCCAGGCTCATCGAGTAGAGTCCGACCACAGTTCATATATATATATATATATATATAAAAAGTAGAGTAAACGCACTTTGGATGTAAAATCCGTGCTCATCGAATGTAGTCCCACCACAGTTCATATATATATATATATATATATATATATATATATAATTTAGTAAACGCACTGAATCAAGTCTAGGCTCATCGAACAAAGTCCGACACACGCTTAATATATATAAGCATATATATATATATATATATATATATATATATATATATATATAAAAAGCGAAAACGCATTTTGCATCAAGTCTAGGCTCATCGAACAAAGTTTGACACACGCTTAATATATATAAATGTAAATATATATATTAAAGCAAATAAACGCTCTGCATCAAGTCTCAGGCTCAATCGAGGCATAACTCGATAATGTTAGTCAATATATATATATATATATATATATATATCTGACTCAAATGAAACCATGCATCAAGTTCGGAAAAATCAAGCAACACGACTCTCAACGTGTAGAAGGGTGTGTGCAAAGATGAAGAAAAGACTCTAAAGTGTGTGAGAAGGCTTACAACCTGATCGCTAAAGAAGGCTTCTATATCTTTAGAGTGGATAAACACCGACTTTTGTAGAAAGTACAAAAGGGCTATATATGAGCTCACGGTGTTTAAAAGGGAAAGTACAACTCGCATGGGGTGAGTGCAGCAAGCAAATTAGGCGTGGCTTCCTCGCCTTTTTCTCTTGAAAAATGGGCTGCCCAAGCCCTCTATTTATAGGAATTTGAGCCGCAGGTGTACCAGAGGCAACCCGGGTGGGCCCGGGTTTGTCGGGTTGGGTCGTCTCGAAGTACGTGCAATTCGGGCATCCGTTTGAGGTATACAGGACCTATTTCGGACCGCCGTTGTCGAGAGTTGTACAATGGCATGGGATTAGAGTTTGTACGAAGTCATTGAAGATGGGACGATGCCCTCCGGTCTTCAAGCTTCAACTTTCATCCGTTACCCCGCACAATAGTCACTCGGGATTGGTTAGTCTTATGGGACATCGTTGCGTAGAGACGTGATGTGGCATCGTGTTGACGAGATAACGATGTTGCCCCTCACCGGTGTTATCGCTGGATTGGGCTGATAAAGCAGACATTGCTCAGACTTCGCTAAGATTGGACTGTTGCAATTGTTGAAGGTCCTTATTGTCACCTTTGAGGTGTGCCTGTCTTCCCGATGTTATTGCCGGGTTGGTGCAGTGTATCTCATTGTGAGCGCCGAGATTGAAGATGGTCGCATTTGAAACAAGCATTTCTGGGGTTATCGCTGAAACTGCATTCCTTAGGGTTATCACCAAGGTTGGTGGCTATTCCCATGGTTGGGACTTAGAATGGATACCTCGGGGTTATCTCCGAGATTAATCTCTGCCTCTTCTCGGTGTGTGTTCTGTACGTGTATCCGCATGCCTCGGGGTTATCTCCGAGGTTAGATTTGTTACTCCTGTTTACGATCCGTGGTTGATCTTTGATTTTCGATAGTATCCCATGGATTTGGATTTTCTTTCGTGGTTCTCTCTTAAAAAGACGAATCATTCCCTCTTGCAATATTAGTAATGAGTGGTATGAAAATTTTGAGTGTCTCACAGATGCCCCTCTTTATCATACTCATGCATGGCGATGCATAGGTAGGATAACGAATCCTAGACACTTGAAATGCAACAAGACGAACGTGGTAATAATATGGGTAGCAAAATGATGCAAATGTATGATGCACGTGTACGGGGTTGTAGCCCAACATGCCGGGGATGATTGCGGGATCCCTGTTTTGCTTCAACGGGGATTGGCAATCTTGACTAGATTTGACGTGTAAGCCGAATCAGTTAGGATGTTGATGTTGGAGTTATCACCAAATCCCTGTGTTCTTGATAACGACTTGATCTTGAAGATGTGCCTCTTATGTGCAAGAGATATGTGGTGATAAAGCTTGATGTATTTTGAGGATGTGTATAACATATCCCATCATCTATCCTCTTTGATAATATTTACCTTTCCTGGTCGGCATCGCCAGGACATGTCAGGATTCTGTTGGATTTAATGCCAACATCAAATGCTGTCAGGGATGCCTGACCTTTATTGCCGTGTACTTCACCGATATGTGAATCGACGGCTGAGAAATCCTGTGGGATATACTGTTAAGGCTGCTTGACCTTTGCTGATGTGTGAATCAATGACTGAGATTCGGTAGATTGTCAAGGTTTCTTGACCTTCGCTGTCGTGTAGATCAATAGAGCATTGCGTTGTGACCCCCGTCGGGGATTCGCTGGGGAATACTAGCAGTTGGGTATGAAAACCTCAAATAGCTGTAGAGCTCTGATAGGTTTAATCGCTATCGGCTGAAATGACGTCAAGGTTGCTTGACCTTCATTGATATGTGTGTCAACGGCTGAGCATGCGTTGTTACTCCCGCTGGAGATATACGTTGTAATCCCCGTCGGGTATCTACTGGGGACGCTTGAGTACGTACGCAACTCCCGAATAGTTCTCAATGCTTCGAAGGGTTTACTTGCCATCGACTAAAATAACGTCAAGGCTGCTTGACCTTCGTCGATAGATAAGTCAACGGATAATGTATTGTAACCCCCACCGAGGATCTAAGTTGTAACCCGGTCGAGGACTCACGTTAGTAACTTCCGCTTGGGACTCATTTAGGTAACGACCGAGTTGGCGACATCGGACTCGCATTTAGGTATTGCCGGATGTGATTTGTGATAAATAAGATCATTAGTAGGGTATACCTTGTGCTCGGGTGACTACCAATGGGCGATGTACAGATTCAAAGTCTTATCCGAGAAAACTAGGATTGTATGTTGTTTTACTTAATCGCATGGCATTTTTATTCTCGATTTGACCTTTTCAGTCTATGAGAACTCCTTTGCAACCTCGAATCGGACCGAAATCGGAGGGTGGGACCCAGATAGGGTGCCGAAGGGTGTACTACTACCATAAAGCAGTGGGCTGCTACCAATCGTGGATGATAAATTCCAGCAGATTGGTCTCACAAGTTACATTTAACTTGCTTCACAAAGAGAAAACCGCGAGCCATCTTCAGATCTGCTGAGTTCGGGCTGCTTTCTGCAAATTCTATCACCGTACAAGTGTTCTACACTATCCTGGTAACGTATGCATGTATTTTTTCCAGTTTCTATCCGTTGGATTGTGAATTATCGCACGAAATGCATCTAAACACATAGTAGTGATTATGTATGCACAAATGACTTGATAAAAAATATTCAACATAGTAAATGTTAGTATTAAACCATGCTGAACATAATGATGTGAAAAAATTTGACTTTTGAGACAACAAATTGGCACCTTTTTTGCTATTTTTGTCCTATTTGAGGTCCAATGAGCAAAAAAGGTAAAAAGGCAAAAGTACTCCTAGTATTGAGGTTGGCCTTATGCATGATGATTTTAATTTTTAATACATATATTATGTATATGACTTTGGGGTAGGTGTGCTACTGAATGGCCACCTAGACATGCCTATGTGCATGTGGATAATCCTATTTTCAAAGGGGACTATGGCAAAATTTTTCCAAATGTAGGCATTGGGTAGTCATGCATTTTAACTCTATTATATATTAAAGTAAATGCATGCATGCATATAGTCATAAATGCATTTTAGAAAGCTCCAGGTAAGGAAATACCACACCCTTTCTGAGGTGATTTGGAGACTTGTTGTCCAGATATTATGGATCCGGATCAGTGTAGCAGTTCCTATAGGACCACTTCGGCGTCAATGGAGGCTTCAAGTGCCTCATCCCCGCTCTGTCGCGAACAAATTCGCTCGGTTGGTGGAGGCCGTGATTCGTCCTGTCCGGGTAGATGTGCCAGACGTTGCGGATGAGGAGGCGGATATTCCGATGGAGGATCCCACTCGTGCTGCACATGTCCCTCGTAGGGAGCTCCCGAGCATTCAGGTGGCAAAACCGAAAGTTGCTGGGTGATTTAACCAGACATCCATCGATGTACTTGCACGCTAACAAGGTATGGCGTTAGACTTTGATCTTCCTTCTTTCCTATTGACGAGGATTAAAGGGTTTTGATGTTGATTTGCATTTCATGCAGGTTCCTGGTTTTACACAGCCTCGAGGGAACTAGTTTAACATTCACTCCATGTACCAGGCGCTTCATCCAGACTATAGAGCAGTAGTGCATGAGAAGGGATTTGGGGCATTCTTCTCCATCCTTCCCCGTCGCTGTCCCTGGGGTTACTTCAGGGCATTGTTTGAGCGATGGTTTCATCGACTTCGATCCTCCATCTCTTTGGATTGCGGTGATGATGACGCCTATGGACTGGCGATTTATCACTGGTATGGAGTTTGGAGGGGAGCCAGTGCCTTGTATGATGAATATCACCCCTACTGCCGTTCGATCTTTATTAGGAGTTCCAGCAGAGGTGCTCAAAGGCAGGACTATCTGTTCAGGTCCTTTGAGCGTAGATGCTATGAAAGGGCTTTTGAGTGAGCCCATGTCTGATGATGTCAAGATCAGGGATCGCGTTCTACGACGACTATTCCTGATGATCATTCGAGGCTGCTTCATAGCAGATAACTCTTCTACGGTATCCTTTGCTTTAATCAGCGTCACACGTGATGTGGGCCGTATAGGAGAGTATGATTGGGGCTCTTACACCTTTGCCTATTTCCTCCCAAGCAGCTGCGCATGCGCTCCACACGGGCTTGGATCGAGGCTTGCTAGGATTTTACCCATTTTTATTTGGTGAGTATTTCATTGTCTTTTCCCATTCATAGGTTAAGAGTGTTTACTGATAGCAGATGTTTTGTCATTGTGTTGGCAGTTTTGGGCCTATGAGAGGCTCCTATTTAGGAGAGCGTGCTATTAGGAGCATCACAGGGGAGATACGTATATCGATCTTGCCTCCTGCCTGGCGTCATTGGCCCGTATCACAGTCACCCGTCACTGATATCCCATTGTTGGGGGTTGACGGCTTTGCATTATCAGAGGGTCTATGTACTCAGGAGATGTTCCAGCGGTGGTGGTCCCCTCGCACTATTGGAGCCCAAATCCCGCCACACACGCGCTCATGGGGATATGGTTCCGAGATCTTTGATGATGACGGATTGGGTAAGCTTGTGTTCGAGCTCAAACTCATATGACCAGTTGATAGCTTGACCTTGATTGGATCGAGCACACATATTTATCCGGCATTTGGGAAGATCCCATAGAGTGAGTCATTTGTTCCTTCCAGCCAAAGTACCGCCCCTTAGATGACCCATTCAATTTTTCCGGCGTAGATCCTCCTCTTTATAGGCTTGACATCCCTGTTGATAGAGATCCAGTGACTCAGGAGGAGTTACATCAGGTGGACAGGATTGAGGAGGTGAGACATTGAGACCCTAATCTTCTTCGATGTATATTCTCATTATATCTTTTGATAGGCCTCTCATAGATATTGGGTGTGACCTTCCCCATTCTCGCTATATCTTTTGATAGGCCTCTATTAGTAGTAGGGCGGTACTACCGTGCCCCATTTCCTCTGTATTTGTAATGATATAGAGTGATGTATTAGATGATGATATACTTAGGAATGTATGAACTATTTTCATTCCCTATATCATATTGCCATCCATTATCATTTATGCATGTATCATGTTATGCATATGTATGTATGTCTGAGAGATATTCTAAGCATTGACCCTCGAATGGTCTTATGACCTACTCGCCACGGATGTCTTCTTCAACAAGTTAGTCAGATAGATCATACCCCACCATCATTGGTGGCATTGGGTATGTGATCGGTAGTGCGATAGCATGTCACCCCCGATAGGGTGATCAGAGATCACTTCTTTATGACATACCATGACTTTATTGCCTTTTCGTGTTCCCCGCGGGGTTTGTAGACGGGATGCTAGAGCATTGGCTACCGGATAGGCAGGTATTCCATTTTGGCACCCATGAGTTGACTCTTAATCTAGAGGAGTATGCACGTTTGACGATGCTGCCTTTAGACAGACCTTGCGTGTATCTAGCTTTGGGAGACATAAGTAGATGATTCACGACTCTCACAAGATTGCGGCGTAGAGTAGTGCAGGACGAGCAGACATCTAGTCATGTGATCTCCCAGCATTTTCTGTATGGTAGATTTGGCTCAGAGGATAACTACTCACGATATTCCGGGGATTTCACCGCACCAGAGGACCATTGGCATTCGGCCAGAGTTGATGTCTCGTTGTTGTCGAATCTTGTCAGATGTCTATATGCCATGATATATGGACGAGATAGACATTGGTGTTATTATGGCTGTGAGAGCTCTTAGAGAGGGTCGCACCATTGTACCTATGATCATAGCAGAGACCCTGTGGTCGGAATCCTATTGTTGCACGTATCCTACATGAGTGTTCACAGGGAGTTCGGTCATGTTGTACGTGTGGTTTATGTCACACTTGAGACCGGTTAGTACCCTTAGATGACATGGGTATTGATTCTCCCATGATGTGGCCATGTCATACTCCTTTCAGCCGTCGGAGTGTATAGATGCTCTGTCTTGGTCCGCATTTTTGGCAGATATCAAAGATCAATTCAGCATATTGCCATGCTCGGGGCTTTGCTCACCATACAACTTCATTACTCATGCTCCGGGCATGGATTTTCTCCCTCTGGCTGGATTGAGGGGTGTGACTACTTATCACCCACAGGCCGTGATGTCGCAGTTCGACCAGTTCCAGGATTTCTATCCTTTTGATGGGGCGATAGGTCAGCGTTCAGCTTCTTGATATCTCTTAACAGAGGACCGATTCCGTGTGTATGCTTGTTGGGATCAGCGTGAGATAGCTACTTTTTCTGTCAGTCATCCCGGTTGTTTTGCAGAGTACTTCGCATGGATGGAGACAAAGATTTTATATCCATTTGCGCAGATGATCTGCGAGATCTGGATAGTGAGTCAGACGATGCAGAGCCCATGGAGGATATTGATACCTACATCGAGGAGGAGCCCGCTGCTGGGTTGCCAGCATTTCTTTCAAATTTTGCTAGTACTAGTACTTTTGTGATTCAAAGATCGGGCATGCGATGCTTGAGCGAAGTCTTCATCTGATGACCTTTGAGAGAGATCAGGCTCGATCTATGATGTTGACTGCCCTTGATGGGAGAGACGCAGCTCTATTAGAGAGAGACGATGCATTAGATCATAGAGATGCCGCTGTTGTTGAGCGAGATGAGGCTATATCAGCCAGAGATGCAGTGATAGTCGAGCGGGATAGTGCTATATCTGCCCGGGATGTAGCTGTCACAGATAGTACTGCCGTGAGGTCCCTTACCACTGGCATGATTGCAGAGATGAGCGCATATATTGATGAACATATGGTCACCATGCAGATGGCTACAGATCTTTTGGGTCATGTGGATATTCTATTACAGGAGACCACAGCTTCGCCTCCATCTTCTGAGAGGGACGCCATGTTAGGCTTGTTAGCTCGCATATACCCTGACATGTAGATGAGCTTGTATTTACCTGCACAGACTAGCTTAGCCATTTTGTCAGGTACAGTTCACATTATATATATATCAAACAACATTATATATGACAGGGAAATATATTTTTGGATTACTTCCCTTTTAGATATGCCTCGCTATTTGCTTGATATTTTCCATGTCGCAGGAGGCTCTTTGTGGTCTTGATGTATTCTAATTCCTCCCGGTGGATGGACATTGAGTTATCTCTGGATTGTTCGTAATGCATCATCGATCTCTGTGTATCCCTACCATCTTTGGTGTCTTGGGACTGGTTTCTGAATGGAAATGTGTAGAGGAGTGTGGCTTTCCTCTCTGAGATTGACCGCACCATAGATGGTCGCCAGTACTTCTATTTAGGAGAAGCCTAGTCAATTCCACCTCTTATGGATTGGTGTTGCTCTTCAAGGTATGACCGTAGCTTAGATGGTCGCCGAATCTCCTATTTTGGGGAAGTTCAGGTAATTCCATCCCTTTGGTCCGAAGCCAATGAAATGTATTGGATTGAAGGATGATCCCAGTACCAGTGCATTGATGACAATGGTTTGTGTTTTGGTAGGGGTGAGACCGCACCATGAATGGTCGCCACGCATCTCTATTGAAGAGGAGATCAGTCCGAGTAAGTCAAACCCTGTGTAAAAGGTTCAAAAACTGTAAAATGCCGAAATAATTGTAGGAATGTTTTTGGTTGTTTTTGTTTTTGTAAGGGTAGAAATGTTTTTGTGGTTTTTGTTTTATTGCGATCGCGCCATGTGACATGGTTGCCTACGTACTCCTATTGAAGAGGAGATCAGGTCGACGTAGTTCGCCCCACATGGCGAGAAGAAAAGCGTAATCCCATGTGCAGGTCAGAGTGCGGGGAGGAGAAAGTTTAATCCTAAGTTGAGGATAAACTGCAGGTATGAGAAGTTTGATCCAATGTATGGGTAGCCAAACTGCAAACGCAAGAGGTTCAATCCACGTTGGGATGACCTAAGTCGTAGGAACGCAAGGGAGAAATCCAGGCTGCTGGCTTGAAATGTATGTTTCCCTGAGGGGCAAAGTGTAGGAAAGTTGTAGGTAAAGGGTTAAAGAACCGGAATGACTGGTGATCTGATGGTCCGACACCAAGGTGTTTACTGGTTACTTCAGACATAATACCATTTCACAATGTCTGAGTTGATGAGTTGTGGAAATTAATCGCCGTCCATTTCTTGCAATCTGAGAGCGCCTCCACATCAATACTTCTTTGACAATAAACGGCCTTCTCGCTTGGGCGAATTTTCCTCGATTGATCTTGGTTATCAAGGATTTTCTTCAAAACCAAGTCATGTTGTTTAAACCGCCGTAGCCGGACTTTTTTGTTGTAGGATCTGGCGATCCTTTGCTGATATAACTGACCATGGAAGATAGATGACAGAGTTGAGATGCTTGATGTGGAATTTACTGCATAGTTCCTCCATCATCTTGTTGTTGAGGTTCTTGGCATTGTCTGACACAATCACCTCTGGTTGTCCATATCGACAAATGACATTGTTTCTGATAAAAGCAATGATTACTTCTTTAGTAACCCTGGGGAAGGAGGCTGCTTCTACCCACTTGGTGAAGTAGTCGATCATGGTGAAGATAAATCTATGACCATTACTGGCTTTAGGCTTAATGGGCCCAATAACGTCCATTCCCCACATTGAGAAGGGCCAAGGTTAACTCATATTGTGAAGTTCCCGTGGAGGGGCATGTATAACATTCCCATGGATCTGGCATTGATAACATCTCCTGACGTGGTCATTGCAATCAGCTTTAAGAGATAGCCATTAATGTCCTATCCTGAGGACTTTCTTGAAAAGGAGGGGGCCACTCATGTGGGGGCCACCGACTCTGCCATGGATTTCATCCATAAGCCTTTGTGCGTGATCTTTGTCTAAACATCTGAGGAGACCTAGTCCTGCATCTCTTTTATAGAGCGCATCTCCACTCAGGTAGAACTTCATAGCAATTCGATGGATCCGCCTTTTCTCAGTCAGGCTCGCCTCAGCGGGTGTAGATCCATCTCGCAGATATTCCTTGATATGTTGATACCAAGGATGTTGGATGGGAGGTAGCTCATTCGATACTTCTCGAACGTAATTTCCATAAGCTGGGGCCTTGTGTAGGGAGATCGCGATGCTCGGCAAGTGTTCCTTGTCTGATATGCGAATCAAGGAGGCCAAAGTTGCTAATGCGTCCGCGAAGTCATTTCTATTACGAGGAATGTGTAGAAACGAGATTTCTTTGAACTCCAAAACTATCTGTAAAACCTGCCGATGGTAAGGCAGCAAATGTAGTTCCTTGGTTTGATAGATTCCGGTGGATTATCTGATTACCAACTCAATCTCCAAGGACGAAGCATCCGCTGATGCCCATTGAACGGGCAAGTTTTAGCCCCATGAGATGACCTTCATACTCACCAGATTATTGGTGCCGATAAACTATAATTTGATCAAGAACGGGATATCGCTTCCCGTGCATTTGATACTAGAAGAACCGCTTCCACCAACCTTCCATATTAATACTCCATCAAAATACATCTTCCATGATTGGTAGCGTAGACGCATGTATGGTGTTCTTTGCATCGCCATTACTCCTTCATCGGGGAAATATGTTTCTAAGGGTTTGAAATCCCCTGAAGGTGCCGCGGTCAGTTGATCCGCGATTCCTTGACCTTGGATGGACTTTTGAGTCACATATACGATGTCAAATTGTTGTAGGATCAACTGCCATCTGGATAGTCGGCAATTTAACATAGGTTTGTTGAACACGTACTTGAGAGGATCCATAGTCGTGTGACCATGGAGGTAGTGCTGTAACCTCATGGAAGCCCATGCTAAAGCACAACACGTCTTTTTGATTAGAGTGTACCTGTGTTCACTACTGCTGAACCTTTTGCTGAGGTAATAGATAGCTCGTTCTTGGCCTCTATCGTCCTTCTGTCCCAGCATGCAGCCCATGGCCTCTATCGTTTTTGTGATGGCTTGGATTTTGGCAGGATCCAGCTCAATTCCTTTGTGGCTGACTAGAAATCCTAGCAACTTGCCTGATTTAACGCCAAAGGCGCATTTAGCTGGATTCAACTTCAAGTTGTACTTACACAACCTGTTGAACAACTTTTTGAGATGGTCTATATGGTCATCCTCCTTCCGGGATTTGACAATGATGTCATCCACGTAGATCTCAATCTCTTTGTGCGTTAAGTAGTGGAAAAGAGCCATCATAGCTCGTTGATAGGTAGCTCCGGTATTGATGAGGCCGAAAGACAACCGTCTATAGCAAAAAGTTCCCCAAGGAGTGATGAAAGCAGTTTTCTCACGATCTTCCTCAGCAACCATAATCTGATGATACCCCGCAAAGCAATCAACAAAGGAGAGTACATGTCGTATTGCGCAGTATTGTCAATGAGAATGTGGATAAATGGCAAGGGAAAGCTATCTTTTAAGCAAGCTTTGTTCAAGTCCCGATAATCCACGCAAACTCGCACCTTCCCTCCATGTTTAGGCAGCGCGGGCACAATGTTGGATATCCACTCGTCAGATATGTAGACACCATTATGATGCCACTAAAAAATTATTTCACAATTTCTTCTTTCACCTTTAAACTCCATTCGTGTTTCAATCACTTTGAGTTTCATTGACCGCTTAAATCCTTCTTTAATGGGAAGGTGATGAAGGACAATGTCAGTGGACAAACCCACCATGTCTTCATGAGACCATGCAAACACATCCTAGAATTAGGTTAATAGCGTAACCATGTCATTCCGCTGGTTTGGGGTAAGGTCTGAACCAATCTGGATTAACTTAGGGCTTTCTAAGGTTCCGAGATTGAAAGAAGTGGTTTGATCAAGGTTGGGTTTGTCTTTGACCCATTCTTGAATTTCTGGAGGCACCTCAATGTCATCCTGTATATCCATCAAGGCTGAATTCATCTCTACATCAAAGGTACAATCCTTGTGGAGAAGAGGCACCGTATCAGCAAGTACATGCATATCTAAATTCAGAGTCCTGAAACAAAATATGCTTTCACTTAGTATATATGAAATGCATTGATCATACACAATGTTAGCATATATTGGTAAAATGAACTGTTAATAATGTACAGAAAAGTAAGCAGTTATTATATCTACAGGGTAGAAAGAGTTTCTTCCCGCTTTACCCTTGACGACCAATGCAAGGAATGCTGTTCCAATTGGTAAGAGTAAAGTCCGGGTGGACCGCAGTGATGGAGGGATTGTCATCATCCTCCCTGTCCCGAATGATGGCCATTATGTCTGGGCAATCATCGTCTGGGGTGTATCTGTTGGTATGTTCATCATGAACGATGATGCGTATACCGGACATCATCCGGATGACGCCACGTGGTTGAAGCTGAATGAATCTGTTGATGTTTATAAGGATTCCTGTGACTAGAATTGGCAGAATAGCCTAGCCCAGCTGTTCCAGCTTGCCTGGTTAAGCGAATTGGGTACTTAATACCTTGGCAATATTTACCCAACCCTTGTCCCGGCTTATGACCTAACGACATCATTTCTTGAGTGGCCAACAATACCTCGGCAGAAATCTTGGGGTCGGGCAATGGTGCTCCAATAGCATGGTATTGGGTGTTGCTTATTTCTAAAGCATGAAAACTGACTGGTTCAACATTGGCATTGGCATTGATGAATGGCATGTCTTCGTGCTGAGGAATCTCCGGTTCAGCATTGACTGTGACCAGGCTATTGTTGATAATATGTTTCAACTGTTGGTGAAGAGTGGAGGGGACTGCCCCAGCCATATGAATCCATGGTCGTCCTAAGAGCAGGTGGTATCCCAAATCTATCTTGAGCACATGGAAAGATACGCAGAATGTGTGAGGACCAATTTAGATTGGTAGCTCAATTACTCTGACCGAATTTCGCCGGGCTCCATAAAAAGCTTTGATGATTATATGGCTACTCCAAATTCAGTTGAGATTGATGTTCATCTTCACCAAGGTAGCATATGGGCAGATATTCAGAGAGGAACCTCCATCTATTAAGACTCCTGCTACCATATATCCGGAGGACAAGACCGCAATGTGCAACGGCTTGCAATGACCGGTCCCTTCGGGCGGTATGTCATCATCAGTGAAGGATATCACATTGTTGTTGAAAATGTGATCAACCAGATGTTGAAACTTTTCCGCATCCACTGAGGTCGGTAAATAGGCTTCTTCTAAAACCTTTAACAAGACCTTCCGGTGATTCTTGGAGTTTAGGACCAAGTCCAAAATTGATATTTGTTGTGGAGCTTCATTCAAGCTTAAAACCACCATAGCTTCATTATGACCCACAGCGCGGAGGAATTTTTCAATCTTCTCCATGGGTATTTTCCCTTTGATTTGGTGGTAGGCTTCATCACCCGTTGGGGAAGATACAAGTGGATTTTCCTTCGATCATCATGCAGCCAGTATGTGAGGTGGATCCTTCACCTTCTCCGTAATTTCATGGAACTGTGCATGAAGCTAACAATAGGATATTGTGCTCTTGCGTTGCAGTTGATTGCCTCGGGGCGCCACTTTCAAAGGATTGTTGCCTCCCTCGAGTTGAATTGTTGGCGCCAGAGCAATGTATTAATCCCATCAGTTTGAGTGGATATAACTGCTACCACACTTTTCCACTTAGTAGGGCCTGCATCCTCACTTGCACGTAACACAAGATAGTCAATCACTGCGCAGGACACCACTGTCGATTAGATTTTGAATAAGGTGGCGGAGTGCCCAGCATTCTTTTGTGTTGTGACCACGAGACTGGGAGTGAAATTGACATACTCCATCAGAGTTGTACCATCTTGAACGGGGGTTGATTGGAGGTAGAAGGGAAATGATCCTTCCTTCATTGATTAACATATGAAGAATTTCTTCCATAGATTGGCCCAGATAGGTGAATTCCCTTTTGTTGCTGAAATCCC
The DNA here is from genome assembly GCA_020205605.1 of Panax ginseng. Taxonomy (NCBI): domain Eukaryota; kingdom Viridiplantae; phylum Streptophyta; class Magnoliopsida; order Apiales; family Araliaceae; genus Panax; species Panax ginseng. Next base: position 49,733,511 of record CM035143.1, on the reverse strand, counting down.
GACGGGCTTTGGCATTTGCTCTCTTTGTCACTTTGTCTTCCAACATTTCATTTTTTGAAAGTGACGAGGGAATATTCATGACAATAGGTAGGAAATTGGCATGCTCCTGGCTGATTAATTGACGAGTCACTTGATGCTGATAAGTCACTAGTTCTGCCAATTGTTCAATTTATTTGCAGAGAGCTTTCATCTTTCGTTCCATTGTGAACTGGAACTTAGCATAATCCCATCTATCATCACCGTCTTTGATGGTCTGGGAAGAATCACAGCTGAAGTTGGAACTCTGTCCATTGCTCTAAATAATCATGTTGACCTCTTCTTCTTTGTGTTGAGGAAGAGGGTTGTCTTGTACGTGAGGCTGATCTGGTTTGGTGACCATGATCTCTCCGCTGTCTATCGTGTCCTCGGATCTTGTGTTTCAAGGCCCAATAATCCCGAGTATCATGTCCAGTGCCCTTAAGATGATAAGCACATTTCCTAGCAGCATTGAAACCCTGTCCATTAGGGCTAGCTAGTGGAAGAAGATGTGTAATTTTCTTCTGTGTTGTCAGAAGATTTAAAATGTTCTCAAGGGTATCCCCTAAGGGTGTAAACACTCGAGGGCATTTGACTTCTCCACCTTTTGGTATTGGAGGGTTTACGAATCGTCTCGGAAAGGGAGTGTAGTTTCTCCTTTGAATAGGCATGTTCGATTGCCTTTTTTCCCCTCAGAGTGTCGTGGAAACATCTTCCTCTTTCTTTTTATGGACCTTCTGGGTTGTTCCCATAATTTCCAGATTGGATGTGATCAAAGAACAACTTTGAGTGCAACTAGGTCTTGAATCTTTCCTGACTTCAATCCCATCTCAGTCATCTCCCCATGTTTGACTATTTCAGAAAATGGTTTGCCAATGCCTATTAAAACTCTCTCTTAGAAGGAGCTTCTTGTATGTTCATGAAAGTCATGACCATTTCGATTCTCACATGGAAGGACTAACTTGGGCGACGACGCTCCACCTCTCCGAGCATACTCTCGAAAGACTCGTTAGATCATTTCTTGATCTTGGTAATTTGATACCGATCAGAGCCATCCGAGTTTGAAAGTCGTATTGAGTGAGGAAAGAATGTGCTAGCTCTTCCCAGCTATGGATCTTAGAGTTGTCTAATCTTATGTACCACGAACGGGCTTCTCCAGTTAGACTCTTTTGGAATAATTGCATTCTGAGCTTTTCGTCCTCTACATAAGATCCAAGTTCTCCAATAAACACCTTTAAATGTGTGTAAGGATCTCCTAACCCGTCATATTTTTCAAATTCAGGAGTTTTAAATTTTTCTGGATAATGAACACCAGGGAAAATACTCAGATCTGCATATGAAACACTTCTGTGTGTTCCAATTCCTTTGATAGCGCGAAGGGTCTCTTCCATTTGGAGGACTTTCTTTTTGATGTCACAAGTGTCTGGATCTCCAGTGGGATGGGCAGCATCAAGAGTTTTGTTGGTTGTATCCAACTGTGGTTCAGGTATGGTAATGACCGGGATTCCCCCTTGGGTGGAGGATTCAAAGATATACGGTATTTTCCGACCTGTGTGGTAGACCGTGTAATTCTTTGAGTAGAACAATAAAATCAGTAATTTGTTTGCTTAATGTCAATTCTTTCTTTACAGAAACTGGATTAAGTTTAGTCTGGTCGGATGACGACATGATTGACTATAGGCCTATTGCCTTTTTGGACTTTGACCGGGTAGTAGGTCCGATTGATTCCCTGCGAAAGACTGGCATAGTTTAGTCTTTAGGGAATATATATAATAACATGCTATGTGATGTGTCCATTTTAGGAATTTTATCCTACACAACGGATGTCAGCTGTTTGTAGTATGTTAAATATGTATGTGTACACATTTCTTCACATTTCTCATTACATGGAGATAGATATGGAATGAAATAACAAGTAATTAAAATGAGAGCATGAAGAGACTTTCCTCCATTTTGGGTTTATTAGAGGCTGACCTATCTTACGTTACTCTCGCGGCTTTTTGGCATGAAGGTTCCCAAATCATCGCAATCTACTTGACGGAAGTTAATCCTATTCTTTCAACCGAGCGAATTTGGTGGTGCCTTTCCTGAGCCTCGAGAATTAGTCTTCTCATGAGTCCAAAGAATCAAACACCGACGGATAGCCTCCCGTGGAGGGACCACACAACATACATTCACATACATCGCTCACCGCATGAAAATGATGACATGTGCGAGCACTAATATCACAAGCAGAGATATGGTGCGCACTAGCATCACAAGCGCTTATGGTGCGGCGCTAGCATCACAAGCGCTTATGGTGCGAAGCACTAAGTGCAATAAGGAAATGCATTCATACACATTCATTAAATGTAAATGAAACATCCACACACAAGCAGATAATAGTTTTGAAAAGATTGTAATAGCGGCTTAAGTCCTCTTCATCGAGTCCCCAAGCATAAGCCGCCACCGTCCGACGCCGGATTTTTGGATGTCCTTTTCCGCTACTTGTTCTTTGGTGTTCTCATTTTAGGTGAGATTTGTTTGAAAAATCAAATGAAAAAGGTCCGACATGTATAATGTCAACGATGGACTGTTAAGAGTCGCCAGTTGGTTTTTTAAATGGTTGTACCAACACAACCGAGAAAAGGTTTGCACATTGACCCAAAGATGTGACATCTAAACGAAGGTCGGTGAAACCGAGATTCATTAGGGTCCGTGACTTGGTTATGTGGGGGGAAGGTGTTAGGCACCCCCCGACATCCGTGTTACCATGGTGACCGCCTCCTTTCAAGAAACTATTATCTGAATGTGTGTGTGAGTGGGTCAATGTGCTATTATTTGGAAGTAGTACGAGGCCTCGTTCGAACCTATATACACAGGGTTTGAATTTATTTGAAAATTCAGTTTTTAGCAAGGTATAGCAATGATGTTTTATAAAAAGGTTTTTCAAACCCTGATGCTCAATAGTAATTGAGACCTTTTACACTCCCATTTTATTAAGTGTGCGGCTTGATTGATTTTATTTTACGAATGCGAGGCATCCGTATGAAAATAATGTACAAAATAATGCCGACTTCCTCGTGGGTATGAAAACCATCTAAGGAAATTCGAGACCACATGCAGAATAATTTACAAGTCGCCATAAATGAAGATGTCCATCATGGGAACCGAATCTAGATTCAATGGGATGAATCTGTGATCACATGATTCCTAGGCTCACAAAATACTACTGTTTATATGAAAGCAATAAGCAGGAATATATATAAAAGTCAGAAAATATATACGCATCGGATCACCAACCACGACGCACCTCCATGGGGGATCAGAAATGTAAATAAAGTTGTTAAAAGCTATCAACCGTCACGAAGGAAACTCCAAAGTGACGAAACGTAAATAAAGCTGTAAATACGGTCAACCGCCACGAAGGAAACTCCAGGCGAGACAGAATGTAAATAAAGTCAGAATACTGTCAACTTCCACGAAGTAAACTCCAGCAAGATTTAAACATAAAGAAAGCTATAAAGCGATCAACCACCACGTAAGTAAACTCTGTGTGGGACAATATATATATATATATATATATATATATATATATATATATATATATATATATATAAATAAATGCACAGATGTAAAATCTGTGCTCATCGAATGTAGTTCACCACAGCTCATATATATAAGTATATATTTATATAAAAGCGAATAAACGCGACTTGGATATAAAATCCGGGCTCATCGAATGAGTCCGACCATAGTTCATATATATATATATAAAAAGCGTAATAAACACAATTTGATGTAAAATTAGTGCTCATCGAATGAGTCCCACCACATTTCATATATATATATATATATATATATATATATATATATATATATAAGCTTAGTAAACGCACTGCATCAAGTCTAGGCTCATAGAACAAAGTTCTACACACAATTAATATATATATATATATATATATATATATATATATATATATATATATATATATATATATATATTAAGAAAATAAAAGCTCCGGCATCAAGTTCAGGCTCAATCGAGGCATAACTCGATAATGTTAGTCAATATATATATATAAACTAAAGTAAAAGACTTTTGCTTTACTGGAAAGCAAAAGCTTGATGATGGCTTTGGGCCATCACTGTCGATTGGCCGATCAGACTCTCTGGCCTCTTCTTTCGCTGACCGTCCGTCTCCTCCGTGGATGCTTGGGTGAGGCGTCATTGATCATCTTCTCAGATGAGTCACCATCCCCTACTTATATATATATATATATATATATATAGACTGAAATGAAACCACGGACCGACGTCTCAACGTGTAGAAGGGTGTGTGCAAAGATGAAGAGAAAGACTCTAAAGTGTGTGAGAAGGCTTACAGCTGACTGCTAAAGAAGACTTCTATATCTTTAGAGTGGGTAAATAGTGACTTTTGTAGGTACAAAAGGGCTATATATGAGCTCACAGGTGTTTAAAAGGGGAAGTACACTGCATGGGGTGAGTGTAGAGCAAATTGGGCAGGGCTTCCTCTCCTTTTTCTCTTGCAAAATGGGCTGCCCAAGCCCTCTATTTATAGGTATTTTAGCCGCAGGTTTACCTGCGGCTGAGCCGTAGGTGTACCAGAGGAAACCCCGGTGGTCTCGGGTTTTTCGAGTCTGGTCGTCTCGAAGTACGTGCACTCAGGCACTATAATGTCCACTCGAACTTTTAGAAGTGCAATCCGGGCATCCGTTTAAGGTATACAGGACCTATTTCGGACCGCCATTGTTGAGAGTTATACGATGGCATGGGATTAGAGTTTGTACGAAGTTATTGAAGATGGGACGATGCCCCCTGGTCTTCAAGCTTCAACTTTCATCCGCTACCCCCCATATAATAGTCACTTTCGGGATTGGTTAGTCTTGTGGGACATCGTTGCGTAGAGACGTGACGGGCATTATGTTGACGAGATGACGATGTTGCCCTCACCGGGTGTTATCGCGGATTAATGATAAAGTAGACGCTTGCTCGACTTCACGAGATTGATCTACGCAATTGTTGAAGGTCCTCATTGTCACCTTTGAGGTGTGCCTATCTTCCCGATGTTTTTGTCGGGTTGGTGCAGTGTATCTCGTTGTGAGCGCCGAGATTGAAGCTGGTCACATTTGAAACAAGAATTTTCGGGGTTATCGCCGAAACTGCATTCCTTGGGGTTATCACCAAGGTTGGTGGTTATTCCCATGGTTGGGACTGAGACTAGATACCTCGGGGTTATCTCCGAGATTAATCGGTCTTCTCCGGTGTGTGTTCCGGTATTGTACTTGCATGCCTCGGGGTTATCTCTGAGGTTGGATTTGTTACTCCTAAATTACGATCCGGGGTCGATGCTGAATTTTCAGTAGTATCCGTCATGGATTTGAATTGTCTTTCAGGGTTCTCTCTTAAAAGACAAAACTGTCCTCCTGCAATGTTAGTGACAGTGGTACAAAAAATTTTGAGTATCTATAACAACACCATCACTACTCGAGTAAAGGGAGTATAAATGAGACTAAGGGAAGAGGACTTCAATCTGACCCTAGGTTTCAAGAATGAAGGGCACCCATTTCTAGACAGCATAAGCTTCCAAGAGGGATTGAAGAAAATACACCACAAGAAGAATCCCTCTGTGAAAGGCTACAAAAAGAAGGAGTTCCCTCAAAGGTACGAATTTTTGGTGACATTATTGGGAAATGCATCCTGCCGTAAGAGCTCAGTCATGACTTAATTTAAAATGAGACTCACTTAAGCTCATGACGACCATGATTTATGGTACACAACTCAACTATAATGTCAGATTGCTCGAGTGGATCGACAAGTGGATCGTCAACTTAAAGAAATCAAAGAGCACCAAGATGTCAGATATGGGAGATTCATAAGCATCATTCTGCAATCAGCACTGGGTGACAAAATTGGGGATGATGAAGGAGAAGCCATCAACCCAAATCGAAGAATGACCTAGTAGTTATTTGAGAACTGGAAGAGAAACCCTGCTGAGTATGTTCAAATGATGACAGAGTCCAGTGGGAGAACTGGGGAACTAAAGGAGGCAGGCTTTCCAGGAGACATATCTGTTGTCAGGGAAGTTGAAGAAGAAGGAGAAGCAAACAAGGGAGAACCCTCTGCTCTTGCCAGAAAAAGCAAGGGCAAGAGAAAGCTAAGGGCAAGATAAATTGAAGAACCTCAAGGATCTATAACTGACATTCCTGTAAAGTCCTCTGATATAGAGACTCTAAGAAGGCTAAGAAAGAAGCAACAGCAAGAAGAAGCTGAAAAGGATCAAGCCACCATATCACAAATCCTAAAGAAGAACAAAACTGGTCATAAGTCCAAAAGACCAACAGTTTCTTCAATCATAGAGTCTCTCATTGCATTCAAAACCAAAGCCAAGTGTGGCAGAAATGGAAGAAGCTGCTTCAATAAGAGTGGTTGTTCAACATGACAAAGCTAAGACTCAAGAAAGTCCAGAAGTTGTGGCTAAACCCAACAAAGCAAAAAGAAAGCTGGTCAAGAAGTATATCCTTGAGAATGAAAAGGTGTTGAAAAAGGAAGCCAAGAGTGTAGCTGCAAAAGAGGAACAACCCCAAGCAAATAAAGAGGACAAAGGTTCCAAATTGAGGGGAGATCCCCAAATTCTCATGATTGAGTACACACCTACCGAGGGGGGAGAAGTCTATAGCTCAAGAAGATGTTCCAAATTGAGGGGAGTTTCGATCTCTCAAGAAGATGTTCCAAATTTTAGGGGGACTTTCTGAATCTACAAGAGGATGACCATGCTGAGGGGGAGCCTCATGATATCCCAATGGTAGAAGAAAAGGTTCCTACCCAAGATAAGTTGAATCAATGCCAAACTTTCCAGAGACCATTGAGATTATGGAATCTTCAGAAGAGACCAAAGAAGAGGAAGAAAATGATGATGAGCTTGAAATCACTGGTGTAAGGAAAGATGGATTTAGGAGCTATCTGTACACTCAACTGTTTTCCTACCTACCCATGATGGCATACCATCAAGCTCAAATCCTGAACTCATGGGATCACTATAGACACTTGAAATTTTCTATACTATCACATTAACATCATAGGAGGATGATTCGCCTTTTTAAGAGGAACCCCGAAAGACAATCCAAATCCCACCGGATACTACCGGAAGTTCAAAGATCAAACCCCTGATCGCAGCTTTGAGTAACTAAATCCAACCCCTGAGATAACCCCGAGGCCTCGCAGACACAATACCGAACACACACCGAGAAGACCGATTAATCTCAAAGATGACCCCGAGGTATCCAGGGCCTCACCCCAACCATGGGAATAGCCACCAACCTTGGTGATGACCCCGAGGAATGCAATTTCGGAGATAACCCCAGAAATGCTTATTTCAAATGCGACCACTTTTCAATCTCTTGCTCACAACGAGATCCACCGTATCAACCCTAAGACAACATCGGGAAGACAGTACACACTCAAAGATGATAATGAGGACCTTCAACAAATTGCAGCAGTCTAATCTCAGCAAAGCTTGAGCAACGTCTGCCTTATCAGCCCAATCTAGAGATAACACCGGTGAGGGGCAACATCATCATCTCGTCAACACGATGCCACGTCATGTCTCTACGCAATAATGTCCCACAAGACTAACCAATCTCGAGTGACTATCAAAGGGTAACGGATGAAAGTTGAAGTTGAAGACCGGAGGGCATCGCCCCATCCTCAATGACTTCAGACAAACTCTAATCCCATGCCATCGCATAACTCTCGACAACGGCTTTCCGAAATAGGTCCTGTATACCTTCAACGGATACCCGAATTGCACTTCTGAAAGTACGAGTGGACATTACAATGCCTGAGTGCACGTACTTCGAGACGACCCGACCCAAAAAACCAAGGGCAACCCGGGTTGCCTCTGTTAAACTTGCGGCTCAGCCGCAGGTACACCTGCGACTAATACGCCTATAAATAGAGAAAAACACTGGGAAACCCTCGCACACCTGGCCTCCGCACTCGCCCACAAAGGTATTTTCCCCTTTTAAACACCTCGTGAGCTCATATATAGCCTCTTTTGTACCCACAAAAGCTGAGTTTACCCACTTCTAAAGATATAGAAGTCTTTTTTAGTAGTCACCGTAAGCCTTCTCACACACTTTAGAGTTTTTCTTCATCTTTACACACCCTTTCTACACGCTGAGAGTCGTGTTGTTTGCTTTTTGCCTTTGATTTCTATCCGTGGTTTCATTCTAGTCTATATATATATATATATATATATATATATATATATATATATATATATATATATATATATGACTAACATTATCGAAGTTATGCCTCGATTGAGCCTGCATTTTGGCCCCGAGCGCTTTATTTGCTTTTCCATATATATATATATATATATATATATATATATATGAATCGTGTGTCTAACTTTGTTCGATGAGCCTGCACTTCATGATAGCATTATTTTTATATATATATATATATATATATATATATATATATATATATATATATATATATATATATATATATATATTAATCGTGTGTTTAACTCGCTCGATGAGCCCGGATTTTATATTCTATAGCATTTATTCGCTTTTATATATATATATATATATATATATATATATATGAACTGTGGGTCGAACTCTCGCTCGATGAGCCTCGATTTTATATCCTGCATTTATTCGCTTTTATATATATATATATATATATATATATATATATTATACTTATATATATATGAACTGTGGGTCAACTCTCCTCGATGAGCCTGATTTTACATCCGGTATGCTTATATATATATATATATATATATATATATATATATATATTTTCGCCCCGCCTCGAGTTTCCTTCGTGGGCGCTTGATCGCTTCTTACGGCTTTATTTACATTTCGATCCCCATGGAGGTGCTTCGTGGTTGGTGATCATGTCTCAGATATATATATTTCATGCTTTTATATATATATATATGCTTATCGCTTATACAAATTGCAATTTTGTGCGCCTTAGAATCATGTGATCACAGATTCATCCCATCGATCTAGATTCGGTTCTCGTGATGGACATTTTCAAATGTAAGTTAGTTTTGTAAATTATTCATCAAGGTCCGAATTTCCTCGATGGTTTCCATACCCACGAGGAAGTTTCAGCATTATTTTGTATATTATTTTCAGACGGATGCCTCGCATCCGCCATCAAATAAAATCAATCAAGCCGATCACTTAATAAAGTGGAGTGTAAAAGGTCTCAATTCCTATTGAGCATCGTGGTTTGAAAACCTCTTTATAAAACATCACCGCTATATCTTGCTAAAATTGAATTTTTACATAAATTCAAACCCCGTGTATATAGGTTCGAACGAGGCCTCGCACAACTTCCATATAACAAAGACATCAACCCCACACACACACACACTCAGATAATAATTTCTTGAAAAGAGGCGGTCACCGTGGTAATGACGGATGTCTGGGGTGCCTAACACCTTCCCCCGCATAACCAAGTCCCCGACCCTAAATGAATCTTTGCTTTCACCGACCCATATAACAATGTCACATCACCGGGTCAATGTGCAAACCTTTTCTCTATTGTGTTGGTACAACCATTTAAAAACCAATCAAGCGACTTTTAATAAATCCATCGTCGACATTATACATGTTTGACCTTTTTTCACTTGTTTTTTTCAAACAAATCTCACCTAAAATGAGAACACCAAAGAACAAGTAACGGAAAGGACATCCAAAAATCCCGACGCCGATGTGTGCACTCATCTGGGACTCCAAAGAAGAGGACTTAAGCCGCTATTACAATCTTTTCAAAACTGTTATCCGCTTGTGTGGGATGTTGCATTTACATTTTTGATAAATGTGTACGAATGCATTTCCTTATTGCACTTAGTGCTTCGCACTATAATCGCCAGGATGCTAGTGCTTCGCACCATAATCGCCAGGATATTAGTGCTTCGCACCATATCTCACCAGGATATTAGTGCTTCGCACATGTCATCATTTTCATACGGAGACGCGATGTATGTGAATGTATGTTGTGTGGTCCTCCACCAGAGGCTATCCCATCTTGTTTGATTACCGGACTCGTGAGAAGACTAATTCTCCGAGGCTCAGAAAGGCACCACCCAAATTCGCCCAAATGAAAGACCTGGATTAACTTCCCATCAAGTAGATCATGTATGATTTGGGAACCTTCATGCCAAAAAAGCCATGAGAGTAACCTAAAGATAGGTAGGTTCCGATAAACCCAAAACGGAGGAAAGTCTCTTCATGCTCTCATTTCAATTACTTGTAAACACAATTACTTGTAATTTCATTCCATATCTATCTCCATGTAATGAGAAATATGAAGAAATGTGTACACATACATATTAACATGCTATAAACAAATGACATCCACTATGCAGGATAAAATTCCTAAAATGGACACATCACATAGCATGTTATTATATATTCCCCTAAAGACTAAACTATGCAAGTCTTTCAGTAGGAATCAATCTGACCTACTACCCGCTCAAAGTCCAAAAGGCAACAGCCTTCGCAAATAATCATGTCATTATCCGACCAGATCGAACTTAATCCAGCTCGCAAAGAATTCGAATTTGATTAAGCAAACAAATCATGATTTGGTCGTTTTACTCAAAGAATTACACCACCACACAGGGTCGTAAAATACCCGTATATGTCAATCCTCCACACAAGGGGGGAATCCCGATCATTACCATACCAAACCACAAATGATACGACTAACAAAACTCATGATGTCGCCCATCCCACTCGAGATCCGCATAATCGTGACATCAAAAGAAAGTCCTCCAAATGGAAGAGACCCTTCGCTTATCAAAGGAATTGGAACACACGGAGTGTTTCATATGTCGATCTGTGTATTTTCCCCGTGTTCATTACCCGTAAAAAATTTAAAACTCCCGACTTTGAAAAATACGACCAAGTTAGGAGATCCTTATACGCATTTAAAAGTATTTATTGAGAACTTGGATCCTATGCAGAGGATGAAAACTCTGTAATGCAATTGTTCCAAAAGAGTCTAACCGAGAAGCCTGCTCAGGTACACAAAGATTAGACAACTCCAAAATCCATAGTCGGGAAGAGCTAGCACATGCCTTCCTCACTCAATACACAACTTTTCAAACTCGGATGGCTCCCGATCGCAGATCAAATTACCAAGATCAAGAAATAGTCTAACGAGTCTTTTCAGAGAGTATGCTCAGAGGTGGAGACGCCTCGTCGCCCAAGTTAGTCCTTCCATGATAGAATCGTAAATGGTCATGACTTTACATGACATACAAGAAGCTCCCTTTCTATGAGAGAGTTTTAGCCAAGATCGGCAAACCATTTTCCTAAAATGGTCAAGCATGGGGAGATGGTTGAGATGGGATTGAAGTCAGAAAGATTCAAGACCTAGTCGCACTCAAAGTCATTATGATCACATCCAATCTGAAATTATGGGAACAACCTCCTGAGGGTCCATAAAAAGAAAGAGGAAGATGTTTCCGATACTACAGGGCAAAAAGGCAATCAAAACATGCCTATTCAAAGGAGAAACTATACTCCCTTTCCAAAGACAAATCAGCAAACCCTCCAATACCAAAAGGTGGAGAAGTCAAACGCCTCGAGTGTTTACACCCTTAGGGATACCTCGAGAACATTCTTAATCTTCCGACAACACGTAAGAAAATTACGATCTTCTTCCACCACCAAATTTCTAATGGACGGGGTTTCAATGTCGCTAGAATGTGCTTATCATGCCGGGCACCGGACATGATACTCAGATTGTTGGGCCTTTGAAACACAAGATCCAGACCTAATAGACAATGGGGAGATCATAGTCACCAAACCCGATCAAATTTCATGTTCAAGACAACCTCTTCCTCAACACAAAGAAGAAGAGGTCAACATGATTAATTGGAGCAATGGACAGAGTTCCAACTTCAAATTGTGAATCTTCCTGCACCTCAAAGACGATGATGACAGATGGATTATGCTAAGTTCCAATTCACAATGGAACGAAAGATGAAAGCTCTCTCAAAACAAATTGAATAATCATGAATCGGTGACTTATCAAAGATCAAGTGACTCGTCAGCTTAATCAGCCAGAGCATGCCGCCTCCTACCTATTGTCATGAATATTCCTCGCTACTTTCAAAAAATGAAATGTCGGAAGACAAAGTGACAAAGAGAGCAAATGCCAAAGCCTGGCCGAGATTTCGCCAACAAAAGGGAATTCACCTATTTGGGCCAACCTATGGAGGAAATCCTTCATATGTTAATCAATGAAGGAAGGATCGCCCTTTCTACCTCCAATCAACCCCGTCGATTCGGATGGTATAACTCGATGGAGTATGTCAATATCACTCCCGCCTCATGGCCAAAAAGACGTAAGAATGTCAAGGCACTCCGCCATCTTATTCAAAATTTAATCGACAAAGGTGTATCATACCGCGGAAGTATAACGACACGTGTTGCGTGCAAGTGAGGATTCGGTCCTACCAAGTGGAAAAGTGTGGTAGCAACCATATCCACTCAAAACCGATGGGATTAATACCTTACCACAACGCCAACAATTCAACTCAAGGGAGGAAACAATCCTTTGAAAGTGGCCGCTCCCGAGCCAATCAACTTGCCATGCAGAGCACAATATCCTATTGTTAGCTTGTATAAGGTTCCGTGGAATTATGGAGAAGGTGAAGGATCCACCTCACATACAGCTGCTGCAGTGTCGAAGGAAAATCCACTGTATCTCCCCCATCGGGTGATGAAGCCCACCACCAAATCAAAGGGGAAAATACCCATGGAGAAGATTGAAAATTCCTCCGCACTACGTGGGTCATAATGAAGCTACTATGGTTTTAAGCTTGAAAGAAGCTCCACAACAAATATCAATTTTGACTTGGTCCTAACTTCCGAGAATCACCGAAAGGTCTTGTTAAAGGTTCTAGAAAGAAGCTTCATCTCCCGACATCAAGGGATACGGAAAAAGTTTCAATATATGGTTGATCACATTTTCAACAACAATGTGATATCCTTCATCGATGATGACATACCATCCAAGGGACCGGCCATTGCAAACCGCTGCACATCATCATGGCCTTGTCCTCCTGGATATATGGTAGCCGAGTCTTAATAGATGGAGGTTCCTCTCTGAATATCTTCCCATACGCTACCTTGGTGAAGATGAATATCAATCTCAACCGAATTTGGAGTAGCCATACTATCATCAAAGCTTTTGATGGAGCCCGACGAAATTCCTATTTGAGTAATCGAGCTACCAATCAAATTGGTCCTCACACATTCTCGCGATCTTCCATGTGCTCAAGATAGATTTCGGATACAACCCGCTTCTTGGGACGACCATGGATTCATATGGCAAGGGCAAATTCCTCCACTCTTCATCAATAGTTGAAATACATCATCAACAATAGCCTAGTCACACCAATCGCCGAACCGAGATTCCTCAAAGACGAGACATGCCATTCATCAATGCCAATGCCGATGTGGAACCAAATATTTTCATGCTTTGGAAATAAGCAACACCAAATACCATGCTATTGAGCACCATCGCCTCAACCTAAGATTTCTACCGAGGTAATGCTCACCACTCAAGAAATGATGTCATTGGGTCATAAACCGACAAGGGTTCAGGTAAAGATCGCTGTGGTATCAAGTACCCAATTCGCTTAACTGTGCAAGTCGAACAAATTGGCTAGGCTATTCTCGCCAGCTTCTAGTCACAGAATCCTCATAAACATCAAAGCAGATTCCTTCACCTTCAACCATGTGGCGCTTATCTTCGCCTTCAAACTCGAGTCCACATAACCTCCCCGTCAGAAGGTGCCAAAACAATGTAATGGCTATGTTATTTCCCAAGCCATATCAAAGAAAGGAAAAGAAATCTTTGTTCCAAATCCCGCAGCGGAAGAAGAGGAACGAAGAATCAAGCAAGACGTCATACTTGATGATGTCCCAGATATACGATCATCGCTCATGATGAACATACCAACAGATACACCCCTGCATTTATGATTGCCTGCATATAATGGCCATCATTCGATGTGGAGGATGATGACAATCCTCCATCATCATGGGTCCACCTGGACTTTTACCCTCGCCAATTGGAACAACATTCCTCGCTTTGGTCGACGAGGGTAAAACGCGTAAACTCTTTCTTCCCTCAGAGATATAATAACCGCTACTTTTTTGTACAAAGATTAGCAGTTTATTTTGCCAAGATATGCTAACACCGTATGATCAACACATTTCATATATACTAAGTGAAAGCATATTTTGTTTCAGACTCAATTTAGATGTGCCTCAGTATTTATGGATACGATGCCTCTCCTACACAAGGATCAGACCTTTGATGTAGAGATGAATTCAAATTCGATGGATATACAGATGACATCGAGGTGCCTCCAAAATTCAAGAATGGGTCAAAGACAAACCCAAACCCAACCTCGATCAAACCACTTTTTTCAATCTCTAACCTTAGAAAGCCCTAAGTTAATCCAGATTGGTTCGACTCTTACCCCAAACCAACTAATGACATGGTTACGCTTATTAACCCAATTCCAGATGTGTTTGCATGGTCTCATGAAGACATGGTGGGTTTGTCCATCGACATTGTCCTTCATCGCCTTCCCATTAAAGAGGGATTTAAGCCACCAAGCAAAACTCAAAGCGATTGAAACCTCGAGTGGAGTTTAAAGCAGAAAGAAGAAATTGTGAAACAATTTCAAGTCGACATCATCATGGTGTCTACATATCCCGAGTGGATATCCAACATCGTGCCTGCATTCAAACCCTCGAGGAAGGTGCGAGTTTGCGGGATTATCGGACTTGAATAAAGCTTGCTTAAAAGATAACTTTCCGCGCCATTTATCCACATTCTCATTGACAATATCACGTAATACGACATGTACTCCTTTTGTTGATTGCTTTATGGGGTACCATCGATCATGGTTGCCGAGGAAGATCGTGAGAAGACCGCTTTCATCACCCTTGGGGAACTTTTTGCTATAGACGATTGTCATTCGCCTCATCAATGCCGAGCTACCTATCAACGAGCTATGATGGCTCTTTTTCCACGACTTTAATGCATAAAGAGATTGAGATCTACGTGATGACATCATTGTCAAGTCCCTAAGGAGGATGACCATATAGACCATCTTAGAAAGTTGTTCAACAAAGTCATGTAAGTACAACTTGAAGTTGAATCCACTAAGCGCGCCTTTGCTAAATCGTGCAAGTTGCTAGGATTTCTAGTCACCACACAAAGGATAGAGCTCGATCCCGCCAAAATCCAAGCCATCACCGAAATGCCCATTCCTCGATGTAGAAGGAAATACGGATTTTTGGGAAGAATCAACTTCATCAAGAAGTTTATCTCCCAACTCACAAAGAACTCGTGAGCCAATCTTCAAGCTATTAAGGAAGAACTCTCCATGAAATGGAATGATGAGTGCCGTAATGCCTTCCTTATAATCAAGAAACAGCTAGTCAAAGCTCCCGTCTTGGTACCACCCAGGGATGATATTCCCCTGTTCATGTATCTGTCTGTAAGTGACAATGCCATGGGCTGCATGCTGGGACAGAAAGACGATAGAGGCCAAGAACGAGCTATCTATTACCTCAGCAAAAGGTTTAGCAGCAGTGAACACAAGTACACTCTGATCGAAAAGACGTGTTGTGCTTTTGCATGGGCCTCCATGAGGTTACAACATTACCTCCATGGTCACACAACCCATCTCATATCCCACGGATCCTCTCAAGCACGTGTTCAACAAACCCATGTTAAATTGTTCACCGTCTCAGATGGCAGCTTGATCCTACAACAATTTGACATCGATATATGTGACTCAAAAGTCCATCAAAGGTCAAGGAATCGCGATCAATCGCCGCCACACCTTCGTGGGATTTCAAACCCTGGAAACATATTTCCCCGATGAAGGAGTAATGACAAAGGCAACAACACCATCAAGACGATACACGCCAATCATGGAAGATGTATTTTGATGGAGCCATTATTATGGAAGGTTCTAGAGTCGAGCAATTCTAGTATCCGATACGAGGGGAGCAAAGATCCCGTCGCCATCAAATTATAGCTTTGTCAAGACCAACAATACGACCGAGTATGAAGGTCGTCCTCATGGGGCTAAAACTTGCCCGCTCAATGGGCATCGCGCAAGTTAATCTGCTTTGAGATTCGAGTCGGTAATCGCATAATCCACCGTAATCTATCAAACCAAGGAATTACATTTGCCGCCTTTACCACTCCAGTGTTTTTGAAGATGGCTTGAGTTCAAAAAATCTCCTTTCTACATGTTCCTCGTAATAGAATGACTTTGTGACGATTAGCAACTTTGGCCTCCTCGATTCGTAGATATCGCATAAAGAACATTTGCCGAAAGGCCACAATTTCCCCGCACAAGGCCCCAAATTTATGGGAATTATATTGAGAAGTATCGATGAGCTACCTCCCATCCAACATCCTTGGTATCAAAGATATCAAGGAATATCTACGAGATGGATCTACACCACCGAGGCGAGCCCGACCGAGAAAAGGCGATCCATCGACTTGCTATGAAGTTCTACCCCGAGTGGAGATGCGCTTATAAAAGAGATGCAGACTAGGTCTCCTCAGATGTTTAGACAAAGATCAAGCCCAAAGGCTTATGGATGAAATCCATGGCGGAGTCTCGGGCCCCACACAGTGGCTCCTCCTCCTGTCAAGAAAGTCCTCGTGATGGACATTATCGCTATCTCTCAAAGTCGATCAGCAACGACCACGCCAAAAGATGCTATCAATGCCGATTCATGGGAATGCTATACACGCCCTCCACGGAACTCCACAATATGAGTTCACCTTGGCCCTTCTCAATGTGGGAATGGATGTTATCGCCCATCGAGCCTAAAGCCAATAATGGTCACCGATTTATCTTCACCATGATCGACTACTTTACCAAGTGGGTAGAAGCACCTCCTTCCCTGTGGTTACTAAAGAAGTAATCATTGCTTTCATCAAAACAATGTCATTTGTCGATATGGACAACCAGAGGTGATTGTGTCGATAATGCCAAGAACCTCAACAACAAAATGATGGAGGAATTATGCAAGAATTCCACATCAAACATCTCAACTCACATCTATCGTCCAAAGATGAACGGTGCTCATGAAGCGCTAACAAAAACATCAAGAAGATTATGCAAAAGATGTCCGCCAACCACAAAGATTGGCCCGACCTATTGCCTCCTCGACTCATAGCCTACGTAACCTCAATGCGCACTTCAACCGGGCAACCCCTCACGCTTTTAACCCCATGGGATGGAAGCAAAGGTTCTCCCCAGAAGTTGAGATGGAATCTCTTAGAGTGTTGATCGACGCCACCGGATGAAGACCAATGGGTACAAGATGTATCACCAATTGTCTCTAATAGATTTAAAGGCAAACCACGACTATCTTCCATGGTCAAGATATCAACAAAGGATCGCCAGATCCTACAACAAAAAGTCCTACTTACTGGCAGCTTAAACAAACAATACGACTTGGTTTTGAAGAAGATTCTTGACAACCAAGATCAAAGCTAAAGGAAAATTCGCCCCTAACTAGGAAGGCCCATTTATTGTCAAGGAAGTATCGACAGAGGCGCCTCAGATTGCAAGAAATGGACGGCGATGAATTTCCCAACTCATCAACTCGCATAATCGTGAAATGGTATTATGTCCAAGTAACCAAAGAAACACCCCGGTGCATAATCATCAGTCACCAAATATTCCGGCTTTTAACCCTTTACCACATACAACTTTTTCTACACTTTGCCCCTCGTGGAACGTACATTTTTCAAGCCAAAGCACTGCTTTCTCCTTTTCATACCATATAACTTAGGTCATCCCACCACGATTGAACCTCTTATCATAGCTTGCCATACCCATACCGGGATCAAACTTCATACCGCAAATTATCCTCAACCAGGATTAAACTTTCCCTCCCCGCACTCTCGACCGCATATGGGATCACGCTTTTCTTCGCCTCGAGGGGCGAACTACGCCGACCGATCTCCTCCTCAATAGAGTACGTAGGCAACCATGTTACATGGCCCTACCGCAATAAAACAAAACAACAAAAACATTTCTACCCTCTTCTCCTCACAAAAATAACAAAACATTCCTACACCATTTCACCATATACAACATTGAACCTCTTACACTGTGTTCGAACTACGCAGACCGATCTCCTCTTCAATAGAGTACGAGGGCACCATTCATGGTGCTGTCCTCACCCCTACCAAAACACAAACCCTCACACTTGGTATCGGATCAAACTTCAATCCACTACATTTCATTCGGCTTCGCATCAAAGGGATGGAATTACCCTAACTCTCCCAAATAGAGATTCTACGACCATCTAAGTCATGCATTATACCTTGAAGAGCAACACCAATCCATAAGAAGTGGAATTAACTAGGCTTCTCCTAAATAGAAGTATCAAGCGACCATCCGTGGTGCGGCCAATCTCGTAGAGGAAAGCCACACTCTTCTCCACATTTCCATCCGTAAACTAGTCCCAAGACACCAAAGATGGTAGGATACATAGATCAATGATCCATTCTCAACTATCCAGAGACAACTCAATGTCCATCCACCCAGAGGAATTCGTAATACATCAAGATCACAAGCCCCAAGCAAAGAGCAAAATATCAAGCAAATAAAGGCATATCTAAAAGGGAAGTGATCCAAAATATATTTCCTCGCTATATATAATGTTGTTTGATATATATACAATGTAAATCAGACATGACAAAATGGCTGTTTTTAGTCTGCAAGGTGTAAATACAAGCTCATCTACAAGTTCGATATATGCGAGCTAACAAGCCCAACATGGCGCCCTCTCGTAAGACGGAGGCTAAGTCGTGGTCTCCTCAGATGAGAATATCCACACGACCCAAAAGATCTCAGAGCCATCCGCATGATGGACCATATGATCATCAATATATGCGCTCATCTCTCAATCATGCCAAAGGTAAGGGGACCTCATCGCAAGATTATCTCATGACGGCCACATCCCGGCAGATATATAACTATCCCGCCAACTATCATCGATCTCTAGTCGATATAGCCTCATCCCGCTCAACAACAACAATGCAGATCTTCGCGATCTAATGCCTCGCCTCTCTCAATAGAGCGCGCCCCTCACATCAAGAGCAATGACATCATAGATCGAATCTCGTCTCTCTCAAAGGTCATCGATGAAGACTCGCTCTAAGTATCGCGGCCGAAAAGTCAATCACAAAAGTACTCGTACTAGGAGAATCTGTAAGAAATGTCGGCAACCCAAGAATGCTGCCCTCCTCGATGTAGGTATCAATGTCCTCTATAGGCTCTACATCGCCTAACTCGCTTCCCCAGATCGCAAATATCATCGCCGCAAATGATAAAATCTCCGCTCTCCATCCATGCGAAAGTACTCGCAGAATAACCGGATGATCGACGTAAAAAGCAATTATCTCACGCCGATCCCAAAGAAGCGATACACGATCGGCCTCTCACGAGAGGTATCGAGAAGTCAACGCTAACTATCGCCTCTCGAAAGGATGAAAATCTCGAACCGGTCGAATCATGACATCACGCCAAGGTGATAAGTAGTCACACCCCTCAAGCCACCTGAGGGAGGAAATCCATGCCCGAGCGTGAGTAATGAAGTCAGATGGTGAGCAAAGCCCCGAGCACAAGCAATATGCTAAATGGATCTCTCGATATCCGCAAAAAATGCGACCAGATCGAGCATCTCAGACACTTCGATGGTCGAAAGGAGTATGACATGGCCACATCATGGGAGAAGCAATACCCATGTCGCCTAAGGGTACCAACCGGCCTCAAGTGTGACATAAACCACACGCATAACATAACCAACTCCCCGTGAACACCCCCGTAGGATACGTGCAACAATAGATGCCGATCCGCAGGTCTCTCGCTACGATCATAGGTACAATGGTGCGACCTCTCTAAGAGCTCTCACAACCATAATAACACCAATGTCTATCTCATCCATATATCGTGGCATATAGACATACGACAAGACGCATAAAGCAGCAGACATCAACTCGCCAAACGCCAATGGTCCTCCGGCAGCATGAAATCCCTGAATATCGTGAATAGCTATCCTCTCGAGCCAAATCATTATACGTAAAACGCCGGAGATCACATGGCTAGATGTCACCATCATCTCGCACTACTCGCTACTCAATCCTCGCGAGAGTCATGAATCATCTACTCATGTCTCCCAAAGCTAGATGCACGCAAGGTCTATCTAAAGGCAAGATCGCCAAACGTGCATACCTCCGTAGAGTAGAGTCAACTCATGGGTGCCAAAACGAATACCGCCTTATCGTAGCCAATGCTCTAAAGATCCCGCCTACAAATCCTCGCAAGAACCTCGAAAAGGCAATAAAGTCATGGTATGTCAAAAGAATCGATCTACTAATACCCTATCTGGGGTGACATGCTATCGCACTCACGATCGATACCTAATGCCACCACCGACGGTATGATCTATACTACTAATCGTCAAGAAGACATCTCAGGTGGCCGTGGTCATAAGACCATCCAGGGTCAATGCCGAATATCTCTCGACATACATACATATGCATAATATGATACATGCATAACAGATAATGGATGGCAATATGATATAGGGAATGAAAACGGTATACATTCCTAAGTATATCATCATCTAATACATCACCAGACAAATACAACATAGTGGAAATGGGGCACAACCGCCTACTACTAACAGAGGCCTATCAAAAGATATAGCGAGAATGGGGAACAACCACCCAATATCTAACAGAGGCCTATCAAAAGATATAACGAGAATATACATCGTAAGAAAACCAGGTCTCGATGTTCACGCCCTCAATCCTCGCCCACCGATGTAACTCCTCCCGAGTCACCGATCTCTATCAACAGGATGTCGCCTATAAAGAGGAGGATCTCGCGCCAAGAAAACCCGAATGGGTCGTCTCGAGGGGCCAAAGACCGAGCCGGAAGGAACAAATGACTCATCACCGGATCTCTCGCCAAAATGCCGGATAAATATGTGTGCCGATCCAACCGCCAGTCAAGCTATCAATCTGGGTCATATGAGTCGAGTTTCGACACAAGCTACCCAATCCATCATCATCAAAGATCCCGAACCATATCCCCATGAACCGTGGTGGCGCAGGATCGGGCTCCAATAAAAGCGAGGGACCACCACCGCCGAACGCCTCCCCGAGTACATGGACCCTCCGATAATGCAAAACCGCCAACCCCAACAATGGGATATCAAGATGATCGTGATCGTGATACGGGCAACGACGCCTCGGCAGAGAGGCAAGATCGGGATACGGATCTCCCCTCAGGTGCTCCTAATAGCACGCTTCTCCTAAATAGAGCTCCCACCTCCATCAAGAGAAGAGAGGAACTCTCCGGTAGAGATCAAATACTCGACCTCTATGGATGTCCATCCTCAAAGCCGATGGTCAAATGCTCCCTCGGTCAGGGAATCCATGAATGGTACCACCACAAGAACTCTAAAATGATACGGCAAAAGGAGTGAATCCCTCACCATAGGGACCTCCGAAAAATAGAATGGTGCCATCGTCAGTTCTCGTGGATAGGTATCTAAACCTAACACACTCACAGACGCAAAACATGGGAGCCTCTCATAGCCCAAAACTCCAACACAATGGCAAAACATCCGCTATCAAGAAACACTCTTAACCTATGAATGGAAAAGACAAGAGAAGTACTCACCAAAGCAGAAATGGGTAAAATCTCAGCCAAGCCTCTCTACCAAACCTCGTGAGCGCACGCATATGCCCCGAGGAAATAGGCAAAGGTGTAAGAGCCCCAATCATACTCTCCTATACTTGCCCACATCGCGCGTGGCGCTAACCAAAGCGAAAGATACCGTGGAAGAGTTATTCATGGCAGCGCCTCAAATGATCATCAGAACAATCGCCGCAGAACGCGATCCCCGATCCTCGACATCATCGTGCATGGGCTCACCAAAGCCCACTCATAGCATCTACGCCAAAGGACCCGAACGACAGCCCCGCTTTTGAGCGCCCGCCGAACTCCTAATAAGGATCCGACGGAAGAGGGGTAATATTCGCCATGCAAGGCAATCGCCCCTCCAAACTCCATACCGTGATAAATCGCCAATCCATAGGCGCCATCATCACCTCGCAATCCAAAGCAGATGGAGGACCGAAGTCCGATGAAACCATCGCCAGACAAAGCCCCGAGGTAACCCTGTGGACATCGACGGGAAGGGATGGAGAAGAATGCCCCAAATCCCCACTCATGCACTACCGCTCTATAGTCGATGAAGCACCCGCACATGGAGTGAATGCTAAACCGCCCTCGAGGTCGTAAAACTCGAACCCGCATGAAATGCGATCAACATCAAAACCCTTTAATCCTCATCAATAGAAAGAAGGAAGATCAAAGTCTAACGCCATACCTCGTTAAGCATGCAAATACATCGATGGATGTCTCGCCAAATCACCCAAAGAACTCCGGGTTCACCACCAATGCTCTAAGCTCCTCGCGAGGGACATGCGCAGCAGAGCGGATCCTCAATCGGAATATCCGCCTCGCCGCCCTCAACGCCCGAACATCTACCGACAGACGATCACGGCTTCCACCAACCGGGCGAGGTCAGTCTCGATGTAAACGAGGACGAGGCACTTCGTAAGCCCTCCGCCAGACGCCAAAAGCGGGTCCTATAAGAACCGCTTCTACCGATCCGGATCCATAATATCCGACAACAAGTCTCCAAATCACCTCGTAAAGGGTGTGGTATTTCACACTCGAGCTTTTTAAATGCATTTATGACTATATGCATGCATGCATTTACTTTAACATATAATAGAGTTAAAGTGCATGACTACCCAATGCCTACATTTGAAAATTTTTGCCATAGTCCCTTTGAAAATAGGACTATCCACATGCACATAGGCATGTCTAGGTGGCCATTCAAGAAGACACCGCCTAAAAAGTCATATACATAATATATGCATTAAAAATTAAAATCATCATGCACAAGGCCAACCTCAATGCTAGAGTACTTTGCTTTCTACCTTTTGCTCATTGGACCTCAAATAGACAAAAAATAGCAGTAAAAAGGTGCCAATTGACCGCCTCAAAAGTCAAATTTTTTCACATCATTATGTTCAAAGATGGTTTAATACTAACATTTACTATGTTGAATATTTTTTATCAAGTCATTTGTGCATACATAATCACTACTATGTGTTTAGATGCATTTCGCATGAAACTCACAATCTAACTGGATGTAAACTGAAAAAATACATGCATACGCTACTGTGATATAAGTAGTAACACTTGTACGGTGATGTAATTTGCGTAAAGCAACTCAAACTCAAAGCAGATATCAAGATGGCTCATGGTTTTCTATGCGAAGCGAAGTTGAAAATGACTTGTGAAGACCAAATTTCACAGGATTTATGATCCACTACCGTCAGCAGCTCATCTCATGGGTCAGCAAGAGGCAGTGCACTCGCTGCCCCCTATGGGGGTCCCACCCTCCGCTTTCTGGTCCAGCTTCGAGTTGAAAAGGAGTTCTTACTTGACTAGAAAGGTCAAATCGAGAATAAAAATGCCACGCGATCGAGCAAAACATCGATACAATCCTCGGTCTTCTGTATGAGACTTTGAATTTGTACAAAGACTCATCAGTAGTCACCTAAATACAAGGTATACCCTACCAATGATCCCAAATTGTCACAAGTCACATACGCAAATACCTTATATAGTCCGATGTCACCGACTCGGTCGTTACCCTACGATATCCTCGACGGGTTACAACGTTACAACGTATATCTCCTCTACAACGTAGAGTAATAAACGTGAGGTCCTCGCTCATCCGCCGACACACCTATCAACGAAGGTCAAGCAACCTTGACGTTATCTCAAATTGATGGCAAGTAAACCCATCAAAGCATCGAGGGTCGCTCGATTATTGCATACTCACTCATAAGTCCTCAAAGAGATCCCCGACGGGGGTTATAACGTGAAATCACCAGGGATTACAACGATATTCAAGCCATCGACACACATATCAATCGAGGTCAAGCAACCTCGACGTTATTTCAAATGATAAATGATTAAACCTATCGTAACTCTAGAGCTATTCGAGGTTTTCACACCCAATCGTCAGATTCCCAAAGATATCCCCTACGGGGTCATAACACAATGCTCCGCTGATCTACACGATAATGGGAGGTCAAGC
Source organism: Panax ginseng (assembly GCA_020205605.1). Lineage (NCBI taxonomy): Eukaryota > Viridiplantae > Streptophyta > Magnoliopsida > Apiales > Araliaceae > Panax > Panax ginseng. The sequence goes on along the minus strand of CM035143.1, from coordinate 49,709,188 downwards.
AACCTCGATAATCTATCCATGAAGTTTCATTGCTGATTCACATCGTCAACGGTCAAGCAAATTTCGACAAAGATATCCCATAGATTTTTCAACCGCTGATTCACATGTCGAAGAAGTACACGCCAACGAAGGTCGTGCATCCTCGACAACATTTGTTGTCAAGAACCAACAGATCTCGACATACCCCTCGCGATACTAACCAGAAAGGTCAATGTTATCAAAGAGGATAGATGATGGAATATGTTATACACATCCTCAAATAGATCAAGCTTTATCCCCACGCATCTCTTACACATAAGAGGTACATCTTCAGATCAAGTCATAATAAAAACACAGGAATTTGGTGATAACTCCAACATCAACATCCTAATGATTCAGACATACATCAACCGTCAAAGATTGCCAATCCTCAAATAAAGCAAATAGGAATCAACAATCATCCCCAAAGATGTTGGGCTACAACCCCATACACATGCATCATACATTGGCATCATGTTGCTATCCATAGTACCATGTTCGTCTTGTTACGCTTCAAGCAGTCTAGATTCTTTATCCTACCCATGCATCGCCATGCATGAGTATGATAAAGAGGGCATCCAGAGACACTCAAAATTTTTCTACCATCACATACTAATATCAGGAGGAGGATGATTCGCTTTTTAAGAGGGAACCCCGAAGACAATCCAAATCCATACCGGATACTCTACCTAAGTTCAAAGATCAAACCCCGGATCGCAATCTTGAGTAACTAAATCCAACCTCTGAGATAACCCCGAGGCCTCATAGATACAATACCGAACACACACCGAGAAGACCGATTAATCTTTAGATGACCCCCCGAGGTATCCAGGGCCTCAAATTCCAACCATGGAATAGCCACCAACCTCGGTGATAACCCCAAGGAATGCAATTTTGAGATAACCCCGTAAATGCTTGTTTCAAATGCGACCAACTTCAATCTCATGCTCACAACGAGATCCACTGCACTAACCCATGAATAACATCGGAAAGATGGCACACCTCAAAGATGATAATGAGGACCTTCAACAATTATAGAAATCAATCTCAAATAAGTTCGAGCAACGCTCGCTTTACACCCCAATCCGGCTGATAACACCAAAGGGGCAACATCGCATCTCACAACACGATGCCACGCCACGCCTCTACGCAACAATGTCCCACAAGACTAACCAATCCCGAGTGACTATTAAAGGGGTAACTGGATGAAAGTTGAAGCTCAAGACCGGAGGCATCGTCCCATCTTCAATGACTTCAGACAAACTCTAATCCCATGCCATCGCATAACTCTCGACAACCATGCCATCCAAAATAGGTCCTAGATACCTCAAACGGATGCCCGATTGCACTTCTAAAAGTTCGAGGGACATTACAATGCCCGAGTGCACGATTTCGAGACGACCTCGACCTAAAAAACCAAGGCCAACCCGCGCTCTCTCAGCACACTCATGGCTCACCAAATTAGCAGTACACCATGGCTAATATGCCTATAAATAGAGGGCTTGGGGTGCTGATTTTGAAGAGAAAAGACGGGGAAACCTCGCACAATTCACTCCGACTCGCCCATACAAAGGTATTTTCCCCTTTAAACACTCATGAGCTCATATATAGCCTCTTTGTACCCACAAAGCCAAGTGTTTACCCACTCTAAAGATATATAAGCCTTTTTTAGCAAACCGTAGTTTCTTCTCACACACTTTAGAGTTTTTCTTCATCTTTGCACACACCCTTCTACACGCTGAGAGTCGTGTTGCTTGCTTTTGCCTCGAATTTCATTCCGTGGTTTCATTTTATATATATATATATATATATATATATATATATATATATATATATATATATATATATATATATATATATATATATATATATATATATATTGCATTGCGATCGATATATATTATGCCTCGATATATATTATATATATATTTGTCATATATATTCTTATATTATATATATATATATATATATATATATATATATATATATATATATATATATATGTTCGATGAGCCTAGATTTTATATCCGAGTGAGCTTATCGCTTTTATATATATATATATATATATATATATATATATATATATATATATATATATATATATATATATATATATGAACTCGTGGCTCTAACTCGCTCGATGAGCCCGATTTTACACATCCTATATTTTATATGCTTATATATATATATATATATATATATATATATATATATTTCATCCCCGCCTCGAGTTTCCTTCTTGGGCGCTTGATCGCTTCTTACGATTTTATTTACATTTCGATCCCCATGGAGGTGCTTCATGGTTTGGTGATCATGTCTCAGATATATATATTTACAGCTTTTTATATATATATATATATATACCGCCATCGCTTTCATACAAATTGCAAAGATTTTGTGCGCCTAGGAATCATGTGATCATCAAGATTCATCCCATTGATCTAGATTCGGCCTCGATGGACATTTTCAAATTGTAAGCAGCCTTTGTAAATTATTCTCATGCAAGTCCTAATTTCCTCGATGGTTTCCATACCCACGAGGAAGTCGGCATTATTTTTGTATATTATTTTCATTTGATGCCTCGTGATCCACCAAATAAAATCAATCAAGCCGATCACTTAATAAAGTGGGAGTGTAAAAGGTCTCAATTCCTATTGAGCATCGTGGTTTGAAAACCTTTTATAAAACATCACCGCTATATCTTGCTAAAAATTGAATTTTTACATAAATTCAAACCTCGTATATATAGGTTCAACGAGGCCTCACACAACTTCCATATAACAAAGACATCAACCCACACACACACACACCAGATAATAGTTTCTTGAAAAGAGGCGGTCACCATGGTAATGACGGATGTCTGGGGTGCCTAACACCTTCCCCAAGATAACCAAGTCCCCTGACCCTAAATGAATCTCTTGCTTTCACCGACCAGTATAATAAAGTTGTCACATCATCGGGTCAATGTGCAAACCTTTCTCTATTGTTGGTTACAACCATTTAAAAACCAATCAAGCACTTTTAATAGCCCATCGTCGACATTATACATGTCTGACCTTTTTCACTTGTTTTTTCAAACAAATCTCACCTAAAATGAGAACACCAAAGAACAAGTAACGGAAAGGGACATCCAAAAATCCCGACGCCCAAAGAATCTTATGCAAATCAGACAAACATAATGATATGATTCTTTCGCCTCCAAAACAAAGAAGCAATATCCGAAAAATAGATCAAGGAAAATAGAGAGGACATTGCTCGCATAATAAAGCCAATCGAACGAGCTTGTTCAAGGTGTTAATCAATCGTTCATTGATATTCAACCCTCGATGTCAACATAAAGGGGAGAATAAAGGGAAATGAGTTGTGGAGGACAAGGCGGAGGAGGCTGCGAATTGTGGAGGACAAGGCAAAGGCTGAGGAGGTCATGAACTCAAGAAAGGGAAGAGGACAATATCAAGTCTAAAGCATCACGTAAGCCTCCTCCTGCAAGAAAATCTCCACAAATCGTACTCAACGATCCGATCAATGGGAGAATTGTAATGGCTATACCATTGCTTACATCGAGTCAACTCCAAATTCACAAGATGTGTTCATCGACGACAAGAATGCCAACCGGAGATCCTCGTGATTCATGCAAGTAATGAGGAGAATCCAATACTAAGTTCAAGTGTCGAAGAGTTAGCTGTAAACGAGGAAGCTCAAAGAAAAGAAGGGAATGAGAGTACGCCAACCCACCTCCACTAAAGAGGTCAAGGAAACAGAGATAAGTTAAAACATAAATTTCTTATCGATGTAATGTCAATTGTAATATCTTCCATCATCAATAAATTCATGCTTATTCTCTAGAATTTTTAGTCATTTCACCGAAATACTAAGTCATGTTTAAATTTCAAATGATCTAGTCACTAATAATCATGACAACAAAACTCCTTGGTTATGTCAACATCAAATAGGGGAGATTGTTGGAGAATGCATATTATGATTTGATGTTTTAATGTATATGTTCATGATTATTTGTAAGGTCCTTAAATGAATATATGTATAAGGACTTAGTGATAAGATCAAAGTTGTTAGTCGATCTAATCTTTCAACATGTACCATTCTAATAAATAATGTATAGATAGAAAGATCAAAAAGCCAAGTAGTCGATCTTAAGATGTAATAGATTAGTCTCAAGAAATCAGTAGTGCATCAATCTGATCAACATTGCAGGAGTCAAGGTAGAAAACGAAAGCTTGAAGATCGAGGGCCCGCCTTGAAGGGGACTCTTCAAAATCATGTAAAGTGGTCCCAACATTTGCTTGAGCCAACTCCACGATCGCAAAGATGTCAAGGAAACATAAAGTTTACAAGTCAACGATCGTAGTGTGCCTCAGAACGAGAGTCAACAACACGAGCAAGTGAAGATCGAGTGTGTGAAGATGTCAAAGACGCCATTTATCTAAATCAGAGAACACCACGATCCAAATCATAGAGCCCATCTGCCCCATGTCGTAAAACGCCAGCCTCATGATCCGTGGTTTCCAATAAGTGAGGAATGGATCCCGATGCCGCAGTTGCTCATCACCCTAGAATATATGAAATATCATTAGTATGCAATAAAGAACCGATTGAAGAATCTAGGGATAGTACCATGGTAAGAGAGGACAAAACACCTTTTCGTGGTAGGCCTGAAAGCAATTTCGCAGTGTTTAGTGTGGCTAGAATGCAGAATTCAAGATGTGCGTAAATGTCTCCATCACAAGATGTAAAGTTCGTATACATTTAATTCCACAACTGGATGGATCCAATGTATAGTTTTCAACATCACATATATATTGCATCGTATGTATGTATGAGAGAGAAAAAAGAAGCAAGTATAAACAAAACAACGAACATCTCTCTCAAGCTCAACTCTACGATCCGAGATATTGCAAAGCTTACTCGCCTACTCAGCTTCTTTAGAACAAGTGCTTACACAAATGACCGAAAGGAGCAACCATCAAGAACACACCATTATCAATCAATCAAGAAGAGTACCAAGTCTCATTGACTCAAGAGTTCAGAGTGAATCAGAAGAAAGCCAAGTCTCATTGATCAAGAGTTCAAGAGTGAACTAAGAAGTTCCGTAGACCGGTTGGTCTAGAAGGAATCTGTGGTGATTCGTGGTTGTAATGTATATCCTTAGTGGATATCCTACTCACGAGTAAAAGAGTGGATCTAGGAACTTTAAGTGCTCAACCACTTAAACGATCGTGGTCATTTATATCTACATCATAATCAACTATAAACCCGCTTTCACCCTCATTACTCCAAAGGTTGGTAAAGAAGATTAAAACTAATATTAATTCCGCTAAGTTTTAATCACTATCAAAGAACTAGTTTAAAACGAAAAGATTTTAAATATCTATTCAACCCCTTCTAGATAACTATTGTTCCAATTCAGAACTAACAACACCCTTTCTTTCATTGTTTTCTGTGAAATGAGAATATCACCGGACGACTAGCCTGGGAACCATTAACAAATTGTATGGTTGTTTTAGTAGTCCTCACTATTCTATAAAATAGTGTGGCAATAAATGTAATGAGGAGTCCATTGAGTGTGGATATTGTCTAGATCTATAATATTCTTATTAAAACTCTTAGATTATGTTTTGTCTTATTTTACACGCATCGCTGTATAATTGTTGTATTTAAATTTTGTACCATGTATTTGCCACTCAAGATGGGTGATGTATACCAATTTTGGGAGGCCATAAAGGATGCCTTTTAACCGGGTAAAGGTGTATATATATATTTTATAAGATTTGTTTTTTTATGAAAAGATGAATATATTATATTTTATTATGCATAAGTACGATAAGGTTTGTATAGTAACTCAAAAAATTATTTTCTTATCTCGATTCAAGACGCCTCAAGAAGTTTCGTGACCGTATGTCTGCGTGAATAAATTCAAATAGTATCCTTTCCATTCGCTTATAAATAGGATGCTTAGTTTAAAATTGAAAATCACACCAAATCGTAGAATTCTTCTTTATAATATCGAGTGTATTTCTTTCAAGTTTTAGGAAGCTTTGAGTAGTAAAATAGTATAAGTTTTCTTCAAGAATATCCCCACTATACTAGTTGGAATACTCTCCTTTTTAAGGTAAGGGATATTATTTTTGTTTAATATTCGTATGAAATAATATTTTCTTCCATACTTTAGTAGAATGTGAGTAATATTATTTCGCTTGCATTTTGAATTCTACACTTATTTTGTTAAAGTATGGATTCTATATTCGTGAAATTAGTAGAATATCCTTGAAATTTGCAGCTCATCCAAAGATTCTTTTCATGGAAATATTATTCTTAACATTCTTGATAAATTTTAATCTTTTCATGTCAGTACCATTCATTGTGGTACATTCACTCGTGTACTATTCAATTGGGTACTACTCATGGCAAAAAATTTATTTCTTTTCAAATTCTAATCATTTTTCAGATCATAATATTATTCTTGAATTTTACTCCACAAATCAAAGATTATGTCGATAATTTGACATTATTAAATTATGGATAAATTGAATTATAAATCTTTAAAATTTATCATTGCTTAATTTAATCGAATTTTATATCATTGCTCATCATCCTCATGCTTTTATTGTTATGGAAAGTCATATGTGGTCCGTAGACCATAGATGAAATGTTGACTTGTATGATTATGACTACGGATTATTCAAAGGCAATCATGACCAGAATGTTACAAATGATTGTAGACACTCAAAATTTTTTGCATACCTGCTATTAAAATTGCAAGAGGGTAGAATCATCTTCGTGAGATAACCTAGAAGATGCCTTTTTACCAATCCCAAAGACAACCATGGATATTCATTATTACTATCCTGAGATAACCCTTTAGATATCCAAATTTCGCATCAAAAATACCACCTAAGTTTCAACCTCATCTTAAAAATAACACCTAAGTTTCAGCCAACCTCGTAGATAAACCCTCGAGGAGTTGCCGCTTAAAATCCGAAAACATACCGAGAAGAAAGTTTCATCTTGGAGATAACCCCCTAGATACTCACTTTAGCCCAAAAATTACATCGAAAGTCAAGATCAACCTCTTGAGATAACCCCTTAGGCATACAGCCATGCAGCCTCGAGATAACCTAGAAAAATGCTTATTTAAAAGTTATACAAATGGAATTTTCAAACACTCGCAAAAAGCCTCGAGGCACTTCATCTACCAAGTCCTGAGATAACCCCGAAGTCGTGAACATCTCCGGAACAACACCGAGGACGATCAACACCGCAGCAGCAATTCAATCTCAAAGATAACCCCGAGCACCCACTCGCTAAAACAAATTTCAAACGGAGATAACCCCTGAAGGGTATGACCGTTATTTTGCCATCTCAAACCCACATCAGTTGTCTCAACAACAACAACATACATACATTCTACACAACATTGTCCTATAAGAATCAAATAGCGCCAAATGCCGAAAGTGACTACTTACACAAGACAACACACTGGAGAGAATTTGAAGCTTGAAGACATAAAAGTATGGTCCCATCTTCCCGACTTCAGACAACCTCTAATCCCATGTCATTGTGTAGCTTCTTTACAAAGAGATGCCGTCAATGTGTCTTATACACTTTTGACGGATGTCTAATTGAAGTTCGAAAGTTCGAGCGACAACAAATCAGATGCTGCAGTATCGCATTTCGAGATTTTTGCAAGACCTATGGAACCCGGGGCACTTTTAGTAGTCAAGTAGTATTTACTGCCATCAGAGAGACACGGCTGCCCCTCTCTATAAATAGAGGGCTTCAGCAGCCATTTTGAAATGAGAAAAGCGAGGAAGTTCTTGTCCAATTTTTCCTATACACACTATAAATTGAGTGCTTTCGCCAATTTTTAAACACTTGTGAGCTTATATATCGCTATATTTTTACCAAGCTGGAAGCCGAGTGTTCATCCCTTTAAAGCCATAGGTCTTTTAAGCGCTCATCGTAGCCTTCTTACACACCTTAAAGCCTTTTCTTCATCATCTTTTGCACACACGCCTTCTTCACGCCGAGAGTCGTGTTATATGTGTATGCCTTTACTTTCTGCCTATGGTTTTTTTTTTTTTGTATAAATACATATATATATATATATATTTATATATGGACTAACATTATCGATTTACTCCTTGATTAAGCCCGGATCTACATCCGGAGCATTTATTTTCTTTTATATATATATATACTTATATATATGAACTATTGTCGAACTCTATTCGATGAGCCCGGATTCTACATCCTATATTTATTTGCTTATATATATATATATATATATATATAAAGCACAAATCAAATGATAAACCTGAGCTGATCGATATATATCATGTATGCTTACTAGCTTATATATATATATATATATATTTTACATTTTGTCCTTACCGGAGTTTACTTTCGTATGCTGATCATTTTTATAGCTTTCTTTTATATTTCGTCTCACCGGAGTTTACTTTCAGTGCTGATCATCTTTACAACTTTATTTAAATTTTTGAATCCCCTCATGGAGGTTCTTTTTCGTGGTGGTTGATCTTGTTTTTATAGCTTTATTTATATTTCCTCGATCCCCATGGAGGTGCTTCTGCAGGTGATTGATCATGTTCTATATATATATTTATCACTTTTATATATTTATATTTCGATCCCCATGGAGGTGCTTCGTGTGGTTGTTCATCTCTCAGATATATATATTTATAGCTTTTATATATAACTACTTACTACTTTTTCATATAAATTATGATCATGTGAGCCTATGAATCATGTGGATCACATATTCAGCTTTATCGAATCTAGATTCTGGCTCCGTGATGGACATTTTCAGGTTAGAAGAAATTTTGTAAATTTTTTTCACTTGGTGTTGGATTTCCTTAGATGTCTCCCATGCCCATGAGGAATTCAAGACTACTTTTGTACATTCTTTTTTCAAGATTCTTCACATCTCAAAATAAAAGCAATCCAATTAACATTTAATAAAATGGAAGTTTCAAAACGTCTCAATTATTATTGAGCATAAGGGTTTGAAAACCTCTTTCACAAAAAAACATAACTCATATATATCTTGTTTAAAATCAATTTTACATAAATTCAAAACTCAGCCAGTATATAGGTGCGTAACGAGGCCTCACACTACTTCCAAATAATAGCACACATTGACCCCACACACACACATATTCATATAATAGCTTTCTTGTAAAGTGGGTACCACCAGTAACACTTGATGCCTCAAGTGCCTAACACCTTTCCTTCAGATAATTAAGTTTGACCCTTAATGAATCTCTTGCTTTCTACGCACTCCCGTAGCAGTTGTCACATCACTAGGTCAATGTGCAAACCTTTCTCTATTGTGTTGGTACAACCATTTAAAACCAACTCAAGCACTCTTATACCAAATCATCGAAATATAAATGCTCTGACCTTCTCACAACTTGTTTTTTCAAACAAACTCACTTAACACTGAGAACACCAAATGAACAAGAATGTAAAAGGTTCAAAATAAAAATCCCGATGTCGATGTGTGGAGACTCACTGGGATCCCAAAGAAGAGGACTTAAGCCGCTATTACAAGCTTTTCAAAATCATTATATGCTTGTGTGTTGATGTTGCATTTACATTTGATGGATGTACGAATGCATTTACTTACCGCTTTACACTATATCTCGCTGATGATATTAGTAAGCTTACATATCATCATTTCCATAAACAAAGTGAGCGCTTTTATGTGAATGTATGTTGTGTTGTTGTCTCCATCAGAGGTTATCCGGCTTGTTTGATTATCGGACTCAGAGGAAGAATAATTCCAACGAGGCTCGTGAAAGGCACCACCCTAATTTGCTCCAAACAAAGACCGCATTAACTTCCCGTCGAAAGTAAATCATGGATGATTTTGGAACCTTCAAGCCAAAAAGCCAGCGAGTAGCTTCAAAATACGTCAACCTCATAAACCAAACATTGTGAGGAAAGTCTCTTCATGCTTTCTCATTTCAAATTACTCAGAAAATCAATTACTTATAATTTCATTCCACATTCATCTCCATGTAATGAGAAATATGAAGAAATATGCATACATGCATATTTACATGATATAATGTGTTACAAACAAATAACATCCATTTTGCAGGATAAAATTCCTAAACGTAATACATCATATAAAAGATGTAAACATTTATGCATTCCTTAAAAACTAAACTACATCAAGCTTTTTCGCAGGAAAACAATCGCATATATTACCTGCTCAAGGTCCAAAAAGGCAACGAGCCCACAAATAATTATGTCTCTCATCCTGACTCAGATAATCTTAATCTAGACTCCCTAAGAATTCATGGATTAAGTAAAAATCACAGATTAATGCTCGCTTTAAAGAACTACACCAATCTACCTCATGGTACAAGGATACCCGTATACGTCAATCATCTCTACAGGAAGAACCCAAGTATCCGGATGAGCTTCAGCTTAGATCCAAACCATCAAAATTCATGATACCACCCATCTCAAAGAACATAGATTACCGGTGATAACAGAAAGAAATTCCTTCAAATGGAAGAGACCACCTCGCTCTATCAAAGGAATCGGAGCACACGAGTGTTTCATATGTTGAATTTTGTATATTCCATGGTGTGTATTATCCAGAGAAGTTCAAGACTTCGACTTTGAAAAGTACGACCTGCTAGAGACCCTTTACACACATTCAAGGTATTCATTTGAAGTACTCGTGATCTTATGTCGATGACGAAGCTTAGAATGATCTCGTCTCTAGACAGCCTCGACCGAGAAGCTTCGATCGTGGTATACCAGATTAGACAATTCAAAGATCCATCACGGGAGGAGCTAGCTCATGCCTTCCCTCACTCAAGATGCCTTCCCAAATTTCAAATGGCCCCGACTTTGCATCTCAAATTACTAAAGCTCTGAAACAAACTAATGAATCTTTTGAGAGTATGCTCAAAGGTGGAGGCGCCTTTGTTGCTCAAGTTGTTTCTCTATGAATGAGTCGTAGATGGTGATGACCTTCATAGATATACAAGAAGCTCCTTCTATGAGCGCAGTCTTAGCCGTATTAATAACCATTCTCCGAAATGATTAAACATGGGGAGACGGTTCCGAGATGGGATTAAAGTCGTGAAAAATTAAAGACCTAGATGCCCTTTAAAGTTGTTGCTGAGCACATCCAAAGACAAAATTATGGAAACAACCTCAAGGGTCCATAAAAAGAAAGAGGATGATGTTTCTTGATACTACAAGGTCAAAAAGGCAAATGTATTATGACTATCCAAAGGAGAAATTACACTCCCCGCTTTCAAGCAGACCACAAACCCTCCATCGCTTAAGGGTGGAGAGAGTCAAACGCCTCGAGTGTTCACACCCTTTAGGGACTAATACCTGAGAACATTCTCAATCTTATGACCACTGTAAGAAAATTACGATCTTCTTCCACCACCAACCCGAATGAGAGATGTTTAAATGCTACTCAAAAGTGTGCTTATCATGTTAGGTTCTCGAAATGATACTGGATTTGGCCGGCCTTGAAACACAAGATCCAGATTTAATATACAATGGTGAGAGAATCGTATTCACCAAACCCGATCAACCCCATGTGTAAGAAAACCTCTTCCTCAACACAAAGAAGAGGAGGTTAATACATTAATCGGAGCAAGGGAGAGTTCCAATTTTAAGGTGGATCTTCCTGCACAAAGGATGATACCGACAAGTGGACCATGCAAAGTTCTAGTTTATAATGTAACGAAAAATGAATGCTCTACCACTCCGTACAAAAGCGTATAATGAAGAAGCCGCGATGTTGATACATGAAGGAAGAATCACAACTCACATTTTCCATCAAAATTTCGCTGCTCAAGAAGGTTTGATTTCAATGGAATGTTCAAAGATTACCCTAATCTCGCCATTATAAGACGTATGAATGATGGGCACTCCGCCAATCTTATTCTTAATTTAATCGACAGGTGTCCTTTAGATGATTTGGCGATGATGTGGTATTGTAGAGTCGACGCTTTCAATAAAGGAAGGAAGTAGTATACTATCTTTCTAAGGCATATACAACTACACCTCACACATAATCCAACTCTTAGCTCAAAAGTAGTGGACAATCCTTTGGAAAGTGGTCACCAGAGCCAATTATCTTGCCATTTAGACCACAATATCCTATTGTCACCTTAGCAAAGTCCTCCATGGAATTGGAGGTCAAGGATCCATACCTTTATAAACTGGCGCAAAGGTCGGAAGGATACTCCATTTGATCTTCCCAATCGACGACGGCTTCTACCATCAAGTCATCAAAGGGAAGATTCCTACAGTGTAAAGAATTTCTCCAGATTACGGGCCATAATAAAGCCAAGGTGGTTTTAAGTTTAAAAAGAAAGCTCCACATCTAATTTCGGCATCGGACTTTGGTTTTCAAGCCCCATGATCATAGAAAGTATTACTCAGAGTTCGAATAGGTCAACGCTTCACGGTCAATAGATGTTGAGAAATCCCAAAGATTCCAGCGGATCAAGGCATTTTTAGCCAATAATGTGACATCTTTAATCGATGACGTATATACTCCCGGTGACCGGGGGCCATCGCCGTCAGTAATATCACGGTTTTATCCCTCCGATATACGGTGAGAGGAGTCTCATAGATGAAGGTCTGGTCAATATACGTCTTATGCTATTTGCAGGAAGCATATAGCATCAATCCTCAATCTGGATCTCAAAGCAACA